>CM022947.1:121772838-122480027 GCA_012931725.1 Litsea cubeba | reverse complement strand
GGAGTAAGTATACGTCGCGACTTGGGATTTGGCCGATGTAATCAGATCTTGGGCCCAAGTCGTTACACCTTGTCACTGGTGGCCTTGTTAAATCCAAGATGATCTATTGGTTTTTCACACTGATTTATCCCTCTCTAAGACTAGTTTCTCTGAAGCCAGGAGTTCCAGGAGTTGATGAATTCTATGAGTCCATCAACCATAAGTTAATCAGTAAAATCAACCTTTCAACTCCTTTAGATTGGTGAAGGACCTCTCTGTAACAGAGATTGGAGTTCTACCCCTAGAGGGTGGGTACGTAGCTTGTATTGCATCAGTATATGCTGCATACATTTCGCCTTTGTGATCTCTTATGATTCCACCCACTCCTGTTAGTTGGTTGAAAGGGTTTACGGAGCCATCAAAATTTAATTTAAAAAGACCTGAGGGTAACCAACAGAGAATAAACATGGGCCACTTTCAATTGAAATTAGGTTAGTTTTGATTTTTAAATTTAATGGGGGTGAATGGATAGGGAGTGAAAAGGCAGAGATTTCTCATTTACCGTATCTACCATCAAATTTAGTGCAAACCCACAGAAGTTTCCTTCATCTGTTTTGGAAACCTTTTGCAATTCTTCATGTTTTTCTTATGTTTTTTAAGCTTTTTTTTTTGTTTCTCTTATGCAGAATTTTTCCTTTCTTCTCTTGTTTGGTACCAGTACACTCGATCTCCATTTTATATTCTTTGCTCTTACTGAGATTTGGAAGTGGGTTTGGATTCCAAGATACAGAATCCAGACCTTTCCACAGCTTTGAAAACATGAAAATCTAGAAAAGTTTCAAAAGGATTCAAAATGATGAAAAATTATGAAAGGAGCCTCATAATATTCCCTTGACGAGACATGCAGTCATAACTCTCATTCACTCGAGCCAACGGGGCTATTCTGCTGTGGGCTGCAGCAATGAATGGTCACTGAAGAGTTGCAGGAACTCTTGTCTGGGCCCGTTTTCCTTTTTTTTTTTTTATAGCTTAAAAATAGCCCCACTAGATTATTGCAGCCCTTGATTAAACACCGTAAAAGTTTAGTGACATCTTAAAATCATCTTGATTGATGGTGAGTAAAGGTTCAATGATTATAAAATTAAGTCTGATGCTAGATCATGGGATAACCATAGTGTTTAGGGAGTGGGCTCCACCCGAGGGTGAGTATTAAAAAGTATTTATGCAGCTACTAACACCTCGCGGTTTTAGTAGGAATGATAATGATTAGCTAAAGAAATTTATACAATTGGACAATCTGTGTTGGATCCAATATCTAAGTAGATTATAATAAATAAACTCTTTTTATCGGTAACGGAAACTTTCATTAAGAGGAGAATACATAAAAAGCAAAAGAAATAGAAAAGGTACAAAAGCATTATACCCTCTCACTCATAACAGTCACATAACAACACTCCCCCCCCCCCCCCCACAAGGAGAAGTCCTCTCAACACTTTGCTTAGCTAACGCATCAGTCATGCAATTAGCCGATCTCATTACATGACGAAATGCGACGTAGTGGTAGAAACTAAAGTCTGATTTCATTAAAAAATAAAATGGAATCTCCAAGGGTAGCCTTTGTTATTAGAGGTCCAAGCAATTGCATTAGATGAATAAATTTAAGAAAGCAATGGGGTAAGGTACACCACTTAAGATACTTTCTTAAATACAATAATTTTCCCATGTAGATGGTTTAGATGAAATTCCGTCCCTAAGATAAAACACACAACCATGATCATGATCATGAATTACAAGCAACCTAAAAACTGCTACAGAAAGCCCTTAACCTCAACAGTCATGGATAATTCTATCAATATCCTCCTAAACGGCAACAAGCCATATCAATAGGATGGAAGTGAGAGCACCTAGGATCTTAATCATGGAAGAAACCATATGACTGACGCAGGTTTGCCTCCAACCACGCGCCTGCGATGAGATCAAATATTGCAACATCTAAAAGCATATGGCTGCATCAGTTAGGATTGTGATTTGCGAGACTATCAGCTTTAATGCCACTTCTGCACTCAAGAAGATGATGCAAAGAACAACTACATCAAGAATTTGCACATAGATGTGGAGCTCTGTTTTGCATCTCTAGAACTGGAACCCGCAATTTGCTCCACTCGAATTTCGCCCAACATGGGTCAACCGTCCTACCTGCAATGTTTTGTAGTTATTTCAAATTAAAACCAGTAAAAAGAATGAGATAGACTTATTACGATTTAAGAGGTTGACTGCATTTAAAGGTAAAAAGTCCATGCAGAGTCAGAGTTACATAAGAAGATATAGTAACACTTCTGGTTCTGTAATGTACTAAAACCAGGAAAACTACAGTAATAAACCACAAGACACTAATATACTATTGGAAACGATTGTAACATTGCTTGGAGTAGGGAGCCCCACTGTGGAGCTTCACAAGTGGATCACCCAATAAAAGGCTCCCATAGCTTATTGTTGGTAAAGTAAAGCCCCACATCCCCCATGTCGCCTATGTAATACCTTTGGCAAGGCTTCATATATATATATAGGGAGGGGCTCCCCTAAGCTATAGCTTAGGAGAAGCATAAGCTGAAACATGCCTACTGCACGTGTGGTGCAAAAAGGATGGATTTTACATGAGGCCCAATTTTTTCGATTTCCTTCTCTCCCTCAATCTTCTAACCTAATCAAGCCCTAGCAGGCAAGAGAAGAGGAGCCTTCTCCTCTGCGCCTCCCCTCTCTCCCTCGCCTCAGCATCCTCTCCTCAGCTCCTTCACCTCCTCCTCAGCTCCCTTGCCTCTGCAGCCACCAATCGCTTATGTGCCTCCCTCACGTTTACGCCTCCTCTCTCTCTCTCCCTAATCGGTAGAAACCAGAAAGTGTAACTATGCGCCTCTTATCTCTCCCTTGCCTCTGCGCTTCCTCTATCTCCCTCCCAGACCAGGTGCGAAGAAATCATGTTGAGATGAGTGCGACGAAATTTGAAAAGGGCGTGCTACTTTTGAAAATCGAAATGAAAATAAAGCCTTCTTGCAAAGGAAAGAGTACAAGAAGGAGAGCCTTTTATTTTTCTCTGTCTCTCCCCAACGAACTCTCTCCCTCCGATTGTTTTTGCTTTTTTTTTTTTTTGCAGAAGAGTAGAGCCTTTTTGAGATTGTGGTTCAGCAACAATGAAATAGTGGGAGGTGAATTTGTGATCACTGAAAGTCATTATTGGAATGGAGATGAGGCAATTAGTCCTTAATTTGTTGATAGAGAAAATACCGTCTTGGATTAGTGGCCTCTCCATTTTGTTAACTACAAAGTTTATTAATGATCTGTATACCTAGACATCACATGGGTGGAAACATTATGGGGATGAAGAGTAATTGCAGTGATGATGATGAAAACTTTGACATGGTAACTGCTGAGCAATCCAAGCAATATGATCTTATGCGAAAAGATCGGATCCTAGACATCATTGAAGATTGGATCGTGGTCGTTGACCCACTTCAAGAGGATACTCTCAAATCTGAGAAGATCTTAGATCCCATTCTTTTGGATCGCATCCTTGTGTACACAACCATTCTTGCCTTTCTTAGAGAGATTCTTTCGCAGACCCAAGTTGGTCTATAAATGTAAACACAAATAGAGATACAATTCACTCGGTTAATACAATATCATATCCTGTTTCACGTATGAGAGGATGTTCAGATCTTTCAATAAGGTTCTTTAGTTCAAATATTGTATTCAATGTAATTGTCTCACAATTGGATGTAAGATGATGAAACTTTTTCTCCTTTCTTTCTCTCATTGCCTAACCAATTCCAGATCGGAGATTGTGAAAAAGCTTATGTCGCCCACTTTGGCAGTCATGTCTACTTGCTGCCCTGTGGAGGCATGTCCCTATTCTTTGAACATTATGATTACCTTTCCATGTATGAAACAAACTATTTGTCCAACCCCATTTCATTTTGCTTTAGAGACTCATTTCCTTACAGGGAATTAAAACAAACTATTTATAAAGGCCTCTTTGGACTTTGAAGAGAGAATTAAGTATTTTCCATGATAAATTCAATAAATTCTCAATTTAGATGCTCTCATTCTCAACTCCAGCATAAATAATTTGTTCAACTTGAGAGCTTGTATTATAATAACGCTATGAAGCACAACTCATATGGACATTGACTGGAAAAACATATAACCATCAAATTCTACAGAATCTGAGGATGCATCAATACAAAGTGCTAACATTAAATCTCAATGCCCGTCCTTCATTGAGAGTGTCTTCCATTGGACTCGATGGTGTGCTGCTTTCCTTTCTTTTTTTGTAATGCCTCATTATCTCCAAACTATATCTGAGATGCCTAATCAGGCGTTCTGCCCTGGCCATGGAGAGGAGGCTAAAATCACTGTGCTTTCTCCCATTTTCGCAGGAACCATGGGTACTTCATAGACTCCATCCCCCAAATGCTTCTATAGAGGATGCCGAAACGGGTCTTATAGATGCTCCTATACCTTAGGAAATCAATATATGGTCCCAAGATAACTTTTCCCCTTTGATTTGCGTTGAATCTAAATCTTAACAAGGCTCCACTAATGTCTTTACAGAAAGGGTTTCTACCGATTCGAGAAAGAGAGAGAAGAGGTGCAAAGGTGAGGGAGAGAGAGGAGCCGCAGAGGCAATGGGTGGCCGCAGATCGGTTCTGGCAGTCGAGAAAGCTTCCTTAATCGTTAGGTTAGAGGGGAGGTAATCCAGCGAGAGGGAGGGGGGGCGCGGGGGGGGGGGGGGTGGTAGAGGTGATGGATGAAGCTGAGAAAAGAATGCTTAGGCGAGGGAGAGAGGGGAGGCGCAGAGGAGAAGGCTTCTCTTCTCTTGCTTGTTAGGGCTCAATTAGGTTAGAAGATTGAGGGTGAGAGTGAAATCGAAAAAATTGGGCCTCATATAAAATCCATCTTTATTGCGCCACACGTGCAGTAGGCACGTTTCAGCTTATGCTTCTCCTAAGCGGGCTGCCGCTTAGCGGAGCCCTTCCCATATATATATATGTTTGAGCTTTCCACCTAACCTCATAGGTGGAAGGCCCAAACAGGTATATATGAAGCGTTACAAGCTCAACAAATTTCATGGACGCCAAAGGTATTACTTAGGCGATGTAGGATGTGGGGCTTTACTTTACCAAAATGCATTTGAGGCTTTACTTTTCCAAAATGCATTTGAAAACTTAATCCAACATGTCACGGAAAAAGAAACATCCACCACCTACAAAAGTTTTTGTCATGAACTCACAGAGAGAGTATGGCGCGGCCCAGCAAAGATTTCCATTACAATTTTCAGTAACTACATACCTCTTGAGTGTTTTCGCAGTTAACCAGTGATGACCAAGCAGCCTCTGCAGGAAGAAATGACTGATGAAGCAGCTGATATATAGTCTTGCAATCCTGACTGATGCAGCTCATTGCCTTTTGGATGTCGCAGCATTCACCATCTCATTGCGGGCGTCTGGTTGGGAGGCAAACCCAAGTCAGTCCTATGATTTCTTCTAAATTGAAATCCTACTTGCTTTTGCTTCCATTCTGGTGATATGGATTCTTGCCCACGTAGTTTATTAGGCCATTGCTGGAATCATCCATGGCTGGGGAGAGGTTAAGGGATTTTGCTTTGGCAGCTTTTGGGTGACTCCCAAATCCTTTGGCACGATGAAAAATAAGCTGCGCGCTTTTAAATAAGAAATAGAAGATATACGAAGAAAAGGAAGATGAGAGAAGAACTGAACTGCTGCTTTGATCTATTACTCATTAAAATTACATCATACAGTGATCTCAATATTTATAGAAGAAAACACTACTTTGATTTGTTACATCATTGGAGTATTAAAAACTGAATTTATGTACATTAGGCTGCAGTGGAAAACGCATGACAGAATTCCCAGACAGTTTTACCACCGAGTCATGACTCAGCGATTATTTGTCACAGTTCTGTAGTGTCTCAGTTTGTTGAGTGTGCGTACAGTCAAATAGTTTCCAGGTTTTCCGTGACAAAAGGTGCCTGCGGCAAACACGTGATCCAACGATTCCAAAGAAATGCGACAGGATTTTCTCCATTTTTAGGTTGCACTTGTGAAGATGGTTGAAAAGCTTACCCGCTGGATAGAGAGAATCTTGGTCCATTGAAGTCCCCACCCATTGCATTACTTACTTTTTTTCCCCTTACATGGAATATTTCTTTTGAGGGGTGATATTCAGGTGAGGGATGATGAGGGACACTCCCCTTTCGGGAAGCGATAAGTACATGGAGAGTATTTTTATGTATTTGACACTTTTCTTTTTGTACTTGACACTTCTCAAAAGGAGAGTGTCCCTCACCATTTTGGTGAAGGAATCCCTCACTTAAATATCACCTTTCTTTGAGATATTGAAAACCCCATGTACGGCAATGGAAGGTTTAATCTTGATATTGAAGTCCCCTTATAACTTAGGGGGGCTCTATTGGCACCACAAAAATATCTCTCCACACCGCAAAGAAAATTTATTTTTTTTCATTTCCTAAACTACCCCTCCCCCCTCGATCCTCCCTTTCCCTCTTCCTCTTCCTCTTCCACTTCCTCTCCCTCCACCCTCTTCCTCTCCCCCACCCCACCCAATCTCCGGCGGGGAGGGATCCCCGGCCGGCAGCCCGGGCTGCAGCTCCGGCTGACAGCCCGGGCGGCCTCCTTCCCTTCCCCCTCCTCTATTTTCTCTCCCTCTCTCCCTTCCTCTTCTTTTCTCTCCTTCCCGTGGTGAATTAAAGAGGTGAATTAAAAATACCAAAATTAAAAGTCTACAAAGATAGAATAGCAGAATGATATGAACACATGAAACCCAGGGATCGACCATGACTTTTGAGAATGGGTATTCCACTATGAATGTGGGGGCTCAGATCTTCTTAACAATATCTGCCATTCTTAACAATCATCAGTTCCAAGTAACTAAATTCAAAAAACAAGCATGTGTTTTTATTCTAATTTCTTTCAGTGGTTGCTACCACTTTCATCCGTGCTCTTTTTCTCAAAGAGACTTTCCATCTCTTCCAATCTCTTTCCCTTTGTTACAGCCAAATAAAAGTAAAAGAAAGTGGCACCAAGTGTAGATATCCGAGCAAAGATGCACAACAGATAACCAAATGATATTTTCTCTGAAATGGTAAGAAACGCTATGCACCACCCCACTAAGCAGCCGATCCACAGACACTGCAATGCTCGATGCCTGGTGGGAAATATCTCCGATGAGTACACCCAAGTGATCGGCCCCAACCCGATCGAGAAGGACACATCTGTGCACACGAACACCACACACATTGCCACTGCCCACTTAGGTTTATGCATTGATCTCTCAAGAAACTTGGAATCCAGACCGAGCCCGGCCAGTGAAATGGCCATACCAATTGAACCCAGAAGCAGCAGAGGCCTCCTTCTAGACCTATCCAAGAAACAAGCAGAAACCATTACAAAACATGTCTTAGCAATGCCCATGGCTATAGTGACAACCCACCAGTCCTTTCTCGTGGTGAATTCCAGCAGCCTTGAACACTGCAGGGGAGTAGTAAATGACCCATCAACAGCAGGTTGCCACCAGATCTCCCTCCCCGTCGGCGGCTGGGAGGGGAGGGGAGGGAGGGAAGGAGAGAGAAGAAGAGGAAAGGAGAGAGGGAGAGAAAATAGAGGGAGGGAGGCCGCCAGCTGGCCGTCCAGGGCTGCCGGCCGAGGATCCCTCCCCGCCGGTGACTGGTGGGGTGGGGGAGAGGAAGATGGTGGAGGGAGAGGGAGAGGAAAAGGAAAAGGAAGGAGGGAGAGGGGGAGGGAGAGGGGTAGTTTAGGAAATGAGAAAATTTTTTTTTTTAAATGCGGTGTAGAGAGACACTTTTGTGGTGCCAATAGAACTACCCTATAACTTATTGCCTCATTCCATATTCCTACCTCAAAGCCTCCAGTGTACCTGCTCGTTAATTGTATATTGGGATTTTTACTGTAAAAATAAGCTCAGACTCATAAAAAAGGGGCAATTAAGAATTTTAAAATCATCAGTGGACTACTACTTACATGATATCAGTTTTAAAATATTTAAAGAAAAAGAGTAAAGTAAAGAAAGTTAATCACAGATTCCAAATTTAGTTGATCCATCGTGGCCTTCTCACTAATTTGAATAATAATCTAACATTTGATCACGGTAATGGTTCTAAGACTAACATGAGGTTTTGATTTTCCAAATGTGGCCCCCACCCATGATTTTAACCTGGGTGTTGTATCATACGTCGCTGCATGGTAGTTCTGCCCTTGTTCATATTTCAGTACTTGATTGGTAGGCTCATTCAATTTATTTTCCAATTCACTTAATTCATAGTTCTAATTTGATGCCCTAACTTGGGTATATAACTCAATGTGATTCACAATTATTATAAGCGGCAATAAAAAGGTGAGAACTAGTTCTCACATATTATATGAGAACTTTTTGTGATGCCCAATTATGGGCCCCATTTGAGGATGTGATGGGGGGATGAAAAGATCTATTTGAGACCACCCCAAGTATCAAGTTTGACTCCAAACCCATGCCCCCTAACCCCTTCATCCGTGGCCCACAAGTTTAATGGCTTCATATTCAAAAAATATTCAACTCTCGATCCAACGGTCCAGTCCATTCGGATGTGTGTCAATCCTTGGGATTAGTTACTATCACGGATTTCCTATTGGTTGCTAGGTTGGGATTAATGACTATCACGGGGTTCCCTAATGAGAGAGGATCCCAAGTGCACCTTGATGCGGGGGCCAATTGGAAATGTGATGAGGAAAAATAATATGGAGATAGAAAGAAGAACGCAATCACAACAAGAAAGCAAAGAGATAAAAACAAAGGAGCCACACCGGCGTCCCAACTGCCTAATGGTTGGTTTCAGCGAATCAAGTCCCAGTCATTGTTGATGTTGTGTTGTCCTGCCTTCATAGTATTTTGTGATGATCTTGTCTACCTTGTCTTCAGGCTGTGTGTTTCAAGATATATGTGTCTGGTTTAGTCCCTTTGTATCATTGTTTTCCTTTTTAATGAATCTTTCCTTAAGGCAAAAAAAAAAGGGAGCCAAGCTCACTATTGAATTAATATTAATCAAAATAAAACCATTATAATCTACCCCCAACTATGGGACTCTTGCAAGTTATATGGCATTATCCTTCCATTAACATTACATACTTAATCCCAAAGATACATTCAAGACTACAGCTTTTGGTATGTAGTAACACTTTCAAAACAAACACAACTTACTAGAAACTAGTTATGTACTAGGCAAAATAAATACTAGGGTTCTTAGGGCCTGTTTGGATGCATAAGAAAACACAAGAAAATAATATTTTATAGAATATAATCTTTCATTTCCTAAAGAAAAGAATCTTGTGCGTTTGGTAACAAAAGAAAAACTTGAAGAAAATATTCTTTGCTTTCAAAAAGCTCAATATTTTCTCCTACAAGGTCCCCCTTTAGAAAACCTTCTACAAGATAAGAATATTTCAAAATGACGATCGTAAAGGTAAGGACTTTAGCTCACCAAATCCATTATAATGTGTTTGTTTACATATATGGTAAAGTAAAGTAAAAATAAATCTCACAGCACGGTAAAATAAAGCTGGGATAAAATATTTGATAAAGTAAAGTGGGATTGAATGGTAAAGTAGTTTCTTTTTATTTAACTTTACTTTATCATATTTTATCGTAGTTTTATATGGTAAATAAAAGTGGCTTGTTTACAGGTGTGATAAAGTAAAATAAAGATTGATGTCATCTTATAGAAAATGTGAGGTAAAGTAAGGTCAGATGAAGTGAAACAAAGTAGGAGAGAGAGTTGTAAAGTAGTTGTTTTTTGTATTGACTTTACTTTACTATACTTTACCATAGTTTTATATGCTAAAAGAAAAGTAACTTAAGGTAAAAATATGGCAGTTGAACTTTACTTTACTACAATACGTTTTTAGCTAGATGTGGTAAATTACATTTAAATTAAAATATTTAATAAAAAATTAATATAATTTACTTTAATCATAGCACCTTCCAAAACAACTCAATTTAAAATCTTTAAAACTCTTCAAAAATCGCTAAACAGCAAAAATATTATAATATTATAATATTACATTATTTTATTATATACTATTTTATTCTTGCAATACTTAAAGGGGATTGATATTGCCCCCCCCCCCGGGAGTGCCTGCAGTAAAAAGAGGGCATTTGGGAGTGCCAATATCAATGGCCTACTTAAATCTGTAAATATTTTATTCTGTAAACATCCAAACGGCCCTTAAGAAGATTCAAAAAGAAGTCAACCATTTTTCAAAATCACATTAATTGGATAAAAGCCTTGGTTCCCCAAGGTTGATTGGTAAAAGCTGATCTTCAGTGTTGCCACATCATAGCCATATGGCAATGAAATTAATGTGTCTTGTTTCCTCCTAGGCTCCTACATAGGATGGGATGGAGGGGCGATAGGGTTTTAAGGGCATACCTTCTTGAAAATTTCACTCCCACCAAATCATCATAACCCTTTGATCATGGCACACAGATTCAATAGTTTTATATTAAAGAAAATGTTTCAGTTAATCCAATGGTCCAATTCAATTGGATCAGTAAAAACTATGAGAAACAGTGTAATTTAGGGGGAAAATCAATCCTGCCCCCTTATTGTAGAATAGGCCTCTCTACATTAAAGGCTGGGAATGATTTTCGTGCAGGATGTCTACAGAGGACAATCACCCGGGGTATGATATGGTCTCAGAAATCTGATATGCATTGTATGAGGTTGCTGCCTAGTTAGAGGCCCGGTGTGGTTGCAGCAGGGCTGCACCTGGCTGTCTTGAGTCCTCCATGTTTTGAGCTGAATTTAAGCTGAGTGTATTAGCAGTACGCTGGACGTGGGCCTGGATTATCAGACCAAGTAGACTCGCTAGGATCAACCTGATTTTTTTTTATAAAAAAAAAAACTTTGGGTTGGATTCTTGGCCAAGATGCTGGATTTAAGGTTGAGCTTTCCTAGGCCCTGCGTATGAGGTCCAACAAAATATATGGGGTGGGGCTGGACAACTCAGTTTGGCTTCCTTCATCAGAGCCTTAAATCATCCAATCTGATTCATCTCTTTGAGTCTCAATTTCAAAAAGAAGAGGGATGGATCTTTGTTGGCCACCCTTGTCTAACCCAGATTCAATCCTACTCCCTGCTGTAACCTGGTAGACATGGTCCAATTTTGATCAAGGTTTGGAGTTGGAACCAGATTTCTCGTCTATTGGATTTGTACTACATTCAGGTCTTGGGATATAAATGCTAATTAATTGGATTGTACCTTGGTTGATCCGCTTGGTACCCACATCCGATTAAGGTACCCAAATCCAAACCTGAAAAACAGCAACAACAAAATGACCTACACAATCTTAGGGACAGTTTGATTGCCATAGGATAGAATAGAAGAGGAGTAACAAAGATTGAATCCATTATAACTTTTACCTCGTGTTTGGATAGAGCACATGGAAGAAGTGAAATAAAGCCGTCGGGTGACGTGGCACCCCCATTTACTCTACTCCACTTATCAAAATTTCATTACAGTCAACTTGAATATCTTGCTTACTTTACCCTCACATACTTTCTTTTTTATGAAAGTTGTTACCCCTTACTTTCATCTTACTTCATTCAAACAAACCAAACACATATAAAGTAATTCAATACTCATTTTATCTCAACCGGCTACTCCACTTAAATTTTATTCATAATCTGAGTTTTACTCTACTCTTACTCTATTCCTCTAGAAGTGACTGATCAAATGTTTATTTTGGTATTTCCACTTCTCATGTGCTGATCAAATCTCATTCTCACAAACAACTTGATTGCATACACCTGAACAATAAGTCCCAAGATCTGTCATTTAAGGCAAAGTCGATGTTGGCTGCTTCCACCAGTGGTCATGACTACAGTTTTTATCAAAAGGTTAATCTTATATATGGTGGGAGTAACTTTTATTAGAGTAAAATTTGTGGATACCTAAACACTAAAAGGAAGTTCCTTTTGTCCAGCTCAGATTCTTAATAGATGGCGAACACAATTACGAGTTCCTCTCCCATAACTCTAGGCTTTGCTCTAAGTCAAATCTTCATAGGATCCACGCTCGCATAGATGAAAAAGGGATTTTGATCGTACGGCTTATCTAAGATTTGTCATTTTCCCTCTCAATTGTCAATTAAAAGAAAAATTGCATTCAAGTTATTTGTGTGATATTCTATAGCCATGAGATATTAAACTATGCAATATACTATGTACATCAGGTGTCGTACAATCTGCCCTTCATTCATAACTTATTATACCCTTTTGTTGTAAGAAGTAAGAACTGCTCTGTGGAAATTTTTTTAACTTGAAGGTCAAAATCCCGATAAAAAAAGGAGCAAATCGTGCATCAAGCTTAGTAGTAAATTGCTGAAAACAGCAGCTTCTCAAATTTTGCTGGAGGTTTACTGCTGGAATCCTGCTGCGTGGGATCCGAACGTGGGTGACAGACAGGTGGTTTTCCTAAAACAAACCGTACAGGGCATTTTTTGAAGTAGTCCACACTAAGACAAAACCTATTGGGGATTTTACTGGGAAAGTCCCAAAATATAAGTATTGATTCGGAAGGGTTCTGGCAAAACGTCCAGCACTAATTAGGTTCTCCTGTCAATTTTTATTTTTATTTTTTTATACTTTTTTATGAGTGACGATAGCGTCGCCCATCACACCCCATGCGTCGCTCGTCACACCTTCTTTTCTTTTCATTTATTTCTCTTCTTCCTCCTCCTCTTTCATCTCTGAACTTAGTCAACAGCCAGTTTCCTTTTCTCCCACATCTTTCTTCTTCATCTCTTTCGGTTTTCCAACATGTTCTCACGCCTCCACCTTGATAGCATCAGGTCCCAACCCCATCTCCAAAATCACAAAAACCCCTCTCTCCTTCTTGAATCAAAAACCCATTTTCCCAAACCCCATAAGTTTCTTAAAAAACCAACAAAACCCACACAACCCCAATCCGCTCTTCGATTACTGCCACTATTTCTGCCCCCAAGCTCCTAAATTTTTCAAAAACACCAACCACCCAGAAAATCAATCCATCAAATAAATTCTCTTACCAGCAGCAGAAAATCAGCTCTAAGAAATCCACCAATGATCAGATGTACCCCATACAAAAACGAGAATAATTCAAAACCTATCAATCAAAATCAGGGCTGTTAATGGGAGACTTTAAAATTAAAAAAAAACGAGATTGTTGTAAATTTGTTTTAAAATTCTTTCTCTTGCATCTTTGAAAGTTTACAACAATCTGATCTAATAGATAGTGAACAAGTTTGAAAGAAATAAAGAAAGGAAAAGAAAGAGGAATCTTGAAACCCACCATATCATAACACCTTTCGCTCCCCCACAACATATAACTTGAAACCCACTATATCATAACACCCAAAGAACCTACATCACCCTTTCATCATGTCTCGATTTGATCTTCATGGAATCAGATATGGAGAAAGAGGAGGAGGAGAGGAAGAAGGAGAGACTAGGAGATGCCGTGACGAGTGACGCTAGCGACTCCCTTGTCAGATACGAGCGACGCTAGCGTCACTCCTCTCAAAGTTGAAAAAAAAAAAAGCGAAACAGTGCATGACGGACCCCGTTAGTGTTGTATAATTTGTAAGGACCATTTCCGATGAATGACTATATTCCGGGACCTTTTCCGTAAAATCCCCAAACCTATTTCTTCATTTTGGCGTAGAACCCATTTCTTTGTTTTTTTTTGGAGAACACCCTTTACCTTATTTTACTTTATTACTAGTGAAACCCTGCACCTACAAGGCACTTGCCAAAATCTCCAAGTAATTCATATAGAAGAAATCCTTTCATGATACCTATTAGACTGGACCGAATTTCCGAATTTATTCAGACTTGAGAAAATGTGAGTTTTTATCAAGTAGGTGCAATGAAGACACATAAGAAAAATTTTGATGTTAGTTTAGAACAGTTGGAAGGAATACACACAAAATAATAATAATAATAATAATAATAATAAGAGGGTGCTATAATTAAATGCAACAAAAAGTCAACCACAAAGGATCGGCTCCAACTAATCAAAGAAAGCAGACAAACTTTCCATGATTCAGTTACATTATCAAATCTTTAACAATCCTGTTATGTAAAACCACTGGCTCAAACATTCCAAACCAGCTCCAAATCATTGTTGGAGACTTGGATTATTTCAACAATATAAATAAAATTATAAAATAACTTATGCCCCTTTAATTCCTAGAAAGAATCACATCATTTGCTGATGACCATAACATTTGCAACAACAATGATATTATTAGGAAAAAGAAGGAGAAAAAGAATTAGGGCCTATTTCTACAACAAAAGGATGAGCAAATCCTCTTAGTGGCAAGTTATCAGTCATCTGCTTTCTATTTATAGTATGTACAAGATTCCAGTGGTACCATGGAAGCAACCAGTTTCATGAATTAAAGAAAAGAAAAATAGAATAAATGTATACTCTTTGCAAAACCAATCACCTGGGCAGAAAAAGAAGCATATATATCTCGCTCAAATACCTTTTAGACGGAGAGAGGATAAAAAAAATGAAATTTTAGTATTTGACATATTTGAATAACACACCCCCCAAAAGGACAAAAGTTGATAATCAGTACACTAATCACTTGGAAAGATATTATTTCCAACAACAACGCATGTCATTTCATGAAAATCCAACAAGAATATGAGTATAGATATTGCATTATTACCCATTTCGCCAGAAGAAAAATCCGGACATACTACATAGAGGTTGTCGTTGTCCCATCCGAGGCAACTTTGAAATCTCTCTCAGTCCATCTCCTGACGACATTATTACATATTTAATAATTTCGTGATTTTTTCTAAGGGATATTGTCCCGATATTCAGCTTCAAGAGGTTAAAGTTTTAAGTATTTTAATTGTGCGATATTTAGTGCGTGACATATCGCACGCATTATACTGCATAATAGCTTAGGACAGTGTGATAGTGCACACGTCATTATATGCAATATCTTAAATAGGGCTATCAAATAGGTCGTGTTAAAGAATTCGGATTGTGGGTCAAACGAATTTGGGTTAGAATCACATCAACCCGAACACGACCCATTAAGAAAACGGGTCAAAAAATCAAACACGAACCCGATTCGTTTATTTAACGGGTCACCCGAATACGATCCATTAACCCGTTAATTTTGAAAAAAATATTCATTAAACTTAAAAAGTATCTCTTTTCTAAATCATGGAGCCATATTTTATGTTTTGAGGCTAGGCCCATTTTCTAAGTACATGTTGTATCCTTTCTGATTAAGTACATCTTCCACTCAATAAAATTTATGTCACCCACACTTTGTTTTTTTACATGATAATGTGATGCACACTAGACAGCATGGTTTTTTGGCTGATTGTATCGGGTCGTAATGGGTTATCGGGTTTATTTCGTTAACTACCCATTAATTTAACTGGTTAACGGGTCCGACTCATTAACGACCCGAACCCATTAAGGGGTCACCCAAACCCTTTAATATCGTCTGGGTTCGTGTCGTGTTAACAGGTCATGTGACATTTTGATAGCTCTAATCTTAAGGTAGTGTAATATTACACTTATTGTATGAATGGTTCTATAAAAAATACATAAACTTCGACGGTTGTGGGGTAAATGTTAGATGAAAGAACATTCGTACGGTCAATATCCTTTTTTTATTTTTGAATGTAAAGATGGGATTTTAAACCAATTGAAGCTCTATCAACCCTAAAATTGACCGTGTTAAATTTGTGATTTTTCTTTTGATTTTCTTACTTTAATAGGATATCTTCAAACTTGATTAATTTGAAATTAGAAATAACCTTTATTTGAATAAAGTTTGGCTTTTTATTTTTTTATTTTTTTTTTGTTGGCGAAGGTGTCCGGCATCTTCAAGAACCAACTATTCACAGGGCACGCGAAGTTCCTATCTCTCTTATGCACCGAATAAGTCAAGCTTTTACTTACGCAAGTAGCTCCAGAGAGAGAGAGCGGGTTTGAAACCGCAACATTCGGTTCCTGATCCCATAGTCCTAACCAACTGCGCTTAAGGATAATAAAAGAAAAGGCGATAGAAAATTAATTATGAATGATTTGGATCTTTAAAGGTTTGCCTTAATAGATTTTAGTAAAGCCTAGACTTAACAAAAGTTAATCATGTGGTGACTGGTAAATAAATAATTTCTAGATCAAGAAGACTGAAAAAACTCAAGCCAAAGTCAGCAGTGTAAACTTCAGATGACCATAAATTTTTATTCGAAAATCATCTCGGAAGGGTTAAGTAGTCATTTCAAAACTATTATGACGGGTGCTATGGTTGGAAGGAGAATAAGGTCATTTGAAAAGTCAAAATAAAGTATTCGTACATAACTTAATATCTACATAAAGTCTTTATTTTTGCTTATTTTAGAATCTTTTTTATTAGTGTGTTTGGGCCTGGATTTTCGCCGAAAATCTTCATGTACGTACGTAAGTTGGTATATTGGTCGGAGGATTTAAATGTAATTTGAGTTTTATTATTTTTAATAACTTTTACTATTTCAGGAAAGCTAGGAATTGGTGATGCTTATATAAGTCATTATCATTATCTTTGCCCTTTTTTAAGCTGCACTTTCCGCCATGCCATCTTGTCTTTTTGTTTCCCTAACAAGGCAAAGTCCATATTAATGTTAATCTATGATCAGCTTAGAAGGACTTAATATTCCACATCCACATCCACATCCACATCCACATGTTTTGTTTTTGTTTTTCTTTTTCATGGGATCAGATATTGACCATTTCTCAAAGTGATCTACTATTATAATGCTAATTTCTGCTCTACGTCATCTTGATTCTCGAGTTGACAAATGCCATTGAGGATTCGAGCCAGATAGATGCATTTTATTTGCACGTCTCTTATAAAATAATGCAGGAGAAGACCGGGGAAAGATCCTCGTGGGATGGAGCTGAAAAAAACACAACAAACAAGAGTTTCTTTAGTTACTTGCAGGCCACGGTCTTCCAGAACTCGAGCTCTGTAAAGAAATTCAAACGACTTTTTCCACTTTTGGTTCGACCGTTAAATTCAAAAGGGCCAGGGGGCACTGTTAGCACACTACCCAACAACCATATCTGGAGCTGCAGAAAATCATTTCACTTGCCAACATTTTGAGATTGGATAAAGCAATACTTCTTACGGATCAAGATGAGCAGAGTTCGTGTAGGAGACCCGGCCAGCTTAATGGAGTCAAGATATATACCTTGATCTTGATGATGATGAAGTATTACTTTCAAGACTTGTGTTGTGATCATGCTACACATCATGAACGTTGTATGAGTTGGAGAACACCAATAATATTGTGGTGGGGATCACTATATAATTTGGAGAAGTTTGAAAGGTGTTAGGTGTCCCACTTGCAAAGGTGATACCTTGAGTGCCCAGGAGAAATTGCTGTCTATCAGCAGAATTCCATGAGATAAGAGAGCATGGAATCTTTGGAAGTTGGGAACATTGCAATGGGGACATTGCAACTTCTCTTCATTATGTAAAAATGTATCAGCTCTCGCCAACCCGCAATGAAAGCTCAGTGGTGTTGGCGCAGTAGGTACACGTGAGTGTCCAGGGAGACGACTTGGATACCAGCTCAGTAACCAGTAATTTCATATAGAAAAAAAATATATTTATTTCTTTAATTAAGTCAATTTATATGGAAAACATTTTTGAAGTGCACAACCCGTGTAAAAAAAAAAAAAAAAAAAAAACCCCTTCTTGCATGTCATTTTATTCACACTTCTTCTACCTAGGTATAATAATGTGGGGGCGGTCGCACCCATTGAACCTTGGTCCGCTTTTAAAATCATAATAGAGATTCTAACCGTGTTTCGAAAATTTACATAAAAATCTTGTGTTCGCCTACATGAAAACTCTAGGTTTGTTCCCCAAATCTAATTGTTTGTTTGGATTGCCACTGGTCTACCGAATCCTTAATTTCCTCTTTTCGTGATTTTATTGTTGTGTATTAGGATTTTATAAGTGGTTAAAAATAAAGTGAATATAAAG
The DNA here is from genome assembly GCA_012931725.1 of Litsea cubeba. Lineage (NCBI taxonomy): Eukaryota > Viridiplantae > Streptophyta > Magnoliopsida > Laurales > Lauraceae > Litsea > Litsea cubeba. The sequence continues at coordinate 122,461,913 of CM022947.1, read as the reverse complement.
AAATGAGAACAAGAATATCATTTAATGAGAATTGAACTAAGAAAAGATTGGAAATGATTACCTAGCCATTACTGTAGTAATTTAATACCTAGGGAGGTCAAGGCTCTATCCACTTGTCTATCTTATATATTATCCTTCACCCCTCATCTTTTTTGTTAATTCTTCTGCGGAGCTCATTTAACCATGAATTCCTCTGGATTCTATGCATTCATTCCTATGTATTCTATGCATTCATGGTCAAATGAGCTTCAAAAATTAACAAAGAGGTGAGAGGAAAAGGGTAATGACAAGAGGGGTGAAGGATATAAGGTTAGAGGTGTGGATAGAGATTTCAACTTTTTTGGGATTAGAATTATTAGGGTGATGGGTTATGTATCATTTTCCATCTCCCCCTGATGCAATTTTTCATTAAAAGAAAAGTTAATTGATGATTATTTTTAAGTATTTACGCTTGATTCTTATTTTTAATAAATTAAAGATATATAAAATCTTAAAATTCTTAGGAGTTCAATTACTCTTGGTTGGATTACAATTGTCGATTTTTTTTCCCATTTGTTTTCCACAGTTATCTTTTAAACCTCAAAAAGATCTAATTGATGAGTTTTGTAGTGTGACCAATGTCCAAAATCCTTGCATAAATTTCCAATTCTCTAGCCTCTTAGCATACATTTTTCCAGTGAGCCTAAGATAGTTATAACACATGGAAACATTCAAACCAAACAAATTTTAACAAAACTCCGGGGCAGTCCTAGCATAAGACGATACATACATTCAGACATTCCAATCTGGAATATTCTAACTGATGCTGGGGTGCAATGCAACGTGTCTACATGCATGAGAACCTAAGTAAAATGACTTTCCACTTGATACGTGGCAGCCAGTACTTCCCTAAAATATTCATTGTTATATATTGGACATAGAGTATAGTCTTAATTAAATTCTCCCCGTGATCTATAATTTTTCGGTTTCCTTTTCTGATTTTTGTACTGGAGCTAACCTTTATTTATGAAATAAAATCTCCCTTTGATTCGATCAACTTTATATCATGTATATTTCTATATTCACATTATTTTATCACCACACCTTCCTTATTATGATGCATTCAGGTGGACTGTAACTCGACCACTAATTAGGCCCATCTTGTCATTTATGATTGTTTGGTGTGAACTGTGAAGTGCAGCAATCCCCCACCAGTTTTATCGTACAGATGGAGATCCACTAACCTAAGTGTGGTAGCCCCACCAGACCCACTGTCTTAATCACCGTAACTTTCTATTAATGAAAGGAGGCAGGATTTCATTGCTAACATTGGCTGCCAAAAGCTACCGACTCATGATAATTAGCACAATAAATTTCTTTAAGATGCAAAGGAGAAAAAACCCACGGGACGCATGTGAACAGCTAGAAATTCTCCGAACCGAGGGGCCACACCATTGACAAAATGCATGCATCAATTGTTAGGGTCCTGAACGTCCGATGCCAGTGGCTGGGTATCTAAAGTGCCCTTCTAGCAGCAGAGATGCCACTTAAAAAAAGGTCGAGACGCAACATGGCAACATCAAATAGTGTAGAATTTGAGTCTACAATATTTCTTGTGAAGGCACGGGCCCCAGATCTACTGCAAGATCTAACCATAAAAATGGCATCTTTTAGTCAATGCAAGCTGTTGTTGGCCTTTGCTGACTGATGAAGAAATAATAGCTAGCGTTAATTGGTATGTTCCCATGGCATGGAATTTCAACTACAGATTTGGAAGTGGGAAGAGAGAGAGAGAGAGAGAGAGAGATGCTATCCACAAGCTTTTTGGAGGTAGGCGTCTGGGACCGCAGATGGATTTGGACTGACATATTTCAGTCAAGGTGGCACTTGGCAGTGTAGCACAAGCAACGTCTATCCTGGTATATATTCACTTACGTTTCAAACGCATGTTCTCCACCAGCTGATCTAGGCACAGCATAGATCGGTAGAATAAAACTAACCCATTACTCAAGAGGTGTGAACAGTAGTACCCTTTTGATCTTTCGGTGTGTTGTTGTTGCTGTCGTTCATATGAGCTTTGAGCTTCATTTACTTTTGTTGGTGCTCTTTCTTCTTCTGTAGTTCTGTTTGCATTTTTATTTTATTTTTTGGAAGCTTGAATTTTAGTATTTTTGGTAAAGGTTGCAGATTTTGTTTTTGCGATATCCATTTTGTCAGCTAAACGTGAAAAACCATGTTATAAGTTCATTGTACTTGTAATATGACATTGGCTCATTGAGAGATCTGCTTATTTTATGTTTTGAAAATCGTTTCTAGGGGATGGTTTGTGAGAGGGTGTGAATAGTACCCCGTTTTTTAGTGGTGGTTTTTTCTTGTCTGCCAAATTCACGTTTCACTCGGAAGAACGTTTTAAAATCTCAGATCTGCTCGGCTTGTTGAGTCTCCACTCTCCAGTTCAGATATTGTAGGAAATTGATGTGTTTTGGTGTGGATTTGTGACTTTTTAGAGGATTGGCCTACCGGTTGCGTATGGTCTGTAAAGATGTGACCTTATCACTTTTGTAGGTGACTGGTCAGTTTTCTATCATTTCTGTTTTGAATTTATTAAGCAAACGTCAATCCTTTTTGAAATTTTGTGTTTGCATCTGTGGAGTCTGAGTTTCAAATGATAATATTTTGTACTCTGTTAACGCCTAGAATTCCACTTTTGTTTGGGAATTGGAGGAATGCATGGTAATTCATCATCAGCTTAAATGAGAATCCCAGGTTGATGGTTTTTAATATTATTTCTTCTGTAATTAGATGTGTTTTATAACTTTATTGTGCTAGAAACTGTGAAATCTATCAATTTTAGCTGGACTAAATCACAGTTTTTCTTGTATGAAATAGAAGAGTTGTTCATATGAAAGCCGGATTCAATGATGGGTCCTTTTTCATAGTGATATTAGATGGAGGTTTTTCTGTTCTCTTCCTTCTATGTATTCATTTGGTATGCCTAAGGAATCGAGGGCAAGAAAAGCTAGATGTTTTTTTTTGGCTAATTAAACTAGCTGGTTTTTTTAACCAAGGGAAAGTAACTGGCCTCAAAGAAGTGGCACTTTTCCCTCTTGAATGAATAGGGAGCAATATACCCAGACTATCAAAGATCTACTTCCTAAGAATAAATGTCTGTTTGGGCTCTGATTATCCTTTGGTGATTTTTACATTCTCCGATTCATAGATCTTTGATTGTTTACTTTCAATTCCATTTTCTTGAGACTGCACTTCAGTTTTCATTGAAGTTTGATTGTTGATCAAACAGAGTTTGAGTTGTCAGCAGAGCCCTTGAAGTCCAGAGGAGAATTTACTTGAGATTTTGAATTGAATATTAGAGGAGGATTACATTTTCCACAGCTGACATGGCTGAGGAGAATGGTTTGGATGGGAACATCAGTTCAAATCAAGCTGCATCAACGAGCAAATCCACAACAATCCTTGATAAGAACATGGAAAAGGCACACAATCAACAAGACTCAGAAAAAAGCAAAGGAGAAGAAGATGACAGCAACAACACTGTTCCATTTTACAAATTGTTTGCATTCGCAGACTCTTCAGATGTTTTCTTGATGATTGTGGGCACAGTCGCAGCTGTTGCAAATGGGGTGAGCATGCCTCTTATGGCTCTTCTCATGGGCGAAGTGGTTAATGCTTTTGGAGGAACTACTAACAACCATGATGTTGTTGAGAAAGTTTCCAAGGTATATACCTGGTTTAAGCTTAATTCAAATTCAATCATGTGTTCAGGGAGTTAAAAAATATTTTCTCTAGTAATAGATACTTTATTTTTCCATTTGCTTCATGGGTTTGAAAGCAATTCCAATCTATTTATCTAGTCTTTTTTTCCCTTCTCTCTTTATGGGAAAGTGGGTTCTCAAAAAAATCTGAATTATCTTCTACTGCATATAGCATTTTTCATCTTTGTACTTGTTGCAATCTTACCAAATAATTCAGATATGACGAGCTTTCCTACATATCTCAATGTGGGAATGGGTTATTTTCAGTTCATTAAGATGTGTCCCACATTGCAAGCTTTTTGAATAGTTAAACTATTCCGGTGTTTGATGGTTCTGATAATTATTTTGGGAGGGCAAAAATCAGAAAGCTCATCAAGAATTATCAATAACTATCATCAAGCAGTACAATAATTACTATAATCGGATTGGCTGGAAAGTAGGACAAACAGTATATCATCCAATGTGAGTTCCAATTTCTGCACTGTTCCAAGAGCAGAGCAGAACAGTTCTCCCAAGCATTCAAACCAGTTACAATTTATGATACATCCAAACTCATTATCGTCGGTTAAATAATTACTAATGGTGTTGATCTGGTTATGTCTTCAGGTGTCTCTAAAATTTACTTATTTGGCTGTGGGATCGGGTCTGGCATCATTCCTCCGTGAGTACAAAATATTCCATCTAATTTTTACAATGATTTATGCTGTAAATATATAGATAAGAAAATGGTTGAGACATAGGAGGCTGAAAAAACAAATTATGTTCTCCAGAGGTGGCTTGCTGGATGATAACGGGCGAAAGACAGGCTGCTCGAATAAGGAATTTATACTTGAAAACCATACTGAGGCAGGATATTGCATTCTTTGACAAAGAAACAAACACAGGAGAAGTTATTGGGAGGATGTCGGGTGATACTGTTCGTATTCAAGAAGCCATGGGTGAGAAGGTAATAGTACTGATCTTTTGGATGTAGGCATAGTTAACATTGGCCATCGATTGCGTTGAAGTCATTCTGTTGATTTCATATGATTTCTCTTAAAATTGTAGGACATATTAAGAATACCATGAACACACACATATAGTCAAGTCCAATCAACGTAGAACTGTGATATAATATGGTGTCTGTAATCATCACGCTTAGTCATCGAGTCATAATGCTTCTCTCTTTTCGTCACCCTAGCTCGTTCTTCGATTTTGAGAGGTGAAACTAGAAACTTACTATAATTAAAAATCCTATAGGCCTAAACCTGGGTTAACTAAATGCTATTGTGCTCCTGCTTATGTATGTTCCCCAAATTGCAAGTGCTTCGAATATGTTTGCAGAATGGATAGCTATTATCTTTTCCAATTTCGTTGCAGTGTTAAATCGAAGGGCTTTCAAGAGAATGAGCACGGGCCTTGAAAACTCTTGAGTTTTGACTAGGACCATCCCAATGAGGCCCTATCAGTTCAAAATCAAGTGCAGAACCAATCCTGACCCGTTCCATTGACATCTCTAGGAAAAGTGACAAAGCAATAACCCTTCTAATATAGTTACTGATTTGCAAGCCACCGAAACAATAATAGACATGTATTCTGCTGTAAGATTTACAGTGAAAGTGGTTTAGCAAACATCCAATGCACCCTTTATATATCGATGCGGCATTTATATAGTTGTGTAAATTGATAGTCGTATCCCACTTTCCGTATCCATGTTTGTATCCATGTCTTTATCTTGAGCATTAAACCTGTTGAATTATCGATTGATTGTGTCTCTGAAATTTTTGTATTGATAGGTGAACTCTTCTTGAAGATCTCTCATGTTTTCATTTCTTTTAACAGGTTGGCAAGTTCATTCAGTTGGTATCAACATTCATAGGGGGTTTTGTGGTAGCTTTTGTTCAGGGGTGGCTTCTTACCCTGGTTATGCTAGCATCTATCCCTCCTATAGTGATAGCCGGTGCAGCCATGACTATCATGGTGTCAAAAATGGCATCTCGTGGACAAACAGCTTATGCAGCAGCAGGAGTAGTTGTAGAGCAGACAGTTGGATCAATTAGAACGGTATGCACCACTTGACACGTCCACATATCTAGAGGTCGTCTTACTCGAGCATTTAATTCTTCTGTTGTATAAATACATTTAAACTGATATTGACATGGTCCTTTCTTAGGTTGCATCATTTACCGGGGAGAAGCAAGCTATAGAGAAATATGGCAGGTCTCTGAATAGTGCTTACAAGTCCAGCGTTCAGGAGGGTTTTGCTGCAGGATTGGGTCTTGGTTCAGTTATGTCTCTCTTATTCTGCAGCTATGCTTTGGCTATATGGTTTGGTGCACGGTTGATACTGAGCAAAGGATATACAGGGGGTGATGTCATCAATGTTATTATTGCAGTCTTAACTGGCTCTATGTAAGTTTGACATGTTGTTTCATTAAAAATTTCTGAAGCAAAGTGATTGGGATAGGAAATCATAATGGGAGTGCCAATAAACTTACTGAAGATTTTCTGTGCGCAAAATCACAGATCTAAATGCATATATTACATCCCTACAAATTTCTACTACTGGAATGTTGCTATCTTTTTTCCTTTTAAGTACCCAATGAAAAATGTCTCCATCAGTTTTTGTTTAAAGTACTTGTGCCACTTAGCAACCGGTTTTTTTTTTTTTAAATTTAATCGGAAACAAAAGATTTCTTTAAATCAGAAAGATTACGAAAGATAATAAAAAAGAAACATAAGACACCGATTGAAACCCAGTTGTATGACAACATTATACCAAAGGGACAAAGAAACAATACATAGAATCAATGACCAAAGGAGAAGATCTATCTACTCTTTGTTTAGCCAAAGAATCTGAATGAGAATTAGCTAACCGCTGTATGAGCTTGAACTCCATTTTGAACACGGAAGATAAATAATTAATCTTGTCGAAGAACTACTGAAACTGCCAAGGGGAAGACTGCAGAGAAGAGACCCAATTCGCATTCAATGAGTCACTCTACATCACAAGCTTATGATACAAGAAAGGCCCATACAACTGTAAAGCTTCTGGGATAGCCACCTCTTCCGCCTCATTAGCTGTCAAATTAAACTGACTGATTTAATCATCAATACCGTATTTATTTATTTTCTTGAGTCCTGACTGCTGAGGTGACTGCAATTTTTAGTTTCTGAAAACTAGTGTGTTCTGTTATGATCTTGAGTTTCATATAATACCGAAACAAGTGAAAAGTCGAGGAAATCATAGTCACTCTGAAATTACTTTAGAAATTACTAAAAACAACATTTGTATACTGTTTACAGGTATATGCAAAGTTAAACAATCAACTATTAATGGATATTGTTTTTCGTTTTATTTGAAGGTTCAAGCTGAAACATAATACTTGCATTAGCTAGAAATTAGTTCTCAAGGTTTCAAATGAACAACCATATCCTACTATGATATAATTTCTTGTTCTTTTATTAGCGGTGGCTGCAAGGTTGTTCTGCATATTTAGGAAAAAATGTATATCCATATCTTATTTTTAGTCACAAGTATTTGTACAAAAATTACATTTAAATTATCATTATCTTTCTCCAGAAATTTAAGAACGCATTTTTAAATGGATCACATGGCCTGCACCTTGTGTCCACGTTTGACTATGAGATACATCCATATCAGATTTACATAGGCATTCAGCTGCTCTGTTCAATTTTCAAATGTTCTCAGGATGCTATTATTCAACAATCTGTAATTTAAATGACTTGAACACCTGGTCGACAAGTTATCCCATCTTCAGTCACATAACACATCAAGTACTAATGTTCTAAACATCTGTATCATAGATGCATTCATGAAAATGTTCTCAATGTATAATTATGACTTTAGAATTGGATATAAGATGTGAATATTAATCTGGTTGGGTAACTTGGAATGACGCAGGTCTCTGGGCCAGGCATCTCCATCCTTGAGTGCTTTTGCAGCAGGGCGAGCTGCAGCTTTCAAGATGTTTGAGACAATCAAGAGGAAACCAGAAATTGATGCATATGATTCCAGGGGGCGGAAATTGGATGATATTCGGGGAGATATTGAATTAAGAGATGTTTATTTCAGCTATCCGGCCAGACCAGATGAGCAAATATTCACTGGATTTTCAATTTCTATATCCAGTGGCATGACCGCAGCCTTGGTTGGAGAGAGTGGAAGTGGGAAGTCGACAGTGATCAGTTTGATAGAAAGATTTTATGACCCCTGGGCTGGTGAAGTTCTGATAGATGGTATAAACATCAAGGAATTTCAGCTTAAATGGATAAGAGGGAAAATTGGGCTTGTAAGCCAGGAACCCGTGCTGTTCGGTTCTAGCATAAGAGAAAATATAGCCTATGGTAAGGAAGGTGCTTCTCTTGAAGAAATCAGAGCTGCAGCTGAGCTTGCAAATGCTGCCAAGTTTATAGACAAAATGCCTCAGGTTCTACTACTTTTAACATATTTATATTGTTCAGTGTCTTCTATTACTGTGTTCTTGCATAGTACTACTTTTTTAGGTCCATACCTAAGGATACATTTAGATGTTCCTAGGAAATCATGTGGTCAGAATGCTGTTCTGTCCAAATCAAAGTCTGAGTTTGAGGTAGAACAAAAATGTTCCAAATATTTTCATTTGGCGGTGTAAAGGAAGAAAATGCTAGTTGACCTGATGCACTTCACATTGACCATGCTGCCTCAAATACACAGCCTAACAGGTGGTTATCTCCACTGCCAAAACATCCATTTTACAATTTGGGTTACATCACCGAAATAATCGTAAAACTCAATACATGTAAGCATAGTTGGGTCATTTGTAAGGTAGAATGTACAGTTATCAAAGAAGTAATTATTTTCCTTATGTGAAATTCTTACATAATGACTGGCTATCTGTTTCTTTGTCATATACTAATACATTCAGGGACTTGAAACCATGGTCGGTGAGCATGGAACTCAACTATCCGGGGGGCAGAAACAGAGAATAGCTATAGCTCGAGCAATTCTAAAAGACCCACGTATTCTTCTTCTAGATGAAGCTACAAGTGCTCTAGATGCAGAGTCTGAACGAATCGTGCAGGAGGCATTGGACAGGATCATGGTCAACAGGACTACTGTCATTGTTGCCCATCGCTTGAGTACAGTGAGGAATGCTGATATGATTGCAGTGATCCATCGAGGTTCAATGGTTGAAAAGGGTAAGAGAAGCAGCTATAAGACCTATTAAAGCTAATGTCCTTGGCTGGTTAAACACTCATTGGAGGTCACTGTAATCTTTCATGTAGTTGTGAAGAGACTATTCCTTGAAGGCGCATTTAGGCACCAATTCCCATCAATTAAAAACATATTTTGGCAATATAGATGGTTATCATGCATCATGCATTTGGCAAAGTATTCTAGTTGGTTAAACTACTCTGCCCCTGACTTCTCAGGAAACAAAAGTAGTGATTGAGTGGAATAAGCATGAAAGTAGCTCCTACTTGATTTGGTTTTCTGATATTGGCTCTGCTCCAAATGACTAAACCATATGTAGGTTGGAGTAGATCCATATTACCTTAAAACAAAGAGTTTTTCTTTTTAATACGTCTTTGCTTAGATCACAATAATTTTTAACTCTTTTGGAAGATGGATATATTTCCATATTGCTTTCAACTCTCGACTTCCATGACTGCTATCCTGACTTCCCCAATGGCTTCTTTGATTAGGTTCTCATTCGGAGCTAGTCAAGATTCCAAATGGAGCATACTGCCAACTTATACAGTTGCAGGAAATGAACAAAGAATCAGACGCTAGAATTGACACAGAGGCAGATATTTCAATGAATTCTGGTAGGCAATCGAGTCAGAGATTCTCCTTGCAGAAGTCAATAAGTGTGGGCTCATCTGGGGGTGCTGGAAATAGCAGCCGACACTCGTCCTCAGTCTCATTGGGCCCACACTCAGGACTCCACATCCAAGAAAACCAAGCACTGGAAACTGCCAGTCCACCACCACAGCAAAGTCAACCGGAAGTCCCACTTCGCCGTCTCGCCTATCTTAACAAGCCAGAGATTCCAGTGCTACTGCTTGGCACTGTAGCTGCAGCCATCAACGGTGCAATAATGCCTGTTTTTGGGATACTTATTTCTAGTGTAATTAAGTCATTCTTTGAGCCACCACCAAAGCTCCGGAAGGACTCCAGGTTTTGGTCGTTGATGTTCATTGTCATTGCTGTTGTGTCGATAATTGTGTCACCAGCACAGACATACTTCTTCTCTGTGGCTGGCTCTCGATTGATAAGGAGGATTCGATTGATGTCATTTAAGAAAGTAGTAAGCATGGAAATTGGGTGGTTTGACGATGCTGAAAACTCTAGTGGAGCTATTGGTGCAAGGCTGTCATCTGACGCAGCGACCGTCCGCAGTGTAGTTGGGGATGCACTTGCATTGCTTGTTCAGAACACAGCATCATTAGTCGCCGGTCTGGCAATTGCTTTTGAAGCATGCTGGCAATTGGCTCTGATAGTCTTGGCCATGATACCTATGATAGGCTTTGGAGGATGGATCCAATTGAAGTTCATGCAAGGATTTAGTGGAGATGCTAAGGTTTGCTTCCTCACTAACAATAATTGCATATGGAAAATAATGCATCAAAAGGCTTATAATTTTTTGAGATATGCTGAGATCTGTCTTTGAACTATCTTTATTATTTTATAAAATTATTATATTTTGTTGATAAATTTTTAAGTGCTAGTGCATTTTCAGTTTTGCCGTCCTGTGTATAGCTGATTTTTCTAGCACTACGAAAATTCATTTGCAGAATAATTGAACCTTTTGCTACTGATATATTATAGCTATATATCTTATAAGTTCTTGGGATACATTCAATCCCCTTAAAAGGAAAACACAAATTTTCAGAGTCATGTGAAAGGTTGGTTGTTTTACATCATTTAGACTTTTAACATAATAATTTATGTCATGCTTGTCAATTCAAATTGATGATGGAATTTTGAAATGATGCAGAAGAAGTACGAGGAAGCAAGTCAAGTTGCTAATGATGCTGTAGGGAGTATAAGAACAGTGGCTTCATTTTGTGCTGAAGATAAGGTAATGGCACTGTACAAAAAGAAATGTGAAGGTCCTATGAAGGCAGGGATGAAGCGAGGGATTGTCAGTGGGATTGGTTTTGGGTTTTCCTTTTTTGCTCTGTTTGCTGTCTATGCAGCAAGTTTCTATGCAGGAGCCCGCTTTGTTGAGGATGGGAAGGCAACATTCGCAGAGGTTTTTCGTGTAAGTCATCCACCACCTCCTCAACTACTGTTATTCAAAATAGCAGAAGCATCAACAGCAGGCAACGAAAAAAGAAAAGAACCCTGGAAAGAGCCCGTAGCATAGTTGGAATGTGCTCATTATCGCATTGTTGTAAGCATGAGGATGTGGGTTTGACACAACCCACACTTTATTGGGAGGGAGGGGAGGAATGTCAACTATACAATATTTTAAACCCCTCCGATCCTGTTAAATACCATGTACCGACCCAAAAGCTTAAGCTCATAGGTGGAAGGCCCAAATAGGTATATGAAGCCCTGAGAGCCCTGTCCAACTTTGGACTTGGGCGATGTGGGACTTCCCACCACTCCCCCTCATGTGCAGTCCCAATAGATTTCGTCCCACCACTCCCCCTCATGTGCAGTCCCAATAGATTTCGTAGACGGGCCTGCCACATGGGCTACACAAGAACGACGGAATCGGAACCGGCTTTGATACCATGTACTGACTCAAAAGCTTAAGCTGATAGGTGGAAGGCCCGAACAAGTATATGAAGCCCTGAGAGCCTTGTCCAACTCTGGACTTGGGCGATGTGGGACTTCCCAACAGCCCCCTGCTGCCTGTCACCACCGCCGCGAGCATTATGATTGCTACCAGAGAGATCCGGTTTAAGAGAATTAGCATATACTGGAATATAATAGTATGGAACTGTTAAATATTTAACATAAGTTTTTCTGCTATATTTAACATAAGTTTTTCTGCTATAAAATTGTTATTTGGTTCCTGGGTTTGTTCATTTTGAACTTATTGCCTCTTGTCTGATCTGCAGGTTTTCTTTGCTCTCACTATGGCAGCTTTTGCTATTTCTCAATCAAGCTCCCTGGCACCTGATGCAAGCAAAGCAAAAGCCTCTACTGCCTCTATATTTGGAATTCTGGACCGCAAGTCAAAGATAGACCCAAATGATGATTCTGGAATGACATTAGAGGTGGTGAAGGGAAACATTGAGTTTCGGAATGTCATCTTCAAGTATCCTACAAGACCAAATGTTCAGATTTTACGAGATCTCTGCCTATCTGTGCGGTCCGGCAAGGTAATTGTTGACAGATCAATCTACAGCTATGCATTCACCCAAGGGTCATATATAATACAAAATTTCTTATTAAACAAATTAATGATATCAAATCCTTCATGTGACTGAAAGAATATGATATGTTTAAGTTCCTACTTCCTACCAATAGTGTTAAGATAAAATGGGAAATCCTTGATATGTCTAAGGATCCACTTTGACATAAGATGAACTATATTGACTTTTAAAAGGGGAAAATGAGGGAGAAACGAGAGAACTAAGACTGTATCACCTGGTTAAAGAAAAAGATACTGATGTTTTTCTTTGTTCATTGTAAACACTTTTACACTTGTCAGCAGGTCAGATTCGTAGAGAACTCCCCGAAATTCTGTTGAGATTGAAATCAACTTGACAGATTACCGTTAACTTTTTTTTATTCAATTTTGATCATTTAGCTACAAAGGAAGACCTACTCCTCCAGCAGGTCCCATAGATTAAATCTGGATCTTACATGGCAGTCAAAGGTTGTAAACAGAGATATTTTAAATTGTGGAGCTGAATCCCTTTTTTATTGGCAGTCCCTATTTGTTATTGGTTTCAAAGGCTTAATTAGAAGTCTTCTCTAATTTATTTGCATATCCAAATTAATATAGGCAAGTCTTATTAAAAATTATTTGTTAGAGAGTCCTCGTGGGTTTCAATGAGTTCACTAAGAAGTATTATTTCCATTCAGAAAGTTGTTATTAGACAGTCTTTTATTTTTAGAAATATGGGAGATGCTCCTATGAGAGCATCTCTCACCTTACTATCAGAGATAGGGTGAGGGCCCTCACATTTAAGTTGTTGGCATTGGATATGGATGTCAGGGGTGGTGAGAGATGCTCTCATAGGAGCATCTCCCTAGAAATATATTCGTTGAATTAAACACACTTCTCACTATAGATCTTAGTTTTATTCATGTGCAAGTTTTAAAAGGGTTTTAATATGCTTTCTAAGAACAACTTTGTTCAATGGAAAGTTTTCAGTTAAAGACTTTTGTCTTCTTCTCTGGTTTGGTAAAGAGTCCAAGCTCTCTCTCGATGATGACTCCAAGAACCCTTGGAGATGTCTTCGGGCCCTATTCTCTGCCAATGCTGCACAAATTCTTTGAAACGAAAAATGACTAGAAGGATAAATCAGACACAACATAGGCCCCGTGATTGAAGATCACATTTGAAGAATCACTTTCGAAGATAAGCTTGCCCTGGAACTAAGATGAGAAAATCTAAAGAGCTTTCAAAATAGCCGACACCTCTGCTTGATTCGAGTCCTTCAGGTCCACATGCTTGGAAAGCATAAACATCATTTTAAATTTACTATTCCGGAGCACTCCTCCGTTCTCACGACGTGGTTTGCCTCTAGCTGCTCCATCCAAAATAAACTTCAAAAAATCATCTCGGGAAGGAGACCAAAAATTTATGAACCTCTCTTTGGTGAGGCCACAAACTAAGGAAGCATCCCAGTTTTGAATAATGTCATCATCTTTGAGTTATGAAACTCCACCGCAATCCTCCATGTTTGTCTGGTGTGGTCCAAGGTTTCCTTGAATGGATGAGCATGGGAATTCAAAGTATGGGCCTGCAAAATGGATGGAAACTGGAGACCATCCATTTTTCATATTTTTCATGCCCGTAGATCAGATTAGTAGAGCCATCCAACCAAAGTGATTTGTGTGCATTTTCAATTCCATGCTTCTGTCTTTCTTATTAGATATCAATGTTGACAGTAGATGGCCCCTCCTATATCACTTGTGACTATTTGAACAAACAAAAAACTGTCACTGATGAAGACTGTAGTACAACACTAAGTTTACTAATGCATTTAAATAGACAATCTCCATTCCACAAGACATGAACAGAACGTCAAGTGAATATACTCAGCGGAAAACATCATACCCTCATTTAATCATAACACTAAATTTTATTTTTCCTTATTTTGAATTTTTTTCGTATTTATTATTATTATTATTATTGGTAAATTTTACTTATTTATCTGTTATGTAATGTACAGTGTCTAATACATGTTCATAAAAGGGTATGATTTTCGTGTAGTTAGTTTTCATGTCCAATTTTAATGCATTGCTGATTTTATACTTACATCTAACTATCTCAGTCTCATTCAACAGACGGTTGCTTTGGTTGGAGAAAGTGGGTGTGGAAAATCGACTGTCATCTCATTGTTACAGAGATTTTATGAACCTGATTCAGGTCAAATTATGCTGGATGGAATTGAAATTTCGAAGTTACAATTGAGGTGGTTGAGACAGCAGATGGGTCTGGTGAGCCAAGAACCAGTGTTGTTCAATGACACGATCAGAGCCAACATATCCTATGGAAAGGAAGGAGGTGCGACGGAAGCGGAGATTTTAGCTGCAGCAGAGTTTGCAAATGCACACAAGTACATAAGCAGCTTGCAACAGGTTAGAGGAATGCCATCCAGTTATCAGTGAATCGTTTTCACTAAATGTTAATTTCTCAACACAAACAAATTGATCAATACTCACTGGGTATTCAAACATGTTCATGTGCATGGGATTGGAGTGAGATCATGATATATGAATGATCATCTGAACTGCATTGCAAATCAATGGATTTTACTTGATGTGCAGGACTCAGATCATGGGCTAACTAGATCAAGCAACTGAAATCAAGAAACCATTAAACCAAATGGAAAAGTTCCTCTCCTGTTCTAGCTAGCCTTTTACATCTGAGCATTCATTATCATAATATTACGCTCTATATTTGTCATTTGCAATTGGGCTGAATTACTATACTTGAATAACTATAGATAATATTGCACTTCATTGTGAACAAATGAAATTCTGTAGGGCTATGACACAATGGTAGGAGAGCGAGGAGTCCAATTATCAGGTGGACAAAAGCAACGGGTGGCAATTGCACGTGCAATAGTGAAAGAACCGAAAATCTTGCTATTGGACGAGGCGACGAGTGCACTTGATTCGGAGTCTGAGCGTGTAGTTCAAGAGGCATTAGACCGTGTGATGGTGAACCGGACAACAATCGTGGTAGCCCATCGGTTATCCACCATTAAAGGGGCTGATCTTATAGCAGTTGTTAAGAATGGTGTCATCGTAGAGAAAGGAAAGCATGAGGCTTTAATGAAGGTCAAGGATGGGGTATATGCATCCTTAGTAGCACTTCACATGACTGCTCCATCTTAGTGTCTATGTAATTTCTATGTTGTTTTCCACAAAAAGAAATTTCTTTGCAAAGTCCTTGTTTTTTTCTTTTTAATGTTTTGTCCCATAGTTATACTGTTATATACAGTTCTCTACACAAAAGACTGAAAAGAAAAAATTCTTATACTAGCTATTTTTGCGCTCTTTCCATCTCCCAATCTTGTAATGGTTTTATCTTAATGTTAATTTGGAGTAAACTAGATCATCCAAGTTTTGTTCGACCTTGTCAGTTAATTTCCTACTTTCCAGGATTGAGCGTACAAGAATTGTGCTCTTATAATGAAGGAGCACAAATAATAGTTGTAGATTCCAACGGACGGCTACAACACAGATGTATGAGCTGTTGTGACAAACGCAATATGCACACACACAATCTGTCATGCAATCACACATTGAATTCAACAATTTTACATTCGGCATGCATCCATAAGAAAAGCATTCGTTCAAGTACAATATAGTTGTCAATAATAAAACAACATATGTATCCACTATCTATAGTTTTCTGATCCATGGCCTCGTATCTGATATTGGCGTGCGGCAGCTATAGAACCATTCATCTCCTTTTCAAAATCCCCCCTCCATCCTCCAAAACTCCAACCATAGATAGATAGATAGATAGATAAACCCCAATCATCACTATTGCTTCAACCTCTAAATCCTTCCAAAATTTACATTTGCACCCCACTTGGAATGTTGATGCCCAAGTCATTCATTGGCCACCATCTAAAATTAGGTTCACTCTCAATGAGTCCAGGATCCAGATCCTGTAATGGCATGGCTCAGAAAAAAAAAAAAATCAACTCTAAAAAAATTTTAACATCCAAAAGTCATATACAAATAAAGTCATTGAAGGACTGAAAAAAATCCAGGAGGTATAAGCTTACACAAATTAGTGATCTCCTAGGGGACATAGTTGACCTTATTACAAGCGACGGCTCTTGTGAGACCCACTTGAGTCAGTGCCAATCATTGGAGATAAAAACGAGAATTTTATACTGCATCAATATTGATTGTTTTAAAATTTAAAATACAATTTCAAAAATTAAGCATATTAAATATAATTATCCAAAAAAAAAATTCTTGATACTATACAAGGCTTTTTATAATTTTTTTATTTTTAAAAAGTCATATTATACACATTTTATTTTGTATGACATGAAATCAACATATTAATCTTTATATTTCAAAAGATACATTTTTTTTTTGTGCTTTGGTAAATACTAACATCCACACACTACTGACCGCCCACTTCCCTTACTAAGAGGTATAGTTGTGAAATTCGTTTCGTCTCAAATGAAATCTCCAAGTTTCGGTCTACATATTGAAACAAAACATCCCTATACAATATGTCAGTTAAGATTTCAGCCAATTTCAGTTAATTTAGGCTGATTTCGTTGGATTTCAAAAATTCCGTCCAAAATGATTTTAAAAAAACTTGTTGCAATTTTTTTTTTCTGAAAAGCCCCAGTCCCTCTACCCTAAGCCCTCTTTTGAACAGAAATAAAGGAATAAAGAAGAAGAAGCATTCCACTTAAAATAAACTCCCTAATCAAATCTCAATTAGATAAATCCCTAATTAGAATTCTAAGCTTATATTTATATATATATATATATACATTTATTAAATTTATATTTTTCCAAAACAGGAGTCCGAAAAGTTTCACCGAAATCTCCGAATAGGCCGAAAATTTTCATTTGGAAGCCAAATTGAAACGGCGTCCCAAATGAAATTCACAACTATGCTATGAGGGCTACAACAAGGGCCAATCCTGGTTGTTTAAGTAAAGAGAGAGATACTCCACCACTGAGCTAGTGGCTAGGCAAAAAGATACAAAGTGGGCAGCATATATTGAATACATGTCTATGTTCAAGGATAGCTTGATGATGGTTGAGACATCCATTCCCATAGAAATACGAAGGTTCGAGCCCCTATTCAACTGGGGAAAATTCAGTTGTGCGAGCACATACTTTAGCACTAATCTGATCTTTGATCTCTCTCACTGGATTTAATAAATCTATGGTGTATTTATAAAATCGTCAAAGAACCTTAAAAGTCAAGTTAGAAATTAGAGTCATCAGACTAGAGAGGTCTTTTGGACATCCCAAAACGACACAACTCTTCCCACTCTCATGGTCAGCATGCCTCCATATATGTGAGCTCAGCAGAGATACCTACTTGAAAGTGATTCAGCCCAGGTTGGGGAGTTGGTGTCTGATGATGCAGACCATTAACATGATGGTTCCCAAAAAAAGTGGGGGTGACTGAAAAGTGAAAATCTCTCGAACCAGAAGGTCATCGCCATCTGATCAGATTTTAGATTCAGATGTCCAAACGAGAAACCACAGATTCTCAATCAAATCGTCATCTCACTTTATTTTTAATCGAGCCCAAGAACTACTGTCCATTTACTTGAGTAGTACTAATCTAAATCTTGATTGAAAGGGCATGCGGTTGGCCTGTTTTTACTTTTTACACTTCATCCTCTTCTTTGATATATATTTATGCCCATATATGTCCCTCAAAGGGTTCATATAATAAAGCATGTACCGAAAACGACGAGCAAACATGGACCAATCACCATTCAACAACACCAAATTGTTGCAATAAAATATTCATAAAGCCAAATATGAATCATATTCACACTTTTGAAATGGGATCCTCTTTTTAGCTCAAAACAAAGTAGAATATCTTTGCTTTATGCCTTATAATTAACAAGTTGGGCCTTGTAAAATCCAAACCACGACGTGCTCAGGAAATCAATTGAATATTGTTGATCAAAAGGCCAGATATTCTAATGGAAGCTTCCCTTACCCTTTACTTAAGATTCTTAACTTTCTTTAGCCGAACTCTGCCGGCCCACTTTTGGCGACACACATTTTTTTTTTTTCGTATAGTCGTTCCTCATGGGATCCGAATCCGTGACAAGTTGGCCTTTAATACCATCTTAAGTTTCTTTAGCTAGCCATTCATACCAAAACGTCGAGCCTTTAGTAGAGGCAGCAGAAATATTTTTCAATATTCCCCTTTGGGTAGAGCCCACTCTTCAACAAAGATAACCAACAACATTAAATGGACTTCTTTTTTTTTTTTTTTCCTTTTGCTATGTTGGGGTCTTATGTTTCTTGAGCTAATCAATCCTACAAAAACCTCAAAGCATTATTAGAGTCAACATAAATACGTTTTAATACTTTCCCTCGGGTGGAGCCCACTCCTCAACACTCCCCCTCGGTCTACGCACTTTTGGCGATATGCATATTTTTTTGAGCTTTTTGTATATACCGCCCTAAAGTTTATAGGATTTGTAAATAGGCCCTTGAGATTTTAGTATTTGTAAATAGGCCCCTACTTCTTATTTTTAATACCTTTCATGTCCCTAAAATCAATAATCCTAACAAGAATGGTTGACCACCATGAGATTTGTATTGAGTTTTTATATAAATAACAGCTTTGCCCTTACATCTATTATTTTATCTCAAGCCCCAATGGTTTCTCTCAATAACTCTCTCATGCACATGACTAGAGTTAGACCCAGGTACTAGGGTTTGGGGACTGAATCCCCCCCTACTCATACCCCCCGCAAATTTTAAAAATTAATATATATTTTTTACATTTGCCCCTTTCCACCAATATTTCTTTTACATAGAGCTAAACACCACCCCCCTCATATATTCAAAAAATTAATATTTTTTTACATTTTTATGTCCCCCAATATTTCTTTTACACCTCCTACATGAAGCATAATTATGTATTTTTAAACTTTCATCAATCCAACGGTGGGTCATGTATAGATTGAATAAATTATACCCGGTTATAAGTATAGGTGTTGATTGTTGTCATGATCAGTTTGGATTTAATGAAATCAGACCTGAATTGATAACAAATAAATTTATGTGAGGTTATTTTCTCCCACTAAGTGCAATTGTTAATATTACATACTTTATAATAAAAAAAATTTGAGTCCAAGCTTTCGAAATTATGCATATAAGGATAAAAAAAAATGGACAAAAGTGTCATTTTACTCTAAAAACCTATAGTGGTTAGAACACTATTGATTTTGGGGACACAAAACGTATTAAAATAAAAATACAGGGGCCTATTTGCAAATAGTAAAATCTCAAGGGCCTATTTACAAATCCTACAAACCTTATGGGGGTATATACAAAAAGCTCTATTTTTTTTGTTGCACCGATTCATTTCTCCTGAGATTCGAACTCACAACTAATTGGCTGTGATACCATATTAAATTTCATGAGCTAACCATTCATACCAAAACCTCGAGGCATTAGTAGAGGCAGTGAAAATATTTTTAAATATTTCTCTCAGGTGGAGGCCATTCCTTATAACATGGGGCATTGTTTCGGTGTGATACTTCAAATTAAAGACTAAGAGATCAATCTCTAGGTATGTGTGTATGCCAACACCACTCAGCGGTGAATGTGTTGGTGACTCAATTTTTTTCAAATGCGTAGATCAAAGAATTAGCGTACCCGTTAGGTAGTCGGTGGCTAATACTCCAACATGTTTCCTATTTTAGTCAAACAGTTACTTCTACAACAAAATTATTAGGGCATGTTTGTGCAGCCACTTTTCACATAAAAGATGAGAAAAAGTTTACTTTTTTTTTATAATAATGATTATTCTTACATTTGGTGTAGCCTCCTTTCCTCGAGGTAAAGCGCAAAAATGAGTATTTTTTGTGATTTTGCAACAAAAAAAAAATCCTATTTGTTGGGAGGGGGTATTCCGAGAAAAAGGAAAAAGTCAGGCGGAACTGGTTTTTAGCAGGTGTACAATAACATGTCCTAAATTTTATGTGATTCCACATAAAAGCATTTTTTAGAGAGGGGGGGGGGGGGGTTAAAAATTTGTCCTATGCAAGAATGCAAGAAGAAAAATTATTAGGGCATGTTTGTGCAGCCACTTTTCACATAAAAGATGAGAAAAAGTTTACTTTTTTTATAATAATGATTATTCTTACATTGGTGTAGCCTCCTTTCCTCGAGGTAAAGCGCAAAAATGAGTATTTTTTGTGATTTTGCAAAGAAAAAAAAAATCCTATTTGTTGGGAGGGGGTGTTCCGAGAAAAAGAAAAAAGTCAAGCGGAACTGGTTTTTAGCAGGTGTACAATAACATGTCCTAAATTTTATGTGATTCCACATAAAAGCATTTTTTAGGGGGGGGGTTTTAAATTGTCCTATGCAAGAAGAAAGGACTGCATAACTAGTTTTCCGTAAATCCAACACAAATATGCCTCTTAGTTTCTAATATTTTTATTTTTCAATAATTAACCTTATCTCAGTATCACACCAATTCGGTTCTATCACTCATAAAACACATGATTAAAATAATAAATAGATGAGAATTTTGAAGAAAATGCATTATGTTTCAATCATATATATGTTCTACTCGCAATGGATCTTTACTTGAGATTGGTATGAAAATTGCTAAGCTCCAGAAAACGATGAAAGGATGGGAATCACATGGTGTCGCAGTGGATAGCGCACACACCTCCCACAGCTCCCTCCAGGCTTGGATCCCTGGAATGGTAGCTTTCCTTTAGGGCACGTTTGTGTACATGTAATTTTCGTGGAAAGTGAAAATTGTCACATCAGCAAAATCCATGGGTTTCAAATACTTCAAAAAAGTATTTACGCGGAAGTCAAAAATCTATATTTGGTGCAAAAAGTTTTTCCTTGATGAATTGATGCTGATGTTATTTGGTGCAGCTGCGGATTCCTTTTGGAAAACTAGAATTTATTATTTGGTGCCCATTTCACCAGGTTCATGGGTTGAGACCGGGTTCAATCCAGTTGAATAGGCAAGTCCATGATGCATACAAACACACCAGGTTCATGGGTGAGCGAAGGTAGGGGTTGAAGACCCACTTGCATTGGGACTTCCTTAGGAGGTGTGAGCGGTTTATTCTTTCTGTGATTGCTGGTAAGAACCTTCAAATCAAGGAAATCCCATCTTAATCTGTTTCTTCGATTGCAATAAAGAATGGCTTCTTTTCTCTCTCTCCTCTCTTGTGGCCAAAAACGCAAGAACATCTCAGAACCCACCACCCCAAATGGCATTCTCGATTCCTCATTCAAATCCCACAGCTCTAACTACTCCCATCTGCCTCTTCGTCGTCTTCGCCTCTGCATCTGTTCAATAAACCCAGAACTGAAAAGGGGGGTTGGGGTGTGGCTGCTAGCTCTCGTCGATTGAAGGAGATGAGGAACAGGGGCGCTAGGGAGGGTGGGGGCGGCTATAGGTGGCTGGCCGCATGGGGTTGTGGCGATCTCGTCTACTTCCATGGTAAGAAGGAAAAGGATGACATGGCCAAAAAGTGTTTCTGCGGAAAACTATCGCACCAAACGCATGAAAAGTAAATTTTTCGTAGAAAACCGTCCACTTTTTCGAGAAAATTGGCTACACAAACATGCCGTTAGAATTCCTAACCACTAGGCCAACAAAGTGAGGAAAAAAAAAAAACAATAAAAGGTCTACTTCCATGTGAGAAATCTTGGGCACGTGGGTCTTCATGTGTGGCTGTTTATTGAAAATCCTGAATAATAAGGTGGCCCTACTTGGTAATTTAGCTTGACGTAAAGGAAAGATTCTTGGCTAAATAAGGGAAGCCGCAAATCAAGGCTCATTAACTTTTAATTAACTATAGAAAGGGGACGGTGACATGTAAAATATTCAGGATCGCAAGATAAAAGGAAAGCAACAGCACTCCCGCTCTCCCGCCCTTTATTTTATAAACTTTGCAAGTCTCTTCATGTCAAATTCCTAATCTCCTCCAACTCACCGAGAAAGAACAAACAAAGTAGCAAAGGTATCATTATCATCCTCAATTCACTTTATACTTGGCATTGGCATCAGGCGTGTTTGGGTAATTCACTTGTAAAAGCATCAATCACCACTCAAAAAAAAAAAATGGAATGAAATTTCAGGCCTGTTTCTTGATAGACAATTTCTAATATTAGAGTTTTCTAACATGATATGATAGGTTGTCTCTTTGGCACTTTAAAACGCCGTGTTTCATTGGGAATTTTTATAACTCCATTTATCTAAAATGGTACAAATTTTTATTACTCCGTTTGATAATTTTACATGGAAAATGAAGTGCAGTAAAACGTCAAATCAAGAAAGAATAAAATATAATTGGATTATGATAATATTTTATTTTTAGTTGTTTTATATGAAATCTTTTGACTTTTGTATAGAAAAGTGAAGATTTTTTGTATTTTAGTGGAGAAAGGAGATTGCTTTTATAGTCTCTTTTTTTTTCTTAAGAGAAATAGAGTTTTGAATTAAAGTGCTATTGATTTGACCCCTTATTTAGAAAATAGAAGTTTTATTTGATTTTTACTAATCTAATAAAGTGCAAAACGTGCCTAGATGTAAGAATTTCGACTCCTTAGTATTTCAAAATGCTGGCAGATGGGAGGATTTTGGAATCCCATTGTAAACATCATTGGGAGAATTTCAAGATTCCCCAGAAAAGACCTCCAAAAGCTTGTAAAAGAAACTGGACTGAAATGGTGCACCCACAGCCCTTTTCACCCTCAAACCATATATAATTACAAACCACAAATTTTATACAGGTACAAGTATGGATAGCCATATGTACACCCCTCTCTCTCTCTCTCTCTCGTTTATGCATAACTAATGACACACATTAGCTCCAAGCTACATGATTAAGAAAGCACAGGCAACCATAGTAAACAGCTAGTAGTGGTGTTATTCACAGACTGGTGGAGCATTGACTCCCTTGCTTGGAAGTCAAGGGACCAGAAGCAGCATTGGGTCCATAAGGCAAAAGGGCTACGCAATCAACGTTAAAACGATAACGGCCAGAAACCCAAGAGCCCACTTTCCATCGAAGGAGCCCAGTCAACTTGAACCCCAGAATCATCTTACCCGTCAATTGGTCTCGACCCACTTGATACCCAAAGGAAGGTGAGACAGGGACCCAACTCCCCGTCAAAGAAGCGCTCAGAACATTGCTGTCTTCATGGCCCTGGTAGAAAGGAGGAAGCGAGCTGCCCACAGTAATCTGCTCTCCCCTGTAGGTGGCGTATGCTTGGAGCTGGTCGTAGTAAACCCCCACTTTCTGATTTGGGTTTTTGGTCACCAAGGTGACTTGTATGGAGGAGTTGAGGACGTGGGGCGCTGTGAGGTTGAGCTGGTAGATGTCGGTCTCTTTGAGAGAGAACTCGGGCTTGGAAGGGCGTAGGATAAACCATATGAGGATGGCTAGAGAGAGTAGTGAGAGAAGGAAGGTGAAAAGAGCATAGAAGAACCTCTTGAAGATCTTATTTAAGTTCAATCCCTGTTTGGCGCAGTGTTTGGGAGATTTTGTATTGATTTGAGACATTTGCAAATGTGATCGAGTTTGTGTATGAGAGAGAGTGGGGGAAAGTTGAGGACGGCAAGGCAGATATGGTGAGGTGATGAGGGATTAATATAAGGGTTTGATCATTGATGCATGTATAAAAGCAGCAATAATTTTGCACCCCACTGGTGCTTTTCAAAGGGCAGTTCCTGAAGCAACCTTAGTCGCAAAGAGACTTTTTACCACCAGTTTCTCAAAGTAGGTGTGGGAGGGTCAGTCAAGTGGGTCCCATTCACGTGCATACAATCGACTGATATGGTGGGTCCCGCTGAATGATGAAGGCTGAACTGGGCCTAGGCAAGTTTGGGCTGGATCT
Organism: Litsea cubeba; assembly: GCA_012931725.1. Classification (NCBI taxonomy): domain Eukaryota; kingdom Viridiplantae; phylum Streptophyta; class Magnoliopsida; order Laurales; family Lauraceae; genus Litsea; species Litsea cubeba. Next base: position 122,437,919 of record CM022947.1, on the reverse strand, counting down.
AGGCCCAGGTTGTTAATGATTGTGGGAGTACTAAAATAAAAGAATATTTTACTTTCTAAAAAAGTAGTTGTTCTTTGTATGGGTTCACTTGGTTGCAATTCAATGATCACTGTGTTAGAGGGGATGAGAGGGGTAAGTGTGGAATAAGGATTCGCTAACCGGCAGAAGTTCGAAGTTCGATATTTTTGGAAGCGCACTATTTATCAAGATTCAATCTAACGGTGAATAATGATTGGATTAATATCAAGTTGGTATATATGGAAATTTGAGTCAGTGTATTTTTGCGACGGTTTGAACGGATAGAACGGTTGCTCTCTTGTTTTTGTTATTAGTTTTCCCCTCCATGATGATTGTTTGGGCCCACTTATGCCTAGGGCTAGGCCTGGGAATGTCCAAGCTCTACCCTCACTCACATGTGTAAGCCAAGGTTGGGGCAAGCCAAAGCCCTCAGAGGGCTGGGACTACAATGCCTAGGCCTTTACCCGGCCCTCATGTACAAGGCCTTAAGAGGAGAAAAATAATTTTTAATTTTCTTATGCCATTAGGCACCTAGTGTGAGCCAAACATTAACCCTCTTTTGTATCTAAGCTTGGGACTGTCAATGCAATAAGAAATCAATTTATAAAATTCTAATTTAGAAGGGTAATGATGATTAGGCAATCATTTACTATCGAAGAGAATACTATTTTAATTGTATTAGCAGATCTTATCTTTTAACTTATCAATTTGAGGCCCTTGATAGAATGCACATCATGAATTAAATACCGAATAAACAAATAGATTCCATATAATAAAAAAAAAAGAAAAAAAAATATACTCGTGCTTGCTACAATAATACCATTTGGATTTTGTAGTACTTTATTTTTCAAATTTTACTACATCCAAAAGGTGGGCCAATGGAGTTGAATTTGAATATAAGGCTAAATAGTAGATCGATATCTCTAAAGAGAATTGATCTCATACTATTAAGAACCCACATGCGAATCAATGCTCATATAAATCTACATATACAACAACTATACCTAGACAAGCCATTGCAAGTAAATAAATAATAATAAGAAAATAAATAAGAATCATGCAATGCTTATTAATATAAGAATCAAAAGAATTTCACATAAAAATAATATAAAAAATCAATATAAGAATCACGTTCAAATAAACTCACATATATATAAATAAACAGGCTAGACTAAGCCTAATATTGTCCAAGCAAAGCCTCAAATTGGTAGGCTCGCAGATAATTTTGTCTAAGCCCTATATTGGACTTGAGGAGAGTGCCAAGCCAGATACCCTCGTGAGAGGGCCCGATTGAGAGCCCTACTTGTTTTGTTTTTTATGGACTTGAGGAGAGTGCCAAGCCAGATACCGTCATGAGAGGGCCCCATTGACAGCCCTACCTATTTTGTTTTTTATGCTTGCAAATGACCACTAGCTTATTTACACGCACTATCCGATCCCACATACTAGTGGGTTATGAGGGGTATAGGCCTAATCCAAAAGTAGCCCGTCATTGCTGGTAATGTGCAACTTCTGCATGTAGATTTTTGTGGAACTTCGGCCAAAAGCACCCATGATCCAAACAAAGAGACCACTCCTTGGGTGGCCCAGAGCCCCAAAATAGCATTAGCATCCACTGAATGACTGGTACCATATTGTTGACTCCCCAGAAGAAATTTATTGATCAAAAGGTGAGGAACAGAGTATCACTCTTCTACTTCCTAAATTAAGAAGAATAAGGTGCTGCTTAAAACACCAATCACTATAAGAATAATCAGTTTTATTTAATATATTCATTAACTTACCTGTAATATGAAATCCTTGAAAGAATTTATATCCTCCTTCGCTGGACCTGTGAATCCAACAATGAGGCCTACCTATAAAATATAAGGATTTTGATCGTACGGCTGTCCTCAAATCTGACATATTTTCTCCAAATCGATCTATGTTTAAATATTTTTCTTAAGAGTTGTCCATCCTGGTACTCCTCTATAATATCATAGGATAATATGTGTGTGATATCACACATGTTCAAACCGATACGTGAGTTGGAATAAAGTGCAATTTGGCCAAGGCCAACACTATTTTGAGATCTTGTGCATATCCTATGCGACTTCCATGAACAGCTCGAATCAAACATACTCATACCTCACTAAACTCATACGATATGACACGAGGATATCTAAAATGGAATCCAATGCGGGCCGCTTTTTGTGGGGGTTTTGAAGGATAAAGAGTTACTTTACTACCGTGCAAATGATAACTGCAGATTCTCTTCAACTGGATTTCAAGACAAGTGTGTTCTACAAGAAACAAAAAAAAAAAAAAAAAAAAAAAAAAGGACAAGTGTGAAAATTCATGAGGAGAATATGGCAATGTCAATGTGGATAGGAGTCTCCTTTAAAATAAAAAGCTCTAGAGATTCATGAGGATCATTATGAGGATGATATCCATTGGAGATAATATCGAGAAGTATTCAAATTTTGTGCTTTTAATTGGGCGGAAAATATTTCTAAAGGATAAAAAATATATTTTAAAAATTAAAGCTATTAATGACGTCAACATCCACCTTTGCTTTTGAGCGGTCATAATTGTGGTCGAGTCCGAACACTCACCATAAAATCATTGTTGTGCCGTTTCTCATCAGTAATTGATTTTGGCATAAGTGGTAGCTCAATTGAATGTAAGATCCTACATATATATCTATTATCTAAAAGATTTGAATATTGAAAAAATAATAATAAAGGGGCAAAGCTAACAATAGTTTCATTTATAAATGATATTTTGAAATTAGGATGTCAAAAAAGAAAACAAAGGGTAAGGTAGCAGTAGTTTCATATGTAAGTAATCTGAACCAGTTCAAGTGCAAAATAAAAGAAAAGTGCAGAGGATATACCGGATGTTGTATATATATATATATATATATATATTATGTGTGGCATTGATCATACGCAAAGGCAAATGTAGGCTCCACTTGGGTCAAATCATATTGTTAGGTAGTTGCTATTAACACTATGCTACTGATTATTGAAGACCACATATGATCTTTCTCCTTATGCATGGCGCATGGGTCAAGTCAACCTTCTTTTGGATTGGCAGAATGCTCAAAAAACGAGAGCTTTACGCATGCAATCTAACAAACTAATACCATTGTTTCAATTAAACCGAATTTGAGTGTGGTTAGCCAATTCAAATGCAGATAATATGGGAGTCTACAAGAATTTCTGACGGTGTGATAGCAAAGTTGTCCCTTGATATTCCCAAATGCAATGTTTCCAGCCACTTTAATTGAAATGTCTATTTAAAAATGTGGAATTTGTATCTTTCTTTTTTTTATTTGCTGGAATTTCTGATCGCTCATTGCTACACCCAAAGGGAGAGAATCTAGGAATGCCATTTGGAGGACAGCTTTTCGAGAATATTAAATTCGATCTCTTGCAAAGAAATAGGCTTACGCCTCAAGCCCAATATGTCTGATGAAGGTTCCATGCCCAATATATTTTTTCTGTGTTATCTTCTACATTGTGGATTTGATTCATTCACTCTCACTCACACACTAATATCCATAACCAGCTACCCACATGGGAGTTGGTGGAGTGACATAAAAGGCTTGGGTATGCTCCCATGTCTTGTGTTTGAAATCTTCCTAAATTTGCTAGGTGCGTATTTATGTGGGTTTAACTGGCTTCACCCAGGGAGTTAATAGTCCTATTGGGTCAAAGGCTTAGGATATCTACGTCATCAAAAGAAAAGAAAAACCCATAACCAGCTGGGCTATCATCAAGGACCCATCCCTAAGATTTGGCAAATATGATCATGAACCAAACTTAAGGCTAAAATGTATCTGAAATATGCTATGATTTTATCTTCTTTATTACATTTTTTTATATAAATTCCAGTCTATGATCAAAACTAACTAATTATGGACTAGTTAACTACTCATTTAAAACAAGGTATCTTAGTCGGTGTATATTGTTTAATTTGTACCCAATTTAGTTGGTGGGTGAATTGAGAAATGACATGAATGCAAAACTGGAGAGATTGTGAGGAATGTTTAAAATCTAAGGGTTTTAAAAAAAGTCGCATAGAGACTTGAATATATGGATTACAACTTCATATATAACTCTTGTAAGAATTGAAACTTTTTCTTTTATACCTTAGCTATATTATTAGTAAGGATTAGAAGATTGGGGAGGATGCAAATATAGGATAAGGGCTTGTTGGTTGAAATAAGACTTGCTTTTAAAGTGCTTCGTGATTAGTCAATATCAATAAGATTGAAAAAAAAATCAAGACATTATACCAACTATTACCTATAGAGCAAAATGTTAGTCAATTAAGAAACAAGACATGCAAATAAATAAATAAATAAGGAAAAATTTTAAGAGTACGTTGAGATTTATATGTAAAAAGGCTATTAAAAGATAAAATAAAAAATAAGTACATTTGAGAGTAGCATCAGTAGGTGATAATTAAGAGAGACTCATTTGAGTTAGTTTGGATATGACTAACAAAGGCAGACAACAACGTTGTGAGGAAAAGTTTAGCTTTGCATCTTAATCTCAGGGAAATGGAAAAATCGAAAGGGACATGGATAGAAGTAGTAACGATTTATTTGAAAAACTACACTTTATCCATGGATTTTGGCCCACGATACAATGTAATGCCAAAAAAAAAAATAATAATCATATAATTTGTGCCAACGTAGTTAGGACAAGACTTTGATGAACGATGGTAATAATTATATAGTCTTCCCTTGAACCAATTGATTACTTCCATCTTAAAGGACCTAGACTGACTCTATAAATTGGTTTATATTCGGATCTAGCTGGATCCAACCTGCTTAGAACCCTGCATTAGATTCGAGCATCTAGATTTGTGAAAGATAGGATATACAAAGCAGATTTCAGGAAGATGCATGGAAGCTCCCATTGAGCCAGACATCATGAGCTCCCCTCGACAGCCTTATCTCTAATGCATCGGTTTTCGTTTCATTATTAAAGGAAAAGGAGGGGAGAAAAACTTGACATGAGGAGAGTGTAGGATGGGGTGATGAACGTGCTAAGATGGTATGTATTTTTCTTCAGTAGTGGGACCTTCCTGTTTTTTGAATGGTTTGCAAATGAGGCTAAAAGGAAGAGAATCTCTAAATAGCCTTTTTCAAAAGTTGTGGGTCTACCTTAAAAACTGTTGGCTTTTTTAGGGCAAAATTAAAATGATATCCCATATGGGACTAATCGATTCTTGGAGTTGCAACTGGGTAGGGCTAATCTACTTTTGATCGAGTTGGATTTGTTACATCTGAAACACAGGAGGGGGCTCGGTTGTATTGTTTTCTTTTGTTGTGTTTTCTGTTAAAACTAAATATATAGAAGCTAGCATTAAATAAGTTCTGCAAAGTCAATGCTAGCGTGCAATTGGTAGTGGTTGGGCAAATATAAACGAGAAGGGTTGCATATAGTTTGACAGCCAACATAAAACTTTTGTCACATTTACAACATGAATTCTGAGACGATGCGAGGATGGATTGAAAAAAAGTTGGAAAATGGCTTTAATGATAATGATAAGAAAAAATTGAAACCTATTTTTACCAATTGGTGTTGGAGTCACTGATACCTCTCAGTTCTGGTAGTAGCCAGAAATGGAACATATAGATCAAAACTTAGCAACGTAGGATTTTCTGGTCTACAATAAGCCTTAATTGGAGTTGACTTATATAATCTAGAAGCTAGATTGGTGGATAGGATCTCATGGTAAACAATGAATATTCATGAAGCTTTCATACCCGGATGAGGATATGGATACAAGGGAGTGGGGCATGACCACATGTCCCACAATGTAAGACACCATAGAGAACCCTAATACAGTACAATGTGCTGCAACTTTAGAAATAATGGATCGTGACATCTAGGATGGCAATGGCCAGTCGGGTTTAAGGGGTGTGTTGGCCCCACCTACTTCTACGAGGGGCGAGTTTGGTAGTGGTTCTTTCGGGTTTAGAGTAAGTACGAGGATGGACTGATCCATGGGTGGACAGATTACCTTCTCATCTCCTAGCTATTGGGCCAACTTGAAAAAAATAAATAAATAAATAAAAAGTTATGTGGACAAATCCTATCTTTGTAGCTACCATTTTTTTTCTATTTTAAATAAAAAAAATTAAACACCTACCCAATCTGTACTCAGAAGGTTTAGTAATTAAATAGGGTTCTATTTGGATAAGAATATTGTGAAGCGAGGCAGGTTCGGATTTTCCTGACCCATACTGAACCCGCCGCCCCTTATGCCATCCTTATATATAGAAGCATATGATTATCGGGAGGGTCGGATTTACCCTGACCCATACTAAACCCGCCTCTTATACCATCCCTGCAGGGAGCATGAGTGCATTGCCCAAAATATAGTGCACAAGCATGGACATCCAAAAGCCCATAATATCATACAATGTTGCTACAGATTCAAGAATATAATGAAGTAGATCATGTCTGACTAGTATTTATTCAGTATCTTTTGTTCTATTCATATTGCTATTGACTGGGGATGAAATTTGGTCAGGTCCAGTGCTGAACTTGGACCCATATGTAAATTTGAAATGGTTTGGATAGGTCCAAAGCATAAGTTGACAACCCATCGAGGAGAAAGGGTAAGCCAAAGAAAGATTGGAATGGAAAATCATAATTCAAGTGGCCGACCTGAACATATTTCGACAAGGCTTTGATGATGATGATGATGGTATATGGAATATGACATTTGGTTATGGCCTTGAGCAGTCAGGTCTTTGGGTAATAAATGGAACACATGGACTTTTGATTCTGGACCCAAATTAAAATGGCCCAAAAATTGAATCCATAGCTTATTTTTTCCAATTTGGTTATCCCAATGTCCTGGACTGGTTGGTCTTCACCCTAGTATTGACATGCTGCACCACCCGTTTCTGCGTCATTTGGCTGTGGAGAAAACTGCCTGAGTTACAAATTTCGATGGTCTACAGTCTTCACCTTTTATCCTCATCCAAGCAAGAGGATAAGCATACGTAGAAGCATGTTCAGTAGAGATCATGAGCATTTATATATGGGTCTAGTTTGGGTCAATGATAGACCGGCCTCAGATCAATTAGTGCTTTATGTGTCTGAAACTGGACCCGGGCCTAATATGTGTCGATTGTACCTGAAATCAGTGATCCATGTACTGTAAATTAAGCCCACTATACCCCGCCCTCATTATCAGTCAAGTCCAACAACCCTGCTTTTTGGGTCAGGCCATTCGGGTAATCGAAAAATTGTAGATGCATTAGATCTCTAGTGGAGATCACATGATAAGAGGCTTTATGTTATGAAAAGTATGGAAACAGAGAAAATCATCCTGAGTACAGGTGCTGGTAGAAACTGGTGTTGGCAATTCTAGTCTCTCAAACATAGGAATTATATCACCAAAATTAATTCATCTCCTTGATCTAGTTTCTGCTCTTGGGAAACCAGTAGAGTTGCTCATAATCTGGATCACCATCCATTGCCATTGCTGCATTGCATCAATCATCCTTTAGTAGTACTGGGGGAAGTTAAATTTAAAGGGACTCGGCTACTTGGAACGCGCTCCCTTTGTCTTCTGCAAAACCCTCTCCAACCCCATGATCTGCAATATCATATGTAAGGAGCTGCCTCAATCTACAGAAAGAAGCTGTAGTTTCATGTACCCCCTGCAAGGATTGTATGTGTACAATCCTGTGAAAGACAACAGCTAAAGAGACACGAGAAGTGGCCTGCTAGTGCTCTGTATCCAAAGTCCAGACACAGGGATAGGACCATTTGGGTCTACTGGGTTAGACTGGGCCATGTTCCTAGGCTTATTTTTCGGCATGATAGAAACAGGCGAAGACTGGGCCTTTTGTGCCGGCCGGCTGACATTTTTTAACGCCTATGGATGTGAATTTCACTAGTGGGCTGGGCTCCCACATGACTATAGGCCCGCTGGCAAGACCTGAGCCTAAATATGATGTCTGGATAACTGAACAGTCTGGGCTTGGACAAGCTTTAGCCCAGTATGACCTGGTCCATACCTAGCTCTCTGTCTTTCTCTTATGCAGTTATGCTTGTGCCACATCAATGAAATTTGTGCCACCTCAATGAAATCCAAACCATTGATTCATTTTAATTGACATGATAGGAGGTCCTTCACAAGCAGAGCTATTTCAAATCTTTTTGCCATGGGCATCTGATAAATGGACCCTTCCATTCTATTCATCGATCGTGTTTAAAAAAGGATGGACGAATATCATTAATTTTGATCCATGACCGTTTCATCACTTCTTCTCTTTTCCATTTCTATGGTTGATTCAATTTGATCATGAGTAATTATGACACTATCTAATCAATTTTTGGATGGTAAATGATAAGATTCAATAGTCATTGTTGTAATCATCATCGTAGCCTATCACCATGTATTAATTGTACTCTCGTTCGGGTGGAGCTCACTCCTCAATATTTTCCATAGGTGGAACCCATTCAAACTCATGATCAGTCGTCTCTCGTACCATATTAAGTTTGTTTAGATAACGATTCCTACCAAAAGTCCAAAACCTTGAGACGTCATGTCAAAGATAGTGAAAAACATATCTAACATTTTTGTTCATCTCCCCAATCTTATCATGTGAGGTAGCTCACTGGTAGGGTTGCAAATGGGACGGTTCTTGATCGGAACCATAGTGGACCCGGACCCGTTTCTAAATAATGGTTCCGGATCCGGCTTTGACTCGGAACCTGTTTTGTTGGTTCCAGACCCAGATCCGGTTCCGGAACCGTGTCCACTTAGAAGATTGGAATCTAATTCTAAAATCAATTCTAATTTCTTTTTATTCTTTATTTTTTTTAGAATAAGCATATCATTCAACTTATAACAGTGCATCAAGTCTACTGCTCCAATATTATATATTAAAATGTCAAGAAAAAAGTTGATTTTGAAGTACAATTTGCAACATCAAAGGCTCATATGCCGGGTCCCCGGGTCCACGGGTCGATCGAAACCTATATAGACCCGAAACCGGACCCGTTTATCAATTGGAACCTAAATTGTAGGGCTGTAAGCGGTCAGTTTTCGGTCGATTTTACGACATATGACACCCGGGCCGAAACCTTTGGTTTTACAATTTTGCAATAACCGAAACCGACCAAAGTACATATACTGGACATTGGAAACCAACATTTCGGTTCGGTCGGTCTTCGGTTAATGGGCTGGGCCTAATTTTGTTGGGCTTCAACAATAAAATTTATACTTTTTTGGGCCTAAATCATTAAATCCAAATACTGTTTTTGGGCCAAAATCATACATACCAAATTCAGCCTATAAACTATAAATCCATTACATACAATTACATACCAAGACAAATAGCCAAAAGCCCAAAATATAAAAACCATTAAATCACTCCAAGTATGTGCATCTGAGTCCTGACTGTGTAAGACACTAAGACTTACATACGTGTAAGTCTTAACTCTTATGTGTAAGTCTTACACTTACACAGATACATATATGTATTATGTCATATAAAATTTATATAATATTTAGTAATTTGTTCGGTCGGTTCGGTTTTAACCAAACAGTTTCTACATAATTATAAAAACCGACTGTTGAAAAAAAGAAATAACCTTACAAAAACTGTTCGGTCGGTTTTGTTTTAAATAACATCTATAAACCGGCCAAACGGTCGGTTCGGTCGGGCGGTTCGGTTTTCACAGTTAATTTTGACAGCCCTACTAAATTGGGTTCCGGACCCGTTTATGAATCGAAATCTAAAATATGTTCCAGACCCGATTTTTTGCGGGTCGAAACTTTCGGATAATCGAAAAATGGGACAAGATCCAATCTCTAACTTCTTCATATTGGAAAGGGTTTTGTCTGCAGGAAATTAAGATGCTAAAGCATTGGATCGTGGGTTTTTCCTAATAATAAAGGTGAATCTCACATGCCTGCTCTGAATCTAAGGCATTCCCCTCAGGTGGCACGTGTGAATATGTTGCATTGCTCCTCAAGCGCATGCATGCGTGTGGCACGTCGGTGATAAAAAGCTTGGTCCATTTGCACAATGCACCCCACTCTCAGTGCATGCCACCTACAGAATGCACCATCCACCTAGATGCATGTCAACCAATTAAGAAGAAGTAGATTGATGGATAAATTTATATCATGTGGATAAGAGATGAAATTTATACCAAATCCATCGTATTGTCCTAGCTCTTAATTTAAGAATTTTTAAAGTGCTATTGCTAGTTTTATGAAGTGCAAAGCTTTTATGATTAGATTTCTAGGTGGAAAATGGTCCAACCATTCATTGTCCAATTGAAACTAGTGCCAATTCAGAAGCCCACTATGTAGAAACAGTTGAAAATGGAGCTCTTCATATAAGGTGGGTCTAAGGAGAATTTGTCCTTAGTAAACCAAGGAATTAATTAAGCATCAGGTGCCCATCAACTTGAATGATTACAGTACTGATTTCTCTTTCCGTCCGTTTTTTATTCTCTCTCCAACTCCTATGTGGAATTCGAGTCTCTTCCTCTCACAGATCCCACCAAAGCCAGATTAGTTTTGTCACATCCCGGACCCAAGAATCCCCTGATTAGGGTGGTTCCCAAGGTGTGACACGCGTACTCCCGTGAACTCGCACTTGTTCCGGACCAAATCCGAATTTACGAAGGAGAAAATTTCACATTCAATCAACATTTAATTGCGGAAGCATATATAACATTTAATATCAAAGCCATGAGCAGTCCATTGACTATTCCATTATGTTACAATTTATCATTAACAAGGCTAATAATTTAAACCTCATAAATGCTAAGTACATAAGTACTCTAATGATTAACAACTAGATGTTTATCTCAATTGAACATAATCCTAATACAATGCAAATCTACAATTCATGCAATGCCTTAAGCTAAGTGAGATACAAAAATACTTAGGCTTAACTCAAGATTACTATTCGAAACGTACTCCGGCTGTCATATCTAACCGAAGAACTTACCCATCAATCTTTAATTATGTTTGGTTACTAATTGGTCTCTTCGATGTCTTTGATCCCTGTGACACCAAGAGTAGTACCTCAAATACGACGATTTGGCAAGTATAGGCAATAAAAGGAATATACATAATGTTTTTAAAATGAAATAGTTGACAATTGAATGATAAATATCAATATAAAGAATTAACCAAATATTTATTCAATAATGATAAATCCATGATTTCGAAATCAAATCAATAACATATCCATGGTTCGAAGTTCAAATCAATAATCTATATATAGATACAAATATGGCATCTACGTGAGCTCATCCTCTCTATGAGAGCAAATCTAGTTGGGATGTCACCAGCGGCCCGGCCAAAGGCTAACTGGCTACCCGGGTTCCAGAGTTCCGGTTACTCCAGATGACATACTGCAGTAGTCTCTATAACTAAACCAAGTTTAATCCCCGTCGGGCATCACAAGGTCGAAGCTAAGTAGTGCCGATACAAATCAAATCAATAACAAATCGAATCTGAGTATCTTTATGTACTCGTTCACAAATCAAATCAAATAACAAATCGAATCTGAGTATCTTTATGTATTCGTTCACAAATCAAATCAAATAATATGACGACTATATCAATTAAAATTGATAATGATGAAATTCCGATTTAAAAGCACAATGCAATTTATTTAAAGAAAATCAAAACATTTATTACCAAATTTTAATTGTTCACATAGACTATTACTATCCAATCCAAGATAGATTAAGAGAGTCAACGTATTACTACCACTTGGTGTCACTTATTGTAAAAAGTACGTTGAGCCTCTAAATTAATCTTCATGGCTTAATAATTAGACTACTAAATGCATAAAACTTTAGGAGAGATTTAATTTAAATTAAACCTTCATAAAAATGTAATTTTCATTAGTCAAATGAAATGGTTAAGGGTTCTATTCTAGAGTCATATAAGTCATTTAAAATTTGTCATCACCTATTAGTTTAGGGTTACACCATATTTCTCATTAGGGAGAATTATGAGGGGTCATCATAGAGTAAGAGTACAATCACACTCCTTTAGCATGGGCCAATCGGGTCGGAAAGCCCAAATAAATGTTTCAGATTCATTACCATTGGTCCGTTAATTTCATAAAAGGTGCCATTTTCTAGGGTCCCACAAGTACTTCGGAGTTCACAATCCTAATTGGTTTAGTAAATACATAAAATGAGGGTATTCATCAACTTTTAGTGGCCCAAGAAGTAATTTTGGTCAAAACCTCGGGGCCCAGGCAGAACCCATTCTCGCTATAGCGAGGTCCATCCTCGCTATAGCGAGGTCACATTCTGTGACTATTCTGTTTCCTCTTTTTTTTTTCTTTGTTTCCAATTCATATCCTATTCCACCTGAACTTAATCATTGAAGCCCCCCACTTGTATTACATATATACACAATTTCACATGTTTTCAAGGGTATAATGCACATAATTTAATCCCTTCACCACTCATGTGTAGCAAATGGGTACACATGTAAATTTTGTGTTTATTTCAACACGATACTTCACCATCAATTTAATCTTCTCTTTACCTTTTAAAATTTAAGACTACTAACACCCAAGAAATCAACCCATACTATAATTATTCTCAAACTATAATCAAAGAGGCTAATCACCATAAAGAGGAAAATAATAAACTTTAATAATCCAATCAAGGAATTAAGTACTATGTAATCTCAATTAATGCTTATACTTGCCTCTAATCCAAGCTTTCCATGCTCTCTTATCAATCTCTTGCTTACAAGATGAAAACCCCCAAATCATAAACCCTAATCAAAGAAATCCATGGAAAATGATGAGAATGCAAATGCATGTTAATACATGAGTCTCCTTGACTCTAATGGAACCCAAATCATAACAAAAAGGGTTTGTAGCTTACCTTTATGGAAGGATTTCGAATTTGGAGGAGATAGGAGATAGGTGGAGAGGGTTTCTTGTCACAAAGATGCAAGAGAGATGGAGAAGATAAAGAGGACTCCAAATCCATGCTTTTCAAGCTTTCTTAAGCCCTTCCTTCACCACTTGGTGTAAAGAGCTCAAAAACCCCAATTTATAAACCCTATTCAAAAGAAAATCTATGGAAAAATGTAATAATATGTATGCATGTGATGAAATGAGTCTATTTGACTCTAATAGAACTCAAAATCATGAAATAAGAGGTTTGTTGTTTACCTCTTGATGATAATTCCGAATTTGGAAGGAAAGAGGAAATAATGGAGATGGTTCTTATCCTCAAGAGTGAAAAGGAAAAGAGGAAGATGAAGAGGCTCCAAGCTTTACTCCAAGAAGTCCATGCCATAATCTCTACCTCCTAGAAAGAAGGAAATGAAAGGAATCAAAGGGGTTGACTTGCTTATAAAGGGATAAGGTTGTGCATTTTGCATAAAAGTCCATCCATTGGACATAATTTGGATAAGGGGCTTCTTAGGTAGGAATGGGCTTGGGTTTGCAAATGGGTTGAGTTGGACCTAATGAGCTAGGTCCCCTTATGGACAATGATGAAGGGAAGGTGTTTGATGAAATGTTCATGAAGGTCCACAACATTTAATACACACAAATCATCATAATTAACAACTAAGCCTAATTAATTTAGTCAAAATATTATTAATTAGTACTAAATAAGTTTAACTTGGGTCGGGGTGTAACAAGTTTTCATGCACTTTAAAAGTCGGTAATGAATACTTGACTGCAGTTCTTTGGAGTATGGGTATAAAAAGCTTTGGAAATCAGTCCTGGCTCCCTATCCTCGTCCCAGGCGCATATCACATGGAAAATTTGGCAATCCTTTATGCTCGATATGCATGCACAAACCTACCAGATTTAATATCTGGTCATGCATCTCTACTTAAGTAACCACCCAAAAATAGTTGGCCAAAAATTAAACCGATCTAATAGATTATGCCATGATTGCATCTATTTGAGTTGATGCCATCAAATTCAAATGGACGTTTGAAAGGAGAAACAGCTAAATGAATTCAATAAATAAACTTTATCTAAACAAGTATTTGGACAGTTTGGATTTGATTTATTCCATAATCCATACTCTACAAGAGTATCAAATTAAGTTTCTCCCACAACCATTTCTATGAAATTTCTACCAAAGAAAAAAAAAAAAAAAACTCTCTATGAAACTGCACCACATATGTAAGGCAATAACAAATGAAACTAGAGAGAGTTTCTATTATATTCGTTACTCTTACAACATGCTCATCTTTTCATCCATATAGGGAATGGCATAAAAAGAGCAACTCATTTCCTTTATAAATCTTCCAAAAGATCCTACAAATAAACACAAAATCTAGGAAAACTGAATTCATATATCGACGTTGCAATCAGGTAATCCAAGCAAAGGGACTTGCCCAACATAATCCTTCTTCAACCCCACCAACATATCACATGCCACGTACATCCCATAGTGGCCACTCCTAAAGGCCCCAGCCTTCCATCTCACCCTCCCCAGCACCACCAATCTCAGCCCCACTACCCCATACGCCTCATCCATCACTATCCCACTCGACACATCCCCTGACACCGGCACGAACCCACCACCCAGCATCGGCGACATCGTCACTGTGCCGTGGCGAGGCTGGAACAACGGTGGCAATGGCACAGGCGCTGTGATTGCCTGGTTCCGATAGGAGACGAACGCAGACAGGCGGTCGTAATACACCGCCACCCTCTTGTTGGGGTTTTGAATTACCACTGTGAACTGCATGGTGGTGGAAATTACGTAGGGGGAGGTAGCGTTCAGGTCATAGACAGCGGCGCTGACAACGGTGAAGAGAGGTTTGCTCGGGCGGTACACGAGCCACACCACTAGAGATGTTACGCCGACTAGGATGAGAAAGAGTGATATGACTGTGAAGAGAGAGCGTGAGGTGATGATGTAAGTAGAACCCATAAATTTGGCCATGTCCACTGGCATTTTAGTTTGGGTTTGGTCCTCTTAGCCCATTGGAGAAGGCTAGTGTTGTAGGTTTATATGAAAAAGAGAATGATGGAAGGGAAAGGAAAAGTTGGGGGGGTGGTGGGAAATGGAGGCAAAAGCTAACAAAAGATAGTAGAATACGAGAGTTGAGGGAATAGGAGAGAAAGAAAAGAGGAACTGGATTTTTTTATAAAGTGGTTGGATCACGTATGTATGGATTCTCTTTTCTACTTGGGTTTCTTTTATTCGTTTGCTTTCTTTATTCTTTTGGACTGACTGTGGAAAGAAAAACAAAAGAAGAAAAGGGAATCCCATTAACGTTTGTTCATTACTGTCTTCTCTCTCTCTCTCTCTCCCACGTTCGAAGTGCTTTAACCAAAATAAAGTACAAAGTGGGTACTAGTATTTAGAAACACCTTACTCTTGTTTCCTTATCTTGATGCATTTGCCATTATATATTACGGGGAATAATGAAAGTTTGGAGGAAATATTTAGCAGTGGTTATGATGAGATAAGTGGAAGATCATTGACCATAATAATAATGACAATAGTTTAAAATATGATAAAGAATCAACCATGTATAGATGTAAACCAAAGTGTTCAGTCAGTGCTTGTAACAAGAATCTATACAGTACAATCGATCCTCAACGGGCTGATTCGATGAAATGCCCTTTGATGTAAAGGCGTAAACCGCCCAAATTATCCACTCTCGGATGCACATGCACCTGAGCCAGGATTGATTCTCAGTTTTGACTTTTACATGGTCCTGACCAGTAATGTAGTCTGAATCCTGCTGTGTCATGTAATGCAATGAATTGGTACCAAACCCAGTTTCACCCTTTGGCTGAATCAACCATTCAATTTTATTCTTGTTATTTTCTTTTGGCCCTGTATGTCTTATCATTTTGAAACTTCGTAATAGCATTGAATATAGATGCGCCCCATGTCAAAGGTGCATACCAAAATCATATTAAATTGAGTTATCTTTATTTGCTTGTGGGGCTCATGTGGGGCCCACATATGTGGCCAGAAAGAATATCAATGGACCATGACTGGTTCAACCAAATTGGATTGTTGCAATCTTTAACTTTCTCAAGTGGAATAACCTGATCCACCGATACATGGGGTCATATCTTCTTAGAATACTGACAACTTAACTGTTGACAATCGCTTCCTACTACTTGATAGTGCATTCGGTCAAACATGGGGGCATGTGCACCGTCCAGCTGCAGCTGTTAATTGTTGTGCAGGTTGAAGTACATTGACTTTCAAATTTTACTAGTGTATTGTACGAGAATTAGTATAATAAATAAACTTATGGTGTTGCTAACCTGCACATCAATCTCACTTGTGTGATACGGGAGAGTATCTCTGAACCAGACGGATTCAACTTTCAACAGATAGATTAGATACCAACATGAACCTGACTTGGAACCCCTGTTTGCCAAAGTTCCACCCTTGATTTATAGAGTATATGCTTTTTAAAATATGTAACATCTGACTCTCAGGTCCTCACTTCCACATCTGTCAATCCAGGCAAATGAGTTAAGACACTGAGATTTTTAACTGCTGTTTCGGCCAAAATCAAAACCCGGCATGGGATATGAAAATAGGATTTACCTATGTAAGTAAATATTTGCATATGCAACATGTGAAACTCAGCACCATGTTTGTTTGGAAGCACCATTTATTTGGAGTCCAATTCACCATCAATTTTGTCAGACAGCCGTTCTGATGAAATAAGGCATCCCCACCACCAAAGGTTTTAGTGCCACTGAATCCACAATCCAAAAACCTATCCCATATCCCATCAGACTTTAACACAAAAGGATGTCGACTATATAAAAAGCAGCCAAAGAAATCAAAGAAAAATATGGCGTTGAACTATATATCTGATCATTATATGCTTCTATAGAAGATTACGTGAGAGATTTAATACAAAATCAAAGATGGCTCTAATAGTGACATCATTCATGAACTAAGTTTCGATCAGTTTGGAAAAAGAATTGAGTCAATCTTAGTGCAGACAGACACACATGTCAAGCAATGTGATCAATAAATACAAAAATTACGATTTATATTTACATTGGATTAAAGAAAGTCAAAACAAACATGTTAGCAATTACTGTATCTCACTACCATATTTCCTGAAAGCTTTTTCCTCCACTTCCATTTGGCATAAAGAGTGCAATAGTTTCACAAGCCTCATAACCACAACCAAGAACTTGAAGGAGAAGAGATGATGGCAATCCAAAAGGCATGGTTAGAGATCTCCAGTCACATTTCATCTTAGACGATGAGTACCAACATCTTCCATGAGGCCAGCAAATCAAAGACAATAATCTGTTTCTACGGCTGGCTGATGAGAATCAGATTGCACCCTACGAACAAACTGTCCTTTCACTCGAGGACGCTGCTCAGCAAGTCTTTTCCGGCTTTGGTATCTAACCTGTGAGAGAAAAACATTAAAAGATGGGTTTTAATTTGGATAAGTTATATGATCCCTGACCTGAGAACACAAACAAAAGATATGTAGAAAATCCTAAAGCTGTGACTTTCTACAGTTGAGGACTGGTGCTGACAGAATGGTTGTCAACACATTTAACTGATAGGCCCACCAAGGATCAACCGGGCTCCAAAAACAATGTAAGGTTCTAGCTGTTGAATACTAATATTCTTTACTTTCCATTGAATTATGAACAGTGCTCAACTGTTGATTAGTAGTTATGAACCAGAAGTTAAGATTGTTCCACCAAGGAGATATCAAGAGCAACTATATGTCTGTAATCCTTGGTGAGGCTTATGGATCACTGGTCTGGATCAGCAAACAACAGTCATATCTAGCACATATTCTCAGATCATACACCCAGAGCAGAGGATCACCAACAATCAGTCACATCTGCCATCTGCACATGCTCAATGCCAAAGTATGCTACACACTATACAATGATATAATTCCTCAACCTCGAAAGTGAGGAGCAACATACAATAACAGAAGATAAAATTTTAATATTTCTTTATCCCACAAATTTATTAAATATGGTTTTTCTCACCTTCTTCTCATAGCATCTGTCTTTCCTCTTCAAACGGAATTTGGTCAAGGCTGCCTCTCTTTGGGAAACACGCTCACCCATCACCTTGACTGGATCACTAGTAATGATCCCCTCATCATTCCTACTCTCAAAAGTGGTTGCATCAACAGCAGTAGCAGTAACATTCGTGGTACTTCCATTGCAAATGCTCCTGCATCCACTGCTTTTCATATGGCCTTTGCTATTGTTGCAAAAACTGCTGTTCACACTCTGATCAGTGGCAGATGAGATGTATTTTGTGTCCTCCATATATTCTGAATTCTGCTCATGTCTGGTCCTCAATTGGTCACTGGACTTCACTGCAATTTCATCACAATAATGATGATCTTTCTCAGGGTTGCAAGTAGAATGATGAAATGATTTTTTCACATGCAAGGCTTCTTGCATGCTTGTTGAATCTGTACTCCAAGGTGGAGGTCCTGGAGGAGCAGCTGGATGTGTGTAAAACATGGTTTGCAGTAATGTGCCATAGCGTGCATGTAAACCATCAAGGGGCATGCCATGGTAAGGAGTTGTGAGTGGAAGTATCCCAAGTTGAGGGCATGAAAACACCATTTTGTCTCGAGGGTTATCTTCCTCAATGTTATTTTGTTCTTCTAGACTATGTTGAAGAGCATCAACAGCATTATCAGGATCCTGGTTTGAAGGTTTAAGGGTTTCATTGGTGCATTGTTGGGGTTCTGTGAAGCTTGCTGATGATGGAGCATACTTCAATGTCCTGTTATTGTACCTGTAGATATAAATCATGAGTTGAATAGCACTAGAAGTAACAATGTAATAGTAGGTAATCAAGAAATCACAAATTTCCCTTGATGATTACTAAGGCCCCCACCCTTTAAAGATAATGGGGTTCATGAGTATCGTATCAGCCAACGGGGAATCAGTCCTAGAACATGACTAAACAAAGAAAGAAAGTATATCAAAATGAAAAGATTAATCCAAATGAATACCATTTATAATGAGTTCTTGTTGCTTGTATTATCATAAGATGTGTAAACAGTGAATGCTTAAATGGTATGTTTCTTTTTCCAACCATAAAAATAAATTGCTAGCCGAAATTGAGGGAAAGCAGTAAATCTCTAGACAGTCCAGTCTTAAAGAAGTAAGCTTTTTCTAAAAACAAAAATGGTAAGTGGAAAGTGATTCTCTTAATGCTATTTCGTGGGTGTCATCTTCGGCTATCTTTCCGTGGAGATTTCAGTTTTACTTAAATGAGATTATAACTTTATCATTTTCAATTCAAGTGGCGTTCAACATGTTGGGAGGTCGGCCAATAGTTTTACAGATTCGCTAGCAAAGCAAGGGGTGGATAGGTCTTTGAACTTGATATAGCCTTCACTGTGGAATTTGTTTGTTTTGTGCTCTTCTTAGTATAATACTTTTAGTTCTTGTGGTGGGGCTAGTTATTTTTTGTTGTTTCTTCCTTCAATATAATTCGTCACCATCTTTCAAAAACAAAAAAAAAAATGCGTGAAACTGGTATATCTAAATTGTCTACTCTGATAAGAAATGTGCTTCATAAAAATTTATATATATAGGGAGATGCTCCTATGAGAGCATCTCTCACCTTACTATGAGAGATAGGGTGGAGGCCCTCACATTTAAGTTGTTGGCATTGGATATGGATGTAGGGGGCCCCACCCTATCTCTCATGGTAAGGTGAGAGATGCTCTCATAGGAGCATCTACCATGAGCATCTCTCACCTTACCATGAGAGATAGGGTGGGGGCCCTCACAATTAAGTTGTTGGCATTGGATATGGATGTGAGGGGCCCAAACCTAGTTCTCACCTATTATATGGGAAATATTCAAGTGATAACTACTTCTCACCTATTATATAAGAATTTTTTGAGGGGCCCAACTAGCAACCCATCCAAACCTAGTAACCAATAGGGAACCCCCTGATAATCACTAATCCCAAGGATTGGCACACATTCGAATGGACTAAACCGTTGGATTGAGGGTTGAATATTTTTTTGAATATGAAGCCATTAAACTTGTGGGCCACGGATGAAGGGGTTAGGGGCATGGGTTTGGGGTCAAACTTGATACTTGGGGTGGTCTCACATAGATCTTTCCATCCCCCCTGTTCACATCCCCAAATATGGGCCCCACAAAAAAGTTCTCACATAATATGTGAGAACAGTTCCCACCTGAATATTACCCTATATATACATATATATATATCATCATAGCCTTGTCCAATATTGCTCTGCATGTCCTCAACATCTGTGACCTCCTAGAGATATGCCTATGTTTTAAAACTCAACCTAAGCAGTCACTGCCCAATACAGGTCATGACTCATGGCAGTAAATGATTGCTTATAAGTTAAGCCCGAAATATATATGTACTGGAACTCCATTGTCAACATGTTTATATCTTCTTTTTTATTTTAGTAAATCTTAAACACCCTAAAAGCAGTTTAAAATGAAGATTTACAATTCCTTTTTTTTTTTTTAAACTTCCCAAACATCTTTTCAATTATTTTTACTTCTACAAAGAAGGGCTGAAACAAACCGGCATCCATCCAGGACCAATATATCGGCCTCGTCAATATATAAAGATTTCAACTGCAGTGACCGAAACAGTCATCATCAGACACACTTCAGATGATACATATAAATATGCTCTCTGGTGTGGATAGAGTCAGTTATGAAGGCTACAAATACAAGAATTTTGAGATTTTTTTTTTTTATTATAGTGAAATGCAACAACAAAATCTCATGCATGTGGGCTGTTTGTATGTGAGCGTAACACATGCATGTCTTAAACTTCAAATGACTGACACAAATAAAAAATAGGATGTGGAAATTGCAAGGTAAGAGAATGCAGATCTGTAGACATCATCTAAGCCTTATCCCCTTTATGGCATTCTCTAGGCAAACAATTGAAAACTTCGGCAGCAGGTATTAAAAAATTTTAGCCTCAGATGGGCCGGCACCAATGGGCCTTGGATCAGGGTCCCACCTCTCTAGCCATCAACTTTCCTCCAATGTGGATCTGGGTACCCTGCTCCTTGAGACCAGGACACCACGCATACACACGCACACATAAAAAGGGGAAAAGAGGGAGGGATCATCATTCCCAGGCACTTCCATGGTGCCCACTCTGGTGTGCCACTACCTGTGTGACCAAGCTAATGTGCATGTTCCAGCTCATCAATGCCCACGTGCTGGCATCCCCAACAATCGTACAAGCCCAGTAGAGAAACCTCTCTCTCTCTCTCTCTCTCTCTCTCTCTCTCTCTCTCTCTCTCTCTCTCTCTCTCTCTCTCTCTCTCTCTCTCTGAGAAAAGACCTGCAATAGCTGCTTTTGCGATCTTTAGTCTCAGTTCTAAAAGGAACATTGGCAATCAGTAGGCCAACTTAGAGTTCAGTGCCTTTCATGCCCACAATCCCACAATAGAAAAACTAATCACTTGCTTCCCTTAACCAAACAATCTTAAAAACAAAAATCCTTTGCCTCCACATCTCTCTATTGATGTACCTTCCTTTCTTTGCTTTCTCTGTGGTTGCATCTTTTTGATCTCTAATTTCCTAGCATGTCCATTTAACAAACAGCACCTATCACTTACTTCAATAGAATCACCAAACCTATTATACTTTTTAATGCTAAGAATACTTCTAAAGAAAGTAAATTAATTTAAAGTGTTTTATTTATTACTTTAAAGTGTTTTATATTTAAATATACAAAAGACAATGTGCTAAAAATTATCAAGCACAAGTGCCGGAAAAAGTATTAGTGCTGAAAAAGCATAGGTCCATCTTAGAGATACTCACTGTGAGTTAATAGTTTAAGCTATAATGCAGTAGGGGAGCGGGGGTGTGAATGGCCAATGGCTACTCTCTAAGCTGAAGCTATGGGAGATGAACAGTCGCATGTCTAGGATGCACACCAAAAGAAATCAACATCCAAATAGGAAGAAAAATAAAGTAAATCCATTCATCTCTTCAAAGTGAGAGTATAACCATTTATAGACAAGAATCGGTAACCAATTCAACAAGGATAATCCCTTTATCCAGTTTTGACATTATCTTTCACTCCTAATCCTTGAATGGGTTACACTTCTTCAAATCCATCCATACTATTTTTGCATGTAAAGAAAGAAATTTCCTCACCTCCATTATTGGCCTATATTGGATATGTCCAAACCATCTCAAATGAGCTTCTCTGTCTATAATCTAAGTGATTTGAAGAAAGTATGGAGAACTATGAAGTTGATAATCTAAGCAATTTGAATATTACACAAGTTTCACTGTGCCATGGTAGAAAAAGTTCCAGTTAATATTGATGTTTTAGAAAGAGAATGATCCACTGAGAGAGGCTATATCATGTGTGATGCATACTGGCTAGAATATATTTCCCATACATATGTATGTATGTATACATACATACATACATATATACATGTGTGACATATGTATGTATGTATATATATATAGAGAGAGAGAGGAATATTCATGTCAACCCATCCCTCACCATAGGGTGATGGACACTTACAAGGCTTTCCTTGTTTACACATGAACGTTCCTCTCCTGCAAATGACCATATATGGCTTTTC
Organism: Litsea cubeba; assembly: GCA_012931725.1. Lineage (NCBI taxonomy): Eukaryota > Viridiplantae > Streptophyta > Magnoliopsida > Laurales > Lauraceae > Litsea > Litsea cubeba. The sequence goes on along the minus strand of CM022947.1, from coordinate 122,415,296 downwards.
CTCTTTTGCACACAAATATTTCCAATTATGTACGTGTCCCCTATGCTGAAAGATGGATGAACATGAACATTCTTCATATATATATATATATATATCCCAACAATCTAGGGTCGGCATATATTATATATACCCAAGAGAGCCACTCTCTATGGGGCCCATTTCTGGGCACCCATATGATCTCCTTTCAGATTAAAAATGCCCGTTATAATGTTATACGGCTCCCTGGCCCCGATTGAGCTCTATGGATTCTCCTCAGCATTGGATCTAAGACCAAGGGTTTTCTAACCATTGATATTGCATGGCTCATATCTTGATCATGACAGATCCATTTGGATCAGAAAGTCCACTACACCCTAATTTAAATCTGCATCAATCTGTTGGTATTAGTCTCAGCTCCTCAACATATCATCAACGTGTGTTTGCGTTCCTATGTGCGTGTGTGCGCGCGGGAGTGCTACAAAACACCCTGAGCGTTTTTTAAAGCAAAACGCCCCTATATTCAACCAATCAAAATCGAAAGAGGTTGCTGAGGTGGAGTTATCCTAATGAGATTTGTTTCCTACATTTTCTCCCTCTTTAAATGACTTAGATCTCCTCACCCATTTTTTCTCCTACTTAAAAGGAATGCTTTTTTATCTCAAAATAAACACTAGTTTCTAATCAATCTTAGGGAAGAAAAATGGGTTCCTATTCTTTTGGACTCTTGTAACAGTCTTCAATGCGGCCCATTTATTTAAAAAAAAAAAAAAAAAAAAAAAAAAAAAAAAAAAAACCATATTGTATGGCCATCACCAAATTTCATCTGGTAGGAGTTGGGGCCTATACCATCAAATGATCACTAAAAATGCTTTAAAATCTGGTAGGAGTTGGGCCTATACATAGGGTGAGGGACAACTTATGAAAAATTCAAACCAATGAAATTAATATGTTTTATGGGACCCTCATCAAATCTCACTCAAATAGAGTTGGGCCATCGTAAAAATCTCAAGTTTTTATTTATAATGATTAATCCAAATGAGGGCCCAGTTCTTGGAGTGAAGTTTACTAAAGGATCATAAAAAAATTGGTATTAAATTTGAAATAATCTCAATTCATCTAGGATATGTGAGTGTGAAGGGCTGGGATTTCAAGTTGGGCCCACTTTTCTAAGGTAGTCAATTCCAAATTGGGCCCACTTATCTAAATGTATGCACCCACTATAAAAATAATAATAATAATAAAGTTAAAAAAAATGGGTAGATGAACAAAGGTAGGTTCATCACTTTACTTCTCCTATTTTATCTCCAAAAGATTCTCCTAAAAAATAGGCATAGAAGACGTTGAATGACTCATTCAATATTGGGGTTGAAAACTTGTTATTGAGTGACATTTGCATCATTTACCTTTTCCTTTAATGGGGTGAGGTGTTAGTATTTAATTGGACAACTCTAAAGGGGCATTTTTGCCCCTTTTGAAATGGGGCGGTTTTGAGAATTTTTCATAGGATTAGTCCAAGTTGTGGGGGCATTCCTATATATATATATATCTAAGATGCTCCTATGAGAGATACTCTCACCTTACTACGAGTGATAAAGTGGGGGCATTCCTATATATATATATCTAAGATGCTCCTATGAGAGATACTCTCACCTTACTACGAGTGATAAAGTGGGGGCCCTCACAATTAAGTGCTCCTATGAGAGATACTCTCACCTTACTATGAGAGATAAGGTGGGGGCCCTCACATCCATATCCAATGCCAACGGTTTAATTATGAGGGCCCCCAGGGAGGTGCTCCTATGAGAGATACTCTCACCTTACTATGAGAGATAAGGTGGGGGCCCTCACATCCATATCCAATGCCAACAGTTTAATTGTGAGGGCCCCCACCTTATCACTCGTAGTAAGGTGAGAGATGCTCTCATAGGAGCATCTCCCATATATATATATATATATATATATAAAACCTTATTTCGGACAATGAAGGGAAGGCCAAGTGCTACTTTATTCAAATTAAACCATCCATAATATGGATACTCAAAGCATGGTAAACATCATAGCAGTTAGATAATATCACAAATTCTGGAGATAGGAGGAAAACATAGTTAAAACATGGGGAAATAAGCACTCACAGAGAAAAAGCAGAGGCATTTGAATGGTTCAAGGTATGCCTTTCCCCAATCTCCTGGTTTCCACTAGGCTCAAATCTTCTCAAAGACAGATCCAACGGCAATGAAGAACTCAACTTGGACATGTTTTCTTTCTTGCCAGGGAGATATTTTGTATCATCAGGAAAGTTACCTCTGACAATGTTGTCATCTGAACGCCGATAGCTACAATGTAGTTGATTCTCAATTGTCCCAATCAAGTCAATGACTTCTCTAGAAGGTTCAACCCGAACCTGCCTTTCGAATCCGTCATCATTCACAGTATCAGATTTCTCCCCGTAGCTTGCCGATGCCATAACCTTATCCCTTGTCATGAGCGTAGGATGAGCATGATTTTCTTCAAAGATAATCACAGTCGAGTTAAAAACTTGATGGTTTGGAGTAACTTCAGATACCAATCTCTTTGATTTATCTGCAGGAAGTAGCTTGTTATATGTCCTACTTTCGGTAGAGCGAGTGTGTTAGATAAAAAGAAATAGAAACCAACAAAACTGGTGACAGTAAAAAGAACTGCATCATACCTTCAGCTTCATTCTCAAGCATCAACATACCTCCCAATTTAACATGCTCTTCATGCTTGTGTGCTTCTGTGTCAATTGCTAAAGAGGAACTGCATTTTGCTTGCAAAAAATCCTGCATATTATTTAGGCATGCACTCTCAGCTTCCATGTCTGGCTTTGTACAAGAGCTCTGCACAATGGGCAAAGAGTGTGGCCAAGGTAAAACTTCATGTGACCAAATGATGCTATAAGTACACTAGAAGCAAAACATACTCTAATCTAATTTCCTTCCATGCTACAATGGCAACTTGATTTTCATCCACATTTAACACGGGCTAATTAATATGATTATCAGGTGGTGGAGATATTGAGCAATGTCACACCCATGATATAGCATTCAAAGAATGGCTTTGAGTCTTTAAATCACAAATAGTAAGGACATCAATAATAATGCAAAAGCCTCCGCATATAATTTGAATGAATATTGTATGTGCCTCTCATCAGAATAAAAACATTGAATTCATTGACTGTTTCAAAAGAGCAAAAAAAAAAAAACCACCATGGTGTTATCTGAAACACTAATGCTAGATGGTGTTAGATCACTTACTTGGGCATCACTCCCCTTTTCACTGTAATCCTTATTTTTCTGGTCACATGCAACATAATCACTTGAATGGTTACTTGCTGCATTGTTCTCTGATGTAGCACCCATTTTTCGTTGTACAAGATTCCCATCTTGGCATCCATGTCTCAGATCACTTGACTGATGAAAAAGATGGAAAAATCAATATTCAGCTTGAACACAAAAGTTCAAAGTCACTATAGTAATAATGAAAAGACTAGTTCTAGAAAACAATGCTTCGAAGAGAGATTGTGAGGAAGCATACAGCTTGTCTTCTCCAAACATGCTGCCATAAATTCCTTAACTCGTTTCTCCGAATGGGCTTAACAAGAAAATCTGCAGCACCTCTCATCATGCATTTAAAGACAATGCTAATAGAATCATGTGATGACATCACTGCATAAATAACATAACAGAGAGAGTGACAACCAAGTTGAAAGAGGCATAGATTGATTTCCTATAATAGGATTTTCTGCATATGATTTTAATTCAGCAAGCATACTTATGACAGGAATGTTTTTGCAGGTTTCATGGCCCATAATCAAGGTCAGAAGGCAAAGCCCAGATATTGAGGGCAATTGAATTTCTGTCAAGATGAGGTCAATGTTATGAGGTTTATCCTTCAGCATTTCCCATGCCTTTGAGCCATCAGATACTGCAGAAACTGTTCAAACAACAAGAGACAAAATTCAGGTCAGTTATAAACCAGTGTAATAGCAGACTTCAGAAAAAGAGAAGAAAAAAAAAAAACCCTGATACATTAGAAAGCTTTCATGGTGTTAACACACTGACCATGTTACATTTGGAGATTCTTCTATTATCCAGTTGAAAGAAAAAGGTGAAATTTAATTCAATTTAAGTATGGTGATCTTCCATATATCTCTCATTTCTATGATGTTCCATACATTACAAGTAACATATTAAGTCCAGGAAATTATTAGAAATGGGCTATGAAATTCATATGAAGGATATGAGTCTTCCAATAATAGATTAAAAGAAACAAATTAATTGCTAACATGAAAATTTCGCAAATAGGATTTCTCTATTAATATTAGCAGTGGTTTTGTGAGATGTTTAAATACTCATATGGAGGATTCATCAAGTAATTTAAGATACAGTAATCTTAACTTTGGTGTACTGATACTTTCTACGAAGAACATGGCAAGTGGGTTTCCACCGACTGTTTACTCCAGTGTGAAGCAAGGATGCATTTACAAAAAAAATATATTAGCAAGGAGCTCTAAGAAAGAAGCATCACAAAGAGCCGCATATATGGACTGATCATTTCCACCTCAATTTGTAGGCATAAGATTTTCTGACTTTGATGATGATGATGATGAAGTTAATTCTATGTTTCATTGAAAAGAGAAGACTATAGTCTTTAGTCTTCAAAAGAGGGTAAAGGGAAAACAAACAAACAAACACACCCACAAACAACCAAACACAGGAAACATACAACTTGTTATACATAACAACCAAAACACAGCAAATACAAGAGCAAGTCAAATCCTTCCCTAATTAAAACTAGATCGATACGATGCCAATTTTCCTAATCTGGACTTGAATTCCAAACCGGATCTCCAATTAATGCATAAACCAGAGCAGATTTTCCAAAAGAATGAAACTCAGGTACCATCACCAAAGTGAAAAAAAATCAAAACCTAATTCAGATCAGTTTTCCCTATATCCTCTTCAATTACAAAACTTCTCATCCCCAATCAAAAACAGTATCTCCAACAAATGAAACTCTCATTTCATCCACAAATCCCAAATCACATAGTTCAACCATTAGAAACAGAGAAATACACACACACACACACACACAGAGAGAGAGAGAGAGAGAGAGACCTTTGTAATTGCATTTCTGGAGTAGAGCGGTGATGATCTGTCGCGTGGAATCATCTCCTTCAACTAAAAGAACTCTGAGAAACATAGGAGGGAGAAGACTCTCCCATCTTACAACATTTGTTTCCTTGTTCAATTCCTCCTCTTCCTTTTCAATCTCTCCCAAAACCACCACATCTCCATCGCTCAAACCAACTTCTCCCATATCTTCTCACCTCTTTCGATCCTAAAACCTAAATCTAAACAAAAAAAATAAAAAAAACACTCTCCAGATCAAATGAAAACCTGCCTTACGATTCTATTCTATTACTGATGCTTTAGTGAGCTTGATCTTCTACTGCTAAAAAATCCAAAAGAGGAAAAATATCCAACGACGAAGAAGATGATCCGAATTGCAAAGCACCGATTCCAATGCAAAACCGTTCATACCCGAGAAATTAGCAACAAAATATCTCGAATCTTCTTCCTTCCTCTCTCTCTCTGTTAATATTTAATCTTCGTGGCTTGAATCGACTACAATGTCAAAACTCAAAACCAATATATCAGTCGGTGGGCCGCTATTGGCTTAATGTGACAACCGAGACGACGTGGACGCTTCCTGCTACTGCTACTGATTCGGATTTTTTTGTTTTATTTCGTATCTTCTTTCCGGTACGCATCGGATGCGGCACTGAAAACGCTACCGCCCCGGACACGTGTTGAGCGTGGAGGGGTCTGGCAGAAGATATTTTTGGAGAGACTGCCATGTTGGTCCCCTGTATCCGGTGGTTGCGGTGAAAGATTTGACACGTGGCACAGGGGACCTTTGGGATTGTGAGTTTGTGGCGTTGGGTGAGGTTGTGGTTTTGGTTTTTTTATCGAGTTTATCATCCTTCGCTTTCGTTACAAGGTTTTGTAGCTGACGTGGCAGAAATGGACGGGAAAGGGAGGAACTATTTCGAATCCGTTTTTTACTAGGATCTTGAATTGCAAGGGTGGGTGGATGATCGACAAGAATATCCCTTGAATTACTTGATTAATCAGGGCAGTTTGACAATTCTATTAATGAAATCAAGGGAAGTAAAATTAATTTAAAAAAATAAAATAAAATATAAATGGGTTATGATGGTATTTTATTTTTAATTATTTGATATGAAATCATTTTAAATTTTTGTATGAAAAAATAGAGTATTTTGTATTTTAGTTGATAAAGGTAGTTATTTTTTTTTTACTTTTTTGAAAAAAATGAAGGTAGTTTGAATTAAAGTGCTTTTGATGTGACATCTTGTCTGAAAAATAAAAGCTTTAGCCTTTACTTGACTTTTACTATGCTAATAAAGTGCCAAACTAACCCAAAAGTGAAATAAGGTTAATTTTGAAAAAAGAATAATATATAAGTAGATTATAAGGGTATTTAATTTTTAGTTGTTTGTTAATAAATCTTTCTAACTTTTTTTTTATGGAAAAGTAGAGTTTTTGTATTTTAGTGGATAAAGGTAGTTGTTATTTTACTTTTTTTGAAAAATATAAAAAGAATTTTAAATTAAAGTGTTTTCGATATAACATCTTATCTGAAAAATAAAAATTTTACTTGACTTTACTATATTAGTATAAAATTACCTTTCGCGAATAGAAAGTAAATCAAGAGATAATTTAAATCCCACAAAAATCAAAGGTTTCTTTTACATTGATAACTTATATTTCGAAATTTAGTGCTGATTTGCCCCTGGATGGTTATAGCATTTGATCACTTTAGAGCTATTGGCTAGCAACATCACATCAATTTCATTATGAAAAGATGGTTACTTGGCAAACCTTCTTTAATTAGCGGAGCTATGGATATGCCATTTGGTTTCATATTACAAATGGTCAACGGAAACAGACACCACTATAGTAATGAAAGATCACAATCATCAATCCCAAATATGAGTTGGGGACTGATCGATTGGTCCAACCATCACTCAAATTTTGATAGCTGTCACTCAATAATTAAAAAGTTTATATGGACTAACCCTAACCCTGTGATATCCCAATAGGATTAGTTTATGGATTAACTCAATGAGTTAGTCAATATAACATAACAGCTCAGTAAGCCCAAGGGGGACTCGGTATTTCATGTACTGATTACAGTTGGACCACACTAATGCGTGTAAAGTCGGTTTTGAAGAACTTTTATTTAAAGCATAGCGTAGACCTACCAAAATTGCCCCACTCTATGCCTCATTTCAGGGATCAGAATTTATTTATCAGTGTAGCAGCGTGGATAATCATCATCATCAAGTGGTGGGCCAGTGGCAATCAAAAAGTCAAGACAAGGCAAATTGAATTGACCAGAATGGAAGCCATCAGTACATAAGACAGGTGGTTGGCTCAGGTGTCCTGATAAAACAATTTAGTCAGTGAGGAATTTCCAAACCATCCGTTGTAAAGAAAAAGATCTACAAACCCACTAACAAGGAACAAACAATGGTCGGGGAAAGGAAAAGGATTGGTTGGTTAATGTCGCAAAATAAATGATTATCTAATCAAAATATCTACCTGGTGGCCCACACCACCTGCTATGAAATGAAAGGGATTTCGGTCATGACATTCGTCATGGTAATACCGCTGCCTGATACCACTACAGGCTTTCACAAAACAGAAAGTCCCCCAACACTTACAGCTAATGCCAACAAAAAAGTCCTCTATGGATGTGTATGTCCCATAATGGCACAAACCCACCGATTCAACAATACCAAACCCTCCAAGACCATTCACAGAAGGAGAAATTAAACGCAAAGCAATTGAGATCCAAAACATTACCAAAAGTCAAAATAACCAATATGTTTGAGAAATTCAATCCACACCATTAGATTGAGTATTAGAAAGAAAGAAGCTCCCAAAGTACAAACTATTTCGTGATTAGGCGATTACATTTGCAGAAACAATACAAGGAAGAGACCTAACCACCGAACCCATAGAGGGTCCTGCCCTGCCTCTTGAGAGCATACACAACATCCATTGCAGTTACAGTCTTCCTTCTGGCATGCTCAGTGTAAGTGACAGCATCACGGATGACGTTCTCTAGGAAGATCTTGAGAACTCCCCTCGTCTCTTCGTAGATGAGACCGCTGATGCGCTTGACCCCTCCACGGCGTGCAAGGCGCCTGATGGCAGGCTTGGTGATGCCCTGGATGTTATCCCTCAGAACTTTCCTGTGGCGCTTGGCACCGCCCTTGCCAAGACCCTTTCCTCCTTTGCCTCTTCCTGACATCTTCTCTCTCTCAAATGTATTTGCTGCGTTTTAATTGCTGGGGTGGTGTGGTATTGATTGGGGCTTTGTGTGTTTATATACTTGTGATTTTTAGTTTGGGGAAAGGGCGCGGGAAGTTTTGAATTTTGATTTGGTTGCGGCTTCAGGCGCTCTGCGTCTTGGTTTATGTTTTTGGGGATTTGTTGGTAGATGTGAACCGTTCGATGGAAGGGTTATCAACGGTGGAGAAGGTCGATCCGCGTGGAAGGAGTGAAACGCTTTATGGACGTTAGATTAGAGAACAATCGACGGCTGTGAGTTCGTTATGTGTTTCTTTAGTCAGATAGAGTGCTGCGAGACACGTGAAATGTAATGCATCCGCGTTCCTAGCTATTCAAAAAAGAGGCCCTGATTTTGCTTGACACTTATTATAGTGATGAGTTATAGATTATTATCTCAGTAAGATGGCCAACTTGGTTTTGACTAAATCTTGAACATGTGATCAACTTCCTTTTACCTTTTTTCTCTTTTGAGAAGAGTCTAGTGAATAAAATCCAGTGATCAAATCTACTGATTGGCCCACTAAGATTGGCTTTGAATATTTTAAAATAGCAGTTCTTTCTACATTGGTTTTATAAAAGATTATCTTATTTCGTAAAAGATCTAAAGAGTCAAGCTTATTTAAATATGTTGTGGATCATTGAGGCGTGAAGCTACATAAGAGGTAATTACAGTCCTTAGATAGTGATTATTTTGGGATGGATCTGTGAGTGTCTTGTAACTGCGAGGTGCGAAGTTCATAGTGCTTAATTGTTGATTCAGTTTTGATCCATAGTTTTTCACCCGGTTTAGATTTTCCACCTTATATTTGGTGTCTCTTGTGATGTGTGATTCTGCTTTAATTCTGTTGCATATCAAATTGTTTTTTCGCACATTATTTAGGCCGTTGAGTTGACCAATGTAGAGATCCACAATCTATTAAGAGCCTTTAGGTTCGGTTTAATATAAATTTTATATTAAAAGAAGTAAAGTCTAAAAAAATTAAAAAATTTGGCATATAGGATGGAGTCGTCACTTTTGAAGATGTTAAATTCCAAAATGTTAAATTACCACATAAGCCATCAAATGAAATTTAGTATGCCAAGAATCCTTAGATATGATAGGCAGAAAATAGACCCTTAGCTAGTTCGAGCATGTAAAAAGACAGAGATGGCCAATTTCTAAAAACAAAAAATTAAAAATCTACGCTCGTATGAAGGTAAATTCAATAATGTGAAGTAAAAAAAAAAAGTTGGTGGTCACTTGTAGATCTCCAGCCTTGACAACCGAAACTATACATGTAAGGAAATTGAGTGTTGGCAAATTCATTGGGTTATGGACAAAACTGGAATTTACAAGTTATCATGTATTTTATAGTTGAACTGCCCAGATTGAAGTCTCGAATAGAAAGTTCAATGAAGATGAAATTACACCGAGTGCTCGAGCGGACCCCAGACAGAAGCACACATGCTCGAGCTGTCTTCTCTCGCGCTCAATCCCGACACACACCATGCTCAGAAACTGGAGAAAGAAGGCCACACGCTCGAGCGGACCTCTCTCCTATTCTAAACTGTAGAATCCCTTCAGAGATCCATCATCTTCTCCAAAGCATCCATAATTGCAGAGCTGAAAAGTTAAAGATTAGCGTTCCTTCCATCTACTCTCTTGTAGTAGATTCACCTTAAAGAGGTGTTCAAGGTGGTTGGTTCAAACACCGTGAAAGTGTACGACGGGTTGTCGGCAAGATCATCGTAGTCGTTAGGTTGAGTTGCAATTGGGGAAAGGTCTGTGAGTACTTATTATAACTTTCAATTACATAGTGCTTGGCTGTCTGTTGTTTAGACGATAAGACCCATGGTTTTTACCGAGTAGAGTTTTTCACATAAAAAATCATGTGTCTCTTTCTCATATGGTTGTTTGGTTGATTTTCTGGATTTAGCTTAATCAACTTTAAATTAATTAATTAGAATTGGAATCTAAAAGAGAAACTGATTGGTGACCTTAGCCTATGTTAAGGCTTAAAAGTGTTCCTTCAACACACTTTTAATCGAAACCTCTTTCTAATGAATCATCAGGAAACTACCAAAACCATCACAATTCACAAGACTTTTTGGAAGAAGAGAAAAACCTATAAATGGACATATAGCAAATGTTTCTTGTGTCGCATGAAAATCCCAATAATTAAATGTTCATCTCCAACTGAGCAGTGAATTCAACTCATAAATTATTATCACATAAGGTGTGTAATCTCAATTCTTACAGAACACTAGTTCTACTGTGGGTTCTGCCCCTTATTTATTATTCAAATGAAATGATAGTAACTAGGGCAGCTCATACAAGAACCTTATTCAGGAATATGAATGTACATACACACACATATACACATACTCCCCATATATATATACACACATACCAAAGGAAGAAAAGTAGAAATTGATCTCAAAAGCATATCTAGGCGCTATCTACATAAGATGATATGATCTCAGTTTTCACAGATATGGGAATCCTCACAACATGCTTTCCATCGATCCAACTGAGGCTTCCAAAATAGTAGTCTCCAATAGTCTTGCGAGTTGACGACAATGTCACCTTAAAGGAGAGCTTCTTGGTGGTTGAATTAAAGGCCAGAACTCGCGGCCTAACTGCAACTTTTACTCCAAGTGGGCACTCTATCGAAGCATTATATACCGCGTTAACTGGACCGACATTGGTCACTGTTCTGGTGACTGTCGCAGAAGTTCTGAGGTTGGGGATGGTTATAGCAGGGTAATTTATATTAAGTATGAAAGGGCGTTTACTTGGACAGACAGACGGTTTTTCAGTCAATTTAGAGATGGCAGAGTGGTTGTAGCCCATGGAACAGAGGTAGTTGACATAGTCAGTCAAGCCCATGTCATAGATGAGACCAGGGTCTGCTGCTCGATTCGGGTTGACAATGCCACCTCCATAATCGAAGGGTGTGGCTGGGTTGTTAGGTTCTCCCACTGCTAAGATTGGGTCTCCGAATTCATTGGTAGTTGACGCTGATATTAAAAGCATAAAGTAACCAATCAGTCATCTTACATTTCATTAGCTTTGTATCCATATACTTAAAAAATAATCATATCATAAGTACTTCACATAGACATGCCGTGGATTAAAAAGAGACGATATCCTAATACCTCGAATTCGGCAATGTATCAATATCAAATCATACTTGAGACTTGAATTTTATATGTAAAATCTCAGTGGCTCCAGCTATATCCATGGCATGCCTCCGCCTCAATCCATGCTGTATTTGGGTTTAAAGTCAGAGAGAGTTTCTTGAGAAAGACTAACCTGTGGTAATGAGTGCTGATTTTATGGCAGCTGGAGACCAATCTGGATGCAGCGCTTTAAGCAATGCAGCAATGCCGGCAACATGTGGGGTTGCCATGGAAGTTCCAGACTTGAAGGTGTAGCCATTGTATAATGGTGAATCGCTGGGAATGGTTGCTGCTAAGATATTGATACCAGGGGCAACTACATCCGGCTACGGTAACATACCATACATGCATGAAATATGAACCTTGTTAAAAGACAACTTGGATGATATTAACAATCAAATATTCTTAACTAAAAAATGACCGGATTTCTCTTACTTGGAATTAGAAAAATTAGCAAAAATTTCTCTAAACAGTTGACTGCAGCCGTTATACCCCAACAGATTGGATGCTGACTTAATGTTAGGATCGTTTGAAGAGGCGGCAGAGTCCATATTTAGACAAAGTTTTGACGGTCAAGGGTAAGCTGAGTATCTGAATAAACTCAGCAGTGTAGCTTCCCGAGACAAACCTTTCCTAGTTGTTGAATTATGGGTTCATAATCATAAGTAGATGGCTATTCTATACTAGTAAGTAGTAATTGATTATTGAACTATCAAAGCACACCCCCAATAACCCATTTTATTCTAAGCTTCACAAATTATCTCATTCCTTTCCAATAACACTACCACCTGATGATAATAGTAATACCTTTAAGATGGCAGGAGTCCATGGACCAGGCCCCCGCCCTGATAAATATGCAACCTTGCCTGTCAAGGGCTTCCCCACAAGGGTTTTGGTTGGGCTCAGCTTCACCATTGGAGATCTGCACCCAACCGACACCTTAGATGAATGGTCAAAAGAAATACATATATACATGCATAGTGTTTTGTGGAATATTCTTTTTCTTGTTTTTTCCTTTGAGCCAAACAAGGCCCTTGATAATTAATTACCTGGAAGAACGGATATAGGTGAGTATTTGTGTTCCAATGTTGAAATCTACTTCAATGCATGGAAAATCATCACATAGACTAACATGACTTGGATTCCTAGCAACAATGACGCCGAGACCTCCAGCCGCTTTTACAACAGACGATGCGTTCAATGAGGTATTTTGAGTTGAGCCAGATGTAGATGCAAAGCAGAGCACAACCTTCCCAGCCATCAATGTGTCATTAGTGGGGAGATAAGTGCAGAGACTGTCAAGGAAATGAACAAGTCAAGATAGTCATATAAAAGGTGGACCCCGCCAGTAGGCCATGTCTCCACAATCGAAGACCATCTGGAAAGGCCAATTACAAATTAATATGTGGTAACCTTTAAATTATGTAAGGTCACCTTAGGCAACCAAATTCTTCGGGAAAAGATTTCCACTTTTCACAAAGTCGTGGAAAACCTACGTTTGGAATTATAAATCTCAAAGTATCTGGACTATTGAAAATCCTTGAATGTGAGGAATTTCTAATCTGACCTCTCTTCATAGGATTGGAAGATCCTTACTTTTATGGACTTGCACGTGGAAACCAATTTTTCACTGTTACATACATCAAGATGTACTGACATCGATGTGAAATCCTCAGGTATACAAAGGCTCAGCACAGAATCCTGGTTCAAGAGGCAATTAGGAATCCTCACATCTATGGATTCCTCACATTTCACCTCATGGATTCCTCACATGTCACCACATGTGCTCTAAATGCTTTCTCCTTGGATTTCCCAGTTGATTCCTCCAAATGGAATTTGGACTTAGGAAAAAAAAAGCCGTATCTTCACAAATGAATCAGGAAATTGGGAGAATACATTTGGGAATGTTATAGAAGGCATTTCTTAAAGAGGCCTGAATTCTCCTGACCAAATAGCCTCTTTCAATCAAAAGTATTGAGAGATATTATGAAATAGTATTTTTCACCTAGCCCGAACGCCATAAACACCGGCTTCCTGCAGAGATACCAATGGTGCGAATCCAACCTCCTGTCCAGTATACAAACCTTGGCCCTACAACCAAACAACACTTATCAATAACCATTTGCCCGCAAAATTCCTCCACCTATACAATCCAAAATGAAGTGGACAGAGTCCAATATTAAGGTGAAACGATTCCACCCTTCAATCTATGATATCGATTTGATGGGCCCCATTACACATGAGGAACATATATTAACCTTGGTCACATCAAAATCGCTTCATCCAGATGACACTAGATGAGGATGTGAGAAAAATACCATTATAGTTCGATTGTTTCCGAGTGTGATAGCAGTTGGATAGGACCGATCTATGATGCTAGCTCCAACAGTTAGGATCCAAGGTGCAGTATTTACAAGTGTATTGGGGCGAGGACCCGCATTTCCTGCCGCACAAACAACCGTTATTCCTCTGGCCACTGCATGAAATGCACCTACAGCAAGAGTGTCACGTTCACCAGCATCAAAGAAGTAGGGCAGGATCCAACCAATCGAGATGGACAACACGTTCACCCCATCATATATGGCTTGGTCGATTGCTTGCAGCATGTCCACGGTTGAACAGAGCCCACCAAGTGTGTTCCAACATATTTTGTACATGGCTAGTCGAGCTCGAGGCGCACCCCCACGGGCAGTCCCTGAGGCAAGCCCTTTGTAGCTCAAGTTTTTCAGCAAGGAACCTGCGGCTATGGACGAGCAGTGGCTGCCATGCCCTGAGAAGTCTCTGGCTGACAAGTAGTCGGAGTGTGCTGTGGCATTGTATGGCCCTCCAAGTGCGGCGAGGAGCCCTTTGATGAACCACCGCGCTCCTATTAGTTTCCTATTGCAGTTTGCGGAAGTGAAGTTAGTTCCAGGCTCACATGTGCCCTTCCAATGAGATGGAATCGGTCCCAAGCCTTCATCATTGAAGCTTTTGGATTCTGGCCATATTCCTATTCATTCATTTCAATGTATAGTAACGTTAGAAGTTGAAAGCATGGTTGGCCATTTGGCGAATGTTTAGAATATGGTGCGTGAGAGACAGACCTGAATCGATGACACCAATGATAGTTCCATCACCCATGTTGCTCTCGGACAATAGATTGGGTGCTCCTTGAGAGTAAGAGAGACCAAGGTAGTCCCAACTATGGGTAGTTTGGGGCTTCATAAGGGAGTTAGGTATCACATCTACCACGCCCGGGTAATCTGTGACTCACAAAAACAATTATTATTGATTGAATTCAAGTGAATTACTTCCTAGCCATGCTAGTGTGTAGTGCACTGATATGGCAAACTTCTGCTATAGGAGTTTTTTTTTCTTTTTCTTTGCTTCTATATAGGAGAGTTCGCTCTACTTCCTAATAAAGAAAACGAAAGCTTGTTGTTTCTTTGATGGAACTTTGGGGTTGGCTCCTTGTAAGGTCAAAACAATTTCTAACAGGAGGGCTTTGGGCTTTCTGTTTAGACCTAGTGCTTTTACTAGTATTGGAGCATTTGTTTCTAACTCTCAATTGAGGTTCTTTCAGGAATAGTCTAGTCAATTCTTAGCAAAAACAGTTCAACCCATGCAGACCACCTAAAAGCATACCAATCATCTTATGTACAATCCAAATGGAAGGTGTACTGTTTCAAAGTTGTCCAAATCTTAATTCATGGACCAAGATTGAAAGGTGTTAAAATTTTGCATAATTGAAAAGCTCACAAAAATTGATAAGCATGAGTTTGGGTTGGTTGCAATTCAACACAAGTACAAAAGGTCTTTCAAAGTTCTCATAAACGATAACAATAATACTTTAGCAAAAGAAGTTAAAATTGCTGTAAAAAAAAGGAAGAACATCAACAACAAGAAGATGAGCAATTATAGTAATACAACAATAACTTACCTGAGTCAAGTGTGATTAAGGGACCCTATTTTCCCGAATTGAATCAGACGTCCCGGTTTACACTAGTTCTTAATCGAAATGATTTCTAAATTGGAGAGCTCTATTGGCACCACGATTTTTGCTCTTCCCACCGCGAAAAAAAAATATTTTCTAAACTACCCCTCCTCTTCCTCCCTCCTCTTCCCTTCCTCTCCCAGCCTCCACCCTCCCCCATCCCCCCCCCCCCTAGTCTCCGGCGGGGAGGGAGCGCCTACTACTGCCCGATCTCCCTCCCCGCCAGCGACTGGGAGGGGGAGGGGGAGGGGGAGGGAGAAGAAGAGTAGGGGAGGGAAGGAGAGGGAGGGAGAGAGGGAGAAGAGGGAAAGAAGAGGGAGAAAGGAAGAAAGAGGGAGAGGGGGAGGGAGGCCAGCTGGCTGGAGCTTCGGCCGCCGTCTGGGGCTCCCTCCCCGCCGGCGACGGGGGGGATGAGGGTGGAGGGTGGGAGAGGGAGGAAGGAGGGAGGAGGAGGAAGGGAAGAGAGGGAGGAGGGAGGAATGGTAGTTTAGAAAAAAAAAATTATCTTCTAGTACGGTGAGGAGAGAAAAATTCGTGGTGCTAATAGCACCACTCTTTTAAATTATGACAAATTGAGAAGGTGGGGTCCAAAAGGATCTCAAGATTACCCAATGTTAAACATCTACCAGAGGGTTCTAACTTCTAACAAATAAAAACAAAGCATCCTATGTTGGGTGTAGTGCTTTCAAGTTTCAACACAGACGGGCCGTTTGTTAGACCATCACTTTAAGCCATTAGTAAATTTTCACATGCACCATAGAAACCTTAACCAAGGAATCCAAAGAGACGAATGGACGGAAATGCTCAACTTAGTATTTATGTGCAGACTTTTATGACTTCAGACATTGGTAAGCAACTGTGGGCCTATTACTTTTGGCATTGAAATAAAAAAATTTCCATCTTGAGATGATAATGTAATAACTATCAGGAACTGTCGCTATCAAAAAATTGCCATAGATGTGGGCCCCACCTTACCCAAGAAGAGTCTAACTTAGGCCTTAAGAAATTTTGTCGGCCGCCCCCATCAAAAACCCATCAGAGGGTAATGAAATGTTTATAATCCAACCGTCCAATTAATGGACCCAACCGAGTTGAAAGGCCACACTCCCATGAGATCATTTTGTCTCCTGAATTGTGTGGGTCATCAATCTTTGAGCCCACTAATTCCATCCACCCATCTCATGATTTCTGCTCCATTGATTTATTTTTAAGAGAGATTTGAGTGAAAAACCTGCAATCATCTCTGCTTGAGAATCCGTCAGCGTTGCTGCAAATCCAGAGAAACCATGCTTGTAACTATATAAAATCGACTCTGCAGCTGCTTCTTTGCTGCAATTCCCAAAAACAAAACGCAATTCATGTTATAAATCAAACTTGGGTGTGTCAGTTTGGAGTTTGGACGAGGAGAAACGATGAAAATTCCAATTTTTCCAACTTTTCTCCCCCATCCAAACAGAACCCATATTTCAATCAATCGAACCCCCTCGTTTTATTCTAAGCTAGTGAGTTTTTCCTGCAACTTACCTTCCTAACAAGTCCGCGAGCATTCTATGATGTGAGTCTTCCACAACCGAAGGATCAGAGTGCTGCCTTTCCCCCATGTAGACGATGTGAACCTAAGAATTGATCGAGCACATTTTAGAGCGCGAGAGAGAGAGAGATGATTTTAATGTGATGATCAAGCAAATATAAGGAGTACTGACCTTGCTTTTGGCAGCAACAAATGTGTTGGGCAAGTGTTGGAAACAGATGAAAAAGAGAAGGAGAAGTTGCAATGCAGAGATGGGTGATAGAGAGGCCATGGCGTCTCTTTGCCGGAGTACGCGTCTGAGATGCATCTGTTTTTGTTGGGCTTATCAAGGTAGTATTTATAGTGGAAGAACTACCTCATGCTCATGACTGGATAGAGCCGTGAGAGAGAGGACGTGGTGCACTCTTCCAGCTTTACACCTCGGACTTTCTTAAACTATATTCCTTCTGTCTCCTGCAGAGTTTGGATCCCCAGCCCCAGCCGCAGCTTTTGCACGCTACGTGGCAGTCATTCACTAACAATCCATACTTAAAATATTCTTGGGTTAGGAAGTTCAATTTTAATCTTGAGGTCATGCCTTCGAATTTATTTAAGGCCTTAGCAGCAGATACATAGGGCTAATGGTTGATTATATATATCCGTATGTTTACCAATGATCAACAGAAAAGGGTCGGCGGGTTTCTATGTTATTAAAAAAAAAAAACTCCATCTTTTCTTTCGGTATTTCTCATTGATAATATGGGATCAGAACAATTTCGTGAGTAATATTTGAAGTGCTCCTGTTGAACACCTGTGACCTAAACCAGACATGATCTAATCAATTACAGAATTCAGATTTGAAAAGTAATCCCGGTAATCAGTGAATTCAACTGGGCAATCCAAGAAAATCCATCATTGGGACCCATTTTCCAGGTCACGTGTATCGACTCAATATCGAGAGGCTTCTGCGAATTTAACTTCACCGACAGTTGGATCTACCATCCGTTTAATCACATGTTAAATGCTAGATTAAAGTTCACAAACAGAATACAGATCACTTATTTTAGAATTTCAGAAAAATTACAATCTGTTACTTTTAATAATATAGGGAGTTTATATTGTCTTTCAAGAGGCCCACTTGACTTGCATACTTGATGGATTATTTTAATGTCCTTCTTTCTACCTGTATATACTTGTATGAGTCCCACTTCTCCTAAGTCAATATATGGATTAAACCAAGTGACTATTTAGTTGATGAAGGATCTATATCGAAACACATAAAATTGGTAATATCAGATTTAGAAGTAGAGATATGCATCCATACTATAGAAATTAGATCTGGATTAATATACATAGACACCATAGTCTTGCTCTGAATTTGTTGCATGTGTTTCTTTTATTGGATACAGGGTTGCACAAGATCAGACTCGACTCAAGGAGTTTTGCTCCATTCATGGAAGCGGCTGCAAGACTCATGTAAGGCCTCCATGTTTTAAATTAAGATCCTAGCTATTGAAAAGTTACATCCACTTTAACTGTTGAAACAATTGATTGAATTCCAGAGAACTTGATTTCCATTCAGCTATTCTACAACAGGGAGACCCTTGTGCACACCCAGGCCGTCGATTCAAACTTTCCTCCATGATCTAGATGGATGAGATTTTGCTTAATTAGCAAAAGTGGTGAGAGTTAGATTTTAAAAACACAAGGATGACATGCCTGGGAACACTAGTACAGCAGCGGACATATATTTGCAAATGTTTCATGTGTTGCATCAATATCCCAACAATTAAATGTTCATCTCCAATACTGTAGTGGATTCAACTCATAAAGAATTATCACTTAAGGTGTGTAATCTCAATTCTAACAGAACACCAGTTCTTATGCAGATTCTGCTTTTTATTCATTATTCAAATGAAACAACAGTAAATAGGGCAGCTCTTACAACTTACAAGAACCTCATTCAGACACATGAATTTACACACATATACTTGAGGAAGAAAAACAGACAATAATCTCAAGAACACATCTAGGCGCTAACTATGTAAGATGGTATGATCTCAGTTCTCACAGATATGGGACTCCTCACAACATGCTTTCCATTGATCCAACTGAGGCTTCCAAAATAGTAGTCTCCGATAGTCTTGCGAGTTGACGACAATGTCATCTTAAAGGAGAGCTTCTTGGTGGTTGAATTAAAGGCCAGAACTCGCGGCCTAACTGCAACTTTTACTCCAAGTGGGCACTCTATCGAAGCATTATATACCGTGTTAACTGGACCGACATTGGTCACTGTTCTGGTGACTCTCACAGAAGTTCTTAGGTTGGGGATGGTTATAGCAGGGTAATTTATATTGAGTATGGAAGGGCGTTTACTGGGACAGACAGATGGTTTTTCAGTTAATTTAGAGATGGCAGAGTCGTTGTATCCCATGAAACAGAGCTAGTTAACATAGTCAGTCAAGCCCATGTCATAGATGAGACCAGGGTCTGCTGCTCTATTTGGGTTGACAATGCCGCCTCCGTAGTCAAAGGGTTCGGCATGCTTGTTAGGATCTCCAACTGCTAAAATTGGGTCTCCGAATTCATCGGTAGTTGACGCTGAGATGAAAAGCATAAAGTAATCAGTCATCTTACATTTCATTAGCTCTGTACCCAAATACTTCAAATATATAGTAATTCATAAAGACAAGTCATGGATTAAAGAGAGATGATATCCTGATACTTCAACTTTATGCAATGTATCCATATCAAATTGTACTCGATGCTTCGATTTTATATGTAAAATTTGGGTGGTTCCAGCAGTACCCATGGTGTCTCTGCCTTAATCCATGTTGTATCTGGGTATTCAAATTAGGGAGAGTTTCTTGAGAAGGACTAACAGGTGGTAATGAGTGCTGATTTTATTGCAGCTGGAGACCAATCTGGACGCAGCGCTTTAAGCAATGCAGCAATGCCAGCAACATGTGGGGTTGCCATGGAAGTTCCGGACTTGAAGGTGAAGCCACGGTACGACGGTGAATCGCTAGGAATGGTTGCAGCTAAGATATTGACACCAGGGGCAGTTACATCCGGCTTTGGCAAACATACCATGCATGAGTTACAAAATGAACCTTGTTAAGCGAGTCAAATACAATGTGTTCTTAACCGAAAATGACTGAATTTCTACTAACTAGAATTAGAAAAAAAAAACTGAAAATTCTCAATTGCCATTAAACTGCAGCCATTATAGCCCATCAGATTGAATATTGAGCTAATGGTAGGATCTTTGGATGTTTTGACCTTTTGTCTCTGTCAAGGGTCAACCGAGTATCTGAATGAACTCAGCAGGGTAGCTTTCTCAGACAAGCCATCATTCCTAATTGTTGAATTGTGGGGCAATAAGTAGATGGTCGTTCTATACTAGTAATTGGACTATCCATTTAGAGCTTCACAAATTATTTCATTCCTTTCCAATAACACTACCTCCTGATAATAATTAGTATTACCTTCAAGATGGCAGGAGTCCATGGACCAGGCCCTCGCCCTGAAAAATATGCGACCTTGCCTGCCAAGGGCTTCCCCACAAGGGTTTTGGTAGGGCTCAACTTCACCATTGGAGATCTGCACCCTGTTAGGTAAAAAGTTCATCACAGTCCTTGTCAGGCCAATAGTGTGACAGGTTGTTGACAAGACTCTTGAAAACCGGATGGACAAAAGTAAACAATGTAAAAACATTGTTGACAGAACAGGTGTGGACAGTAGCAGGTCTCGCTATAGCGAGACTAATGCTCGCTATAGCGAGCTTGGACGGGAAAGAAGAGTCTGATCCGGACTCTATGATAGTGTTTGAAGATGAGTGCTATTCTGAGTGGATTATAATTAGAAAACTTATGCACGAAATTAAGGCTATAAATTGGGTGATTCTCTCAACCCAAAGAAGACACAAGAGACACACAAGAAGTTAATTATCTCTCTTGATCTGAGATTAGTATATCCTAGGAGAGATTCTCTTGTTTCTCTAGAGCCATTGAGAGATTGTTCTGAAGGACTGCTCTAGAAGGTTTTGTTGCTTCTACTCTCTTGTAGAAGATTGATCATCTTGGTGGACAAGGTGCGAGGAGATCAAGTAAGGAGAACGGTGCACGGTGGAAGTCGTGTTAGTGGATTCTGTACAAGAACAACTACAGTCCTGAGGTCGAGGTACAGACTGAGGTACAGGAGCTTGTGAGTATATCTTGTAAACTGTTCGTGAACTCTTGATTTCTGGTTCGTGGTTTTACTCCCGGAAAGGGTTTCCACGGTAAAATTTGTGTCTGCCTTCTTGTGGTGTGTGATTGGTAGATTTATTTGCTAGTTCTGTTTGATTGGTTTATTTTCGCTGCATTGATTAGTTAAATTAGAACTAGTAATTCATTCTAGTGGGTCCTAAACAACCTTCACGTGGTATCAGAGCGGGTTACACTATTTTATTGTGTTGATCCATAATTGCTAGAATGGATATCTACCGCGAAGGCACTTCAACCAATAAGCCTCCTCTGTTGGATGGTAGCAATTATGCTTATTGGAAAGCCAGGATGATTGCCTTCTTGAGAGCCATAGATTTGAAAGTTTGGAAATCTGTTGAGAATGGCTATTCCTTGCCCACTATTACTGCTAATGGGGTAACTGGTCCCAAACCTGAAGATCAGTGGACTAAGGAAGAAGAGTTGGCTGCCACTTGTAACTCTAGGGCTTTGAATGCTATTTATAATGGAGTTAATATGTCTGAGTTTCGTAGAATTTCTACATGTACTACTGCAAAAGAAGCTTGGGATATTCTACAGACTGTACATGAAGGGACTGACACTGTCAAACAGTCGAAACTTCAGAAATTGTATACAGCCTTCGAAACCATAAAGATGGAAGATGATGAAACTTTTGATGATTTTAATTCGAAGCTGAATGCAATTGTGAATGATACCTTTACTTTGGGAGAACCAATTCCTAAAAACAGAATTGTTAAAAAGATTTTGAGGTCTCTCCCAGAAAGGTTTGATGGAAAGGTTGTGGCCATAGAGGAAAATAAAAATCTGAATACACTCAAAGTTGATGAGTTGGTTGGCAACCTACAAACTTTTGAAGCAAACCTTAGGTCTAATGGGACGACAAAATCTCAAGGTATTGCTTTGAAAGCATTGAAAGAATCATTCAAGAAAGCGTCCAAGGAATCATATAAGAAAGCTGCAAGTGATTCAGATTCAGATTCAGATTCCGAGGAAATTGATCCCCAAGTTGCTGTACAGTTCATGAAGCAATTTAAGCTTTTTATGAAGGGACAGAAAACCGATGTGAAGATCTCTAAAATTTCTGGAAAGAAGAAATCTTTTAAAGGGATTCAATGTTATGAGTGTCAAGGCTATGGACACATTGCTAATGACTGTGGAAACAAAAAATCTCAAAAGAAGGTCTTGAATACTACTTGGGAAGATGACACTTCTGATGAGAATGATGAAAATCCTGAATCTGACAAGTCTGACACTGGCAATGGGAAGTTTATTGCTTTTATGACAACTTCTAGTTCTGTTGCTTCCCACGTTTCTTCTGAAGTTGAGACTGATCACGATACTGAGTCAGAGGAAGAACCAGATTGGAAAGGTGAATATGAAACACTTTTCAAGAAAACCATGAAGATGGTTAAAGTGAATGAAAAAGTTGCTATTAATTGGCAAATGTCTGAAGAACAGAATATCTCCTTGAAAGCTAAACTTGCAGATTCACTTGCTAAAGTATAAAAATTGGAGGATGAAAATAACAAGTTGGCTGACAGATTGACTGCAGAATCACAAAAGTGTGATTTACTTGATTCTGATATGAAGACTTTGAAAGCAGAAAATTCTGATCTGAATGGAAGACTCAAGATGGTTCTATCTGAGTTAGATACTGCTAAAGCTTCATTGAATAGGATGAACACTGGATCGAGAAAATTAGATGCCATCCTGTGCAGTCAAAAGGCAAACACTGATAAATATGGTATTGGCTACGCTGATGGAGCATCCACTTCAAATGCCAAAGGTAAAAATTGTTTTATTAAAAATTCAGTTATTACTAATCCGGTTGTTAGTGTTGCAAAGAAAGCTCCAAAGAAGCAGAATGTGTTACGTCCTGACCGAATCCCCACTTGTCATCATTGTGGAATTAAAGGACACATTCGACCCCATTGCAACAAGCTGCGAAGTTTACCGAATCAGAAGCAATGGAAAACGCAGAAGGCTGAGCTAAAAAAGAAGAATACCAAAGCTGTCTGGGTCAAAAAAGAAGACATCTCTTCTGTAGTGGTACACACTTTGCTGAAATATTTAAATTTACAAGTGTGTGTGCCTAAGCTTCATCACCCCTGATCTGCAAGATCAAGCCCCCACCCCAGTGCTGATACGAAGATCTTTCTGAGGGGGAGTCAATATTGAGGGGGAGCTACTGCATCCAGGTTGACAGAAGCTGCATGATAATATTTGTTTGTCAATTATGGACAAAAATAGGGGGAGAAGAATGGAGCTAGGGGGAGCTTTACAAGCCAAGGCAATTCAAGATCTGAACGTTCAAGCAAGCAAAGGCAATACAAGATCTACAGTGCTGAATTTTTTTTATTTTTCAATGTATTTTGGGTTTTAATTTTGGGTAGATCGAATTGTATTTTTTTTCTAGGGATTTTGTCCAAGAATTGCCAAAAGGGGGAGATTGTTAGGTAAAAAGTTCATCACAGTCCTTGTCAGGCCAATAGTGTGACAGGTTGTTGACAAGACTCTTGAAAACCGGATGGACAAAAGTAAACAATGTAAAAACATTGTTGACAGAACAGGTGTGGACAGTAGCAGGTCTCGCTATAGCGAGCTTGGACGGGAAAGAAGAGTCTGATCCGGACTCTATGATAGTGTTTGAAGATGAGTGCTATTCTGAGTGGATTATGATTAGAAAACTTATGCACGAAATTAAGGCTATAAATTGGGTGATTCTCTCAACCCAAAGAAGACACAAGAGACACACAAGAAGTTAATTATCTCTCTTGATCTGAGATTAGTATATCCTAGGAGAGATTCTCTTGTTTCTCTAGAGCCATTGAGAGATTGTTCTGAAGGACTGCTCTAGAAGGTTTTGTTGCTTCTACTCTCTTGTAGAAGATTGATAATCTTGGTGGACAAGATGCGAGGAGATCAAGTAAGGAGAACGGTGCACGGTGGAAGTCGTGTTAGTGGATTCTGTGCAAGAACAACTACAGTCCTGAGGTCGAGGTACAGACTGAAGTACAGGAGCTTGTGAGTATATCTTGTAAACTGTTCGTGAACTCTTGATTTCTGGTTCGTGGTTTTACTCCCGGAAAGGGTTTCCACGGTAAAATTTGTGTCTGCCTTCTTGTGGTGTGTGATTGGTAGATTTATTTGCTAGTTCTGTCTGATTGGTTTATTTCCGCTGCATTGATTGGTTAAATTAGAACTAGTAATTCATTCTAGTGGGTCCTAAAAAACCTTCACACCCAACCAACATCTTATATGAATTATCAAAAGAAACACATATATACACACATATTGTTTTGTGGAGTATTCTTTATATTTTCATTGGAGCCAAACAAGGCCTTGATAACTAATTACCTGGAAGAGTGGATATAGGTGAGTATCTGTGTTCCAATGTTGAAATCTACTTCAATACATGGAAAATCATCAAATAGACTAACATGACTTGGATTCCTGGCGACAATGACGCCGAGACCTCCAGCCGCTTTTACAACAGACAATGAGTTCAATGAGGTATTCTGAGTTGAACCTGATGTATCTACGAAGCAGAGCACAACCTTCCCGGCCATCAATGTGTCATTAGTGGGGAGGTTAGTGTGCAGCGACTGTCAAGGAAATGAACAAAGTCAGGCCATGCATCCTGAGTCAAAGACCATGTGGCAAGGCCTATTACAAATTCATTTGAGCAAACTTCCAAATTCTTTAAGGTCACTTTGGCAACCAAATTCTAGTGGAAAAGATTTCCGCTTTCTCCAACGTTTTGGAAAACCTGCAAGGATTTGGACAACAAAAAATCCTCAATTGTGAGGATTTTCAAGCCCGACCTTCCCCCATAGGTTTTAAAAATCCTTGCTTTTGGGGATTTGCAAATTGGAACCAATTTTTCTCTGCTACATCTATTCAGATTTGAGAATCATTGATATCGATGTAAGATCCTCAACTATACAAATTCTTAGTGAGGAATCCCTGTTTCAAAGATAATTAGGAATCCTCAGATGTGCAGACTCGTCATCTGTTACCAAACTCCCTGGATTTCCCAGTTGATCCTTCCCAAGTGGCATTTGGAGTTAGGAAATATGGAGCATTTAACAGGTTGAAAAAAGGCCTTCACAAATGAATCGGGAATTTTGGAGATGTTATGAAATAGTAATTAACTAATTATCCTAACCAAACACGCTCGTTCAACCAAAAGTATTGAGAGACATTATTAAATAGTAGTTTTCACCTAGCCAGAACGCCATAAGCACCGCTTTTCTGAAGAGATGCCAATGGTGCAAATCTAATCTCCTGTCCTGTATACATACTTTGGCCCTACAACCAAACAATATTCATCAATGACCATTGAAACGAAATTCTTTCACCCGTACAGAGTATCATATATCAATGTGGTGCACAATCCCACCCCTGATTCTATGATCATGACTATTGATTTGATGGGGTCCGCTGCACATGGGAACATATATTAACAAAAGGGACCCACATGCAGCCTGTGCCTGCCATAAAAATTGCGTCATCCAGATGAAAACAGATGAGGAGGTGAAAAAAATACCATTATAGTTCGATTGCTTCCGAGTGTGATAGCAGTTGAGTAGGACCGATCTATGGTGCTAGCTCCCACAGTTAGGATCCAAAGTGCAGTATTTACAAGTGTATTGGGGCGAGGACCGCATTTCCTGCTGCACAAACAACTGTTATTCCTCTGGCCACTGCATGAAATGCACCTACAGCAAGAGTGTCACGTTCACCAGCATCAAAGAAGTAGGGCAGGATCCAACCAATCGATAAGGACAACATGTTCACCCCATCATAAATTGCTTGGTCGATTGCTTGCAGCATGTCCACGGTTGAACACAAGCCATGCATCAAGTGTGTTCCAACATATTTTGTACATGGCTAGTCGAGCTTGGGGCGCACCCCCTCGGACAGCACCCGCAGCGAGCCCCTTGTAGCTCACATTTCTCACCAAGGAACCCGCAGCTATGGATGAGCAGTGGGTGTCATGCCCTACAAAGTCTCTAGGGGACAAGTAGTCCGAGTGCGATGTGGCGTTGTATGGCCCTCCAAGTGCGGCAAGGAGCCCTTTGATGAACCACCGCGCTCCTATTAGTTTCCTGTTGCAGTTTGTGGAACTGAAGTTAGTTCCAATGAGATGGGATAGGTCCCAAGCCTTAATCATTGAAGCTTTCGGATTCTGGCCAGATTCCTGACCATTCATTTAAATGCATACTGTTGTAAGTTGAGAGCATGGTTAGTCATTTGGCATAGGTCTAAAATATTATTGGTGTGAGAGAGACCTGAATCAATGACTGAATGACACCAATGATGGTTCCATCACCCAAGTTGCTCTCGGACAATAGATTTGGTGCTCCATGACTATGAGAGTAAGAGAGGCCAAGGTAATCCCAACTATGAGTAGTTTGCGGCTTCATTAGGGAATTAGGTATCACATCGATCACGCCCGGATAATCTGTGACTCACAAAACACAAACATGTACAATGATCATTGATCAAATTCAAGTGAATTATTTCCTTGACGAGCT
Source organism: Litsea cubeba (assembly GCA_012931725.1). Taxonomy (NCBI): domain Eukaryota; kingdom Viridiplantae; phylum Streptophyta; class Magnoliopsida; order Laurales; family Lauraceae; genus Litsea; species Litsea cubeba. The sequence goes on along the minus strand of CM022947.1, from coordinate 122,388,477 downwards.
AGCGTGTAGTGCACTGCTAAGGCAAACTCTCGCTGTGGGAGAGTTGAGGGATTCAGTTTAGTTCCTTACTTCATAACAAGGAAGATGAGAGTTAGTTGTTTGTTGGATGGAACTCTGTCTCTGTAGGTGCTCTTTGTAAGCTCACAATCTATTTGTAACAGGTGGGTACTGGGCCTTGTGTTTAGACCTAATGCTTTGATTACTAATGGTGATTTTGTTTTAAACACTCAATTGAGGCTATAGTAGTTTATTAAAGAATAGTCCAACCTATGCAAACATCGTAAAAGCATGTCAATCATCCTATGTGTAATGCTAATGGAAAGTGCTATTTTAAGGTCTTTAAAATTCTTCAAATCTTGATTAATTTACCGATCAAGACGATGGAGAGGAGTTAAAATTTGCAAATTTAGCATGATCAATTGGGAAGCTCGCAAAAACTAGATAAGCATGGAATTTTGGTGAGTTGCAATTCAATGCAAGTCCAAAAGGCATATGAAAGTTCTTATTTAAAAAAAAAAAACAATAACACAATAGCGAAAAAGAAAAAATAAACTACAACAATAACATCACCTAGAAGAAGAATTGTTTTGATAGTAAAACAATAATAATTCTCATGCCTACTGATTGAGTCATTGGGTTTTTTAATTGAGATTACTCATTAGTACCTGAGTCATGTAAACTCAGTGCATAGTAATTCAAGCGCGGTTATGGGAACCTTGGGTCCTGAATTGAACCAGACCTGGTTTTATTCCTGAATCGAAATGCTTAGTCAGTTATGGCAAATGGATAAGGTGGCGTCCAAAAGGATTTCAACATTATCCTATGTTTGCACAAGGTGGGTCCCAAAAGGATTTCAACATTGAGTCCGGATCCCTTTCGCAACTATCACACAGCAACCATGTAACTTTTGGGGCACATTTGGGCCAAATATTCTCAAGTTCCAGTTCAAAAAGAGAATGTAACCATCAGAAACTGTAGCTATAAAAAATTGTTACTGATGTGGATCCCACCTGGCCCTCCACAAAGAGCAAGCGTCTCATAGGCATTAAGAAATTTTGTTAGCCACCCCATCAAAACCCAATCGAAGGTAATGAAGTGTTTATAATCTAACCGTCCAATTCATGGACCCCACCAAAATTTTGATTTTTTTTTGGCTCAATCCCATCAGATGATTGATTCTATTAAACTGTGGGTCATCAATTCATTGTGGGGGCACTAAATGGACTGAATGGATCCAACGACCCCCGTAACCCATTTCATGATTTTTGCTCCATTGATTTATTTTTAAAGCTATTGAGTGAAGAACCTGCAATCATCTCTGCTTGAGAATCTGTCAGGGTCGCAGCAAATCCAGAGAAACCATGCTTGTAGCTGTATAAAATCGAATCTGCAGCAGCTTCTTTGCTGCAATCCACAAAAACAAAATGCAATTCATGTTATCATAAATCATCTTGGGTATGTCGTTTGGACGAGAAGAAACGATGAAAAACACTCCAAATTTTGCCACCATTTCCCCAATGCATCCAAACAGAACCGTTAATTCAATCAATCGAATTCGAACACTTCTTTTACTGCAATGTACCTTCCCAACAAGTCCGCGAGCATGCTATGGTGTGAGTCTTCGACAACCGAAGGATCGGAGTGCTGCCTTTTCTCCAGGTAAACGATGTGAACCTAGGAGTTGATTGAGCTCATTTTAGAGAGAAAGAGAGAGGGAGATGATTCTAACGTGATGAAGCAAATATAACGAGTACTGACCTTGCTTTTGGCAGCAACAAATTTCATGGGCAAGTGTTGGAAAGAGAAGAAAAAGAGAAGGATATGCGTGATAGAGATGCCATGGCGTCTCTTGGCTAAGAATGCGTCTGAGATGCATCTGTTTTTGTTGGGCTTATCAAGGTAGTATTTATACTGGAAGAAGAAAGTGCGACCCCATGGCCATGCTCATGACTGGAGACTGGAGAGAGCACGTGTTACAGGGGATCCGGACTCTCCTACTAGTATGTTAGTCTGAATGGATAATGGGGTTATATAATACTAACAAACAAATGGGCACTTGAACGGAGGCACTGGGAATAAGTCCATCAATTGAAAAGCTGAGACTAATGGACCATTAAGAGTGGGCTCCATTTTTTGAGCTATGAGAACGAGCGCCTTATCCACAAGGCCAGCTCTCTATTTTCTCAAGAGTGGGCTCCATTAGATAGAAGGTCCCTGTAACCCATACTGGATATATATGATCTTATTCTGTTCAGACTTCAGTTTTTTTTTTTTTTTTGGGTAGAGTTAAGAGGGAAAGTCAGAAGCAATCAGACAACCCAACAAGGCAATCCAAGAGAATCCATCATCTGGACTCATTTTCTAACTTCACCCACAGTTAATTAAATCTACTGCTAACATCCGTTTAATCACATGTTAAATGCTAGATTAAAAAGCAAAGAAATAATAATTGTCACATCTCGGTCCCGAATCACCCTGGCTTAAGGTAATTCCCAAGATGAGACACACGTACTCCCGTGTGATTGTATTTGTCGTGAATCAAATACAACATACGAAGGAGGAAACCGCTATTTCCACTCGTGAGTCTAACTCACTAAAAACAATCAACAACAGTTAAGTATAGCGGAAGCTGTAATTTCATTCAAAAAAAGAATATCATTTCCCCTTTCGGTCCATTTACAATATTCAAGTTTATACAAAAGGATTATACAATTATATACATTGTTTTTACAAAAGAGGGCCCACAAAGGTACCCTAAACAATAATACCAAGAATATAACAAAATACAAATGAAATATTAATGTGACCCACACAAAAAGAAGTTAGTCACACCCTAACTGTAAGCTCTCAAAATGTATGTAGCGCTCTTCGAAGGATGAGTATCTACATTGGCCCAACACTCGGCCACTCCTCTAATCCTAAAGGAACCTCTTGGGTTTCCTCCTCTCCCTCCTGCGCCTCTTCAAAGCCGGGAGCTGTATTTGTACCTGTGACACCAAGAGTAGCACCTCAAATAGGACGAGTTGCTAATTGATTAATAAGATGTCAATATAAAGGAATAACTAGGCAATTGTGCTGAATAGACTAAGTCATGCTTTTTGAATCAATGAAAATCATACACACTAATTTGGCTACTACATTAAGCTCATCCTCTCAATAGAGAGCGAATCTAGTTAGGATGTCACCAGCGGCCCGGCCAAAGGCTAGCTGCTATCCGGTTCTGGAGTTCCGGTGTTGCAAATGATCTATTGCAGTGATCTCGAATAACTAAACCAAGTTTAACTCCGTCGAGTATCACAAGGTCGAAGCTCAGTAGCGCCAGACCAATCGAATCGAATAAATACACACATGAGTAAGATTGTTTTTACTTGAATAGAATCGAATCGAATCATAATACCCAGAATATTTCACACATAACTTACTCATCTCAAATTTCAATTGAATACCGTATAACTGTACAAGTATAACGAATAGAAACGAAATAACTTGAGCATATAAATCATTGTTTAGAACTTGAAAGTTGAATAGAAAATAAATCCCAATATGCACATGCATTGATTAAGAAGGATCAAGGTTATTTACTAGACTCTCGTCTTTCACATTCTCATACGATGAAGTTTAGAGTTCCGGTGTATAACTATCTTTAATTTGGTGTCACTTTGTATAGTGTAATGCACCGGGTTCTTCAAGCCTCATCCATGACAAGGTGTTAGACGAAAGATATAATTCACATGGATGATCTTAGCCTCAATAATTTCTCATGTGGTCCATTACCATTGGTCCGTTAATTTCATTAAAGTGCCATTTTCTAGGGTCCCACATTTACTTCGGAGTCCAAGATCCTAATTGGTTTAGTGAATACATAAACTAGGAATATTCGTCAACTTTTAGCGGTCAAAAGGAAGCATTTTGGTCAAAACCTCTGGGCCCAACAGAACCCTACCTCGCTATATCGCTATAGCGAGCCCACCATGATCTCGCTATAGCGAGGACACATTTCCGTGTCCGTTCCAGTCACTTCCCATGTGTCTGTGTTGCTGTAAGTCTCCACCCATTTCATCCATATAAAAAGAATGCACATGTTCTCACGTATGAAAGGCACATGGTTGGATCCAATCACCATTCATTTGATCACTTGCCAATTATCACACATGTACAAATTCCCATTTCCACCTGCACACATGTACTTTGAATTTTTATTTGGGAAAAATTGCACTATACCTACCTGGACTTTGGCCGCTTTGCAGAGTACCCTCTATACTTTGGTATTTGGGACTAAACCTACCTGTAGTTTTAATTGACATGCAAAATGAACGGAAACTGTTAGTATTGACGGTGTAGGCCGTATAAAACGTCTCTAGTGCATACTGGCGCCAAATTGGATTTCCAAAAGGACATATTTGCCCCTGAACAAGGCTATAAAACATGGAAAGACATAAGAGTAGCTCTTTCATTCCTTTTCCAGCCATATCAATTTCGAACTCAACCCAACAAATTGACATTTTTAAGTAGCTACATTGATTGAACTTTTTTAAATTGAGGAAGATGGAAAAGAAATTAAGATGGGACTGTTAGATGTATTTAAAAAAGTTCTGAACCACAGTTCTTTCCTCTTAACATTTCAACTACTGAAGTCGGGGAACTGCCGTACTAAAAGAACTCCATCAGTATCATCACCCTCTATTTCCAAGCAAGCTGCATCTATAAGTCTTACATTCTGCACTTCGTACTTAGATGTGAGCTATTTTATCCATGAATAGTAATGGGTCATTTTTATGCTCTCATACTCTAAATGGTTTTATTCTAACTCTTGAATGAAAAACATAAATGACGATATCTTCGGCTTCTACCCCTACAAGACACAATTCCGAGTGCTATGATGTGTAATAAAGTGCATTGGCAAACCAGGGACCTTTGGATAAGTGACGGTCAACTACAGGCTACATGCTTGCACTTTTAGGGGTCCACACAAATTGGAGTTGATAATGCAATCAACAAGTGCTATCTCTACTACTGAAGCAAAGTATAGAGCGACTACCAAAGCGAAGCTATTCGGTTGATAGGAGTAGTTAGTGAACTTCATCCAAAAAAAAAACTAATGCCTCAAACCATCATAACTCCTCATGAACTGTTTCTCAGGCAACTTGAGCATTCTTCTCATGATCTGTTTGCAACCTCAGAGGGGCTACACTTCAAAGTATTCACATAGAAATCCATCCCTGTTCTTATCTTCTTATCTGAATACGTGAGAAATATTGGCATTCTCCTCAAAGCCTCTAAAATGTCACTCTATGACCACCCAAGACCCTTTAACATCTCCAACTTTAAAAAGTCAATGCAAATAATAAAAAAGGGTCATATATGCGGCTCTAAATAGTCATCATCAACATAACATTTTTTTAAAACAGTAAAAAATAAACTAATGCAAGTTTTCTTAAAACACCATCATCACCCAAACAGTCATCTATGTTGCTCCATCATATTATTTACAACATCATCATCCCCATCCTCATCATCTGTAACCCAATTCTCATCAACTAGTACATGTTGTTTTCCTTTCTGCACTTCCTCCACACCCTCAGAAGATCCTCTGAAGATATTTCCTTCGCCAAATCTTTCGACCTTCCTGCCTTGCCTGAGATACTCAAACCAACTGTCAATCGCCTTTCAATCTCTGAAAAACACAAACAGCAAAAAAACTCCACTTAGTCAAAAAGATGTTGCGTCCATCACCACACAAATCAATAAAACTGATTCCTGACACACATCCTTTTATAATCTCTCTCTAGTGGTAGCTGATAACTGATAGCTAGTCATAGTTTCAACCACACACGTCCGAAATACCAAAATCAATAAAAAAGCACTATACACACATCCTGGTCATGGCAGCTATCAGCTATTTTGGCTTCTATTGGGTGGGCCAGTAGATCCTTTTAGGTCCCTTTCTTGATCTACAACCACACATCCTCAAAAAAGATTTCAGAAAACAAGAAACCACTTCCTGGTTTGAAGACTTTGGTGATGGAAACCAAAGTGAGGAAGATAGCAGTGGTCGTGGACAAAAGTGAAGAGGGCTGTATGCCTTGTCTTGGTTTCTGCAAAATCTTGTCCTAGAGAGAGAAAAGGAAAGAAGAAAGAAGGAGGGGAAAGGAGAGAGAAAAAAAGGAAGGAGATGCAGGGGAGAAGAAGTGGGGAGAGAAAGAGAAGAGGACGTGAGGAAAGAAAAAGAAAAAGAAAGAGAAGGAATAGAGGAAAGGAAGAAAGAAAGACAGAAGGGTGCGGCGGCAGTACACTAATCATGCGTGTGTGCAGGCGGAGTACAGGGGGAGGGGATGGAGGTGTGTACCTGCAGGGGGAGGCATCCGGCGACGCGAGGAGGAGGAAGGATGTGTTGCGTGCATCTGTGGTGTGAGATGGAGAGTTTTGTTTAGGACGGTGGAGGAAGATGGATTGCACGAGGTGGAGATGGAGTTGTATGGATGTGGAGAGATGGGGACGAGGGAATGGGAAACCCTAACGAGAGATGAGGGAGTTCAGCCAAAATCGCCCAAAATCGCCAGACCATGTGAACCCTAACAGCAAGAGCAAAATTAAAAAATGAACAAAACATGCGAGTAGAGACCTTATATATGGAAAGGTAATTTCGCCATTTCCTCTATTCCGTCACAGCCGTTTGTATTTGCAAGTCAGCTAAAACTACAGATAGGTTTAGTCCGAAATACCAAAGTACAGGGGGTACTCTGTAAAAATACCAAAATACAGGTAGGTATAGTGCGCTTTTTCACTTTTATTTGTTTAAACATCACCCATTTAAAACTTTACCTGTACACATGCAATTGCTATATACATCTCTATGCTACATACTTCTCTCCACCTCTCATCCATCCAATCTCAGTTTTCCATTTTTCCAACCAAACCACAAAATCAAAATCATATTCATTTTCAAGCCATAACTAAGAGGCTAATCACCATAAAGAGGTAAATAATAGAATTGATAATCCAATCAAGGAGTTAAGCACTATGTATTCTTAATTAAAGCTTATGCTTGCCTCAAAATCAAGCTTTCTAACTTCTCTTTCACCTCTTGGTTCAAAGACACAAAAACCCCCAAAATATAAAACCTAACAATGGAAAAACCATGGAAAAAGTGATGAGAATGAAATGCATGTACAATCATGAGTCTCCTCGACCAAAATGCAACTCAAATCATGAGTAAGAGAGTTTGTTGCTTACCTCTTTCAAAGATTTCGAATTTGAGAGAATTAGGGAAAGGTAGAGAGGGTTTCTTGTCCACAAGTAGAAGAAGAAGGTGAAGAAGATGAAGATGAGTCTCACTCCTAGTTTCCAAGACACATGCATTCACTCTCAATGAAGATTGGGAGGAGAGTAGAAGAGAAGGATAGAGAGAAGAGTAGTGGAGAGGAAGAAGAGTAGGGAGAAAGGAAATGAAAGAATGAAAAGGAAAAGCAAATTACATATATAAGGGATAAGATTGTCCTTTTTATAAGAAAGTCTAATTCAATAGTCCATATTTCAATTTGGGTCAAATGATGGTCAACTCATTCAAAGGTTGGTCAAATGAAGTCGAGTCAGTTATGAAAGTTAGCTTGCTCGACGAGATACACGCGTTAGTGCCAAAATGACGTGTAAATGATGCAAAATACGAAAATTGATAATTACGAAAAAGCCTTTGACTCCACTTAACCGAGTCAAACCGATTCTAACTCGCTTATCTTAGACTCAAGACTCAATCAACTCAACTCTCTAAGACTAATTAATACTAACTACCATAATTAGTAACTAAGTATAATTAATTTAGCTAAAATACGATTAATTAGCACTAAACATGCTTTATTAGGGTCGGGGTGTAACAGTAATCCTATAGTTTCACAAGTCATCAGTCAATTTCATGATGAACCCAATATGGATCCATGGCAGATTCGGATAGAGATGGGGATCCATTCTATAGAAATTGGTTATCGGTGCATATAACACCAAAGTCTTGCTCTGAATCTGCTACGCTTACTTCTCTAAAGAATGTTTCCATACCCGGTTTTTTATTTTATTTTATGAAAACAGCCTTTCTATAGAGCAAATAGCTTGTTTTTGTAAGGTTTAGAATAGTTCAATTGGAACAATTAGAAGTTCAATTCACAAATAATTATTGAACTAATTTCATGTACTACCAAAACGTAATTTTTAGCGGCGTTTTTTTTTTCCACTGTAAAAAGTCATTTTTTCGAATGAGAGTTGACTACCTTTTAGCGGCAGAGATAAAAACTGTGGCCTCCCGACTAAAATCACTTCTTTTAAGTGATACTAATTCTGTTGGTTGAGGCTTATAAATTCACAAGAACTCCCATGGTATTTTCCATAAGCCTTTGTGCTCCCATACACATGAATAAAACGGGACAGCTGAAAGGAAAGGTATGGTGATGTTTTTGAGATGGGCCTTAGTCTACTGGCTCATTCACACCTATCTGAGTTGATGCTTGGGCTGTGTTTCTTGTCAAAACTGATTGCACTCTATTCTTATCTTTATAGAAAAACTCATAAAAAATCCAATTCCATCGTGTCCCAAATTATCTTTATTAGCAACAATCACTCAATTGATCAACAAATCTCTGTTAGAATTTTTCTATGATGCCAAGAACACATTGGATACAAACAAATAATACTAAACACTTAATGTAATTAAGATTATACCTGATTCCATGGCTGGGGCAAAACTGAGGAGGGATTTACAACTTCCTTGAACCTTTATCTTTTCTCCCTAGCAAATTGATGGAAGCCAAGAAATTAACCGTAGGCAAGGAAGTAACCCAAGAGATTCTTTTATAGAGAGAGCATCCTCCCATCAAGGTAAGTTATGTAAAATCTCTCTAATCATATCTCCCTAATTGAGCAACTTATAAGGCAATATTTTAAATCCTTTGACCATGGGGAAAATATCATTTATTGGATGTTCTAGAAGGAAGTGAGCCCATGTGGTCAGGTGGGCCACACTCCTTTATTCCAACATTCTCCCACTTGGCCCAATGACCACAAAAAAATAAAATAATTATATATATTTGAGAGAAAAAAAAATTTGAAAAATAAGACTCTGACTGGTGCGCACCATTTTTCAAAACACTTGCCATGTAAACTTTTAAGCTCAATCTTTAACCACTGATTAAGTAAGCCTGTTGATGAGAACTATGGCGGTTACACGTCTTAAATGACATGGTCCCTTCCATAATTACTGCATCTCCATATTCACTTAATCAAGTCTTTAATTAGGTTAAAAATAGGATACATTTCATGACAATCCTATTTAATGGGTTCATTAATGTCATTCACCTTACTATTCTCACTTTACAAATCTTTTAAACACATGTGAACAAAATAAAGTAAGAATATACGAAATCACAAAACTATAATGTATACAATCAAGATGTGTCTTTACAAATTCTAATAGGACAATTCATTCAAGCCCATATTTCTGACATGCTCTTGAAAAGGCTTTTGCGCAAGTGCCTTCGTTAAAGGATCTGCCAACATCATGCTTGTTGGAATTCCAATTATAGACACCAACTGATTTCGTACCTTTTCTTTTAACACAAGGTATTTAACTTCCAAAAATTTAGATTTGCTCGCAACCTTGTCATTATATGCAAATCTTCTAGCTGCATCGTTGTCACAATAAATCTTTAATGGTTTGGAGATTGTATCCATAATGTGCAACCCTGAAATAAAATCACGCATCCATAGAGCGTGACCTGTGGCTTCAAAGCATTCCACATATTTTCTGCATCGAATGTGGATGGGGTAACTAGGGTTTGCTTCGCACTTCTCCATGAAACTGCCCCATTAGCTACCAAAAAAATATATCCTGAAGTCGACTTTCTGGAATCAAGGCATCCTGCGAAGTCTGCGTCCGAATATCCGATCACTTCTAAGCGATCAGATCGCCTGTAAGAGAGCATATAATTCCTAGTTCCACTTAGATATCTCAAGACTTTCTTAACTCCCACCCAATGGGGCATACCTGGATCACTTTGATATCTACTTAACATGCCTACTGCAAAGCTTATATCGGGTCTAGTGCATGTTTGTGCATACATTAGACTACCGATTGCAGTGGCATATGGAAATTTATCCATTTCTATCCTTTCGATCTCATTTCTTGGACACTGAGCCTTGCAAAACTTATCACCTTTGATCATAGGTGTATTTTGAGCTTTACATTCTTCCATACGAAATCTTTTCAAAACAGTTTTGATATAGGCTTCTTGTGATAACCCAAGTAATCCTCGAGATCTATCACGATAAATCTCAATTCCTATTACGAAGGTTGCTTCACCCATATCTTTCAATCAAAATTATTCATTAGATATTCCTTGGTTTCACGAATCATACCAAGGTCATTGCTAGCCAGTAAAATGTCGTCAACATACAACACCAAGATAATAAACTTGCTCCCACTAATCTTGAGATAGATGCAATGATCAACCACATTTTCGGAGAATCCGAATGCTATAATAACACAGTTGAATTTAAGGTACCATTGTCGGGAAGCTTGTTTAAGGCCATAAATCGACTTCTTTAATTTACAGACTAATTTCTTTTCACTCTGTTTTACAAATCCTTCTGGTTGTACCATGTACACCTCTTCTTCTAGATTTCCATTTAAAAATGCTGTTTTGACATCCATTTGATGTAACTCAAGATTAAAGTGAGCTACTAGGGCCATAATTATCCTAAATGAATCCTTTTTAGACACCGGAGAGTAAGTTTCATTTCATTGTAATCAATCCCTTCTCTCTGAGTAAAACCTTTGGCCACGAGTCTGGCTTTGAAACGTTCAACCTTTCCCTTTGAATCCCTTTTGGTCTTAAAGACTCACTTACAACCAACGGTCTTGAAATTCTTAGGTAGTTCAACGATGTCCCAAACATCATTAGTGGCCATTGACTCTAGCCCATCTTTCATTGCATCTAACCATTTATCAGAATTCTGACATTCTATAGCTTTTTTAAATGTCCTAGGATCATCTTTTATCCCAATATCGGCCTCTTCTAAGTAAACAACATAATCATTCGAGATAGCAGGTCTTCTCGTACGAGTTGACCTCCTTAAAATTTCAGGATCTGGATCATTATTCTGTTCTGGAAGTGGTTCAATAATAGGTAATTGGGTTTCCTGTGGTTCTTGTTCATTTTGTGGTTGTTGTTCCTCTTGATTTTCGTTGATCACGATACCAAGTGGGACATCAAACTCACTCCTTTTATAGGTAGATCAACATCTATCCTAATTTCTTCGTAGGTTATATTTCTATTTTGACCACTCCCACTATTCAAATGATCCTCCAAAAATTTGGCATTTCCCGATTCAACGATCCTAGTTGTATGGTTAGGACAGTAAAATCTATACCCTTTGGATCTATCTGGATATCCAATAAAATATCCACTAATGGTTTTAGGGTCCAATTTTCGTTCATGTGGGTTGAAGACTCTTACTTCAGATGGACATCCCCATACGCGAAAATGATTTAAACTGGGTTTCCTATTAGTCCATAACTCAAAAGGGGTTTTTGGAACCGCCTTTGTAGGAACCCGGTTTAAGATGTACATTGCCATCTTTAATGCTTCACCCCACATGGACTCGGGTAAATAAGTATTACTGACCATACTCCTGACCATTTCAATAAGTGTCATGTTTCTTCTTTCAGCTACACCATTCTGCTGAGGTGTACCAGGCATTGTGTATTGGGCAACAACACCTTCCTCTTGAAGAAATCTAGCAAATGGGCCCAAGTTACGACCCGATTCGGTGTATCTACCGTAATACTCACCACCTCTATCTGATCTCACGACCTTGATTTTTCTATCTAATTGCTTTTCTACCTCTGCCTTAAATATTTTGAAGGCATTTAAAGCATCGGATTTCTCTTTGATTAAATAGACATAACCAAACCGTGAAAAATCATCGCTAAAAGTAATAAAGTATTCCTCACCTGTAAAACAGGGTATGTGGATTTTTTCACATATATCTGTATGGATTATTTCTAATAGACCCGAACTTCTTGTGGCTCCTTTCTTACTTGTATTGGTTTGCTTTCCTTTAATGCAATCAACACAAACTGTAAAGTCGGTGAAATTCAGATTAGGTAACAATCCGTCTTTCACCAATCTTGCCATTCTTTCTTTTGAAATATGGCCTAACCTTTTATGCCACAACATAGATGAGTTCTCATTAATGGCCATTCTTTTAAGTCCTATGTTCATGCCACAATTAATGTGTTGTGTGTGAAGAGATTGTTCATATACAGAATTTAACTTTAATTTATACAATCCATCACATAAAAAACCATTTCCAACAACTTCATTATTTCTAAGAACGTTCATACATCTATCACCAAAACCAAATTTAAAACCATCATAATCAAGTTTTGAAATAGAAATAAGATTTCTAGAAATATCCGGGACGAGGAAAGTATTGTGGAGATCCAAAATGAATCCGGTGTCCAACACCAGCCTGTATGTGCCTATAGCTTCAACTCTTGACTCCTTTCGGTTCCCCATGGTGATGGTCCTTTCCCCATCATTTGGACTCCGGCTTGAAAGGAATCCCTGCATACAACCAGAAACATGAATGGTTGCACCAGAGTCAATCCACCAAGTATTAGATGGAACATCTGTTAAATTGGTTTCAAAACAAACAAGAGTTTGACTTTTACCTTTACTTTCAAACCAATTCTTTCGTTTCAGGCAATCCTTTTTGAAATGACCTTTCTTTCCACAAAAAAAACATTTCTTCATTATTCCTTTGTCCTTCTTTTCTGGTTTTGTGGCATGAGCATTTTCTAGTTTTGTGGCTTGAGCATTTGCACCTTTCTTGCCTTTACCCTTGCTCTTGAACTTAGATCGAGAGACAAAATTAACCGTCATTTGTCCTTCTGCCTTCAACCTTCTTTCTTCTTGATCGGCTCTAGCGATTAATTCATTTATGTCCCATGTGGTTGGGCTTTGGTTATAAGCTACCTTAAAAGCTCCAAAAGCGGGAGGAAGAGAATTGAAAATGAATTGGACTATATATTGATCAGATACATTCATGTCCACCTCTTTCAATTTCGACGCTATGTGCGCCATTGCAAGGATGTGTTCTCTTACTCCCAGGGTTCTATCGTATTTCATACTTGAAAGGCGGCTTATCAACGAAGCACCTACTGCCTTATCAGTTATCGTAAATTGCTTTTTCACCGTATCTAAGAGGTCCTTGGCCTTATCTTTTATTCCTATGGACCCTCGGATAGTACGTGAAATAGAATTTAAGATGATCTTTACTCCCACTTTGTTTGCCTTTATCCATTTTTCATAAATTGTCATTTCTTCGGCAGTAGAGTTTTCAGTGGGATTTTCAGGCATGGGTCCGTCAAAGGCAATTTCTAAGTCCAAGAACGTTATAGCAATCATTAAAGCATCCAACCATTCAACGAAATTGGAACCATCCAAAGTGGGTATGGTCCCTAAAGTGGAAAGTGCGGCTAATGATCTGGTTACTGAAAATAAAACAATAAATATTCATATGTTAAGATTCTGTAATTGGAACAAAGCAATGGATACATTAATGTAAATCTACCTTTGGGTGGATAAACAACATGTGAATTATTGCTTTCCATAATTAATTTGTCCATGCTAACAAATGTGATGTAAATTAAGAAGATCATACCTTTGGGTGTAAATCATTCAAAAATTTATATCAGATTTATAAACATGTCAAATTCCGATTTCTAACTGTTCGGGTGATCTCACCTTTGGGTGAACCTCCATTAATGAAATCGCAATCTTAAGTGATATCATAATCACTCAAATAAGAGGTCATTCATTAAACTCAATTCAAGAAATTATTTATTTTCATAACCAGTGTCGCTTTGGCGGCTAACGAGTTAATCAAAAAATAATTTCCAATTGATATATATGATAACACTTAATTTATCATTTGATTGTAAAATGACCAACTGATTTGGAGAAGTCCTTAATCACACCAAATTAGTGTCATAAAAAAAAATTTATTTGACATTCAAAGATTGCCCATTATGATCTAATAGTTTAGTTTATAATGGCCAAAATGTCTTTAATATGGCAAAAAAAATAAATAAACCAAACTTAATCAATAGATCTACAAACTATTATTACTAAAGAAATATAATAAACAATTATAATTAATATCAAACTTAATGCGGAAAAAATATTTTAAGAATCTAATTTACATGTTCAATAAATATATCAAAATATTAGAGAAGTCTAATAATGGATCCGAAGCATTAAGATTAAAGATCCAATTAATACGAATCCATAGGAGAAAATACAACGCAATTCTGAGTTCATATGAGTCCAATATGATCAAAATATGTTCTGGACCATCCATTTATGGCCAACATGATCAACTTAGATCTTGATCAGTGATTTACAAAAATTACTAAAATGCCGATGAAAAACTTTAACGGTTCTGATCTGATAAATTAAAAAGTGTCAAAGATTAATTTGACATTTACCCGATCAATTTATACCCCCTTGATTTGATCAGATCAGGGACCTATATATGTTACCGGTATTTAATTTACACTTAGATATATCTTTTACATCTTTACATGAACTATAGATATATCTAGAATGATCTAGGCAACAGGTCACACTGAAGCTTCAGTCAGTACCAGTATGTACAGAAATCTGAATAATTTTCTAAGCCATGGGCCAGATCTAGGCTAGCGGGCTGGGTAGTTGCAGGTCGGGTCGGCCCAACCTATCTGGCCCGGCCCACCTTTACAGATTGGGCTAAGGCAGCACAGGGGTTCTGTACAGCGAGTCGGACAGAAACTGTCCGGCTGCGCTGTACAGTTTCTGTCCGACTCGCTGTACTGTGCGCTGATTTTTATTTATTTATTTTTTTTTCAATAATCAAAGAATAATAATAGACATATGTCCAAACTTTACTATAATTTCTTAAATCAATAAATTTATAATGAACATGAAAATAAATCTTTTATTTCCATCTCTTTGTTCCAACAATCTCAACATAGAAACAAATTGGTACATGAAACAAATCGAAGAGCCACCAACATTGAAGAGAGACTCAGTTGCCCACATAAGATGGTATGATTTCAGTCTGCACGGATATGGGACTTGTAACCACATGTATCCCATCACTCCAACTCAAACTTCCAAAGTAGTACTCACCCTGCACCTTGTGCGTAGTCACAAGCGTTACACTGAAAGTGAATTTCTTGGTCGTAGAATTGAAGGCCAGAACACTGGGTCTCAAAGTAACCTCTACTCCAATCGGGGCCTGAACCAAGGCTTTATAGGTGGAGTTAATGGGACCAACATTAGTGACAGTTCTGGAGACAGTGACCGAGTTCCTTAGGTTTGGGATGGTTATAGAAGGAAGGTTCAGGTCTAGCATTGATGGTGGTTCACTTGGACATTTAGTGGGCTGTTGTGCTAAACCAGAGATAGAGGAGTCATTGTAGCCCATGGAACAAAGGTACTGGATGTAGTCTGCCATGCCCATGTCATAGATGAGACCAGGATCTGCAGCCTTGTTTGGATTGACAATGCCACCTCCATAATCAAAGGGGTCAGCAAGCTTCCTAGGGCCCTCTGCCATGATAGGATCTTTGGACGCTGCAATTAGAGTTGGTGGCAACACAATGATTATACAGATAAAATTGATCTTTACTAGACTACTTCTCAACAGAACAATGGCATATAAGCACAACATACCAGTTGTGACAAGAGCTGATTTTATCGCAGCCGGAGACCAGTCTGGGTGCACCGATTTTAGAAGGGCGACGATACCAGTAACATGAGGACATGCCATGGAAGTGCCTGTGTGGAAGGCGAACCCATTGTCCGCCAAAGGATCTAAGGGGGAGCTTGCAGCTAGTATGTTCACACCCGGGGCAGCTACATCTGGCTGTAGCACATGAATACATGATTCAAATGGGAGAATATCAACCACGTGTAGAAGATAAGAGTCAAACATTGAATAGTCAAACATAAACTAGACTATCTTGCTGTTAATATCTTCTCCCGGTATTCTCTCATGTTGACTGGGCAATCTCCAAATGGATTCAAATGCCCTTCACAACCTCCATTCTCTCCTCTCATATCTTCTGTAATAATTTAATGCTTCGGTAGTATATATATGTGTACATGGAAGAACCATGTGATATCAATGAAATCATATTGAATTTTACGATCTTAAAATCTTCATTACCACGTTTAGAAACTTCAATTTATACTTGCAAAGAATCGATGTCTACCGGGCACATCTTCCCCTAACTTCTGCAATTGTGGCCGCAAAAGTAATGGGGCCAATTTGAAATGTTAATGGTTGCTGCTGGTCATGTGCCCCTAGAGCATGCAAACCTTCTAAGTTCTACACATATCTAAATATCCAGGATAAACAAAAAAATCTTCCACATTGGAAGGATTTCATGGGTTATTAGGGCTGACACATTGACCCAATTACCATCAACCCATTTCAGAACACGATAATTCTGGGTTTGGGTTGAGTTGAGGTTGAAGTTTCGGAGCCAAATAATAAAACGGTTGGGTTCCGGTTGAGTCCATTCTTGCTATTTGACCTTCCACCCCGATCCAATCCAACTAATTTTGCTATGGCGTACCATCATATCATCAACCCTCACTGTTAATTAGGATAGAGCTTACTAACTTCCTTCTGTGTTGGGCTTAGGCAAACATTTTCAATTCGATTAACATAGGGCCGGGTTCAGGTAGAGCTTATACATGCAGTTCACCCGACAGTGCTCAACCTGGCTCGTATTGTTGTCACCCATGGCCCATAAATAGGTGGATTGATCTAAGTTCAGAATCACCATGGCCCACCCCTCTACAAATACAATTCGATCATCCAAAATAACTGTCGTTTGAAGAACCAAAGCTACAAATAATGCAGGTGAAAAATACCTTCAAAACAAAAGGTGCTATGGAACTGGGCCCTCGAGATGAGAAATATGCTACCTTGGTTGCAATAGGTTTGCCCACAAGGGTTCTTGAAGGGCTTAGCTTCACCACTGGGGACCTGCATTCAATAAATGGATACAGTACTAAGAATTCGTAAAGGAGAACTGCACATATGCAAATAATTTTTTCTCACTCTCCTTCACCTGGTGTAGCGAATATAGTAGAGTATCTGTGTTCCAATCTCATAATCTACTTGAATGCATGGAAAATCATCACATGGAGCGACAGAACTAGTCGGGTTCTTGGCAACAATTACACCCACACCTCCAGCTTCTTTCACGACACTTGCAGCAGTACTCACCACAGCATTTCTACGCGCTAGAGTTGTGAAACAAAGCACAACCTTACCACCTACGTTAGTACCATTTAGAGAGAGACTCTCACAGGCACTGGGAGGAGAAGACAACACAGAGATATATTCACATATTAGAATTGCAGTTGCACCAAGAAAGTGTAAGAGGAGCCAAATGCCAATTAATAAATAGAGGTAACAAAACATGGTTTGTTAAGATCCTCAGGTGATTATGGTATTTGGGGACTTGGGACTATGGTGTCAATTGGAATGGTCCAAGCCACTTTTAGGCAAGATTTGGGCCTAGTGTTTAGGGCTTTGGGCCGGGTCAATACCTGATTTTGAAGCTTAGCTACTGTTTACCAAAAAAAAAGCTTAACGACTAATAGGGCTTGAGAATGTACTATGCCTCCAGGCTCAACTACATGGCCACCTGGTCCAAGAAATTTAAGGCTGTCAATGGGCCAGATCCTCCATTGTTCTGCAGCCCAATTTGTAATGTATGGGTCAAGTTGGACTGGCCACCCAAATAGGCCCATCCAGAGTTTCAGCTTTATTTAAGCCGAGCCCCAACTCTGGCCTGTCAACTGCCCCACCCAAGATAGTAACACAAACGGGTTAAATGATTTGCAAAGGTACAAACAACCGTTCACGGCTTGTTTAACTTCTGGGCCAGAAACTTAGCCCCTATTTCAGACCATGCCTTAGAAACACAGCCCAAATCCAGTGAATGCAGTCTAGACTCAAGCCGAGCCCATGCTGGCCCGGTCCGTCCACACTCCTAATCAATAGAAAAGATGGCGAAGGTTTAAGTAAATTTCACCCTGCTTCAAGGGTGTCCAGACCCTCTGTTTCTGGGTAGACTAGGCCAGTGAATCCAATCTCTTTATTCCCAGCAAACAATCCTTGTCCCTGCCACATAATACATCAAGTCAGATTCCCATACTCGTCCCACTACTCTCAAAAAATAATGCATAGTGGTAGCAAATACCAATATGGTTCGATTATTTCCGAGCATGATACTTGTGGGGTACCCCCTATCAACAGTGCTAGCCGCAACGGTTAAGATCCATGGGGCTGTATTCTCCACTGTCTGGCCGGAAGGACCACTATTTCCAGCCGCACAAACAACAGTAATCCCTTTGGCAACAGCATGAAATGCCCCAGTTGCAATCCCACCGCGCTCATCGACATCCGAGAAGAAAGGAACACCATCCCCAATAGACAGAGATAACACATCCACCCCATCATTTATAGCCTCATCAAATGCTTTGAGCATATCTGCAGAAGCACACTGCCCTCCACCAAAGTTCCAGCATACCTTGTACATTGCCAGCCGAGCACGAGGCGCACCGCCTCTCGCGATCCCCGGCGCAAGCCCTTTGTAGCTAGCATTCCTCACTAAGGAACCCGCTGCTGTGGACGACGTGTGAGTCCCATGTCCTAATGCATCTCTGGGGGACATGAAGTCCACATTCTCAGTAGTGTTGAATGGCCTTCTGAGCTCAGCTTGGAACCCTTTTCTGAACCAACGAGCTCCAATTAGCTTTCTGTTGCAGTTGCTGGAGTTGAACCGCTCCCCGGTCTCGCAGACGCCCTTCCAACGAGATGGGATCGGTCCTAAACCTTCGTCTTTGAAGCTTTCAGACTCTGGCCAGATTCCTGCTCATCATTTGCATAATCCATTCAACCCAGGAGTTACCAACAGAAAATATCAACTACCCATGCTCTTTCTACCAGTTGTTGATCGAGTATGGGCTCAACCCAAGCTCGACCCAAACTGTATGTAGCCTAAAACCCAAACCCCAACCCCAACGTATCATTTACTTGGTCTTAGCACGGGTTCAAGTGTGATTTGGCCATCCAAGTTTAATTTCAATAGTGTGTATTCCATGTAAGGTTAAATATAATACAGACACACATGGACACGTATGTACCCAGATTCATAGGTTGTAGATAAGTCAGGTACCCTGGTTGACTAGCCTCAAATTGAATATGGAAACTAAACCGAATTCAGTGGCAGAGCCTTACAGTAACAGGGCAAGAAAATTTTTCTTTGGTTGGATACAGGTAAGAAAACTGAAATCAAGGAAAGAGACCTGTATCCAGGATGCCGATGATAATGCCTTCTCCCATGTTTCCATCATCCACCAGATTGCCAGGAGAGTTGAGAGACTGGCTAAGGTAATCCCAGCTTCTAGTTGTATGAAGCTTGTGAAGGCGATTCGGTATCACGCGCACCACACCAGGAAGCTCTACACCATCAATTCACATACCCAAATCAATGCATATATCAAATTGGACAAAACTGGGGGTCATCTACATCTTACATGTATTATATAAGCGCACATATGTTTAAATCAGAAGCCATATTTATATTGTAGCTAGAAAGTACTTGCAATCATTTCTGCTTGGGCCTCTGTTAGCCTTGCTGCAAACCCAGAGAAGCCATGCTTGTAACTGTAAATCATCGACTCTGCAGCTGCTTTTTTGCTGCAATTGGAAGTGAAAACATGAAACTAACATAGAGTTATAGACACAATCGTTCATATTATTTATTTAATATTCTCAACGACGTACCTTCCTAGCACAGAAGCAAGGAAGTTATGATGTGAATCCACAACAACTGCAGGATCATCGTGCTGCCTCTGTCCCATGTAGACTATGTGGACCTGGGAATTCGTTTAAAACCATTGAACTCGATTGCGTAAAGAAAGAAACGGATGGATTTTAAAGTTGCGCGAGAAGATAAAAATTGTGGAGGGTTCTTACATTGCTGGTTGCATCGACGAGTGGGGTGGAAATGTGTTGGTTGCCGATGAGCAAGAAGAGAAGATAAAGAAGAAGACATGAGAGAGCTGAGCTGCTCTTCCTAGCCATTAGAAAATTTTCTTTTATTTGGTCCGTCTGCGTGTGAGTATGAATGGGCGAAACTTGCAGAGAGCTGGCGGCTAGTTATTGAGGAGGAAGAAGGAAAGGAAATAATTGGGGATCTTCCCTTGTTTCATTTGTAGGGAAAGTCTCTCTCTATGGATAGACTTTTTTATTTTTATTTGATGTCATGCTACGTGGTTTTCCTTCAAATATTGGATGAGAACATCCAAATATTTGAATGATAACCATGGGGTTAGTCCATATAGATTTTTTATTTTTATTTTTAGGTAAAGAGGAAATTCATTGAAACAAGCCAGCAACAAACAAATAGAAAGGTAACAAAAATTAAAAAAAAAAAAAAAAACACATCCATGGAAAGTTATTAAACCATTCCCCCTCCACACCACCCGAAAGACCAACCTGAATTAGCAACTCACCTAACAATCTAGGAATTGATCTCTATGCCACTCTTATCATGTGTGTGGGTTCTCTTAGATCCTAGCCCCTATGTATCCAAAACTTAGTTACTTTATAGTTCCATTGATAGCCTTATAATCATTCTGAAGCATCTAAAGAGCACATGGATACTGAAGTGACCGCTATCTTTAACTTTCATCACTGGAAACCAAATTTCACCTGCTTGGGCTCTCTTGAATGCATGCATCCAAGGTACCTAATTATAGCACCTGCATCCACAGTGGATGTACTCTGAGGAAAAGCCCCACCAAAAGCAGGCGCTCCATCCACTTTGAAAAATGTTGACAAATAAATCTGGGCGTGTTTGGCAATTAATTAGTTAAAATAAAGTAAGGTGAATCCAGACAAAAAGTAACAAAGTATCGTATCAAAAGTACGGAAATTCAAAATTTCCTTCGAATTTAAAAAAAAAAAAGTAAAAAAAGCAACATCCTTTCTCTATTAAAAGATAAAAAAAATTTCACTTTCCTATATAAAAAATTAAAAAGATTTCATACCAAACAACTAAAAATAAAATACCATCATAACACATTATATTTTATTCTCTCTTAATTTAATGTTTCACTTCACTATACTTCAAATTCACCACACATCCAAACATATTATTAGACAAACCCAAAGATTGAAAGGATTAAAAGGCTAAGCTTTACTTAGAGGCTTTGATTATTGACCGAAATGCCCGACATTTTAGGCCAAGCGATTAAGTTGTTTGCACTTTATGAAATCCTAATAGGGTTCATTCTAACACCCCAAAAGTCAAAGTCATTCCTTCCGCTCTATATGGCCCACACTACAAATACCTAACCCGCGCCTTCTTTCATTAGGAGATAAAATGTGGGTCTATTCAAAAGACATGACAAACCATTCACTTGTACCATCTGAAGTCCCAACTACGAGACAAGCAGAAATTACTCTAAGGATGTCTCAATTAAAATGAGCATGCCTTTTCAACTATTCTTGATCTCAGCCAAAAGACCGAGAAAGGTATAAGGATACATCTACTCTATTACAAGCAAGGAAGAAAACATTTACATTAACTTGTTCTTCAATTATGAGGGTTTTGATGGAGATGCACCTTTTAGGGCACTTCCATCCAAAAAGGAGAAGTTTACGTGAAACTGGAGCCTTTCAATTAATTATATTATACATTTGTTAGATCTAGAACTACCTAGATTTTTAATAATAACTTTATTCATTCTTTTGATAGGTAATAAAAATTTATATTAAAAGGTTACAGTGGATATAAGAAGAAGTAGCTGAAAAATAAAAACGGTACAAGAGGAATGTATCCTCAACCACCCAATCATTATATTACATTATTCTCCCAATAAGACGATATTTCAACCCCCTGCTTAGCCAAAGCATCTGCGAAAGAGTTGGCGGATCCAAGTTCGTGGTGGAAGACAACGCTGAAGCTAACTAGAAGATAGAAGACGAATCTTATTAAAGAGAAATTGGAATCTTCTTGGGTTTACATTCCGATTAGACACCCATGCAATGACTTTCTTTGACCATTCTTTAAATATAACTCTATGTGCCGACTTGGTAGTAATTTGGCCATTTTTTGAAAAGGACTAAATTGTTGTCCTCGCACCTGGATTGGGGAATATTGATCCATATGACGTCCTCCACATCTTTATTAAGGATTATTGAAATAAACTCCAAATTTTTGGAATATCTCATTCTTTATTCTGTGCACTGAAATCTCTACATCCAAAAAAGGTTTCTTAAGGCCTTCGTCACATGGAATCGATATACTGTTCCACAGAGATATTATTTTCATTCCTTGCAAGAGGAATGCACCCTCACCCACCCAACCATTACATTACATTATCCTCCCAAGAAGACAACCTTTCAACCTCCCGCTTAGCCAAGGCATCTGCGAAAGAGCTGGCCGATCTAAGTTTGTAGTGGAAGACAACGCCGAATCTATAAGATAGAAGAAGAATCTTATTAAAGAGCAAATGGAATTTTCATGGGTTTACCTTCCGATTAGACACCCACGCAATGACATTCTTTGGCCATTCTTTAATAAAAACTCTATATGCCGACGTGGTAGTAATTTGGCCATTCTTTAAAAAGGACTAAATTTTTTTGTCCTCGCACCTGGATTGGGGAATATTGATCCATATGACGTCCTCCACATCTTCATTAAGGATTATTGAAATAAAGTCCAAATTTTTGGAATATATCATTCTTTATTCTGTGCCCTGAAATCTCTAACCCAAAGAATAGGGTTCGCTACATCCAAAATATATAGGTTTCTTGAGGCGCTCATCACTTGGAATCGATATACTGTTCCACAAAGATATTATTTTCATTCCTTACAAGAGGAATGTACCATCAACCACCCAACCATTACATTACATTATCCTCCCAAGAAGACGACCTTTCAACCCCCTGCTTAACCAAGGCATCTAGGAAAGAGTTGGCCGATCTAAGTTCGTGGTGGGAGACAACGCTGAATCTAGAAGATAGAAGACGAATCTTATTAAAGAGAAATTGGAATCTTCATGGGTTTACCTTCCGATGAGACACCCACACAATGACATTCTTTGGCCATTCTTTAATAATAACTCTATATGCCGACCTGGTAGTAATTTGGTCATTCTTTGAAAAGGACCAAACTTTTTTGTCCTCGCACCTGGATTGGGGAATATAGATCCATATGATGTCCTCCACATCTTCATTAAGGATTATTGAAATAAAATCCAATTTTTTGGAATATCTCATTCTTTATTCTGTGCCCACAAATCTTTAACCAGAAGATTAGGGTCCTCTACATCCAAAATAGGTTTCTTGAGGCCCTCATCACATGGAATCGATATACTGTTCCACCGATATATTATTTCCATCCCTTGCAAGAGGAATGTACCCTCAACCACCCAACCTTTACATTACATTATCCTCCCATGAAGACGACCTTTCAACCCCCTACTTACCCAAGGCATCTGCGAAAGAGTTGGCTGATCCAAGTTCGTGGTGGAAGACAAAGCCGAATCTAGAAGATAGAAGACGAATCTTATTAAAGAGCAAATGGAATTTTCATGGGTTTACCTTCCGATTAGACACCCACGCAATGACATTCTTTGGCCATTCTTTAATAATAACTCTATGTGCCGACTTGGTAGTAATTTGGCCATTCTTTAAAAAGGACTAAATTTTTTTGTCCTCGCACATGGTTTGGGGAATATTGATCCATATGACGTCCTCCACATCTTCATTAGGGATTATTGAAATAAACTCCAAATTTTTGGAATATCTCATTCTTTATTCTGTGCCCTGAAATCTTTAACCCAAAGATTAGGGTCCGCTACATCGAAAATAGGTTTCTTGAGGCCCTCGTCACATGGAACCGATATACTGTTCCACAGAGATATTATTTTCATTCCTTGCAAGAGGAATGTACTATCAACCATCCAACCATTGCATTACATTATCCTCCCAAGAGGACGTCATTTCAACCCCCTGCTTAGCCAAGGCATCTGCGAAAGAGTTGGCCAATCTAAGTTCGTAGTGGAAGACAACGCCGAATCTAGAAGATAGAAGATGAATCTTATTAAAGAGAAATTGAAATTTTCATGGGTTTACCTTTCGATGAGACACCCACACAATAACATTCTTTGTCCATTCTTTAATAATAACTCTATATGCCGACGTGGTAGTAATTTGGCCATTCTTTGAAAATGACCAAACTTTTTTGTCCTCGCACCTGGATGGATTGGGGAATATAGATCCGTATGATATCCTCCACATCTTCATTAAGGATTATTGAAATTAACTCCAAATTTTTGGAACATCTCATTCTTTATTTTGTGCCCTCAAATCTCTAACCCAAAGATTAGGGTCCACTACATCCAAAACAGGTTTCTTGAGCCCTTCATCACATGGAATCGATATACTGTTCCACAGAGATATTATTTTCTTTCCTTGCAATCCAGCTAGTAATATTTTCTTTGACAAAGGTGAGGGCCTCAACAAAATCCTTCCAAAACCAAGAGACTACATTTGCACTTTGCATCCCAAAGGGGTTTATTTGGGGAATATTTAGGTTTGAGAAATTTCGAGCATAAAAGCTCCACTGTTTAAGCATCTCAGGCATGTCTTGGCAATAAGGGCAATACTATCATATGTAAGACCTCCTTCGGATAAGGTTTACAAGTTTCACTCCATTTGATAAAATGGAGTTTTGTTTCACTTTCCTGATCTCCCAACCAAAAGCTCCTCATCAATTTATTGATTTGTCCAACTATATATCTTGTTGGGAAACTTTAGGACTGGTATGTTGTAAATTGGTATAGCAGACCCAACAGTTTTCACTAGAGTATTCCTACACATTTAGAACAAAAACGGAATTTTTCAAATGCTATTCCTTTTTTTTTTTTTTTTGTTTTACGTTATTAACTATTTCATCAAAACTTTCCATTTTACGTGTAGTCAGGAATAAAGGGTTTCCCAAGCGTCTCTCATTTTTATCCATTACTCTCACCCCTAAAATTTTACCAAGAGAGTTGCATCTATATTTACTAGCCCTTTAATGAGATAGATAGTCCATTTAGTAAAGTTAATCTATTTCTGGATGGCTGACTCGATCAACATAGTTTAGATAAGACTTTGATAATGATGATAATAAATCTACTCCTAGACGCTTCCCAATAATCTTTAAGAATATTTTTAACTTCTCTCATCTCATTTGAGTGAGCAGTAAAAACAAAAGGTTATCATCACTAAAGAGAAGGTAGCATATACTAGGGGCATCTTTGGCCACCTTCACACTCTAAATGGCGCCTCTCATTAATTTAGACAAACACCAAAATACTAGTAAAACTAAAGGACTTATTTCTTTTTGCTAGAACTCTAT
Source organism: Litsea cubeba (assembly GCA_012931725.1). Lineage (NCBI taxonomy): Eukaryota > Viridiplantae > Streptophyta > Magnoliopsida > Laurales > Lauraceae > Litsea > Litsea cubeba. Next base: position 122,362,943 of record CM022947.1, on the reverse strand, counting down.
TAACGGGCAACCTCAGCCCCAGATAAAGAGAGAAAGAGCTCTCTGATTAGAAGGGTGAGTTTCATGATGCCTAGCATATTTAAAAACAGAGCATCATGACGTTCGATTGAAATGATTAAAGTCTTTAGTCTTTACGTTTGACTTTCTCATCGATCAGTCGTTGTTGACGGCACCACCAGTGGGATGAGGACTGGCGTGGTGTGCTTCTGGTCGCCGTCTGCTGTTAGGACGACCATGACTGGATCTATTCTCAACTCTCAATCCTAACCGTCCACTCCATGCCTGCCGATCAACATTCAAGAAGCTTCCTGTGGTTGCATTGAACTCGGAAAGAAAAGATGGTTGAGGGGGGATTGCCAAAAACCTTCTGTTTGAAAGTTCGGCAAGTAATGCTTCAGTGCTGACGTCAGAAACACACCAATGGCACAAGGAACATTTACATATCCTTCTCTCAAAATTGACACCAACGGAAAATGTTGATAAGTTTATGCGTAAGTTTTACCTCAACTAATTTGGTATAATATAAAATGAAGTATAAAATTTTTGGTGAATTTTTATGTTTTAATTTTTTTCTTAAATCTACATAGTATGAATTATGAAGCAAATAATCAGTTTTTTTTATTATAAAAATAATTGATATACAATACTGCTAATAGTTTTTCATAGACTTTTCTCTATTTTTCCTATGTCTTCTCTGATTCTCACATTATTATTGAGAAAATTCTCATTTTAGATATAATGATGATTGTGTGGGGATCTTCCAAGTCTATACCGAGATCATCTTGGTTTCGGTAAGAGTATCAGCTAAGCATGTCTCGACCATCCGTCCCAGTAATAGTGTCGGACACCATCCACCTCAGCCAATGCTCCAACCTCCGCCAGGTGTTTCATCTCGGTCAGGAGCTCCACCTCGGCCTTGTGCTCTACCTCAGCCAGTGCTCTCATCTCAGCAATAGTGCCAGAAGGACCGAGACGATCACTGACAGTTGTACCTCTATGGACACTCAACCACGTTACAGAACGTGCGACAAGACAAGGGCATGCATAGGTGGAGATAAGAAGTTATCTCCACTGCCCATAATCCCTGACAGAACGGCATCCATGACTCCCAAAGTGTCAGGGTAAGGTCCGATTGGACTGCATTTAAAGAAAGGTGGGCTACGATGGAACTCCCTGTCACAAGTCACATCCTACTCAAAGCCAAAGGGCTCTCTCCTATATATACAAAGAACAAAATCCATAACCAGGGGACCAGACACTAGTATGAACATACACCAAAACTCTATCTCACTCTTCTCCATCCTTCGTCGAATTGTTGAACTAACTTAGGCATCGGAGAGCCTTGCGCTGACTGCAGTCAGGGTCTTTGACTGTCTTTCTTCTCCTCTCTCCTTTTCAGGTTTCAGGCATATCATCTTCATCAAGGAGAGCTAATCTCATCCCGATCCATACTTCCAAGTCCGTATAATTTTAGGCACTTACAGTGATAATATTTGTGGCATTGTTCATGCATGGTAGGTGTACATATGGAATAACCAGTATGAGAATTAGGAAATAGTTTTTCTAGATGAAGCTTGATTAGCCCATTCTCTCTCCACTTTAATCAGGGTTCTATACAAAGGTTCAGATGATCATACATGAAAATGTAACCATATATTTCCCATTACTCAAATTAGAGTGAGAATTATCTGGGCTTGTGCTTGCACTCATGGAGCTAAGTTATATTTATGAGAGGACTGCATGTGCAGTCTAGCTCATTGGGCCCGAGGCGCTTGATGCATGCCTATTAGACAGCAAAGATGACAGAGAGATCTCTCTACTGATAATGAGGGTCTGGAAACAATTGGTAGCTTAGTGCACTAGTGATCGTGAATGATCATGTTGAAGATTGAGTGGTCCACATGCAGGGGCGAATCCAAGTACATGCACGTGGTTGCGGTCACAACCGTCAAAATGCGGTTTTAAAATTTATATGAAAATTCTTGGTCCACTTCCAAAAATCTAATAAAAATTATGGGTCCATCTTTAAAAATTCATATGAAGGTGTACCCACAAAACCAAACTAGCTATTAGGACCCACACCCTTTCAACGAAGATTCTTGATCCGCCACTGCCCACATGAGATCATTTTGAGGAGGAAGTCTTTTGGAATTCATACACAAATTCAACCGGTTCAATTTCAAAGTTTTCGATCGAGTAAAGAATAATTAATTTGATTTAAAGACTCACAAGTTTTTCGAAGTGTCCAAGATTCTAAGTGGAAGGTTGCACAAGGCGATGTAAATTTTTCCTTTTTAATACAAAGCACTTGCTTATGGAGGTTGTCTTAGTTCAAGTAGTCGATGACTATGCGTATCTCAACGTAGGGCCCACATGGGCCTCACCTAGGACTAAGAGCAACGGGATTGAAAGATCTTCCTGGCCCTTCATTTTTACAAAAAATTAGCCTCATTCCTGATCCTCATCACCTCCATCTAATTTCCACAAGTTTAACGGTATACAGTCCATTCGGATAGGTGCAATCAATCCGACGATGTACAATACATCGGATGGGTGCATATGTGAGCCCCCTTGTAAAATTTAGGGGGGAGGGGGTGCGTGTGTGTGATGGGTGCAAAGGTGGGCCCCTTGTAAAACTCAGAAGGGTGCGTGTGTGTTCCATTCAAATAGACCACCAGGTGGGTCCCACCCCCAGTGCGCACGTCCGCACCTGATAACCATCCGTCTTAGTTCTTTCTGGTAGCCTTACAACATAGAACGAGGATTTCACCCTTACCTGATTGGCTTAAGCCCATTATTCTTTCCTTCACCAAAAGAATTAGAGGCTGTCACTGTCTCTGAGAAAAAGAAACAGAGAATTGGAGCTCATATTGAGGGCACATACCAAATCATAACTATAATCAGATCTTAGAATCCCTGGCCTTTCTTTGGTAGGGATCTGAATGAGAGCGCGCATGTACAATTCGACAATGCCCACTCAAATAGAAAAGGAGCATGCACACATAAAAAGAAAGCCACACAAGTAGGAAGAATGGAAGCCTTTGCAAGCCGGAAGAGGCGGCATACCAAAGATTCGAACGCTAAACAATTCGGTAAGAACTGCGACTCCTTACCACTCGGATAAAGAGCTAGTTCTCATTGGGGATAATTGGCATGCATATGGATGGGATGGGCCCCACAAAGATATGACGCCTTCATAGAAGATCAATTATCCATTGCCAGGCATTTTTCTTCATGACAGCCATTTCCATGAATGAACTTTTCAAACCGATGCCAATTCTCCGGTGAATAGAGATGCCTTTCTCCAAACGTTTTCATTCTGTAACTGTGGAGGCAGGGACGTGTGAGGATTAGTTCTCCAAGCCCAGGCCCAAGCAGATACCTCCATCATTGGGGCCCAACAATAATAAGTAAATCCGAGGACGACTATCTCCAATTGAAATAAAATCTGAGAATTTTAATTTAAAAAAAAAAAGATTTACAATTATTAACAAGCAGAGCTTGGGGTCATATATAACATTGATCTAATTGAGCTAAGCTTGAGTCGAACCAAGCCCTTAATCCGGTCAAGCTCGAGCCAGGTCGAGCTGAACTGGCCCTAGCTCAAGCATTTATCAAGTTTAAGGTCTGGAAATATTTTATCAACACCGGATCATTTACATATGTCCATCATATTGTGACTGCAGTGGGCCTCACGAGGTGGGTTGTGGTTGACCTTGATCATTTTATATTATCATTAGACATAACATGTTTATTTTATTGACTAATATATATAGTTCCACTGGACTAATGTTCACCTAAATGGATCCTACACGTAGGACCATCAATTAAAACCGACGACATGTTCTCCTCATTTTCTAAGTCAACATGTTAAAGATAGGCCCAGCTAAGGTGGTGCTGTGGCAGTGGGTTAGTTAAGGTCGGTTCTTGTTGCAACATGGGGATGCTCAACCTGAATCCACACTTAAAAAAAAAAAAAAACAAAAACAAAAGAGAGATCAAGAATCGAGCAATTCAAAGTTAATCAAAAAGTTAAAAGGGTCGTTCTTAACCCATTATTAACATGTGATTTATTTGGGCTGATGGGTCACAATGCAATTTATTAAGTTGGGTTGGTTTGAGGTTTGCTTTGTGCATCATCAAATAACAACAACATACCCATCTCAGATCTAGTCCATTTATTGAGCAAGTCAGATATTTTGAAACTAAAGATAATCAACTTTTACCATGAATGAATTACTAAGTGTGGAATAAGTCAAGTTGTGGAGAGTATGGAAATTTGAAGGAGTGGTATTTAATAGTAACACCCATTTATTGGAAACTATAACTACTCAGAATGAACTATCTTACTCAGCATAAGAGGTCTCCGAGTTTTATTCCAGTAGGACTTGGCTTATACGATGAAAAGTATAAGGGTAAATTAGCGAAAGGTCCCTGATTATTGGGCTATAAAGTCTCTAGGACAGAGCATTACTGTTTAATGCCTAGAGTCCCTTGCGCATGAGATTAATTGTGACATCAGACTTTTTATGACTCATTTGCCCTTCTAACCATTTAAATGGGCGTGTGGTCCTTAAGCATGTGACATCAGATTTTTTTTATGACTCATTTGCCCATCTAACCATTTAAATGTGTGTCATACAATTTAAATATGAGTTTTAGCTCCAACTCACTGTCTTTCCTGGATTATTTCCCAATTTAAATGTAGTAAGATAAGTTTTCGATTAAATTTTAAGTTTTAAATTGGAGGGAATGACAGTTCATAATAAATTTATTTAAATTCACTTCAAACACAGATAATTTCATATTAGATTCAGATAAATTTTTATCAAAGCTAAATAAATTCAAACTAAATCTAGTCAAACCAAACCAAATCTAGTTAGATAATCTCATATCGAAGTGACATAACTTGTTTTCAAACTAGTTATGATTTCAAACACAGATAAATTCATATGAATTCATATAAACTCATGCCAAAGTCAAATAAGTTCACATCAAAGTTAGATAAATTCATAGCAAACTCAGATAAATTCACTTAATTCGTATCAAACTCGAATAAATTCAAAGGAAACACAAATAAATTCATATCAAACTTAGATAAATTCGTACCAAACACAGATAACATTATATCAAAGTCAAATAAACTCATATTGATGGGGCATAACCTTTTTGTGAAAACTGATTATGATTTCGAATACAGATAAATTCATATAAACTCACATCAAAGTTAAAAAAGTTCACATCAAGTTCACAGCAAACTCAGATAAATTCACTTAATTCGTATCTAACTCAGATAAATTCAAAGGAAACACAAATAAATTCATATCAAACTTAGATAAATTCGTACAAAATACAGATAACATCATGCCAAAGTCAGATAACATCATGCCAAAGTCAAATAAACTCATATTGATGGGACATAACCTTTTTGTGAAACTGGTTATGATTTTGAACGCAGATAAATTCATATAAACTCACATCAAAGTTAAAAAAGTTCATATCAAATTAATATAAATGCACATCAAACTTAGATAAATTAATATCAAATTCAGGTAATCAATCTAGTTTAATTCATATTACACTTAGAATAATTCACAGCAAACACAGATAAATTCATATCAAACTTATATAAATTCATACAAAACATAGATAAGTTTAATTTAAAGTCAGATAACTTCATGCCAAAGTCTGATAACTTATACAAAACTCAGATAAATTCACAGCAAACTCAGAAAAACTCATTTAAAATAAAGTTGAATACATTTCAAAGTCAAATAAAATCAAGCAAAATCCATTTAAGTTCATATCAAAGTCATATTATTTTATAAGAATCTCAGATACATTCAGAAGAAAATCATATAAAATCGTGTCACAGTCAGATAATTTTACTTGGAACCCTGTTTAATTGATAACAAACACAGTTAATTACAAATCAAACTCAGATAAAATCATGTAATATACAGATAAACTCATTTAAAGTCCTTTTTAATTGATATTAAAATAAGACAACTTGAGAACAAGCTTAGATAAATTCACAGCAAACTCAGATAAATACATTTCAAAGTCAGATAAATTGATTTTAAAACTCTCAAAACCCTTTCTATTTTTTTATTTACTTTTCTCTTGCTTTGCTTGCATTTTTCCTTGTTTTGATGAAATCACAAACTTTGTTCTAACCATTTTCCTTCGTCTTCGCTTTCGGATGATTTGGGTTTTTGTTTAGGTTGCTGATCGTATGACGATAGGAAATATTTTTAAGCTGAGTGTGTTTACTGACGTATAGAAAGGGTATTTTTGTCCTTTTTACTTGTCAGTTTTAAAAAAGGATTGCCGCCTCTATGAGAAACTATCATGGACCCTAAGCTATAAAACACAATGATGAGGGATGCACTGCCAATTGCCCCAAAGTATAATTAACATAGTTTTATGTGGTAGGACTCTTATTGGAGTAAATTATGGGGGCATCCAATGCACGGCGACTGCATTTATTTTAGGTGGCTTGCATTCTCAATGGACATAAGCTCAATGATGGATTTCCACTTATTCTAAATCAAGAGTTTTAGGGTTTGTTGCATTGGTTTGTAATCTCGTATCTCATCCAACTATACAAAGTTTGATCCCTGGACAGCCTGCCCTTTCACATCCCTTTCCACTTGTAAGGGCTCTCTACTTGCATGTATAGGTGTTATCATGGTCCATGCTCCCTTCGCTGAGCTAATAAAGGAAAGAAAGAAAAAGTAGTAGTGAACCGAGACTTGGCGAGTTGGATCCTGGATAGCCACCCTTAAATGGGGTTGAGGTCGAGCTCAAGCACATAAAATAAAGTGGAATTTTTAAATAAGGCCTTTAGTTTTTACCTTTTTTAAAAAAAAAAGGACACGGGTTTCAAAACTTATCAAATTAGGGTCTAACTTTTTCTTGTTAAGTTCTTAATTAAGGACATCTAGCTATTTAAATGTATTTTTAAGTAACTTATTCCCTCAATTTAAAAAAAAATACCCAAGTTTCTTTTTATTTAAGGCCATGGTATGCTTGTGACAGCCACGAGACATGTCGCCGGTCACCGTGATGAAGCTATTTGCCCTAAATCACTCTGAGAATGCTGCTGAAAGAAATGATAATTTGGATATTAAAAAAAATCGTCGAAAAATACCTTTAAATGGCTACTTATTCTTAATTGAGAATTTATTAAAAATTTAGACCCTAATTTAAAAAAAATTGAAACTTATAATCGCAAAGACCTTCTAAAATAAACCATGATTCTGAAATTTGATCTCCAAACGAAAATAGCCAGAAACTCACAGTTGGGCTCGGCTCATTGACAACCGGCACCTTAATACGACCTTCTAATTTAATCTCTCGCTCTCTCCCACTCCTACGTTTTTGCCGCTCCAACAAGAAAACGTGTGACTTAAGCACCACGTGTCCTTGCCTAATACGCATTAGAAATCCGCCCCACGCCGACATCCCAAAGACTCTTTCTTCTTCTTCTCCCAACCCAACACCAAAACAAGGAAATTACTTTCCTTGACCTTCCAGATTCCTCCTCCCTTCACGCTTTCCTTTTTTCTCTCTCCCTTCCCCTTATATAAACCTACACCACCTTTCTCTCACCTCATCATTCAATTCCACCGTACGTTTTTCTTCAGCTCTTGCCATAGCAATATTCCAATTCCCCATATATTTCACCATGTCGATTTCAAGTTCTGTGGCTGCATTCACCCCTTCTCAGGTAAAAAGCTTCTCTTTTATTTGGGTTATCAATCTGTGTTTCCAAGATTTTGATTTGGGTTCTTTTCGTTGAATTTTTTTGATAGACTAGACGCAATGGCGGGCTCTTGTACCATATTAAATTTTCTCCCCTACTACTATTAGAGAGCAGAAATACTTTTCATTCATGTGATGTTTAAGTTTTGGTTTTTTCTATAGGGTATGACTAAGATTTCAGAGAAGAAAGCTGAGAAGAATGAGAAGGAGAGGGTGGTGATGTCGGTGAAGAATGAAAAGCAGAGTGAAAACTCACCCTCGACGCACAATAGGAAGAGGCAGCCGAGTCCGGTTTGTTTTGCACCGGAATTTGATGGGCTTAACTGCTTCGAGACGCTCGTATCTCATTGACATGTGCTTGTTTTTCCAAGGAATTCATTTGTTGGTTGAAACTTGAAAGTGAAGTTTGGTTACGTACAGAATACATGGAAACTCAAAAAAAAGTTTAATTCTAGAATTATTGATTGATTTCCATTTTTTTCAATTAAGAAGAAAAGTCATGGTGGGGGTGTGCTTTTGAGGGTTTAAGATTTTTACTATTGTGTGAATGATTGGTCTCATAGAACATGCATGAATTGTTAGTCAGATATGCTGAAAACCCGTGAGCATAATAAGTGGGGCTGCACTGGTGCAGGCGAGACTTGTCCATGTCATGGGACAGCTAAAGACAGCTCTGCTTTTTCGATTCAATTATTCTTTCATACATAGGATTCGGATCGTTTGTATCTCTTGGCCACGATTGCCAAACACTCAGCAATCAGCATTGGGCAATATCCTTTTATGGGTTTAAAATAGAGAGTTGGCAACCCCAACCAATTGAATTACACATTGATTCTCGTCCAGGGAAGTAGATGGTAAAAATATATAATTTTACTTTCACAATTTATCCATTTGGGGGATTATGATGCTGAATTGTCAATCTCTATCATCTACAAAGCATGGTCGTGTGAAAGTTTTAATCTCGATCGTCTACAAAACATAAACATAAAAATAGTAGGCTGTACATCAGTTATTGTTATGAAAACTAGAGATTGATAAACAGATATATCAGCATTTGCTGGTTTACTTTTTATGTTATGAGGATTAGGATGGGCACCTTAACCATATAATTGGAAGGTGAATGGTTTGGGATGGACGCCTAGGTTAGGAAATATTATGTTCTTCGTGAAAAACTATTTTTTAGAGGGAACTTGGAGCCCCCTGTTTAAAAGGAAGGGAGATCTCTCGTAATCATATTAGAAAGCCTAGTTAGATTAGATAATCTTATTTTCTTAACCTCTTAGTTAAAGAGAGAAAATAGGAAGAATCTAATTAAAAAGGGGCAAGTGATCAGAATATAAATTTGAGATTGGGGTCCACTCATACATAATCAAACATGAGCCCTAGTAACAAATGTCAACAATGGGAGCTCTCCGGCAACGAAGGAGGGGACCAAATCCCTCACACCTCCTCTTATAAAATGTAAGGGTCTACAATTCAAGAAGAGAAAGATGGAGATATAATTTTAAGAAAACGAGGGCATCATCTACTTGTTTATCTCATGTGCCTCACTTTTCACCTTTATAATATATTTTTTACAGATTTAATCTTCTTTGAGGTTTAGGGATTTAATACAAGAAACAAGCCACATACCATATCCCATCCTTTATGAGGCCCACATGATGATAATCGGGATCGTTTATCTTGAATCCGGTCCCCTCCAGTGACGTATCTTTAAATTTCACTTTAATAAGAGTTTGTCCCATCATTAGATGGTGCACATAACTGATAACAGGGCTAACATATTTGATTAATAATACATAATATTATGTCAATCACATTATATTAGTCATGTGCGTAATTTAATGGTGAGCAGTTTGGATTATCATCATATGAGGCGCACCCTGAAGTTCCAGGCATCTCTTGTACCCGAAGATAGGCTTATCCAATCGGAATGCACACTCTCAAAGCCATTTATTTCACTTCAATAATTCTTTTTACTACTAATTATTAGATGCTTGAGATGGTAAGATTAGATGCAAAGAAGAAGAAAGAAAGAGACTTTCCATTATTTACATAACAAAGCAGGACCAATCAGATTGTTCCCGTCACAGCATTTTAACATCTGTCCAACATCATTATAATGCAGAAGACCAAAATAAATGATGCTTTGCTTTCAAGAGAAAGTCACAGAAGGTCTAGGAGGGCTGGGGGCCTAGCTCTCTGTTCCAAATGAGATACCCCTTTTATTATCATCGTATGATTATCCTAACCATCCATTTAGTGGCCATTGCAGCCCATAATGAGCTAATCACTTTAGTTTTGGGATTTAACATTCTATGATGCATGAGCAACGTATCGCGTCGTATCGTATCCGATATTTCATTTTTTACATATAAAACCCGCGTCCCTTTGATATCTATATTGTCCCTGCTATATCCAAGCCGTATTTGAACATCATAGATACAATGGCCTAGAATTTGGACTGTTTATCTGACAGATGACTTAATTGTAAGCAATCACAACGATTTATTATTCTTAATGAAGTTTAACAGTGCAGTCTATTCTAAATTCAATTGGCTGATTCAATGTGATATTGACAGAAAATTAAACGTCTTTGAATATTTCTGAAGCAACTCACTTTAATGACCGCTAATCAAAGCCAAAGAGGAATTGTGATACTCCAAGTTTTTGTTTGGGCCTTTTAAAGGGATTAGCAATTGACCTAAAACCACTTACAAAAGAAAAAACAAAAACCCCTAAAACCTCCCCCTTAGCTATCCTAATCATCTCATGAGTGTCCTACAACTACAAGTGGCACGTTTATGGTTTTTAATAGCTAAAGGAAGGGAAGAAATCATTGATTCTGTCTACATTGATGGTTTATCTATTAAAAGGACCACTTCTTGTATCATCTTCTCTTATTCTCCATGCATATGGACCATGACTCTTCAGTAATGCCCCATCCAAGATGTGGTCTATTGTTTGGATGATCCATGTTGGTCACCAAAGCACAATTGAACCTCCATTTACCTGATTATCAACCTTGAAAAAGTGCATTCTGCATACCCGAACAAGTTACTGACAATGGAAGCCACTACCTGACCTACTACCACCCAGAGGACTCAAAACTCTAAAAAAAAATTTAACATGGCCCATCTTTGGGGCCTTGTCCCAATCAAGTTATGATTTGGCTATAATTATGGACAATTTAGAGAAGCAGGTGTGGATTCCTGACCTTGTCCATTGTAGACCCAACCCCTCCACATCCCTAACCAGAAATAGTATCTTTTCAATGTAGCATACCCAAAAATGGAATCAAGATTGGATTTGATGTAATGTTTTCAATACAATCCAAAATGTAATTTGACCATAATTCACACCCAGAAAAGGGTGTTCTGGGGAATTCACCCAAGTTGTCCTGTCAGGCACGGGGGGCAACATGTAAATCCAGTACTGTATTGCATTCCATGTCGACTTGAATGCTCTGCTTTTTTCCGGATATTCCCTTTACCTGTAAAGAAGAACAAGAAGAAGCTTGAACTACTAAATTAAAGGAAGAAGAAGAAGAAGCAGCAGCAGCAACTTGTAATGGAGGCATGAGCCTGAGGTTCTGAAAGCGGTAGATGGGGCTGATGATAGTGACCAGACACCAAAAGGGTGGAGGAGTCTCCCCCAGATGGGTCTCTCTTTTCTGCATTTCCAGCTTCTGCCTTGGAGTTTTCGTTGTTAATAGGTTCATTTTATTATTTCTACTCTGTGTTTTTGCTTTTCTTCAGTACTTCATTTTATTCTATTTCAATTTTATTTTAATTTTTTTGGTGGGGTTCTACTAGTAATCTGCATTTGATTGCTCTATTTTGTTTTGCTAGTCTTGGAGCAAAAACTTTTGTTTTGATATGATGAATATTGATATTGCAAACTTGGCATTTGATTGATAGTTTTGATATCTGGGTTACAAGAAATAATAGTGAAAATTCATTTCATTTCTTGGGGTTGCTCTTTTTTGTTCGATAGATTCGTAATGTGAGTGGGGCTTTCTTCTTCTTACTCCTGCTGATTTTCATTCTCAGATTACCCAAATTTATGCTCTGTGCGATTGTGATGTATCTACTCTTGATCATGTATTTTCTCCATTTGCCATGTATTGTGCTTGTGAAAGCTAATTAATGGGGTGGGCTCTTTAAGTGCATTGTGAAAGAAATATATTTAGGGGTTCCCGATTTCTAGATTGGTCTTCTCAAATAATCAGACAAAAGTGTGCAAATAATAAAAACTATGCAGCGGAAATAAAACTCAAGCACACACCACAAGGACACCAAATTTAAGGTGGAAAACCCTAACCGGGTAAAAAACCACCGATCTAACCTGAATCAATAATCAAGCACTTTGAATCTCGCAATTACAAGAAACTCATATTTCCTCCCCAGATATCCCCTACCTAAGGACTGAAGTTACCTTGTGTCGCTTCACGCTTCAACGACTTCACACCGCTGATTGCAACAGACTCAATCCAGCACTTGACTCCTCAAATCTTCTACGCAAGAAGACAATCTTCTACAAAGGATGCAGAAGAACAGGCTCTAGAGAACTTGTCAGCACAACTTCTTAATAAATCTCTAGAAAAGAATTCTCTCAATCAAATCTCTAACTCAGCACTTTGAGAGGTGAGGTGTATCTTTGGAATAGCCCTTGAGTCCTTTAAATAGCCTTTGGTTCGTGCTTAATATTCCCTAATTTGATTAGGATTAAAACCATCAGTTTGAGCACTATTAGAAAAGTGGTTTCCTCTTTTTCCGGACTACCTGCGCCATGTCCGCTCGAGCGGACCCTTCATCCGCTCGAGCGGATGAGGTACTGCCACAGCAGTCCTGACATGCCTATTGACAGCCTATAATTCTAACAATCTCCCCCTTTTGACAATTCGTGGACAAATCTCCTAGAACTATACAATAAGATCTACCCAAAAGAAAAACCCAAAATACAATAAATTTTTTAAACAAAAAAAATCAGCACTGTAGATCTTGAATTGCCTTAGCTTGTAGAACTCCTCTGGGCTTCATTCTTCTCCCCCTGAATTTGTCCATAATTGACAAACAAAAATAATCATACAGCTTTCATCAATCTGGATGCAGTAGCTCCCCCTCGATTTTGACTCCCCCTCAATATGATCTTCGCATCAGCACTGGGAATGGGGACTTGACCTCCTTGATCAGGGCTTGTTATGAGTAGCCACCCATACTTTTGTAGTTTGAACTTTCAGCATAGTGTGAGAAAACTCCTTTGGCAAATCAGATTTTCTAACCCAAATTTGAGTTGTCTTGGGTGGAGAAAAATTCTTCTGCCATTGCTTGGTTTTTGGTAGACTATTCAGCTTTTTGCAATGGGGACGAATGTGTCCTTTCTTTCCACAATGATGACAAGTGGATGTGTGTGCAGCGCATGACACATTCTTTTTCTTGAAACTACTCACCACATTATTGACATGTGTAGTATGTGGAGTAGTATGTGCAACACTTGAAACAAAAATTGTTTTACCTTTAGTATTTGAAGTGGATGCACCATGATCATAACCAAGACCGCTTCTGTCAAATTGAGGCTTCTGACTGCACAAGATATTTGTAAGAGTTTTCGAACCAGTGTTCATCTTGTGTAGAGAAGCTTTTGTTACTTCTAGCTCGGACAAAGTGATCTTTAGTCTTCCTTGCAGATCTTGATTTTCAGCTTTCAGTGTCACTGTCTCATTCTTCAGATCTGCTACTTCTTTTTCAGCTTTCTGCAGTTTTTGACCATCAGTAGTCAAATTTTCAGTCAAACAGTTTTTCTGGCTTTTCAAGAGATGAACATGTTTAAGCGCTTGCTCTAATTCAATTTGCAGTGCAGAATTTTCTTCTTGAGCAGCCTTCAACTTGATAGTGACCTTGTTAGCAAATTTAGTCATTTTGACGCAATCAGCATATGTAGTATGGTACAATTCTTCAAAATCTTTCTCTTGATCTGACATCTCATCATCACTATCAGTATCATTGTCAGATACAGACGCAGCCAGGAACGCCATAAACTTTTCCTTCCCTTTATCTGAAGTATCGTTTTCAAAATCGTTTTCTTCTTCCTTTTCTTCTTCAGAAGATTCTTCATCCCAAATTGTGTTGAGAACCTTTTGCTTTGTACTCTTTTTCTTGTTAGCACATTCATTAGCATAATGACCATAGCCTTGGCACTCGAAACACTTTGTTCCTTTGGCAGTGTCTTTCTTCCCAGATTTTGAATGCTTCCAATTCGCCTTTTTTGACTTCATGTATTTTTTGAAACACTTCATAAACTCAGCCATATTATCTTCATCCTCAGATTCAGAATCAGATTCAATTTTCTTTTCAGGCTTCTTTCTTGATTCTGAGATGGCTTTCAAAGCAATACCCTTCTCTTTTGATTTTCCTTTATTCAACCGGTTTGCTTCAAAGGTTTGAAGATTTCCAACTAGCTGGTTGATCTTGAGGGTATCAAGATTCTTGTTTTCTTCAATAGCATCAACTTTAGAATCGAACCTCGAAGGTAGAGACCGCAGAATTTTCTTGACAATCTTGTTTTCTTGAATTTCTTCACCCAGATTAAAAACAGAATTGACAATATCATTCAGTTTTGCATAAAATTGATCAAAGGTCTCATCTTCTTCCATCACGATGGTTTCAAATTCTTTAGTTAGCCTTTGCAATTTTGCTTGCTTCACTGTGTCTGTACCCTCATAAACCGTCTGTAAGACTTCCCACGCTTCTTTTGCAGTTTTGCAAGTGGAAATCCTACGGAACTCTTCAGCCGACACTCCATTGTATACACTATTCATTGCCTTGTTATTACAATTGGAGGCACGCTTCTCATCCTTAGTCCATTCAGCTTTAGGTTTAGGAACAGTTTGTCCACTAACCACTATCGTTGGTATGGAGTAGCCCTCCTCAACAATATCCCACACATCATCATCAATGGACTTAAGAAATCCAATCATCCTTTGCTTCCAATATGCATAATTAGAACCATCAAACAAAGGAGGCTTGGTAGTTGATGTCCCTTCTCTGTTGAGCACCATTCTAGAAATCTTTATAGATCAAAACACAATAACTTAGTGCAACCCGCTCTGATACCAATTGAAAGAAATATATTTAGGGGTTCCCGATTTCTAGATTGGTCTTCTCAAATAATCAGACAAAAGTGTGCAAATAATAAAAACTATGCAGCGGAAATAAAACTCAAGCACACACCACAAGGACACCAAATTTTAGGTGGAAAACCCTAACCGGGTAAAAAACCACCGATCCAACCTGGATCAATAATCAAGCACTATGAATCTCGCAATTACAAGAAACTCAGATTTCTTCCCCAGATATCCCCTACCTAAGGACTGAAGTTACCTTGTGTCGCTTCACGCTTCAACGACTTCACACCGCTGATTGCAACAGACTCAATCCAGCACTTGACTCCTCAAATCTTCTACGCAAGAAGACAATCTTCTACAAAGGATGCAGAAGAACAGGCTCTAGAGAACTTGTCAGCACAACTTCTTAATAAATCTCTAGAAAAGAATTCTCTCAATCAAATCTCTAACTCAGCACTTTGAGAGGTGAGGTGTATCTTTGGAATAGCCCTTGAGTCCTTTAAATAGCCTTTGGTTCGTGCTTAATATTCCCTAATTTGATTAGGATTAAAACCATCAGTTTGAGCACTATTAGAAAAGTGGTTTCCACTTTTTCCGGACTACCTGCGCCATGTCCGCTCGAGCGGACCCTTCATCCGCTCGAGCGGATGAGGTACTGCCACAGCAGTCCTGACATGCCTATTGACAGCCTATAATTCTAACAATCTCCCCCTTTTGACAATTCGTGGACAAATCTCCTAGAACTATACAATAAGATCTACCCAAAAGAAAAACCCAAAATACAATAAATTTTTTAAACAAAAAAAATCAGCACTGTAGATCTTGAATTGCCTTAGCTTGTAGAACTCCTCTGGGCTTCATTCTTCTCCCCCTGAATTTGTCCATAATTGACAAACAAAAATAATCATACAGCTTTCATCAATCTGGATGCAGTAGCTCCCCCTCGATTTTGACTCCCCCTCAATATGATCTTCGCATCAGCACTGGGAATGGGGACTTGACCTCCTTGATCAGGGCTTGTTATGAGTAGCCACCCATACTTTTGTAGTTTGAACTTTCAGCATAGTGTGAGAAAACTCCTTTGGCAAATCAGATTTTCTAACCCAAATTTGAGTTGTCTTGGGTGGAGAAAAATTCTTCTGCCATTGCTTGGTTTTTGGTAGACTATTCAGCTTTTTGCAATGGGGACGAATGTGTCCTTTCTTTCCACAATGATGACAAGTGGATGTGTGTGCAGCGCATGACACATTCTTTTTCTTGAAACTACTCACCACATTATTGACATGTGTAGTATGTGGAGTAGTATGTGCAACACTTGAAACAAAAATTGTTTTACCTTTAGTATTTGAAGTGGATGCACCATGATCATAACCAAGACCGCTTCTGTCAAATTGAGGCTTCTGACTGCACAAGATATTTGTAAGAGTTTTCGAACCAGTGTTCATCTTGTGTAGAGAAGCTTTTGTTACTTCTAGCTCGGACAAAGTGATCTTTAGTCTTCCTTGCAGATCTTGATTTTCAGCTTTCAGTGTCACTGTCTCATTCTTCAGATCTGCTACTTCTTTTTCAGCTTTCTGCAGTTTTTGACCATCAGTAGTCAAATTTTCAGTCAAACAGTTTTTCTGGCTTTTCAAGAGATGAACATGTTTAAGCGCTTGCTCTAATTCAATTTGCAGTGCAGAATTTTCTTCTTGAGCAGCCTTCAACTTGATAGTGACCTTGTTAGCAAATTTAGTCATTTTGACGCAATCAGCATATGTAGTATGGTACAATTCTTCAAAATCTTTCTCTTGATCTGACATCTCATCATCACTATCAGTATCATTGTCAGATACAGACGCAGCCAGGAACGCCATAAACTTTTCCTTCCCTTTATCTGAAGTATCGTTTTCAAAATCGTTTTCTTCTTCCTTTTCTTCTTCAGAAGATTCTTCATCCCAAATTGTGTTGAGAACCTTTTGCTTTGTACTCTTTTTCTTGTTAGCACATTCATTAGCATAATGACCATAGCCTTGGCACTCGAAACACTTTGTTCCTTTGGCAGTGTCTTTCTTCCCAGATTTTGAATGCTTCCAATTCGCCTTTTTTGACTTCATGTATTTTTTGAAACACTTCATAAACTCAGCCATATTATCTTCATCCTCAGATTCAGAATCAGATTCAATTTTCTTTTCAGGCTTCTTTCTTGATTCTGAGATGGCTTTCAAAGCAATACCCTTCTCTTTTGATTTTCCTTTATTCAACCGGTTTGCTTCAAAGGTTTGAAGATTTCCAACTAGCTGGTTGATCTTGAGGGTATCAAGATTCTTGTTTTCTTCAATAGCATCAACTTTAGAATCGAACCTCGAAGGTAGAGACCGCAGAATTTTCTTGACAATCTTGTTTTCTTGAATTTCTTCACCCAGATTAAAAACAGAATTGACAATATCATTCAGTTTTGCATAAAATTGATCAAAGGTCTCATCTTCTTCCATCACGATGGTTTCAAATTCTTTAGTTAGCCTTTGCAATTTTGCTTGCTTCACTGTGTCTGTACCCTCATAAACCGTCTGTAAGACTTCCCACGCTTCTTTTGCAGTTTTGCAAGTGGAAATCCTACGGAACTCTTCAGCCGACACTCCATTGTATACACTATTCATTGCCTTGTTATTACAATTGGAGGCACGCTTCTCATCCTTAGTCCATTCAGCTTTAGGTTTAGGAACAGTTTGTCCACTAACCACTATCGTTGGTATGGAGTAGCCCTCCTCAACAATATCCCACACATCATCATCAATGGACTTAAGAAATCCAATCATCCTTTGCTTCCAATATGCATAATTAGAACCATCAAACAAAGGAGGCTTGGTAGTTGATGTCCCTTCTCTGTTGAGCACCATTCTAGAAATCTTTATAGATCAAAACACAATAACTTAGTGCAACCCGCTCTGATACCAATTGAAAGAAATATATTTAGGGGTTCCCGATTTCTAGATTGGTCTTCTCAAATAATCAGACAAAAGTGTGCAAATAATAAAAACTATGCAGCGGAAATAAAACTCAAGCACACACCACAAGGACACCAAATTTTAGGTGGAAAACCCTAACCGGGTAAAAAACCACCGATCCAACCTGGATCAATAATCAAGCACTATGAATCTCGCAATTACAAGAAACTCAGATTTCTTCCCCAGATATCCCCTACCTAAGGACTGAAGTTACCTTGTGTCGCTTCACGCTTCAACGACTTCACACCGCTGATTGCAACAGACTCAATCCAGCACTTGACTCCTCAAATCTTCTACGCAAGAAGACAATCTTCTACAAAGGATGCAGAAGAACAGGCTCTAGAGAACTTGTCAGCACAACTTCTTAATAAATCTCTAGAAAAGAATTCTCTCAATCAAATCTCTAACTCAGCACTTTGAGAGGTGAGGTGTATCTTTGGAATAGCCCTTGAGTCCTTTAAATAGCCTTTGGTTCGTGCTTAATATTCCCTAATTTGATTAGGATTAAAACCATCAGTTTGAGCACTATTAGAAAAGTGGTTTCCACTTTTTCCGGACTACCTGCGCCATGTCCGCTCGAGCGGACCCTTCATCCGCTCGAGCGGATGAGGTACTGCCACAGCAGTCCTGACATGCCTATTGACAGCCTATAATTCTAACACATTGCCATTCTGCTTATTCTATGGGTTGAATTCGGTGGTTTTGAGCAGGGAATGGAACGAAAACCTTGTAGAATAGGCTGCTCTTGATGTATTAAATTGCATCTAGTCTTAATATTTGCCAGAATGGATGTTTGCATTTGGGTCTATCTGAAGTTGGAAATCACAATGGCTCAATGGCTGTTTCCAAGACCTTTTCTTCCATAAATGAGTATTGGCAATTGACAGGGAGCACAAAAGGAAGAGAGAAAAAGGGTACCCGCCATTATTGATTTGGTAGTTGAGGTCTATATTGGCCTATTCTATGTGTGCCATTGTATTTTCTAAGGGGCATTTGGGTGTCCCCTTATGCTCTTAGAAGTAGCACTGGTAGTTTGCAGAAGCACTCATGATGCGGTTCCTGCTTTCCACTGGGTAACAATAAACATCCCTTCTGCTTTGAATCACCTACTCACTTGAAATATTGGGTGATACATCCATGGGAACTCAAATGAATACTTCTTGCATTGTTGGGTTTTTGTTATGTTGATGCCATTGCATAACATGGATGTTGTTAGTCTCTGCATTCAAATTCTTGCATTATATGAGGGTCCCAAAAAGATGTAGTAGAGTTCCAACGCTGCTGCTGCTGATCATTTCTGAGCTGGACGTTGTCATGTAAAATGCAGATAGACTGTGCAAAGAAGTTTGCTGTACTATTTTAATCGCATTTTCTTTGTGTGCATTCAACTCTCTTACCTAAGAACGGCTCCTTACCCAAGTGGTAAGGAGCGTTAGTTCTTACCTGACTGCCTAGGGTTCGAACCCCGGGTATGTCACCTCTTCCTGCTTGTGCGGGCTCCTTTCCCATTTGTATGGGCTTTCTTCCCGCTTGTCCGAGCTTCTTTTCCACTTGAGTGGGCTGCCTTCCCGTGTGTTTGCCGGGCTCTCTCTTGGGTTCCCGCCCCCTTTGCTGGAGTAGCAAAAAAAAAATTTTCTCTTACCTAAATATGGTTTAAGATGATGTTTCTAAGGTTATTTCCAAAATTTTGTCTTAAAGGATTTTTACATTCCTTTGTTTCTATTAAAGCTCTAAACCCCGGCAACTAGCTCATTGTTTAAAGTTTCAGACAGTTTGTGGTTAAGCCTTTTAAAACCAAGTTGGTGTAGTTTACAAAGCTGACTGTCATCGGGTATTGTAGTAATTGAGAGGAATGTTTGTTTGACTAGAATAGCAAACGAATCGTAATATATATGGGTTTCTGGTAGTACAGTATTCTGTTATGGGTAGTGTGATGTGAATTTGGTTTGTAGTACAAGTGTATCAGTTCGATGCATCTCTTTCTCAATTTCATGTTTTTTTTTTTTTCACTTTTGTAATTTCACGAACCTGTGAAAGGGATCTCTATGGGAACCTTCCAATTGCTAATGAGATTTTGTTTTTTTTGTTTTTGGTAAAGGTTATTTGTATTAAAAAAAGAAAACAAACAAAAACAAGGCAAGTCTACAAAAAACAGGACTTCGCCTGCAAAGAACAAGGCTAAAAGGCCCCTGAAATCCAATTAGAAACCAACACATAGCAAAAAAATAAAATAAAACATAGCTAGAAAAGACTACTAAATTGGGGCATCTGAAAACCATTTGGAAAAACAGGAGCGGCAGGTGCTACACTCAGCAAAAGAGCATCAGTTGCTTAACATGAGGTGGTGAAGGAGAGGATAGAGTTGCTGCCTTTGAATGCGATCTGGGAGGCTATTGACCATCTCAGTGATGCACTCAAGAAGCAGAGATTTAATTCTAGGTAGGGAGGGGCTGTAATTGTTGAGCTTTGAGTCGTTATGGATTGACCAAATAATGGAGATGAGGGGGAAGAAGACTGCAGCTGCACTTTTTCTTCCAATATCATCTCTGTCTTTGGAGAGAGCTGACCATATGGAGCTTGCAGAGAGAGCGGGTGGGCATGGAGACCCATTTAAAGAAAGAAGCCACTTCCAAAGATGAATAGCCATGTCACATTCAAAGAAAATGTGGTAATCAGATTCCTCATTGGAGTGGCAAATGTGGCATCTCGATGCTAGGGAGAAACCATTAGATTTTGCCCAAATTTTAGTCAGAGTTTTCCTTTTCAAAAACGCCAAATCATGCAGGAGAATCTTTGGTGAATGAAGGTGCTCCAAACCAATTTAGCCCAAGGAAGTGCCCGAGAACGAACAAGGTTCCATGCTTCCGAAACGGCAAAGTGGCCTTCATTGTTTCCCTTACCCAAATCATCTGTAGGATCTCAGACCCCATTGAGCTACCACTTATCCCAAAACCAATTGGTCATGGGAAACGGCACAACAATGGTTTTATGGGTTGTTGGTTGTGTTAGGAAGGCATTCGAGCATCACTCCACCACGGGTGCACACGAGGGTTATACCAGGAACCTAACAATCCCCTCCTCATTGGTACCACCCGAGAGGAGACTCAAACCCCCAACCTTACCAGGCGCTGATACCACTTGTAGAATCTCAGACCCCATTGAGCTACCACTTATCCCAAAACCAATTGGTGATGGAAAACGACACAACAATGGTTTTATGGTCTGTTGGTTGTGTTAGGAAGGCATTTGAGCATCACTCCACCACGGGTACGCACGGGGGTTGTACCAGGAACCTAACATCATCCTATCAAGAACTCGATCCTCTGTGCTTGGTAATTGGATCTGATGAGCACGTTGTAAGAATTGTTGGAGGGGATAGGGAATGTCATTCGGAATGTGCCAGGAGCCATCTTCAGAGATGATTGTAGAAACCTTATCTAGAGGATAGAACCCGAGATCTGGAAATCTGTAGGCAATTGGGTCATGGTTAATCTATCTATCAAACCAAAGGCTTATGGATTTTCCATTACCAACAGACCACTTGCTCGCATTTTGGATGAGCCGAGAGTGTAGACGAATCCGTTTCCAAATACAAGAGCCAGACGGAGTATTCAAAGAATACCAAAGAGAGGCAGATTTACAGTACCTGAACTAGAACCAGTTAGCCCAGATAGAAGTTGATGTAGCAGCTGCCCAACCGAGTTTCAACATACAAGAATCATTGAACTCTTTGACCCTCCTCAAACCAATGTGACTCTTGTTTCTATTAGGATCCGCTGACCAAAGGAAATTTCTCATGATCTTTTCAATTTGCAAACAAGTTTTTGTCAGAATAGGGATTGAGAGGGAGATGTGGATATGGAGGCTAGACAAACCATCTTTTACTAAGACAAGTCTACCTGCAAAAGATAAAGATATCCTCTTCCAACTTGAAAATTTATCTCTCAACTTGTCCATAAGCTTTGAGTAATGAAAATCCCTAGGAGCTCCAAAGAACATTGGAATGCCAAGGTAAGTAGATGGGAGGCTAGCTTGGGGAATCTCACACATGTCAATAATAGAGTTGCGTATCCTATGGCTGCATTCCCCACAAAAAGTTGGCTTTTCTGAAGGTTAAATCATTGGCCTGATGCTTCTTGATATCTAGAAAGGAGACTTGACACTTCTTAAGCCTTTTTTATAGGCTTTGAGAAAGATAAGGATATCATCTGCGTACAACAGGTGACATGGAGTATCCGGGATTGGGGAGATTAGCAAGATGAGAGCTTGATTTTTGAGTCTTTCCAAATGCAAGCTGAGAACTTCCTCTGCTAGGATGAAAAGATATGGAGATAAAGGGTCTCCCTGGCGAAGACCATAGGAAACCTCGAAGAAGCCACTTGGGCTTTTGTTTATGAGAACCGATCCCCTAGAAGTGCAGATGAGCTCTTTAATCCAAGTTTCTGTCAAAAATGGTTCGTATACATTATCCTCGATCATTTAGTGCACCTGTTTTTTCCTTTGATGGGTTCCTATATTTTGTTTCTGCTTACAATTTGGTAAATATTATGACCAACAAGACCAGATGACCTTTTTAAGATCATTTTCATTCTTACTGTCAAATCAACTGGCCTTCTTTGAGGCAAAAATCTCAATGCTCTTGTTAAGAGATTACATGTTGTATCGAGAAAGTGTAAATGCATGAACTGGTTAAATTCTATCTTCTATTTCCAACCCAGAGTCTTTTTCATTACATTTATGTGTTAGTGTACTTCAAATAGGTTTGATGGCTGACTCTGTGTTGTTTTTAGGTTATGGAGTGTTCCTGATCCTGTCAATGTAAATGAGCAGGCTTCTGGGGAGAAGTCTCAAGAGATAGATGTTGATCGGTTAAATGATTGCAATAAGAAGGTAGGTTAAAATCAATATGAATGATTTTGCATAGCTGCATTCTCACTCTTGTACTTGTAAATCTATATGCATGTTGTGCACATGCATGTCGTGCTAGAGCTTGATGATGTACAGGCAGGAAACTGGTCTTTTATAATATGTGTGTGTGCACATGCATGCATATGCAAAGCTAACCTCGCTTCCATTGTTTCAGGAGACTCCCATTCAGGATGGAGACATCCTTACTCAGGTTTCACAAACACATGACGTGATTATGTAATCTGCTCTATCCCTTCCGTACACTTGGTGACATGTGTGCTATTCTTTTTTTTTTTTTAATCATGTTGGCTTTTCTGGGATTCTAAGCTTTTTGTTTCTTTTGAATTCAATTAAGTTCACAAGTACTTTTGGGGCATTAGAGGTCTAAGATATGTTTTGGATGTGCTGAATCTGATAGTTCTTAGAGGTCTAAGTTTGGATATGCTGACTGTTCTTCCGTGTTACGATACTTGCAGGACTTTAGATAAAACAATCTCCAATTTGGAGATGCAACTAGCTGCAGCTAGGGCTGCACAAGCAGGTAACAGGCATGGACCAATAACTGCAGGACCAGGAACTGAACAAATAGTGCGCCAGAAAGTTTTCTTTGTCATGGGAATCATAACCGCATTCAGCAGCAGGAAGCGCAGAGATTCAATCAGAGCAACCTGGATGCCTCAAGGTTTCTTAAAATTTATGTATTTCATCATTTTATATGCACCAAATTAAACATGCAAACCTTTTTTTTCTGATCCTTTTGGGTTATTTCTCATTGCAGGAGAGAATTTAAGAAAGCTTGAGAAAGATAAGGGAATCATCATGCGCTTTGTTATTGGCCACAGGTAGGATATATGAGAATCTGCATAGTGGATTTATCATCCATTTTGTAAAATTCGAGTCATAGTTTTGACAAGATCTTGGGTGTTGAGCACTGTAGTGCTACTACAGGGGGTGTTTTAGACCGTGCAATAGATGCAGAAGACGAGGAGCATCAGGATTTCCTCAGACTGGTGCGTCCAAACTTTGATTGCCAAGGACCACTGAATTGACAATTTTCTGAATTTTTTTAATTTTTTAATTTTGTAATCATGTATTTGTTCTTAATTCAAGTCAAGGTTGTAGCATGCTTTTGTGAAGATAATGTAGTCTTCATTCTCCGAAAGAAGCATTATAATCTTCTATATATTAATGTTAGGTCTAAAGACTGCCGTTTGTAAACAATGGCCATTATTTTCATAGTTTTGGAACTGTGATAGATTATTATATGATTTAAAGTGACCATTATCATTATGATGACAATTGTGATAACGGTAATTTTTTTAAACATAATTTTGAATCACTAAATCGAAGAGTTTGTTGGTCATGGTAGATGATAAAATGAAGGGAATTGGGCCATTTGGCTGGTGATCACCAGATAGTGTCCCAGATATTCCAAGCCATTGATTTTTAACTTACACCAATTTTTTTTTATGTGCTTGTCAAAGAGGGAAGAGATCCGTTTCTATAGCCTATTCCCAATGGCTGGATGTGGGCTTTTTGGGGAATGGTTTTCTTCATTGTAATGTTCCTCTAGAGATTTCATGAGTAATTGAGGAATTTTCAAACTTCCATCATGAGGGTTATTATGCTTTCCATGGATATCTCACCCTTGGCTTTCACTAAAACTAAAATATTTCAATCCTTTTAAATTAAGAATGTTTTGCTCTAACATCATAAAAGTTTTCATGATTTTCTCGGATATGATACTCTTGATTATTTAGGAGCCTAATCATCGCGAGCTATTGATACCATGATACTTGAACAAGCTGACCGATATAACTCTCATATCAGTACTTGATATTGCATCGATACTTCTATGGTACAAGTTTAGCACATCGTACTTAAACAAAGTCCATTATTTCATATAGTTATTTTAATTTTCGTCTCAAAAGTGTTAGAAAGGAATGAAAGCAATGATACTTCCATTAATCCAAAAGCGATCTGAAGAAAAAATTAGGACGCTGGTATCCGTATCAATGTCCTAAATTTTCAACTGTATAGAGTCACATCCCCGATCCCTGTACCTGTGTCCATACCCATATCTGGGAATCATAGATCATGAGCTTTTAAATTATCTTCTGCGGATATGCCTTTCATGACATAGCAATTACATTGAAATTCATTTAACTCTGGTGTCATTTCTTTTGCAGGATCACATAGAAGGTTATCATGAGTTATCTTCCAAAACTCAAATATACTTCTCAACGGCTGTGGAAAAATGGGATGCTGATTTTTACATCAAAGTTGATGATGATGTTCATGTCAATCCTGGTTAGGAGGTTTTTTCATCTTCTTCTTCATTTAAACAATCACAAACTGTGATATGGAGTAAGTGGGAGGAATCTAAATTGACAGTTGTATATGGCAACAGGTATAGTTGCTTCTCTTTTGGCACGGCATAAATCAAAACCACGTGTTTATTTAGGTTGTATGAAGTCCGGACCAGTGCTGGCGCAGAAGTAAGATTGTCAAATCCTTTATAGTTGTTCCAAATGTATATATTTATCTAGAAAGAAATTCCAGGGTCTTGACTCTGTAAGTGCACTATTCTGGATTGCAATATTACGACACTACTATCAGATCAGTGGTCCACATAGACAGTTAGAAAAGGAAATACTGCCATGGTCCAAAAAGATGAAAGAATTGGGGCTTTCAATCCAGAATGTTTTTGGAGCATCCACATCCAATAACAGTACAGCCCAACTGTTAATTGTCTGTATTAAAAAAATGAGGGGGCCCACATCATACTTAACTGCAAGTCTGCAACAATCATCATCAGCATACTGCACCCATGCTAAGGTGTAGGAGTCAGGGTCCTATAATCCCTCATGAAACTTTGTAATTCATGTATTTTCCCCCCTCATTTGATTGACTATAACAATGGTTGTTGCTGATATTTTCAGAGGGGTCAAGTACCATGAGCCTGAATACTGGAAGTTTGGTGAGGAGGGAAACAAGTATTTTAGGCATGCAACAGGACAGCTGTACGCCATCTCCAAAGATTTGGCAACCTACATATCAGTTAACCGGTGAGTTTATATATTCTAAAATGGGTTCTCTAACATTTAAATAAACTTATCTAAGTTATTTTTTCCCTTTGTTCTTATTCTTCTTGTTGAAGGCACATATTACATAGATATGCAAATGAAGATGTCTCTCTAGGATCTTGGTTTATTGGTCTTGATGTTGAGCATATTGATGAACGAAGCTTCTGCTGTGGGAGCCCCCCTGGTAAGTTTCTGACTGAAATTGTCCAAGTTGCAAGAAAATGTTTTACTGACAGTGGAACGGATTCCTGATGACTTGGTTTTTTGTCTTCTATCATCTCACTATGTTAGTGAAAATGGAATGGATTCCAACCAACTTGGTTCTTTGTCTTTTATCAACTCCTTATAGTTGACATCATGGTTTGACTTCCACATGTCCCTGTGCAAATCATACTGATTCAAAATTCATCATGAACCAGATCTCCCTTTTTGTCTGATTTCCGAATTTTCTGAAACATTTGATGAATTAGTAACCCAATAATCTCCTGTACCACTTTGCTATTTCTCTTCCATGAAGTTTATCAAGATTAATGAATGGTTAGCCCCCTAAAACCATCCAATTCTCAAAGTTTGCCGATGTCATAGACAACTGAACATCAGAAATAGGAGGGTCTGAACAAGAACTGAGAGAAAGTTCACAGTGGGGCAAATCAATGGGCTGAAGTAAGCTGTGAGTTTTATCAATTTCCGTGATGAATTGAACAAAATGGTAGAGGTAATCTGAGTACTGAATCCACTTGAAATCCACGAACTGTGAACTGCAAGGTAGACCAGAGCCAATACCTGCCTAGTGAGTAGTGACAGAAAACTTTCCTGAGTGGTGGTTTCGTTGCCTCAATTTGTTGCGACCTAGATATTTGACAGCTTATCCTAGTTTCTGTAGGAAACAAACAATTTGAGAAGTGATGAAATGTCAAGATTAAATGGGGGAAACGAAGGGCAGAACTCTCTTCACATTTTCCAGAACCCAAGAATCTTGAATCCTGTCTTGAGTTTTAGACTGGACAAAAGTCGATATGGTCAATGTCATATTTCTCAGACTTAACATAGGGAGAAAATTAATCTTTTGTTCCTTCTGACATAAAATAAGGAAAAACATGCACTTCCTGTGGGCTTTGGTTGAACAAATAAGTTCCCCATGATTATAAGCACCACTACTAATTGATTCAAATTACTTCTTGAACTCCAAATTTCACAGTTGATCGTTGATTTTTTTTTTTCAGTGTAGGATGATTAACCTTTGGGTTTTGTCAGCCTAATGAAGTTGTGCATCGATCATATTCATATGCGAAATTTTGGAGAAAGTTGGCATTATAGAAAGCTATTTGGAAGAGTTAGTTTTTATGACTCTGTTGGTGTATGTGGTTGCTTGCTGTCAAATGAGTGTGCTACTATGTGCAAGGCTATTCATTGATTCAATGTACTAAAATGAACTTCGAATTTTAATGGTTGTGAAGGAATTGTGCTGTCATCTCTAAGAAACAAAGAAAATCATTTTGTCAGTGTAAGATGAACTATCTTTATGTGGAAGATCAACCTATATGGATGAAGTTGTGTACTGATAATATGTGCAACCTGGGGAGAAGGTTGGTGTTATGGCAGGCTAAGCTGAGTGCTTTATTTATTTGTTTCGACTGTGCTTGCTTACGCACGTGTATTAAGCATGCATGTACAAGGCCAGTAGGGTGGCCTTGTGTCTTGCAGGCCTTGTGGCATGAAAGTATACTAGAGGACCACAGCCGGCACAACAGAACAAGGGTTACTCATTTTTTCAGTTCCTTGTCACAAGCAGTTAGGTTGATGCACTTGTAAATGTAAGCCAAAGTACCACATGGTGGCCATCCCTAAAGGCGTTGCATCTGGTAATTAGGTGGCAGACACATTTATTCTTGAGCTTGCACAAATACATGCCCAAACTGATTGAAAAAATGGCTGAAATAACAAGGCTCAAAAATTCTTAAAGGTTCTTAAGCAACGACCTCTAAATTTTTTTTATTTTGCCTTTTAACAAATCAAATTCAAAAGTTTCTCAGTTTTTGCATCTTCAAAGAGGAGTTGATGACTGGAGATATCAGGTCATGTCATCACTCTCTGATGATCATATTGCTGGTAAGTATAATGAGCATTAGATCATCACAGAACAGTTTGCTGTCAATGCTCTAATAGAACTATGCAGCTTGAGGGATGCCATTTTGCTTTTTTGGTTTCTTATAGTGTTAAATAGATAAACTATTCCACTATTTCCTAGATAGTAATGCCGTATTTTCCATGAACTGTGTGATGTTGCTAATGTTTAGTGCACTTATTATCAAGTTTTCTTCGCTAAGCATTCCTACCAAAACCTCAAGGTGATAGTAGATGCTGCATAAATACTTTTCAATATACTCTCCTCGGGTGGAGCCCATTCCTCACACTTAAAGATGGCAGAGCAAATTCTCATTTTTTTTGTCATACCAGTGCCATCACTAGACCAGCAAGTTAATCGATTCTATATTTCTATTTAGAATGCCCTCAAAAGTATTGCAATTGTTGTTTTTGTGTTGATTACTTAAGTTCAATGTAGAAGATTGTGCTGACCAAATACATTTGCAATGCATTTTGTTTGGACAGATTGTGAATGGAAGGCCCAGGCAGGGAACACCTGCGCTGCATCTTTTGATTGGAGGTGCAGTGGCATTTGCAAATCAGTTGAGAGAATGAAGGAGGTACATCAGTGTTGCGGGGAAGGTGAGGGTGCCATTTGGAATGTGATCTTTTGAACATTCACTTTTCACTTTATCTTATACAATTGGTTGTGACATAGTGTAGGAACCATATTCTGAGGCAAACCATCTACCCAATTTTTGCATACACTGGGGGGGTGGTTGATCCATTGTAGTATTTGCATTCACTAAAGCTTCAATCTTTAGAGCAAACACCAAAGCATCCTCTTGGTCTATTTGCACTCCCCCTCTCTTTTTCCACAGTGTTCGTTCTCCTAGTACTTTACTCACGGGACTGACCCAAAGGCCAATGAATTGACAACAACTCTGCTCGGGTGAGTCTAATTGAATTTTTGGTAGACTCGGATGGACTCATTTTACTTGGTGCACTTCCAAGTCGGCTTGACAGATAAGGAGAGCCAAGTCCAGTTTAAGAACAATGGTTTTCTCTGTGCAGCCAGCTCATTTATTTAACTTTTTGCATGTCCATTTAACCAATGTTTCAAAGATATGGCTAAACTGACCAGTTTGATCTTTTGTTGATGCCATGTCTCAAATCCATGACCTAATGATCCAAACAATTGGTTTGAAGTACCATTGTGCCAAGGTAAAGACAGGCTGACCAATCTGATCTAGTTGAACCT
Source organism: Litsea cubeba (assembly GCA_012931725.1). NCBI lineage: Eukaryota > Viridiplantae > Streptophyta > Magnoliopsida > Laurales > Lauraceae > Litsea > Litsea cubeba. Next base: position 122,333,723 of record CM022947.1, on the reverse strand, counting down.
AAAACCACTACATAAGGTTCCGCTTAGCTAGAATTGCTTCCATGCAGTTGAATCATGTCAACCATTGGGAAACTTTTCTCTCATACACACTGCTCTTGCAAGAGTGCATCTGGACCATCTCCATAGACAGGAACCCCTTGAATTTCACCTGGCTCTATGTGACGAACGGCAACGATGCACACTGCATAGGTGTGTAGAAGAAAATCATCCATCAACCACGGGGTTCATCTGTCCAAACATAAATGTCTTATGAGTTAACATTAAAGAGAATTTTTCACGAGCTAAATTTAAATTTTAAATGAGCACTATCTAAAAACTCAATAATCTAACTGTTCAATATTATTTGAAAAATTAAACCATCTTTCTTTTTCTACTTTTTATAAAACTCTTTTTACTTATACTATATATATATATATAATTCCACTTTCATGGACGGTTCAACTAACCCTGACGGCTGACGCAGTTGGTTAGGACCACGACTCAGGAAAGGTTATAGTTTCAAATTTGCACTCTCCCTAGGGCCACTTTCCCATGCAAAAGCTTGATTTATTCGGTACATGAGGGAGGCAGGACTTCAAGTGTATAGAATAATAGTCGGTTATTGAAAAGGTGAGACACCCTACTCAGTTTTAAAAAAGAAAAGATGTTGACGGTTCAGCTGGAAAGAACCACCAATAGAATAGACCAAGTGCCATTGAATCTTGGGTTCATGGCCGGTTTGTTTTCTAAAACATGTAAAATGAGAAATTGTTGTGGCCGGTTCGTTTTCGAAAACATGTAAAATGAGAATTTGTTTTAAAAAGCATGGATAGAAAATGCCGGTGTCGTGAAGAGTGAGTGCCCCCACCCCCACCAAATCTTTTTCCAAGACAACGACAACTTCTGAGGTCCACAGTTAGATGATGGCATCCGTCTTCTTCGGAAAGAGTTCAGACAAACGCAAAGCATGCTACATGGGTCCCACTCAAGATTTCAAGCATCTCGCTTTCAGTTCACTGTGATTACAGAAAAAAAAAGGAGTGATATGAAATGATCAAGATAAGGAAAGAACAAGTGCCAGAGAATTGATTTCTGAAACGTAGATGAAAAATATAACTAGCGCATCAACCTGGCACTCCATTTCTACTTGGTTCATATGCCATTCTGAGCATGTTTTTCAAATCATCCAACATATCCTTGAAGTTTGGAGAATTTCAAAAGTCAACAGTGACATTTTAAATATTTTATTTTGAAATTCGAACGATTAATAAAAAATTTTCAAATGTTTCATGGACAACAATCGACATTTAATATAAAAAAAAAATCTCAATGTATGGAATTTTGGATAGAAATTCTTGCAAAAAAAAGAATGCATGTGGTTAGTGAGAGGGTTTTCATCAACTAATACCTCACCTCGATCATGAAACTATCTTGCATGAGTGGCACTTATTCAAATTTGACTAAAATTATATCCTTAACTACCACTGAATTATATGGCATACTATACTACTTTTTAGAAAAGTTTGTATATAGTGTCAACTTGACTTGGATAATGGTGGGTTCCACTTCCATCACTCAAATTGAAAAGAACCACATATAATATATCTAGTGGCATGCAACTTCTTATCTATTTAAAAAGATGGCTTGCATTTGATTGAAGTCTTCATCTCTCTCCACTAAAATTAAAACACATATAAGGAAATTATTAAAATAAATAAAAACATCCTTCTAAATAACCAACTTATTTAGGCCCCAAAAACAAAAAGGCCAGATAGAAAACCAGAAGAAAATGTGGCACATAAAGTCCCACTCAAATACCCAAAACGTGAAAAATAACCAATAATACCTTAAAATTTCCTGCATCACTCCGCAAACAAACCCCTTTTAACCATTGTATAATAGACTTCACATGTGCGGTTCTTAGTATAGATTGCCATGTGAACAATAGCAGTCATGTCGAATACCAAAGCATCTTTTATATGTAAATAAGCACTTGATGGTCTGTGGTGTATGTTTGGACTTTGAGGACACAAAATGTGCTTTAAGACATAGATATTTGTGTTGGGAGGCAAACGCTAGAATCCTAGATATTGCATAAAGATTAATATAGAAAATGTTCGAATATGTACTCCTCTGCGAATTCTCTCTGCTCTCAAAAACGAGATTTCTCTTTTGTATACATAACTACAGAGCAATAGCGCATATTTATAGACTACATTAGGGACCTTAAGAAGTAAATAAGGGATAGGCTTCTAAAGGAAGTAGGAAATCCTAATTCGACCCAAATTAGAATCCCAGTTCCATAAATTATAATTCAGTCCACTAGAGAATTATAATTGCACTCCTGTCCTTTATTCATAAAATAATATTTCGAGCTTCTTGTTTTTAAATAAATGCTTATTAATCCCCCCACGTTAAGATTTCAGATATCCATCGATTAAATAATTACTGACATCTATATTTAATCGATATCTTTATAACTCCTTGAGACCTTACGCTCATCTTATTTGATATGTCGGACACGAAGTCCACCTGCAGGGTTTCACATTATTAAAACTTAAAAGCTTCATCAAGAGGATATCATCAATCCCTATTACGGGACGTGGATTCCGTCAATAAACTAATCATACATGTAGTGTAGTCATCTAATTTACTGAGATTATTGACCCATAAAAGATCTCACTCCTTTGTAAATAAAAATGTGAAACACTAACTGTATGTGTCTATTATATATATCGGGATTAAGAACACAAGCACTCAAAATAATCATTTGGATGTTAATCATCTTATATAGCCAGTATAAAGACAATAAACCCAAAAGCAGTCATGTTCAATACACACAAAGCGTACTAGCATAATGAGTTGAAACTATTCTATTTCCCGCATCCAAGACAAGCGTGCTAAAACATCATGCTACAATCGTACCGACGGTGCGTCCAAAACCATCTATATTGTGAACAACTTATATTCTATAAGAACCGACAAACAAGTCTTCCGTGTATAAGCTGAACTCTACATACCAACTTATCTACTTTATATAACAAAAGACACACTCATACATAATACTAAACAATGCAACAATTTGCCCATACAAATTCTTATAAAGATGAAAGACCAATATATACAAATAAATAAATCAGTTAAAGACAAATACATGAAAATATGCTTTTAGTATAAATTTCCAACACTATGTTCATTAGCTCTACGGCTCTACATGATAGGGTGAGATGTGAATAATACAAACATCAAAAATCAATGTTAAATCAATGTTATCGACCCTTTTTAGCCATGCAATTTGTCTCATACAAAATGTCAACCTTCTTTCATTCACCCCATTGCCTCCATTAAACAGAGAAAAATAAAAAATAAAAGAAATTGGGCTTGTTTGCGACAAATGCCATTTTTACTACAGATTCTTATGCAATTTGAGACCCATTGACTCCACCTACATGCATGCCAAATAACAAACTTCTGTCATTAGATAATAGAATTATGTTAGCTTATTCAGTATAATGGAATAAGATTAAGACGATGACAGTATATATATATATACATACTATGATTGGCTTAGTTCTTTGGGTCTGTTAGATTAAGGGCCCCAGATAAACCATTTGTGAGATCGAGTGTTTTGAATTTCTCCTATCTCTCTCTTTGTAGTCAAGAGAAATGATTCCGAGTCTCTGAAAGACCAGTTTTATGGGCCACCAGAATGGTTTACTAGTTCTAATTTAATCAATCGATGCACAGCAGAAATAAATCAATCAGATAGAACTAGCAAATAAATCTACCATGCAATCACCACAAGAAGGCAGACACAAAATATAGCATGGAAACCCTATCCAGGGAGAAAAATCACGAACCAGAAATCAAGATTTTACGAATAGTTACAAGATATACTCACTAGCTCATTTACCTGGATCTGTACCTCGACCTAAGGACTGTAGTTATTCTTGCAAAGAATCCACTGACATGACATCCACCGCGCCCCGTTCTCCTTACCTGATCTCCTCGCACCTTGCCAGTCAAGATGAACTATCTTCTCCTTCGAAAAGCAGAAGCAACAGTGACCTTCTAGAGCAACCTTCAGAACAATCTTTCAATAGCTCTAGAGAATAAACTCTCTCTAATGACTCTCTGACTCAGATTAATGAGAGTGGTGGTGGTCCATAGGGTTGAGAGTAGTACCCTATATATAGCTTCAAATCCGTGCCTAATACTTAGAGCACAAGTAGGACTCAAACTGCGAAAACAAAGTCTCAAAAGGAAACAGTTTTGTATTAGAAAAGACTTTCCCAGAATTCTGCACGCCTGATCGCTCGAGCGAACCCTTCATCCGCTCGAGCGAATGGGGTTCTGGCGCTCGAGCGGACTCCTTGCTGGACTGTTTGTTGCGGAAATTCAGCAGTTTATTCTTCCAGTTTTATTTTTCTAATGCTTTTAGACCTTTCTTCTCATAGTCCTTCCATCTTCTATTTTCGGAGTCCTTTTCTAAATAAAACATGCAACACAAAGACTCTTAGAATTTTGTCCAATATAAATTAATCAATACAAAAATACCTAACAATCTCTGCGACCTTCTGTAACTGGCGTCAAGGATGAAAATGAGACGCTTACACGTTCATTGATTGATTGATGAGGTCAGGTCTCATGGAGATAATGAGAAACACATTTGCTTAATATTCCATGCACCCCTCACTCGGTTTTGGTTTATTTGGTCTGGACAAGGAGACAAGAGAACAGATGCAAAGTCACTTGCACAAAATCATTAATTTATTATACGATATAAAGGTGTTTGGCTGCTTAGATGATCACAATATGACAAACTTGATCGTACCTGCTTCGACCCCACATTATACGATTTACAAATGTTTCTTGCATAAAGACATGTTTTAAGTTGGGACACTTTGATTATGTACTAAACTATTATTTGTTTTGAAGAGTCAATTATTGCATCCACCACGATGTCTAGCGCATTATTATAGTCCAGAGAAGATAATACCTAAGCACAAAGAGACCCACTGACGAAATTCAAAGTTTCAAACCTTGCGAGTGCCCCCTTTTGAATTGACTTGGGGCCAAATCCTCTTTAACTTTTACAAGTAATCAAAATGACAGTGGGGCCATCTGCAATTGAATTAGAATTTGATGAAGAGCCAAACAGGGGGAGGGTTTTGTTCTAGTGGTTTTGAATAGCTTATAACCCTATTAGTGGGTTTATAGGGCTGACTATAGGGTTCCATTTCTTCAGATGTTAGAGGATGTAGGCTCTCTTTTTTATTTTTTGGGTGCCCAACTAATGGGCTGAACTTCACAAAAGACTGAAGTTATGAAAAAAAAAAAAAAAGACTGCTCCTGTATGAAAAGAAGCCTTAGCCATGGAAAAGAATTCAACTCTCCAAAAGGAGGGAGAATCCAGGAATTGAGTCCTAGATAAGTTCGGTGAGAAACAGCTAGAGCACACATTAATATAATTGAAGGGGACCTCCATGAATAGACAGCTACCATTCAATACCAGACCCTTTTTTTTTTTTTTTTTTGAAGTTCCTAGTTGCCCCGTTGAAAATCATCTTGTACAAGGTCAGAACTTTCATAATTGCAAGATTTATTCTAGGTGGACCGTGGACCAATGTCATGCACCTTTTAGTTAAGATAATATTTTTCCTCTTTTTATTTATTTAGAGATTTTTACCAAAAAAAAAACATGAAAACATGTATGAACTTGGCTGAAGATATTGTCAACCTCCTACAACTTTCTTTTTTTTTACCATTCTTTTTTTTCGATGGTTTTTATATCTAATTGTGTTAAGTTTGGAGGAGATGATGTTAAGATTTGGCGAAAGATGAATATCCATTTCAAATAAATGAAGAAAAACCAAAATGATGTGATGAATGCATCAAAGAAAAAGGGTGTGACAAGGGACAAGTTTTTCACAAATCACATAATGAAGTGTGTTCAATCCATCCATTGTCATATGCATTCTTAAAGCTAGTTTAAAGATTCCAGATTAATGAAATAAAAAAACACTCTCAAGGATCTAAAACTCAATACAAATGATAGAAAACCTAGGAGAAATCTCACTGTTTAAAGATTGCCCAACATGACTCCCTACATATTGCTCATAGACATCAAAACTTATGAGATTCCCCCAAACATATGGCTTCAAACTCTAAATATTCACAAAAACATGCCCAAATTCATCCATTCAAATTTTAGTCGAAGCCGCGGCCAAATCGAGAGAGAATCCTCATTTAGGCATTTCACCGAACACCTTACACTCCAAACTCGAACTCTCAAAACTCATGTGAAGAGAACAACAAATGTGTATAAATTAAGCATGAGATACATACACTGAAGCAAGACTACTTGGACACAAAATGCGGTAATTTTAATAACCTTTTCATCACTAGGTAGAAGAAAATGGAACAAAATATCATTTTTTTACAATGAAGGTTGACATGACGATATCCTCAACTGAGTTGATGATATCTTCAACTGTGGTGATTTCATCAAAATAAAAATAAAAGTAAAAATGCACAAACCATTATCTCGTCATTTTATAGCTTTCTTTGTAAAACCGTTTAATTAAGATTTAAACTTATTTTTTGTCGTTAAAATCCCTTTATTTATTCATTCTAATTACATTTATCCATTCATACTTGTGGTTCATGTACGAAATCTATCTATATTATAAGACAAAAACTCATGGATGGAAAGTCCTGCCATGTGTCAACAATCTAAAATTTTCATTATTTGACACTTGGCAGTATTATTTTGACACTTGACGGTACTTTCCTTAAACATTTAATACCCTCTTCTCACATTTTCTTAAACATTTAATATCCATGGATGGAAAGTCCTGCCATGTGTCAACAATCTAAAATTTTTATTATTTGACACTTGACAGTATTTTAGTAATATTTTTAGACCCGGGCTTAGCAAGGATTTTTTTGCTAGTGGTTAATAAAGAGAAGTCCATCACATCCACGGTAGGTACCCACATGGATCCGTATGAACTGTCTTTAAACAATGAGTTGAAATGGCACTTGGTAGTTGGTACTCCTTAGACTCTCTGCAGCAGTCAACGTGCTTAAGATCTCCTCGTTTGAAGTCTCAAGTCGAACTATCAAAAACTTGTCTCCATTCTACAACTTTGGTGTTGAATTGAAACATTCGAGGAGCTTGTAATTCCCAACTCTGACTGTCGTTTTGAATAAGGTTGGTCGCAATTTAATTAGAATTCTCTGCCAGTTGTAATATCCGGTCCCATTCAACCGACCTTATTGATGTATTTTGTGAATACTGTCTTCCTTGGGGGCATCACTTGAAGATTTTTAATTGAATGTTAAGCTTCCAGTCGTACTAAAATTTGATTTTTGCCCATCAACGTTGAGATTTAAAAGATATTCAACCAATTGTTCGTATGGCAAAGGATGATGCAAAAATTACGATGCGAGAACCCCTTTTTTTATATTTAAATCCTGTCGCTTTCTTTCTTTTTCTTTTCTTTTTGCCTTAACATCTTCTTTCTAATGTGATTTTACATTTTTTTCATCCTTTAAAAAGAATGAAGAAAAGAAATTATCCTTTTTTACCACATAAGACTCTCATTTTTTACGTCTTCAAATGATGAGATAGAGCTCATATACCCCCTTGTGATGAGTGAAATGGACGAACTAGATAATTATGAGATATTATTTTAAAAGTTCAAGGATATTTTTTACAGCAAACAAATAAGATACTGAGAAAGAAAGAGTTTTCAGAGTTGAGATAAAAGGTGAATATGCGCGTTTCAGTTTTTGATGAGAAGATAAAAATGTGGAATATCCAATAAACGTGGGATATCGAACAACTTATGGGTAAGATCATCATTTTCGTAGATCTTTTGTTGCACAAACAATGAGAGGCAAAGTTGATCATCATTTTCGTAGATCTTTTGTTGCACAAATAATGAGAGGCAAAGTTGGATCTTAGGACACCCTTACGGTCAAAATCCCTTCTCTTATTTTTCTTTTTTTGAAAGTAGTCCTAGCTTCAGGATTTAGCAACCCAAGGACTCATCTAATTGTGGCTCAACCCAATCTTTCATTAAGCGTGCTCTACTCCTCTAAATGGGTGCACCTAACCTCTTGGTTTAGACATCAAAAAGATGCTGGTAGGAATAAGATGAAACTCTAAGCCTGGAATCCTTTTTTCAACCTCACAAATGCAGCTTGAATTAGGCTAGAAACTTTTGGGGCTAAAGAAACTTGAGCTTTCATCTACTACATCGAGCTTGTAGCTAAAAGATCAGTTCACAAATTAAGAAAACAATATTGGGTCATTTTGAACGCCAACAATGGGATTCTTGTCCTGCCTGTCCAAATGCACACACACCAAAAATAAAAAATAAAAAATAAAAAATAACGGTTAGAAATACAAAGCATTCTACAATCAGAAGGGACATCTTGACTTTTAGACTATTTGCTCCAGAAAACAATATTGTACGGGTATGAAGTTTTTGCTCAAAATATAGAATTGACCAGCCAACAAGTCCTAGGTGTGTACTGTGTATGTTAGTCATATTCTCTCCCAAGAAAACATTAGGCTTTGAATTTTATGATATTACATTTTAATAGATAACATTGAGACTCTCCTTGTCCCTTGCAGCACGCAACAAAACAATAACAATGACCATGACAATAAGGATTACATGACACTTTAAAACCAGATTTTGGTTAGAGAGAAGCTGAATCAGACAACAGTCAATTGTAAGATTTTGAGAAGTTTATAAAATCAGGATAAGGCTTTCATAATGATAATAGTGACGACCTCTTATAGATGAGATAAAGCTTTAATAAAATGGTGACGATGATCATGGTGCTGATAATCTATAAATGAGCTCTTAGTTGATACATTGCACTTTACACATATCAATATGCACATGGTTTACTTATACATCAGTATGTTAAAAAAATAAGAGCAACTCTTAAACAAATAACATAGGAGAAAACTCTTCCACGCGGACAGTCATGTGGGGCCCACCTGGGCACTGGTCCAAATGGATCATCTAAAACCCCATCCCCTATGTCCATTGGATCCGATGGATTTGCACCGGTCCGAACAGACACGTTGGATTGATGGTCATTTTTTTTTCTTTTACCTAGAGCACCACAAGGCCGTTTGCACAAAGTCCGTGGGAACCATCCACAAAATAGCACTCCCCGATAAATTATTATATGGATACAAACATACATATATTATATAGGGAAATATATATGAGATGGCTTATTATATAGGGAAATATGTATCAGATGGCTTGGGTGATGCAATTTCATGGTTTAAGGATTGAATTGCAAGTTTACAACCATTTTCCGTTTTTATTTTTTAAGTAGAATTGCTTTTTTGATAGATGTACCATACTCTTAACAGGGGGCACCCATGAAAGGATCCTTTTGGATCAAAGTATGCCATACCATGAGAAAAAGTGTGTGAACATGATCCACCTATCATCAAGGAGAAATGACCAAGCCCCACCCACTCTAAAGAGAAATGGTCAAATCTAAATTCACCTTGTGGAGCTCACAGCAAGTCTCCAACAAGACACATTTTTAATTGCACATAGCCTGAATTCTTATTTAAATCAATTCCCATGTAAATGAAAAACCAAGCCATTTTAAAAGCTTCAAATGAGATACCATGATCATCATCATCAACAAATGAAGTTGATTTTTATCTCCCTCATAGGAAAAAAAAAAACAAAACAAAACTTCCTTAAAAAACAATAAGCTAAGCATATATGTAACCAAAGTGCCCCCCACAAGATAGGATAAACATGGATTGTAATGATGCCAAAATTGGATTTCGGACACCACCGGTCAAGTAATAAATGCAGTAATAAATACGGTAAATAAATGAGAGAGAGAAAGAGAATTTATAGTGGTTCGGTCTGTGTGACCTACATCCACTTCATAAAAGCTGTGGTATTTTACTTCTCCAATTAGTAGGGATTACCTGTCCGGTCAAGTAATAAATGCAGTAATAAATACGGTAAATAAATGAGAGAGAGAAAGAGAATTTATAGTGGTTCGGTCTGTGTGACCTACATCCACTTCATAAAAGCTGTGGTATTTTACTTCTCCAATTAGTAGGAATTACATGCTAGGAGAATACAAGAGTAGAAAAATGGGAAGATATCAATTGTCCCCCAAGTGCTGGTGGGGCTTCTCAATTTATAGTCCTCCCCTAACAGATGGGGAAGACTCTTCAGCAACGTTTGCCCTGCTTGAATGGAGCCTTCGAACTGCCCTCGCGCTGGACGAGGCAGATGAGATATTCTCCGCAGGACCTGATAAAAGTAGGACCCCTTCCGAAGGGACGTGGCTGCCTTGACTTCGCTGTGGATCTGGATCCGGACCTGAACGGATCGATCAGGCTTCCACTGATTTACACTTTGGCTTATTGGGCTATTCTGACCTGACTCATCCTCATGAGTTGGGTCATTTGGTCCTCACTCATCAGATTGAACCCCCGACTCTTGTGACTAAAAAGTAGAAAATCACATACAAACCGTGTGTGTATCTTTTACACATGTGACAATGGTGGTGTCAATGGTCCAAAGGCACCTCCTTTTTCCCCTTTAAATAAAAAGAAACAGAGGTCACCAAACAAACGAGTTCATACACACCCACCCACAGCGAACTTTCATGTCCAGGCAGCTAACGTGAAAAACGAGACCGCGGCAACTGATATAAAGCAATCCAAAACTCCACTTACAAACTACAATCTCCCCAAACGCGCCAATTCACAATCACCATACTCAACATTCAACAACTGACGAACAGGAATCTTGATATTTTCAAAAATCGGAATCAGATTCATCTCCTCCTCTTTCGCTCTCCTGTAGTCTTATCTGAAAGATTTCTCTTATCCAAATCCTTCCCAAAGCATTCAATTTCTGTTTCTGATTGTTTTTTAGTTATAGATGGGAGGTTGGACGGCTCTGATTGAGGTCTTCAAGAGACCGACGGAGGGAGATGCTTGGATGGAGCTCGTCTTCTTCCTCGGTTCTCTCTGGGTTGCTGTTCTCTTTGGGATCTTTACAGGATGGGCATGGAAGCCCAGGTGGGCGTGTTTGGCAAGAGAGAAATTCGATGGGGGAAAGATTTCGGACATGGCATCTTTGCCTTCGGTTGCTATGGGGTTGATTTCAAGCTTTAGTTCGTTCGTTCCGTGGATTTCAGAGGGCAAGGAGGAGAACCAGACATTTGAAATGACGGAGCCTATGAAATCTGATGATGGGTATGTCGGTTTCTGGTTTTATTTGGTTTTTCTGTTTGTTTTTACTTAAAACCATGTGAATTTTGGTGAAAAGAAAAGGGATTTGAGGAATTTAAGGACTTGGGTTTCTATTCTCTTACTGGATTTTTTCCTTTTCAGTAAGTCGAAGATTGAGGAAAATGAGAAAGTGTTGGTGACAAAGGAGGATTTAGAGCATTTGTGCCAACTTGTGGAGGAGAGAGATGAGGGTCCTGCCTGGCAACAGATGATGGAGCGTTCAATGCCGAATATGAGATATCAAGCATGGAAAAGAGAACCCAAGGTAATGAGTGGCATTTGAAATTGAAATTACAAAGTTGTGATGTAGAAAAGATTAATTATTCTATTTCAGGAGTGATTTGTATGGATTGATTTGAATGGGCTTTTGGTTTTTTTGCAGACGGGTCCTCCACAGTATCGAAGCAGAACTGTATTGGAGGATGCAACTCCTGAGTTAGTGAGGGACTACTTCTGGGACGATGAATTCAGGTCCAAATGGGATGACATGCTTGTACAATCTGAGACCTTAGAGGAGTGCCCCATTACTGGAGCAATGGTGGTTCAATGGATTCGGAAGGTGGGGTGAAATTCTCTCTCTCTCCCTCTCCCTCTCTCTCTCTGTTTGTGTGTTGAAGTAATCTAATAATAATTCTTCTTGGTTGTGCAGTTTCCTTTCTTCTGTAGCGACAGAGAATACATAATAGGACGTCGAATTTGGGAGTCTGGAAAGACTTATTACTGTGTAACAAAGGTAAGGGAAATAAAATGATAATTGAAATAGCTTATGATCACAAATTATCCGTATTTCATTTATTTTCTTTGATATGTGCTATGAAACCATGGTGCTGTTTGTAATTCCATTCTTTTACTTACTTGGTTTTTACCAGGAGCCGGTGTAATAACATGGAAATAAATAAAGCCCCAAAAACAAGATCTGAAAGTTCACCAAGTTGAGTCATTTGGCTCAATATGAAAAATAAAGCTGAAAGTTAGCTTTTCAGATAAGGTTTTACAGAGTTGTAATTGAGTGTTAAGCCTGGGTCAAGTCAACTGAGTCCCAACTGAAAAATCTAAGTTAGACTGGGTCATGCATTAAGTTTTGATGGAGGCTACAGTCTTTCTTGACTCAGCCAAGTTGGGCCAGGTCAATTTGAGTTTTATTACTATGCTAGGAGGCAGTTGAACCCAAATTGATGGATTGATGATGATGATAACCCATGGTTGGAGGAACTTGATTATATTCTCACATATTTGCTCAATTATATTTGTATGCTATATAATCCACTGCTTGGAATTTTATGTTGTCTTATTATTCTTTGAAGATGTTATTATAGGAGGGAGGTCAAAGGGCTGTTATCATGTTATTGCTCAAAAATGAAGATTCCTCTATATGAACTCAAGCTGTATAAGGCAAAAGGCAATTAAGTAACCCCAACAAAGTAAACTCATTTTGCATTTTATAACCATGCGAGGGTCCAAAAGAGATAAAACAGTCAAGAAAGTATATAAGCCCAACAATAAAACAAGGTCATCAAGCAAAACTATAGAAAAGCAGAAAAAGTGGGTTCCAAGGATTTAATATCCTGATTTAGAGGTTTAAGGGGAGTAAAAACTATAAGACCTGTTTGTGAAGAGGGGAATTCGTTCCTAGTTGAACATAGGCTGCACCAAGAGTCCACTTTCAGCTCCTATTTATTTGCTTTGCTTATAAACAATATGACAGCAGCATTTCCTGGTAGATTCAATTGGAATATGTTGTTTGCAAATTAACCATGTGATGCTAGTTAGTCAAAGAAAAAAAAAGAGTAGCAAACGATGATCTAAAACTGGGGAGATGAGCTTTTGAGTTGAATGATTTGAGATTTGGCTAAATGAATATTAGAATATATTGAGCATAAGTTTTTCTGGATAGAATGACAGCTGCTTCATGCCATTGTGATAGATTTATTATGTAAGAGCAGCTATAGAACAAAAGAGAAGGTTACAAGAGGATATTGCAAAAACTAGATTAATCCAGGGTGAGCAAAGTGTTGTTTAATGATCGAGTTCCACACTCTCTCTTCTGTTAGGACATTTTTATAAGATGTTTGTTGGACCAATGTTCTTATACAGAACTGATGGTTGGGCAACAAACAAAGAAGACTCTGAAGTGCATGTAACTGAGATGCATTTTCTACGATGGATGTCTGCAATGATGAATCAAGGATAAAATTAGAATTAAGTAAATGTGAGGGGAAATGAGAAAAATTAATGTCATTGAGATGGCCTTGTCATGCATATATAATGACCAAAATCAGCCTATGTATGAAAGCGATACAAGGATAGGAGACCAATCCTACTAGGAATGAAGTAGTCATGTATGACATGCTAGGATTGTGGATTGACATAGCCTAATAGTGATAAAGAGTAGCAGTAGATATTATTTAGTAGTCACAGGAAATGGATTGTGGATTGACATAGCCTAATAGTGATAATGCCGTTTCTCATGATGATTTTATAATAGCGATGATCTCTCTCTCTCTCTCTCATCAGCAGAGACTGTGATTTTTCAGGGAGTACCATGTCCATCTGTTCCAAGGCGCAACAAACCAAGACGTGTTGACTCATACTATTCAAGTTGGTGCATCCGAGCAGGTAACTGAAGTTTTCCATTCACTTGTATTAATTGGAGGAAATTTACAAATATATCTGGATCCTTGTTTTCTTGAAACAAGGAGATATTGATTCATCCAATCTAAGATTTGACAACTTAATAAAATATCATCTTTCCTTTTTTCATTCAAAAGAAGCAATTGAAAGAGTGCATTAGCTGACATAAACTTTTATACAGCTGGCAAATCTTGATTGAATGAAACAGCATCTCCATATTTCAACGAAACAGGAGATCTAGACTCGGAACCTAAAAGCTTTCCCCCAACGTGACCCTTTTTATCATATTATATGTTGACCCTGCTCTCACTACCTTTTCAAGTCCCTAATCCGTTAGCTTTTATACCACAGCCCAAATCCAATATATGCTTTTTCTCATTGATAGAATTGTTTGGTGTCAAAAATACAAATAGTCACTTGTAATAAACTCTTGGAACAGTTAATTCAGAGTCTTGTGTTGCTGTATGAAACAGTGGAATCAGACAGAGGGGATGGCCAGCTTACTGCATGTGAGGTGCTACTCTTCCATCATGAAGAAATGGGCATTCCGTGGGAAATAGCAAAGATGGGCGTTCGCCAGGGAATGTGGGGGGCTGTTAAGAAAATTGAGCCCGGTCTACGGGCTTACCAGATGGCTAGAAGGTCAGGGGCACCACTGTCAAGATGTGGCGTCATAGCTCAGATCAATACAAAAATTGGCACTGACTATTTGACAACCTCGAAATCTACCAGTGATTCATCAGAAGTCAAAACACTCAACTCATCGGAAAAATCATGTAGACCAAACATACCCAAGTTGATTGTCATTGGTGGGGCAGTCGCCCTTGCTTGTAGCATTGATCGAGGGCTTTTGACTAAGGCTTTTATTTTTGGAGTTGCCAGAAGATTTCCCATGCTAGGAAGGAGGTTGTAATTTTTTGAAGCAGCAATTGGGCAGTCCTCATATTAGCGGGCACCCATTATGTTGATGTTGATAGAGAGCAAATTTTTTTGATCTTCCCTTCCTGTTAACATACCAGAGGACTTGTAAGTCTTTTCCTTTGATTTTTTTTTTTTGGGGTCCTGGTAATATATAAAGGAAGAAATTCAGAGAGGTTTTAGGGTTGTATTGAACCCAAAAAAAGGAAGAAAATAAAAAGAACCCCTTCACAGTTTCCATTGTCTCCCTTGTTTCTGTTTGCCAATATTTAAATATAAAAAGGGTAAATAAGCCAAAAGTCCCTCATATTGATCTTGTAAGGCCTCCAGTACATAACATTACTGTTTAAGGCCTAAAGTCCTTGCGCATGGGATTAATTCAGGCGATGGTCCTTAGCATGTCACATCAGATTTTTTTATGACTTATTCGCCCTTCTAACCGTTTGAATAGATGTCGTGCAATCTGATCCTAATTTTTAGCTCCAACTCATCGTCTTTCCCTGATTACTGTCGAATTTTAAATGTGGTAAGATGAGATTTAGACAGAACCATATACAACTCAGCTAAAATGATATCAAACTCATCCTAGATCAAAAGCAAAGTTAGATAGAACCATAACAAAGTCAAATAAAATCATAAACAAATTCATTTAAATTCACTTCAGACATAGATAATTTTATATCAGATTCAGATAAATTCAAACCAAATCTAGTCAAACCAACATAATCTAGTCAGATGATTTTATATCAAATACAAATAAATTTATATTGATGGGACATAACTTTTTGTGAAGTAGTTATGATTTCGAACACAGATAAATTCATAGAAACTCACATCAAATTAATATAAATGCACAACAAACTTAGATAATTAATTTCAAATTCAAATAAACTCACCTCTCCAGTTTAATTCATATTACACTCAGATTAATTCACAACAAACAAGATAAATTCATATCAAACTTATATAAATTCATACAAAACAGAGATAAGTTTAATTTAAAGTCAGATAACTTCATGCCAAAGTCTGATAACTTATGCAAAACTCAGATAAATTCACAGCACACTCAGATTAATTTACAGCAAACACAGATAAATTCATATCAAACTTATATAAATTCATACAAAACATAGATAAATTTAATTTAAAGTCAGATAACTTCATGCCAAAGTCTGATAACTTATGCAAAACTAAGATAAATTCATATCAAACTTATATAAATTCATACAAAACAGAGATAAGTTTAATTTAAAGTCAGATAACTTCATGCCAAAGTCTGATAACTTATGCAAAATTCAGATAAATTCACAGCACACTCAGATTAATTCACAGCAAACACAGATAAATTCATATAAAACTTATATAAATTCATACAAAACAGAGATAAGTTTAATTAAAAGTCAAATAACTTCATGCCAAAGTCTGATAACATATGCAAAACTCAGATAAATTCACAACAAACACAAATAAATTCATACAAAACAGAGATATGTTTAATTTAAAGTCAGATAACTTTATGCCAAAGTCTGATAACTTATGCAAAATTCAGATAAATTCACAGCACACTCAGAAAAACTTATTTAAAACAAAGTTGAATACATTTCAAAGTCAAATAAAATCATGCGAAATCCATTTAATTTCACCCCAAACTCATATTATTTTATAAGAATCTCAGATACACTCAGAAGAAAATCAGATAAAATCGTGTCACAGTCAAATAATTTTACTCGAACCCTGTTTAATTGATAACAAACACAGTTAATTACAAATCAAACTCAGATAAAATCATGTAATATACAGATAAACTCATTTAAAGTCCTTTTTAATTGATATCAAACTAAGGCAACTTGAGAACAAACGTAGATAAATTCACAGCAAACGTAGTTAATTATAAATCAGACTCAGATAAAATCATGTAATATACAGAAAAACTCATTTAAAGTCCTTTTTAATTGATATCAGACTAAGACAACTTGAAAACAAGCCTAGATAAATTCACAGCAAGCTTAGATAAATTCAGAGCAAACTTAGATAATTGCTTACGTTACGGATCGTATGACGGTCTGAAATGTGTTTAGGCGGAGCGTGTTTGCTAAGGTATAGAGAGGGCATTTTTGTCTTTTTGACTGTGTCAGTTTTAAAAGAGGATTGCCGCCTCTATGGAAAACTATCTTGGACCCTAGGCTTTAAAATGCAATGATGAAGGACCTTCCGCCAAATGCCCCATATAAAAACATAGTTTAAAGTACCGTCCCCAGCCAAAGGAAAGGAATAGCTATTAACCCCGAGGGGTAGCGGCTAAGAAATTGGAGGTTGCGGAATTGAACTTGTGCTCTCTCTCCCTAGAGCCACTTTCCCAAGCAAAAGCCTGGCTTACCCAGTGCATGAAAGAAGCCCCGTGGAATCTGCCGCACTCTATGGTAATATTGTTTGATCAAACCTTAATATTGTTTGATCAAACCTTCCAGCATGTATAGTTCTTGGCACCCAATGTCACCTTGATTAGAGTATTATTTACCTTGATTCATGTATAGTTCTGGCCCCCAATATCACCTTGATCAGAGTATTATTTACCGTGGGATTGCATCACGCGTCACGACAGGATATATATATATATATATATATATATAAATTTGGACTGAATCGGCCTTCATAATCCATTCAGTGGCTCTTTAAGAGAAGTTCAGCCCATGAAGGGTTTCATCATTATTGCTCATAAGCAAGCAGATCTTAGAGGCATGCAACCCCTCTCCATGAATCTAGCACTGATGAGAATACTAACCGGGATAGTTTTGCTCATGAAAAATCTTCATTAAGCACTAACAATTTAGAGAACCCCACACATGCAGACCCACACAAAACCTCTTTGATTTTCTGGAAGTTTGAAGTTCTATAACTGAAACTATTTAAAGGGCCTACAGCCTTGAGAAGTAGAAAGAAAGCAAGGATACACACAACCTCTTTAGCTCTGAATAAAGTAGAAAAGTCACAACCAAATTTCATTCAAAGGACTTACACTTGAGTTGAAGAAGGGAAGACAAAATGACTAGACAGGGCAAGGACTTGAAAGTGAAAGTATACATAAACCTTACCAATCTTGACGTATTTGGGTATCAGAGAAAGCAAGTAGCATCTCTTTACAAAATGCTTTTGATTAACAACTATGGCAATTTAAAACATAATACCGTAGACCATAGCATGTCCCAATCTCTGAAATGTTCATCTGTTAACAATTGGAACTACAAAGGGAATGAATGGCACTAAAACATTAAAAGAAAGAAATTAAACATCACAAAAAACCCTGATTCCATCGGAGGCTCTTTTGTGTTAAAGATGAAGTTCAGACCAACACTAACAATTCTAAGGAAACAGATCATATAAAAAAAAGAGCAGATGAGCAGCTTTGGAAACCTAGACCTGGGCAGTGCCAGCTGTAAATCCTGGATCCTCACATCTGTAGCTCCCATCGGGGCCAATCCCAAAACCTTTAGGATCTGCAAACACATTCTCTAACAGCTGGCTGCGTGGAGGGTGGGGACTTGCATCAGCAAACTCCACAGCATCCTCAATTATCTCATCAATCTTCTTCTCAATAGCCTTCAACTCAGATTCATTGGCTAGACTGTTCTCAATTATATATTTCTTCAAAGCAGTGATGGGGTCTCTTGCAGCATATCGAGCCTTCTCGGCTGCCAAAAGAAAAATTAAGTATGAGGTGAAATAGTAGTCAATGGTCAACTCCACATCAGATGCCAAGCAATGAAAATATGGTCAGACGAAAATAATCTCCATGTAGTATATGATTTGAGTGTATTCTTATTTCATGTCATACACAATAAGTTTAAATGCTTCTGTTTTAATGAAAATTCAAACTGGAAAATAAAAATAAATACAGAAAGATATCCATATCCATCCCAAATTGGCTAAGAATATCAATCAAGCAGGGATCATAAATTACGGTTGGATTAAAAGCAGATAGATGGTGTCAGACTTCTGTATAAATTACAATACAGTATAGCACATGATATACTTCTCATTTCCAGTTTAGACCATGCCGGCCAAATTTTCCTTTCTCACTCAAAATTTGGCCAAGATCAACTTGTCAGTTACCCATAAACACTACCTTCTATTCAGAAATATTTACTTGAGACCAATATAACCCTTCAAAAACCCTAAAAAGGACAATACAGTCATTTTACCCTCACAGCCAAATAGAAGAGGGCTTTAACTTGGTAAGAAGTGAAGGTCCAATGTTGAAAAGGTTGAAGTCTCTGATTTCACTTCCATGCAGGGAAGGATGTAGATCTGCTATGTGCAGATATTAGTAGCACGAAGCGGGAGCAGGAGCAGGAGCGGGGGCGGGGGAGCGGATGATCACAGAAGTGTGGAAGTGCCGTCGGGAGCGTTCAGGAAAAATTATGAGTATTTTTATGTTTTTTTTTTTAATATAGTTAAATGTCAAACAAAAAATATCATTCTACCACTTAAATTGCAAAACATAAAATTTTTTATAATTTTTATATGCGATTCTAACTGTTCTCTGTATCTTAGTTGTACGAAGGGGGGCAGGAGCGGTATCAGTGCTGGTGGATTATAGGAGCTCCTCTTTCGGGATGGGAAACATTTAGGAATAATACATGAAAATATGTAATACAAGTAAACATTATTATGCGTCAATCATATCAATTGCAAAGATTGTCATAGTGACTAAGTAATATTATGGTTATATTAAGTAATTGTGCAAATTTAAGTTGATATTTTCCAATGTCTTATCATTACTTAATTTTTTCTCTTGCTTGGTATCTTCTATATTTGTTTCTATTGGGATTTATATGCCTAAGAGTTTCTATCTTAGTTGGGAGCGGGTTCCTTTCTCAATGGGAGCGAGGTTCCTAGGATGGGAGCGCGGAAGCGAGGTTCTGAGGTGGGAGCGCCACCCATTTAGGAGTTTCCTGCAACTAAGGTGCAGATTAACTACTGTTTAACACGCCCCCCACCCAAAAAAAAAAAAAGAAACCCGCAAATTATACACACCATTAGCGTCTCAGCCATCCCCTTTCTGCCTAAAAAGGTTGGAAACTCATAAAGATTCCCCAAGAGTTTGGAGAGATTTATACTTTCCATTCCCAACTTCTAATGGCTAACTCTACATTTGCAGTTTTTTTTCCTCTAAACTTAATTTCTAACTAACTTAGGAGCCAAATCTGATCTTCCATCTTCATCTAGATTTGAAAGAAAGGTAATGTGTTATCCTATGTTTTCTGGATTTTCTTCAATTTTTGGTAATTTTTAGAGAGAAATGAAATAGAAGCAATATTTCCATTTATTTTAACATATAAAAAAGACCAGTCCTTAGGAATCCCCTCCACCTCCTCCCACTCCTTAAACAGCCTCCTCCTTCCAAACACTAACCCTAAATATCTTTTTGAGATTGCACGAATCCTAAATATCAAATTAAACTTTCCTGGTAATGAAGATTATAAACACTGATCTAACATAAAAATCACATATTTTAACACCATATGAAAGTAAAAATTGTTTGACTCATTTACCTAGAGAAATGCAGATGGGTACTTCGTATTAGCAGCTGAACTGGTAAAAAGGTGGAAGAACACTAGGAAGGAGATACATTTGCCCACACTACATGGCTGTAGCCTCAATGCAAGTCATTGGAGCAGATAATGTTAAATATCTAATAAGGAGATATCTAAGTCGTGGGAAGTATACTGTTCACTCATACATGTACAAAACAATTCATGTATGAATTATCACCATTATTCTGTAATTCAGGCTCCGGATTGCTCCAATGGAGCCACAACAAGGATGGTGATGCCTTAAAATTCTCACATACTCATTCTGGACAGTTACTGTATCCTTCTTTAACTATCTGTGCAAACAAACTACTTACACCGGGGTTGGTTATTCCAATTGCACGGGTTGTTGAGTCACCTCATTCCTGGTGGTTCCTATCAGCTCAACATCTTAGATCACTGGAACTTGGGTGCCACATTCACAAAATTGGGAACTAAGAATATTCAACATTTTTCCCTTTCCTGGTGGTCCCTACAGCCAGGGACGAAAATCCTACATTTGTTGAGGCTAAGAATTCCATAATTCTTCACCAAGCAGTGCTGAGAGTAATCCAGTACTATACTACCATAGTAAAGATTAAAACAGTAGCATTAGTGATGTTGGTAACATAATAGCTTATGTAAAAATTTCAAAAAGGGAAAAGAGAACCAGATGAAAACAGGCTTGTTAGGGTTCTCTAGGCTTCTATTTTTATCAGTAAGGCATGTTCCTCGTTCACATGGAAATAACTCGTGCTAACAATCAAGAACTAAGCATTCCAAGTCCTACTTCCACTACCAATACATATGCACAAACCAATATATATATATAGGAAGATGCTCCAATGAGAGATAAGGTGGGGACTCTCACATTTAAGTTGTTGGCATTGGATATGGATGTGAGGGCCCCAAAGGTGAGAGATGCTCTCATAGGAGCACCTCCCATATATATATATTTAAAAAATAACCATCTTTCAGAAATGTAAATATCCAGAGCATTGACCATCTTATTCCCAGATGAACATCTCCTCTTTTACACGGTTAATTCTCAGGATCAGAACCCATTTGTTAGGTTTAAAATAACCAATTAATCATCTGGAGACTGGAGGAGAAAATGAACTTGCATTCCACCCAACGATAAACAAACATCCTTTTCTTTTTTCCTATTTCTACCATTCTTTGCAAAGGAAGAACAGATCCTATTAGTTCTAGCAATTCAAGTCCAGAAATCAAAACCGTACAAACATGCACTCAATTCAATCACCAAAAGGATGCAGATTCAGAAGAATGCACAACAATAACAGTACAATGCGGGGGGGGGGGTTTGAATAATTCAACTGCTCACCTTGGTCGCGGAGCTCATCTGGGTCTGCCAATGAATGACCTCTGAACCTGTAGGTCTCACACTCCACCAACGTCGGGCCATCCCCTCTCCTCGCCCTCGCGATCGCCTCCTTTGCGACCTCCCTCACCTTCAACACATCCATCCCATCCACATGAACTCCCGGCATATTAAATGCAGGTCCCTTCTTCCAAATTTCAGGATCAGATGTCGCTCTAATATGCGACATTCCAATTGCCCACAAATTGTTCTCCACCACAAAAATTATAGGCAATTTCCACAAGGCCGCCATGTTCAAACACTCGAAGAATTGCCCATTGTTGCAGGTCCCGTCCCCAAAGAAGGCCAATGTCACATGATCACAATCCTCTTCCTTCAAGACCTCTCGGCGGTACTTTGAGGTGAATGCAGCGCCGGTTGCAACGGGGATGCCCTCGCCAATGAAGGCAAAGCCACCTAGCACGTTGTGCTCTTTGGAGAACATATGCATTGAGCCGCCCTGGCCACGGCAGCAGCCAGTGGTCCTGCCGAAGAGCTCGGCCATGACAGCACGGGCGGAGACGCCCTTGCTAATGGCATGGACGTGGTCCCGGTAGGTGCTGCAGACGGAGTCCTCCTGCTTCAGGAGCTTGATGAAGCCAGTGGAGACGGCTTCCTGGCCGTTGTAGAGGTGGACGAAGCCAAACATCTTCCCTCTGTAATACATCTGGGCACACATGTCCTCGAAGGATCTTCCCAAAACCATGTCTTCATAGAGTTCCAGGCCTTCTTCTCTCGTTATCAGCTGCAAAAAATCAATGGAAAGATTAATAAAAATGAGGAATTGAGATGGATCTCGTGTACCCCAAATGGCAATTGGGTCTAAATATGGTCATGTCTGCTCTGTTTTGAATTGGGGTGTATACTAAAATTGAGAATTACATCAGGTGGGAATTGAGATATCATTTCTTTACAGCCCTAAATGAAAATCAGGGCAAAAAAGACGGAAAAAACAGTACCTCACCAGATGAAATCTCCAAACTAAGTAACCCAACTGCACAATTTGAAGAAAAAAACGATTTTGAATTGGGGTGTATGCTAAAATTGAGAATTAAACATCAGGTGGGAATTGAGATATCATTTCTTTACAATCGCAAATGAAAATCAGGGCAAAAAAGACGGAAAAAACAGTACCCCGCCAGATGAAATCTCCAATCTAAGTAACCCAACTGCACAATTTGAAGGAAAAAACATGAGATTTTGAATTGGGGTGTATGCTAAAATTGAGAATTATACATCAGGTGGGAATCGAGATATCATTTCTTTACAGCCCCAAATGAAAATCAGGGCAAAAAAGACGGAAAAAATAGTACCCCACCAGATGAAATCTCCAATCTAAGTAACCCAACTGCACAATTTGAAAAAAGAAACGATCTTGATACAAATTTCAAGATGGGTTCTGGGTAAATAAAAACGCAGACTAAATCTGAGGGAAAATTACCAGATCCGAGGCGGAAATCTTAGCTTTGACATTGCTTTCCTTGATGGCGTTCGAGACAGGCAAGACAGAAACATGGCGGCGAGAAGAAGAAGAAGAAGGTGACCTGGAGCTGAGGATTTTTCTAGGATTAGGAAGGAAGGAGGAGGAGAAGAAGGGGGTTTTGAGAGAAGGGTCAGAGAGCTTTTCTGCTCCGGATCGAGCTGAGAAAGAAAGGGGTTGAATGATAGCTGAAGCGGCAGACATTTTAATTTCCTCCACAGCAAGAAAGACGCTTCCTTGCTCTCCTTCTTTCTTGTTCTTCTTCGAGCGAGAGAAGATGAGAAGATGATATATAGAATGGGGAAATAGGGAGAGGGCGGAGAAAACAAAGGAAAGAGGCGTAGAAACCAAAGTAAGTCACCCAAACGAGTTCTCTCCTTGATCTTTGCTTACATCTGTCTAGTCTTTTTTTCTTTCCATTTCTTCTTATGTATGTTTGTCGTCTAAATCCTGTAGTAAAATGGACGTGAATCAGCAAATTGTGAAGAACGAGGGGTTGAAATTCCTCTAATTGGTGCTCTTCGATAACATTCTTCTGGTGGTTTGCCCTTGTGGGGATATTTCCAAACTCATCAGAGCGGCGAGATGCTCCATCTCGGGCCCCGCACCAGCAAGTCCATTCCGGCAGGCTCGGTCTCGTGCTCCCGCCTTGGTCTTAGATGAGAGCTCCACGCCTCCTGTGCACAAAACTCCTCCACTTCAGCAGTGCACGCCCAGCAGTGCCAGACTGCTCCACTTCGGCAGACTCCACTTCGGCCAGCCAAGTGCTCCACCCCGGCACCTTTGCTAGATCTCTCTCTAGCCAAGTTAAGGTCGTTCTCGACCTCGGCTCCCCAACCTCGGCAACACACCCTAACCTCGGTCACAATGCCAAAGCTAGCCAAGGCAGGGGCTGACAGCTGTCCTCCCATGGACGCTCAAGCACGCCACAGGAAGTGCGACAAGACAGGAGCACCCCCCATAGTCCCTGACAGATCACCGTCCACAGCTCCCAAAATGCCATGACAATGCTTGATGGGACTGAAATTAAAGAAAAGTAGGCTACGATGGGACTGCGCCTCCCTAGTACCTGACAAAGTGGGCTATGACAAGACAGTCAACCACCCCCTTGCCTCCTCTCTTCCTCTATATAAACACAAGAACAATCCACAAGCAAAGAGAGCCAACAACGACACCACACTGCTGGTATCATCTTCTTCCCTAAAAATCTCCTCCTACTGTTCAGTTCTTAAACTGACTTAGGCATCGGAGAGCCCTGCGCTGCCCAAGTCAGGGTCCTTTGACCTACTATTCTTCTTCCTTTTCTCAGGTTTCAGGCACAGGCATCGGTATCCATAATCTCTTTGGATAAGTCAGTGCAGGCACCCCCTCTCTTCTTGTGAGTCACATTTTTTGCACTTACAATTGGCGCCGTCTGTGAAAAACGGCTACAAAAAGTCATCTTTCCAAACATCATGCCTCGAAGAACCAGAAAGGGAAAGGAACCACTGACACTGTCGACGCAGCTGCCGACGGTCCCCCGCCGGGAAAGGTCAGGAGCAAGATCTGGTCCAGCAAGCGTCCAACAGCAGGATACTTGATCGGGTTCATCTTCTAAGGATTCGACCTCGACTCTACCTTCCAAAAGGCGCACCCTGAAGGACAACAGAAGCAACCGAGCTCATGGCGAAAGCTCGGGTAACAACCACGACTCCAGAGAGTGGCTTGATCGACGCATAGAGCAAGCAGTACGACATAACATGGAGATGGCCGGTTTCGCTCGAGTTCAGCTGAACTCTTATGATTTCGGCACATCCCCATTCCCTCCAGAGATCAGAAACTTCCCCCTTCCTAAAGATTTCAGCGTCCCGATGTTCGTCGTTTACGATGGGACCTCGGACCCAGCAGCACATCTCCGGCACTTCACTCAGAGGATGTCGGTGTGGGGCGATGCAGGCCACCTGAACTGCAGAGTCTTATCTTCCAGCCTCGGGGACCTCCCCCTAAAGTGGTTCTGCGCACTCCCCCAAGGGTCGATCAAAAGTTGGCAACAGCTCCGGAGTTCCTTCATGACGAAGTTCCAAGCTCACAGGGTTATCCCCAGGTCAGCCGCCGACCTGATGGCCCTCAGAATGAAGCATACCGAGAACGTCACACAGTTCGCCAAAAGGTTCTGGACTGTCTACAGTCAGATCGAGAATGCCTCAGATACAATAGCAATCATGTCTTTTCAACAAGCCCTCATACCAGGCAACGAGCTTCGGAGGGACTTGGCCTTGCATCCCGTGGTCACTATGGCAGTACTGATGACCATGATAAACCGGTTCGTCAGGCAAGAAGCAGACGAAGCCCGAGCCCAGGAGCATTTCAACCTCTACAAAAACGACCAGATAGCTTCCAGCTCGGCAGATGTCTCCAACTCGGCGGCAGTCTCCATCTCAGCGGATGTCTCCAGCTCGGCAGAAGCCTCCAGCTCGCTAGTAGCCCTCAGCTCGGCAGAAGTCTCTTCCAGCTCAGGAGGCAACTAGATGTCTTCTATCATCACTTAGCTTCGACCGCCCGTCAGCTTCGATCGCACGACCTTCTACCGTCATTTTGGCGGCACGGTCCTCTATTGTCAGCTTCAATGACACCGGCACGACCCTCTACTGTCGGCTTCGATCGTACGACCATCTACCATCATTTCGACGGCACGGTCCTCTGCTGTTAGCCTTGATCGCACGGTCCTCTACCGCCATCAGTCATCCCGAGCCACCGAGTTCACCCTGGAGTCGTTCCATACACCCAGGCTTCTTGGCCTC
This sequence comes from Litsea cubeba, assembly GCA_012931725.1. Taxonomy (NCBI): domain Eukaryota; kingdom Viridiplantae; phylum Streptophyta; class Magnoliopsida; order Laurales; family Lauraceae; genus Litsea; species Litsea cubeba. Next base: position 122,307,670 of record CM022947.1, on the reverse strand, counting down.
CAAACGACCGCATTTAACGACCTCATGCTGGTCCGTCCACGTGCTGGTTTCCGCCTTCATGCTGGTTTCGGCCACATGCTGGTCTCGACCGCATTTAACGACCTCATGCTGGTCCGTCCACGTGCTGGTTTCCGCCTCACGCTGGTTTCGGCCCCATGCTGGTCTCGACCGCATTTAACGACTTCATGCTGGTCCGTCCACGTGCTGGTTTCTGCCTCACGCTAGTTTCGGCCTAGAGATGTCAAGTGGGCCGTGCCGGCCCGGCCCGCTAGTCAACGGGCCGTGGCACGGCAATGCCCGGTCAACGGCACGACCCGTGACGTGGGCCGTGCTGCGCCGAACTTCGTTGGCCCGCTGGCCCGTTAGGCACGGCCCGCCAGCCTAGTGGGCCAGCCCCTGCGGCCCGCTAGGATCGGCCCGCCAGGCCCGCTAGGCACGGCCCGCCTGACTCGCCAAAAAAAAAATTATATATTTTTTTAATTTATAAAAATCTAATTCCCAGCCAACTAACAACCCTATGCATTTTCTAATAAAAAAACACTTACATAACTTGGTAAGGTAGGACTTTAGTGTAAATTAGTCACACTAATAATGAGGGACAATGTATTTTTGGGGAGAAGTAATAAGGGGAATGTTTTGGTGTGACACACTTACCTTCACTAAATTTGCCCCCTTGCCTTCACTAATTTGTTGTCTTCTGAGATATTTGAGAATCTCAATGAAATTCCCTACCTGGATTCATCTATGTTCAATAACCCCTGAGCATTTGAGAAGTTGAGAATCTTTATAGGTTGGAAAGCTCAGAATTAAACATAGGAATATGTTCATAATTCAGTCATTTATGTTCAATATAATCTCGTCACATGTACCTATAACTCCACTCTCGATCACATCACATGAAGCCATATATTTACATTGATATGAACACTAGGAAAAAGAAGTAAAAATTATGTAACCATGATAAAGATAATGAGAATTATTGACTAAGACTAAAAACCCATAACTAAAAAATAAAGAAATTGATGCAAATCTAAATAAAATGAAGTCCAAGGTTGTGGTTTCATGGTGGGTCATTTTGGAAGACTTGAAATGATTGTTGATAAAGGTAGAAATGTTTAACAGCACTAAGTTCTTGTTTAAAGTATGATAATTAAGCCAAAAAATAGAAATTGAGTTTGCCATCTCAATTGAAATATCCTTAACCATGACATGATATGTTTTTTTTTATATTTCAGGTTGTTTGAATGAAAGAGTGAAAAGTTGGATAAAAAAGGAGTTAGCTTATCATCATCATCTAAAGTGGTTAAGTTCTCATCCTAATGTAACTAATAGTTTAATATTCGTGGTTAGGTTCACATCCTCATCTAACTAGTTTTAATATTGTTTGAATAAATATTAGTATACAAAAGTTAGGTAGTCTAGTGGTTGTGTTTATCTTTCACATCTTAATGGTTGTGAGATCGAGTCCACCCAAACACATTTATTTTTAAAAATCTATACAAATTACGCAGGTCGGGCCAACCTGACGCAATCAAAAACTCTACGTTCATACACTTCATACACCCAGTCTTCCCTAAACTTGGGTTCACGCATACACCCTGGGACTGACGTCGGGTTCATACACCCAGTCTTCCCTAAACTTTGGGTTCACGCACCTATGGACTGACTTAGGGTTCATACACCCAGTCGTTCCCAAAACTCTGGTTTCATACACTCCCCGAGATCGATCCTGTACCAGGCTCGCACAGCCGAGATCCTCGAAATTTTGGACTCACCTCGGCCAAAGAGACTGCTCCACGTCCCCACCTCGGCCAATGACAGCTCAACGAGAACACCGAAGAGACTATTCCATATCACCTCCTCGACCTCATGTTGATCTCGGCCACACTCATTCTCGGTGACAGTACCAGATCGCCGGCCAACGAGACTGCGCCTCTGGTGACGAGCCAGTTGGTCACGTCTTGATTCTCAGCTACGCTCAGTTCGGCAATAGTGTCAGTCCTCAGCTCGGCAGTAGTGCTAGCCTCCTCGGCAGCATCACTAGAATACTTCCAACGAGACTATACCTCTGGCGACGAACCAGCTGGTCACGTCTCGGTCTCTCAGTTGGTGGCAAACCAAACACTGAAGACTACCAAGCTCAACAACTCCTCCCTTCTTAGCTTCCGACCTCAAAGAGTACTCTCAGAGCTCAAAAGCTAGGGGGCTATTGTGTGGGGATATTCCAGAATTCATCAGAGTCCCGGCCAGGTGCTCCATCTCGGGCCCCGCACCAGCAAGTCCATCCCGACAGGCTCGGTCTCGTGCTCCCGCCTTGGTCTCGGATGAGAGCTCCACGCCTCCTGTGCACAACTCCTCCACTTCGGCAGTGCACGCCCAGCAGTGCCAGACTGCTCCACTTCGGCCAGCCAAGTGCTCCACCCCGGCACCTTTGCCAGATCTCTCTCTAGCCAAGTTAAGGTCGTTCTCGACCTCGGCTCCCCAACCTCGGCAACACACCCTAACCTTGGTCACAATGCCAGAGCTAGCCAAGGCAGGGGCTGACAGCTGTCCTCCCATGGACGCTCAAGCACGCCACAGCACGTGCGACAAGACAAGGGCACCCCCCATAGTCCCTGACAGATCGCCGTCCACAGCTCCCAAAATGCCATGATAAGGCTTCATGGGACTGGAATTAAAGAAAAGTAGGCTACGATGGGACTGCGCCTCCCTAGTACCTGACAAAGTGGGCTATGACAAGACAGTCAACCACCTCCTTGCCTCCTCTCTTCCTCTATATAAACACAAGAACAATCCACAAGCAAAGAGAGCCAACAACGACACCACACTGCTGGTATCATCTTCTTCCCTAAAAATCTCCTCCTACTGTTCAGTTATTAACTGACTTAGGCATCGGAGAGCCCTGCGCTGCCCAAGCCAGGGTCCTCTGACCTACTATTCTTCTTCCTTTTCTCAGGTTTCAGGCACAGGCATCGGTGTACCTAATCTCTTTGAATAAATCCGTGCAGGCACCCCCCTCTTCTTGTGAGTCACATTTTTTGCACTTACAGCCCTCACTCTGCTCTTTATGGATTAAGAGATGTTTGATTGGATATAATTGGGTGGTCAGGATTGCGGTTTCTCTCTTTTTTGGAATTAGAGATCTTGATATCGATCCTCAATTTCCTCTTTTTCAGAAATCGAGGGTGATCGAGTCCGCTTAGGGCTACACAAAAAATCCAGTATCACTGCAAAACCGGACTGTTGGTTTTATGTAGATCGTCTCGATCAACGGTTTGAGAATCATAGAAACCGCTTTACATCGGTCGGTTATCGGTTTGAACCATGGTCAACCGCCCAAACCGAACTAACCGTATGTATTAACTTGAGTATTGAGTTTTGACTATTTTAGCCTTAGGAGAAGCGCTTGTATGTAGGGCTGCACAAAAAATCTAGTATCACCACAAAACCGATCGAACCGACCGAACCGAGCAGTTCGGATCGATTTATAGTAAATCGGTTCGGTTAAAGGTTTGAAAATCATAAAAGCCGCTTACATCGGTCGATTACCGAATTGAGCCCACGGTTAACCGCTTAAACCGAACCGACTGTATACAGTAACTTAAGTATTGCTTTTTTAATATTTTAGCCTTAGGATTTCATTTTTGTACGCTTGCATTTAGTCCAAACTCTCTTTTTTTAATAGAATTACTTTTTATATGGATCAATGGAATATTGGATTTTTATATTTGCACTAAATATTGGAATAAATGCAAAGGACGAGTATCATCATTTTGAAATTTTCAATGTCTGATTTAAAATAAAATAAAATAAAAAACAACAGTTTAACCGACTGAACCGAATCGTTCAGTTCAGTTCGGTTTAAACCCTCTCTATCGATTGGATCGGATCGGTTAATTAAAAAATTGAAAGGCTCGGTTTGGTTGTTGGTTTTAGTGTTAAATCGATCTGAAGCCCATGTGCAGCCCTACTTGTATCTACTTACATGTTACATATTTAATGAAAGTTATACAAGAAGTGTGCATTATTGGGTTTTTAGTAGCGCTGCCGAGGGGCTTGATCTGACTTAAGATAAAGTGAACTATGAAGAGGCCCATCTCAATTAGTTTAAAATTGGGGCTATATTCCATTCGAACCCATCTTGTTGGCAAAAAAAAAAAAAAAAAAAAAAAAAAAAACTAGTTCTTTTTGTGTTGAATTCATTGGCCTGGATCAAGCAATGTAATCTAGTTCAGATTTTATGCAGAGAAATAGGTACGTGCACGACCATTTTATTAGTATAAATTACCAAAAGATTTGAATTACTTCAACTCATTGGCTAGAACAGTTGGCCAAACATGGCCTGGTCCATTCAATCACGTGACCGGATGATGGATGGAAAGAGTTCGTCCATCGTTTGATATATACTTCCTTAGTTGAAATGAATTATGAAATATATTTTAGTGTTCATTATAGCTTCTCCTCATTCCATTCGATGGACCAAGTTTGAACTAAAAATTTTTTTGTGAAAGAATAAAAAAAATAAAAAAAAAACCGTAACTAAAACGGTTTGGTTTTGTTCGGTTTGAGCACATGAGCGGTTCGGTTTAGTTTAGAAAAATAGAAAACCGATAGGTTCGGTTTGGTTGATGGTTTCCCCTCTAAACCGATCCGAATCACTCATGTGCACCCCTAAGTCCACTAATGCTACCACCGGGGGGCCATTGGGGCTTTACCCGGCTTCTTTTTTAGCCTAGAGGGATTAGTCCAACCAAAATGATTGGAAACCCTTCGTTAGCAAAAAGAAATAAAATAATAAGGATTGGATATAGATATAATGCTGATGAATCTCATCTTTTAAATGGACGTGGCCACACATTTGGGAACTGTGATCTTCTCCTTTTTTTTTTTTTTTCCTTTTTTATCTAAATATGTAGTTTACTTACAATTCGGATCCTCTAATGAGGTCAAGCCTCCTCATAAAATCCCCTTAATCAACCCATTGAGAAGAGAAACTCGAGACGGCCGGTGGTAAGGGTGCCCTATCTCGATAGCCTCTCAAAGTTTGTACCACTCACCCAAATAGGGAAAAAAAAAAAAAATCTTACAAGCCCTCCTATCAAAGCCAATCCAATTTGCTGTCTTGTTATATTGTCTTTACATTTTTTTTAAATGCTTCTATTTTAAAATTTAATTACATTTTTATTGACCCTATTGCCCTCCCTCCCTCTCTCTCTAGCGGGCTGCGGGCTTGTCCTAATGTTGCAGTCATCACTATCCACATAACCAAACACAGGGCCCATATAATTATGGAGTCACAATGGGCCTACTTGTCTATCATGGATCCTCATGGGCCCACCCTCCAAATGATGTAGTGAAAGGGGGGCCACCTACTGATGAAATCATGATCCTACCATGCAAACAAAAGATTGTAAGCTCAGTAGATCATACCATTCCGATATTAGGACTATGGTGGAACCCACTAAGGTCTAAATGGGCTGGGTCAGATGTGGACTCATGTTTTATCAAATCAAGATAGCATTTTGAGAAGTTGCATCCGTCTCGAGATCCATATCTAGCGCAGGTATTGGAATAGAGTTCAACAATTAAATGGAAATGAAAGATCTTTATAAAAATTTATTTCATATCACAAAATAGGTTCCATATCCATTTCTTCTATTGAATTTATAGGTTTTCAGATATTCAAGTCCCCATTGATATTCTAGCACAGAGAAGGTCCAACTAAGTTTAGTCGGCTATCTCTAAAAGTTCTAGTCCTCTAATATGTAGTCCATGAAAATCAAAGATAAATTCTGCTCCATGCAGTGGACCCGAAACTAGACCCAAATTAAAATGGGTCCAACTAGGAACTCGTAATCAGATCTTTGTTTAAAATTAGGCCAGTTTGCGTGATTTACTTGTAAAGTGAATTAAATCAAATGTTCAAATTAAGAAACATGAAAAAAAAAAAGAAGGAAGGATCAAATAAAAAAGCATTAGATTTCAAATCTCAATTAATTTTTTAGTAGTTTTTTAATACGACCCAATGATGAAATAACAATGAGCAAACAGGTCGTGTAGTGATATACATGGGCAAGTGGCCCACACACCCTAATGGTCTGGATGGGACCCACCATTTCCACTAAAAGAAGAGGAGGGAGGACTAATAGATAAACAAATAGTTAAAATTAAGTAAACATGCATCAATGGGTCCATAGCTCAGTGGTAGAGCAATTGACTGCAGATCAATAGGTCACCGGTTCGAACCCGGTTGGGCCCTCTAGATGTATTAGTTCTTTTTACTTCTCTCCTCTCTTTTTAGCGAGGCTGCATTTAAATAAATTGTAGGAAGAAATAAATACATTTTATATTTAGGGTTTCCATGGCTACTATTTAATATTTTTAATAATGTTAATTAATATAAAGGATTTTTTACCAAATAATTAAGTTTTATAGTGTAATTAATCAATTTTATGAAGAATGATAATAAAACAACCATTTAGTCGTTCGTATCTTTTTTTTTTTACGAAACTACTAAGTTGGCGATATTACAAAAAATAAAAAAATCATAACAGGTATGAAACGGAGGAATGGATAAAAGAGAGAAGAGGGAATCACGAATAAAAAAATTGTAGGTTTAAACACAGGCAGTTTGACGCCAATTGCTCGTGTTTAAACCCACGAATTTTCTTCTTCTTCTTCTTAAAACACTCTTACAGACTTACAAAAGATGTTGCTCACTGTGATATTCTGTTCTCTTTTGATTGTTGCTCTTAGCTGTTGATTGAATAATTTTTCAAACCTAAATTTTGTTGCCAAAGAAAATCCCCCAATGACCCAAAGAGATGAAGAAAATTCGTGGGTTTAAGCACAGGAAGTTGGCAATATCGTCAACTTCCTGTGTTTAAATCCACGAATTTTCTACACTATATAGTGTACAAACAACTAAATGGTGATTTTGTTATCATTCTTCATAAAATCGATTAATTACACTATAAGTTGAATTATTTGGTAAAAACTCCTAATATATATAGACTCAATTTATCTGTTTTTTTTTTTTTTGGAAGGTAAACATTTATTATGGAAAATCATTTTGTATGTATATTATACATGCATAGTATATACATATATGATAAATTGCAAGATGCACAAATCTATAATACTGGATATGTGTCTATATTCATTTTAAATAGCAACTTCAATAAAATGAATATACAAATATATATTAATGAATATCAAACAACATATATGACTTATGAACACAATATATACTATATATGTGCAATTATATATATATATATATTTGGAATGTGAAGACTTCATATGGAAGATTATTTTGAAAATATAAATGTATTTGATGGCACAATTTAAGGCTTGGGTGTCTTTTTTCTTTTTCTTTTTTTCACTTCGGGTTCTTCAAATACATGTATTTGAGATATTTTTATTTTCACTTAAAGGCTTGATAATGAAAGGATGAGATTGTTTGATCACATTGATGTTCGGCCCTAAGCAAGCTATTATTTACTCTTTTATTGCCATGCAATTCAATTGCTATAGCCGATCTTTGTTACAAATGAGCTCTGATACCCGCCAATCTCTTTGATTATGTTACAAATTAATTAAAACAAGAATTTATATCATTAGATATTAAATTCATTTCTGATTTTATAAATAAAATTATGTTCTACTGCATTTAAATAGAAAATTCATAAAAATGAATAATAACTCAACAACATATATGATTGTATAACACCTGAGTACAATATATACACTATATATATACAATTATAGAAGATTATTTTGTATGTCTATTATAAAATACATATGTTTCTGTATGGAGAATTTTAAAATTCTTCGAAATGATGGAATTTCTGAATGCTCTTAGATCATCCATAAATTTCATAAAAAAAGTAATAGAATTGGAATTTCAAGAATCCTAGAGGTCATTGGAGACCTTTAGGTAGTGATCATTTTAACATTATTTTAGAGAAAATGGTATCACAAATCTTAGGGGATATGATGTTAGGTAAAAAAAAAAAAAATAAAAATCCCAACACGGTAAATTTATGTTAGAAACTTGAGAAAAGAAAAGGCCCCGAGGCCGGACAGTCATGGAGCATGAGATTTTGGAAGCTGAATGCGTGGGAAACCTTATATGCCGAACATCTCTTTGAGTCCATAGCACGTAAATGCAGTTGAAGGAAAGTGAATAATAATGTGAAAAAAGAAAAGGCAACAAAAGAAAAAGAAAGATCGAGCAATGAAGTAAAAGAAGGAATTTTGAGGTGGTCGTGGGATGATCTTTTGGAAAAGTGCTTCTAATACAACCACAATCGAGGAACAGGAGAGACGGGGTCTCATCTCAGTTCTCACACATCTGATCCTTGGGCCCAGAGAGACCATCACAAAGGAGTTATACCATTCAGCCATCTAAGGAAGAAAATACCCACCACAAACCGGGACTTGTGGCGATTTTCCAACGCAAGCCCGGACCACCCATTAATTCACTTTCAGACCAGACATCTTGCTACTCGACTAATAGATGGTTTGGAACAGTGATCCAAATAATAGATGCCACAACTATACTTGATCTATATCATGTGTCTCAGTCTTCAACCATAGAACCATATTAGGACCTTTAATTTGAATTCAGATACACTACGCCGAGGAGGGGCGGACCCAAGTTGTCACCATATGGGATGGTCACCGCAGGAGAATTCAGAAATTATCAAGAACTTGTAATGGGCCCTGGCCCATGCCCCAATTATCTCAAAATTACCGCCCTACTCCCAAAAACACTTTCTTTTTTTCTTGATGTGCTAATTTATTGAGAAATTGGAATTTGAATGTTTGGTTTAGAAACTTATTTATCAATTAGGTATTAGTAGTATGATTTCTTACAAAAAGAATTTTTTTTTAAAAAGTCAACAACTTATGTTGGGAAAATTGCCTTACCACCTAAATAAAAACTCTAAATCTACTACTGACATTGACTATCCAGAACTCTTCGAGTAACAAAAAAACAAAAAGTGCATCGGTCGATAATAGGTGTCCAAGAACTGATTAGGTCCAATAATAAACAGTCCCACCAGAGTACCAGACCCAAATTGGCCGGCTCATATGTCTTAAAGACACCAGACCAGTAAGACACCCAAAACACCTTGTGTAAATCACATGTGGTATTATTTAATTACAGTCGGATAGTCACAATTGAATATCATAGGAGTTGTCCAAAATTAAAATTTTATACGCCTATGCTTTTTATAATATTTTTATATAAGCACTTCCGACTTCCGAGGCCGGTCCGGTTTTTCCGAATAAAAAGTCAGAATCCAATGAATGGAGACTGGCGCGTGACGACGCCGCTTCCCACGCCAAAATCAAAGCCCATATACTCCGCAAAAGCAAAACCCTAGGAAGTGCACCAATCCTGTCCCTTCATACCATCTACTCTATCGATCTCCACCCTTGAACGTAACACGTATCAATAGTTTATTTGCTCCTCTGACAGCCACGGATATCGATGAAATCGATGCTCGAGCTGTCAAAAAAAAAAGTACCACTTGCCTTCTCCTTTAAATACGCAAGAATCTAATGTGGGCCCTGCACACAACGTAATGTGTGGAATCCATCTACCGACAACTGGCACACATGCATGCCATCTGCACCGTCCAAAGTTACTGGCCACGTTACCCATCGAGGACTCCACAAGAGGAAAAAATCTCCACTCTAGTTTTCGCTTTTTTAGTTTTTTTTTTTCCGTCAGTGGGGCCCACCTTTTTCTTGATGGACGGTTAGTAAGCGTTTATAAGAGCCAGAGAAAGGAAGCATTGCGGAGAGCAGCGCGCAGGCAGAGGCAGAAAGAGAGAACGCAGAAGTTAGCGAGGAGGTTGAGATTCGACGAGAGCCGTCGGATTTCTACCCATTTCATTCCATCTCTTCGAGTCTCTTGAGCCTTGAGCCTCCGAAATATCGTCTTGAAGGGAAAATAATCCGAAATATCGGTCGAGATGAAGGGATCGGCCGCTTTAGTCGCTTCTATGATGGCCGCATCGTCCATGGCCTTCTTCTCTTCCAGCGAACGCCATGTTTCCGATTCGGCTTCCTCAAACAAGGTAATGAATGATCTTTGTGTGAAACGTTCTATTTCTGATATCTCTGTAACTTCTCAACGATTATATCTGTGAATCAATGCCTATTCTCGTATTGATTTTTCTAGGTTTTGCTTGTTTAGGGATCTTCGTCGAGGAGAGATGGAGGATCCTGGAGGGCGTCGGCTTCTACTGAGAAGGAGAAGTTCGCGCCGAGATTCGATGGCTTGAGGTTCATCGAGACGTTGGTAACAGCGCACAGGTGACGAGTGGCCGTTCCGGTTTCTAATACGTAACGGGATCTGTTAGATCTCGTGCTAGTAATAGCTGATTTGTTATGTATTTTTGAGGGAGAAGTTGATTGTAAGAATTGTTAGAGAGAGAGAGAGAGAGAACTGTAGGGAGATTGTGGATCTGATTTTTAATATTTCTGTTTTGGTTCTTTCTTTGGACGTTGAAATGTCTTTGGAGAACACCAAGTTTTGTTAGCTGTTGGTGGATTTATTCTAGTCAGGGTTTAATTCAATCTATTTTATGAGCATGAATTTGTACATTTGTGGTTTGGTGGTGAAGGATTGTTTGCACTCTGGGATGTGCTTGATTCATATATTCTCTTAAAAAAAATGGCACATGTGAGTCTGTCTCTTTTTGAACTTAGATGCAATCGTTGTTAAATTTGGTGCCTTTTGGTCAGATGAATCTCTAACAGCAATGTCTGTACATTTCTCCAAATTTCATCTTGAGGGAGAACATGGATTGTCAGATATACTCCAAACAAACCTACTACTCTATACCCTATTTCCTATTTGGGGAGGTCCTTTCATTAATCTTAATCATGGAAGATTTACCATTCCCAAACATGGGTTTTCTACTTCTATGTGCAAAGCAAAAATATATCCCAAGGAATGTAGTTGCCAAGGAGTTGAAGGATCAACACATAACATCATTATTTCAAAAAAAAATTATAAGTTTTTGATATTCTATAATACACACAAAAAGATTTAGCATACTCAGGGAGTTGTTGAGTTGACTAGATCGCTGGGCTTGCCATGTGAGAACTGAATAATCAGCAATGTCATAAATATTGTTCTAGGAAGATGATCTGTTGGAGACATTTGAGATGTTTTCAGATTCGGGATTTTTGGTGATTTTATCCTAATCACAAAGAAAATATTACATACTGTTAGAACTATTTTCATTGATGTTATTTAGTTCTCCATTCTTATTAGCAATATCCTGATATTATTGGAAATCAGGTATATAATATATAGAGGATTTTTCGGAAGATTTTTTAAAATTTGGACATTTCTCGGAAAGGGTCTCCAAATATTGTGTAGTACTAAAGAGGTCCTTATACTAATTTTTTTTATTTTTTTTTCTGAGCGATGATAGCGTCACCATGGGCAATGCATGCCGCTCGTGAGAGCATCTCTTAGGGCCCGTTTCTTTACTAGAATTCATAGAATTCATGTCTGGTGGTTGTCTGGGAATTTCAAATCTTGGTATTTGAAATGCTACCAAATTCTGGAATTCTAAATTCGTTGTTTCATTCATGGCCTGAATTCCTACCTTGAGATTTTCATTCATGGCCTGAATTCATTATGTGACAAGTGAGATTTTCAAATCCTACTTGTTAAAGTGGTTTTTCAAATGCTGGGTTTTTTGGAATTTGAAATGCCTGGAATTTCAAATGCTCAGAAATTCTGTGTGAATTCTGGTAATGAAACACAGAATTCCTGACAGGAATTCTGAATTCCCAGACAACATGAATTCCTGTCAGGAATTCTAGTAAGTGAACAGGCCCTTAATGTCCTTTTCTTTTTCTTCTCCTCGTATTTCTCCATCTCCCCTACTCCATCTTTAATAGACATTTTAGGGTCGTCGTTTCTCTCCCCGACATTTTAGGAATCGGTACAGATTGAGCCTGTGGGAGGCGGAGGAGCTGATGTCGCGCCCGTAGAGATGGCAAAGGAGTTGACGTCGCGGGCCGGCGTAGTAAGTTAAATCCAATGGCCATAACACTCCTGGATTTACACATTGGGATAGTGGAAGGATTCTATGGAAAAGGAGGAGGACGACTTTCACAACCATAGAGATAATGAGAGCAGGGGAAAGAACATTAGAAGGAGAAGAAGATTGTCTGCTTGGATTCACAACTATATGTGTGCAATGATTAATAATGATGAACCTAAAATGCCTATTAAAGATTGAGTGGGCGAGATGGAGAGATAGGAGGAGAAGAGGAAGAAGAAGACATTGGGAGATGCTTTGACGAGCGATGCTAGCGTCGCCCATGGTGACGCTGGGGAGATGGAGAAATAGGAGAAGGAGAGGAATAAGAAGACATTAGGAGATGCTCTGATGAGCAACGCTAGGCATTAGGAGATGCTATGATAAGTGACGCTAGCGTCGCTTCTATCAAAGTTGAAAAAAAGGCGTGACGGACCTCATTAGTACTATATAATATTTGAGGACCCTTTTCGAGGAATGTCCAAATTTTGGGATTTTTTTTTTGTAAAATCCTATAATATATATCTCAAATCCTCAATGTTTCAAAATCCTCTAATATAATATCGATTGTTAATTTTTACTTATTTTGTTATTATTATTTATTTATTTTGTATTCTCTTTGTTTTTCCCTTTTCCCCCTAGAATTTAAATAATTCATGTAATATCTTTGCTTTATCTTTTTTGTTTTTACTTAATTTTTCAAACATATTTTCCTTATAAATCCTGATAAAACACAGTCTAGAATTATTCCAATAATATTCCAAAAGCGAAAATAATAAATAAAAAAACTGGTAATCTTGGTTTGGGAAAGTGGGGTTTATCATGAACACTAAAACAAATTGCATCTCTGGGTGCCTTGCTTTTGGGAAAGTTGGGGAAAAGTAACCTGTAAGAAATGCCATCTAGTTCCCTGTTGTTTCCTGCATTCTAGAAAAGCGAGGTATCTAAGTTTGGAATATAAAGAATATGCGATTAGTTGGAGGTTTCTTTATAGCTGTTCCCAGGTCTATTTTTTATGTGAATGATATTAATTAAAAGGTTGCTATGAGTTTTAAAACCCATGGCCCATAGGCATTTACGAATCACAAATAAGTGAATAACAGTAAAACCACAGGTTTGAGTAGGGAACAGATCATCGCCAGCCCTTCAATTCGACAGCCCATTTGGTAGGTAAGCCATCTCCCTCCTACAATTTCTACTTTGGAAGAGTATGATTTCAGGACTTTGTCACTCACCGAATAAGGACGGTGTGGGATTTTTTAGCCCCCACCATCCACAAACGCAGGATCATAAGTATTCATTACAGTAAAGACTCCGACAAAAAAATCCGGCATAGTAAGTTTGTGGAACTGCTGTAGGAGAAAATTCCTGATATCATTTTTAGAATGATCCAGTGATTTTGATCAAGTGTCAAGCTCATGGGTAATTTTTACCTGCAGGGGTGTTGCATGGTGGATAATTTTCACCAAGAATTTTGGTTTGTGCCTTTTATTCAAGAGAGATCCCAGAGTCCCATAGGTGAAGAAAGGGTCCACCAAGGCTGTCATCCAGGAGTTTGGTTCAAAGGGGTTTTGCCTTTCTAAATGGCGTAGATCGAAAATCCCACACTGTTTGCATAGATAAAATAACACTAAAGCTAAAGCTTACGCATGCTATTCTTTGCCAATTGGCCATAATAACTGGATCAAAAAACTCTTTAGCTGCTGGGAACTGCAGTTAATATATATATTTTTTTACCTCTTTATTGTTTCTTTTTTCCTTTCAGTAGTGGTGTATTGGTTACCGGTCACATTGTGGTGGAAATTGGAATGACATATAAACTTAGTCGCCCCAAAAACAACTCGTCATTGGTACCAATGAAGTGATTGGTTTAGATATTTTGAAACATGACGATTGGGAGGGAAAGCGATTTATGCATGTTGATGAACCACGGGAAGATTTTGCGTCGTCAGTTGTTATTAAATTTAAATAAAGTTGTGGGTGGTTTGGTAATTTATTAAGTTAGTAGAAATAATATAAAGTCTTTATTTGGTGTCACATCAATGTCACACATCTTCCGCCCCCGCCTAATTTCAGATGTGGTGCTCCTATGTGGCGGTCACATGTTGGTACCAATAAGGCGGGTCCCACATCAGATGTGGTGCTCCTATGTAGGTACCAACAAGGCGGGTCCCACATAGATGGGCAGATGGATTGGATCTAGGGGTTCACATGCAGATTGGCATGATGAGTAGAATGAGTCTTTGGTAGAATCCGGGCTACAAAGTTGGGTAGACGGTCGATCTTGAATCCAGATCCTCTATATTGTTGAGACAAGAAAACATTGTCTCAACCAATCCATATTTGGCACGTGTTTAAAACACCTTATTTCATATATATATATATATATATATCATAGCACAAAACACAAAATAAAAAAGAGTATGGATCCCTTATTTCATTGAAAAAAAGGAGATAAACAAAAAATGAATGCATTTTATATAAGTGGCAAATGTGAATTGGGTGAAATAGAATGTCACTGTTTCGTTGAAATAGGGAGATAAAATAGGATCTCTTTGTTTCAACAAAACATAGGATCATGACTCGAAAGAGACTCTGGACTCAAAGAGGTGGTTATGATCTTTGATTTAGTACGTTCCATGTAGATTGGTGTATACTGGTAGGATCTTTAGAATTTAGAGGAATTTACGGGTAAAAGCCCCATAGGACCCCATACCACTGATGAGGTCCCAGAACCACCGTATATATGGGAGGGGTGGGGTCCTCTTGGTGCGTTTTTTTGTCTCTCTCTGTTTTTTTATTTTTTCTTCTTCTTCTTTTTCATTTAGCGATATGGTTGATATCGACCATTTTGTGGTGGTTGCTCTCGATTTGTAGAACCCAAATAGAAACTGGATTTTTCTCTCTTGGTTGCTAATGTTGCTCCAGAGCGGTGGATGCGGTGGATGGGGCCAGGATTGTGAGAGAGAACATGAGAGGGAATGAGTGAGGTGCGAAGGTGAAGACGTTGCGGAAGTGAGTGAGGCTGCAGAGGACGATGAAGGCATCGAAATGGAGGAAGATCCATCGAAATGGAAAGATGGAGGAGCAGGGGACGAAGTAGAAGAGTTCGAGAGGGATGAAGAAGTTGGCGAGGGAGATAAGGAAGTCGCTCTATTGCTGGCATTGGATGATGTTGTTGAAGGTCCATAGAGTTTGAGTTTCTTAGTCTATGCAGACGCAGCGAGGGAAGGAGAAGGTAGAAGACGACATGTTCAATGAAATGCCATTGAAAGAAAGGGAATGAAGGGAGAAGAAAAGGAGAGAGGGGGGAGAGACTCAATGAATCCAAACAGGTAGAGGAGAGAAATGGAGAAAATGAAAAATTAAGAATTCGATTTGTCTAACACGACCTAAGGGGGAGTGAGAGGATGCGAGGGCGAAGGATCTACGGATAGACCTGCAAGTTCGTCTTTTTTTTTTTCGCGATATGGTCGATATCGACCATTCTGTTCAAGAAATAAGAGAGCTACATGTTAAAGAAAATCTGACTGACAGAATGGTCGATATCGACCATGTCGCTAAATGACAAATAAGAGAGAGACAAAAACACACCAAGAGAACCCTCTCGTTTATACTCTTATTCTAGGACTTCATCACTGGTAGGGGTTCTATGCTGCTTTTTTCCATAAATTCCTCTAGAATTTAAAATAACTCTCGCAGGGCAGAAGACAACAGAATAATTCACTGTACAGTTCTTGGCCGGAAAATGGACGGTTAAACAGGAACAATACACTGACCACATACCAAAGAAGAAAGGACAAAAGCATGATAGGGATGGCTGTAACCACTGCAAAAAAAATCGTGAATGGATCATCCACCACACGTCTTTCAGTTTGAATGACTGCAATATGGACCTCACCTGATCAAATTGAAAGCAAGAAATGTGACAAACAGACACACACACAACTACTTATTTCTTCCTCCTATCACATGGCACTGGCAGGAAGCCTGATTCAGGAATCAGGAGCCTGGAAACGTGGGTCCCTTCGCATTTTGCACTGGCCGGTGGCTCAAACCATTCCGGAGTCTGATTGGTTCTTAATTAGGAGGTTTCTCTCTATTATTGCGGTTCTAAGTTTTTTGTGGAAAACAGAGAAGATCGACACTGATGGTGACTGAAGAAAATCTTACAGAAAAAGATCAAGAGACACGACCAAAAGAGAGAGACGCAAATCGCGTGCAATTAGTGTAGCAGTTTAATGACCACTAATGACAGAAGAGGCTGTGATGACAGCAGTGAACGGTGGATGATACACACTCCTGTCAGCCTCTTTAAGTCCATGCAATAGTGTCATACTGCTCATTTATGGGGCCATCATGACACCTATGAGTCTAGCGGAGGCCACTCATCAAATTTAAAACTATGGGGTCCTGACCATACTGTCACCCCTACAATGAAATATGTTTGTTACTTAATCAAACATCAAAGTTTTCTTTTAGCATCACTCTGCATTGCAAGGATATTGGGTAAAAAGGCTAAAATGTCCAAATTATTGGGAGATTATAAAATTTTGCAAAGTTTTACTAATATATAAGGCTCACTTTATGTTTAATCATATGATATTAGCCTACCATTGATCCAAATAGGTTCACTCCCAAATAGGTTCACCCATGAAATGGATGATAAATATGGCTCAGGTTTGTTGGAACTTGCTACATTTTTAGGAGCAAATGGTAGAACTGACTTGCTTGTATTGAATGGATGATACATATGATCTAATTATGATTGATGTCACTATGAAAAGACAAAAAAAAAAAAAAAAGAAAAAAGAAATCATATTTAGTGGACTTGAATGGATGATGAATATGGCCCATTATGTTTGGTGCCACAGTAAAGAGAAAAAAATGAAAAAAAAAAATCATGATTCAAAACTCAGCTGCAACTTATTTGGACCAATCATTCACTAATATCATATGATCAATCATAAAGTAGGCCTCATATATGAGTAAAGTTTCAAAGTTTTGCAACACAATTTTGCCGTATTGCAATTATATAGCATTTTAGTCCTTTTACATAGTGCACTCAGTGGCGGACTAACATATATGGGTGTGGGGGCTTCAGCCCCCATAAACCTGAAAAAAAGCCCAAAGGGCTATAAGGCTGATTTGGGCAAGCCCCCACTTAAAAAAGCCCTTAGTCTCCCCTTCTTCCATTGCAAAAGAACTATGTCTTGGTCTTCTCTATCCCTCTCTCAATTCTCTACGCTAATAATCCTCTACACATTATTCTCTTTTATTGAGGAGTGTCAGTGGGCTCCATCCACCCGAGGGGAATATTGAAAAGAATTTCTGCTGCCTCTACTAAAGCTTCGAAGTTTTGGTATGAATGACTATCTAAAGAAATTTAAGATGGTATCAGAGTTAACCGATCACGAATCACTACAACAAAAACACCTTTGGTGACATGAAAAAATGTCACCAAAGGCCCATTTTTTGTCACCTATTATCTTTGGTGACACGGGATGGGGTGTCATTGTATCCATGACACTAAAAGTCAATGGTGACAAAATTTGTGCACTTGTCACGAAATGATGTCAACGGTGACAAAAACATGGTGTCACAGAAGAAAGATTTTCCGTGACATAGTAGGGTGTCACTAAAAGCAATGGTGACAAAAGTACAGATGTCATAGAAAAGATATCTTTTGTGACAAAAATTGTCACTTAAAAGTATTTTTCTTGACAACAGAATGAGTGTCACCAATAATATTACCAGGTTGACACTCAATGGTGACATACTCTTTTTGTCACAAAAAAATACAATCAAAATATTTGTGCCACCCAAATTATCATTTCACACCTGCTTACAAAGTTTCAAATATTTATATCCAGATACACCCATTAACAAAACTTATACCACAAAAGATGCAAACTATCATTCAAATCAAATATCCAACAAGTCAACATTCTAATATCCAAGTTCACAACCCTTCAAAATATTCATCATTCAACAATAAACACTTCAAAGTTAATAGCTTTAACATAACTACAAAACAACCATACAAGGTGTGTCGGTTCAAATTAATTACAAAAATAATTCAAAACAAGTAACTCCATGCATCTTGGTGATCATCTTGGTTAACTGCCAAAAAGTCTTCAACTCCATCTTCGTCATCTTGGTTAACTGCCAAAAAGTAACTCCATCTTGATAGTTACCTACCTGTGTAAAATCGCAACAAAAAATATAATTATTTAACACTAGAATTGGGAGCTTTCTTCCCTATACATAAATGTGACATCTATACTATATTGCATGCATTTACTTATTGAGAACTTTTTTTTTTCGTTTTTTGAAGAATGACGATATATTGCATTTACTTATTATAACTAGGAATGAAACTATACCTCGAGATATTCACTCGACAAAGTCAGAGTCTTGATATGTGAAAGCTAAGCTCCCTTCATACAACCAAGCCTTTGAATCCAAGACCTCCACCAAGCCCAGCAGGTTTACTAATTTGTGTAAGAAACATTAGTCAAAACAGCTAGAGATCACACCCACCAGAAAAAAAAAAATCCTGTAAATAGGTTTAAGATTGGTACCTGCCTAAAGAAGATGGAAATTATGTACTTATAATCAGGACATGCAATGCCTGATACTTCATTCCATACAAGTGCCAATGGTGTATGGAACAAATCCCTTAGAATGTAAAAGGCTAGAACTTTTCCATCTGTTGGGTTGAAAAAGAAATGCTTTGTACTTGAAAGGGAGCAATTGAATGACAGAGCAAAATGGATTAAGTCACAACTAAGACATCTTCTTCAAAACTTAAAAACCCAATTTTCAAATCAAGGCAAAGAATTCAAACATTCACTTTTACCTTAGAATTGTTAGGTGTCCTTTATTTGGCTTTGCTCTTTGAAAGTAATCTTCCCTTTGAGCCCAACAGAAGTATCCCTCAAATAGTTCCTAAACATGATATTAAAAAAAAAAAAGATTAAAACCAGCTTGTTAAATGAGAGTAGGTTGATATGATAAAACCCCTCAAACAACATGCACAAGGACACATGTCAGTCATTGCATCCAAATATACCCATTCACAAGGATAATTTTTGAACAATGACTTCCTACATATCCAAAATAAATAAATAACACACCCACAGAGGCAATAAGTTTCATCTTAGTGAACAAATTAAAGGAGAAGAAACGCACCCAGATAGCAAGAGTAATGGGCACACCTTCAATTACATCGTCAGTGATGCAAATGCACAACCTGAAATGGAAGGAATGTATATTCAATGGTAAATACAAGCAATGTTGCACATGTATTACATAAATGCATTTTATAATGTGTCCATTTTACAGATTGAGCAAATTACACCTAGCAAACAAAGGTGGGATGAGTGCAAGTAAACATCATGTGCAAGCCTTGCTAACAAAGCCTTGCTAACAACACCATGTACAAGTCAGTCAGTATTGAAAACTACTCCAAAATAAGTCAGCCAGGGATTCTGTCAGAAAGGCAAATTCCAAAACAAATCAATTTATCTCGTTTCTCAGCTCACAAATAGACTTGTGATTCTGTCAATATGAAGCAACTGCATTTTCTTCTCATTATCAAGTGGGATAATAAGATGATAACAGCTAAAACTTGTTGTCACTCTTTTCCTAGATTGCCCAACCACTCGGCAGTCCAACATCCATTTTGAGAGACATGAATTCTGAAATATATCAATACAATCAATACAGTCAATACACTCCCTTTCCTTTTCTTTTCTTCCTTCCCCCACTTCTCTCCTTCTTTTCTTCCTGCCCCTACCACCTGTCACTGCTGCACCCCCCACTGCAGACCATCACCACCTGCACTCACCCTGCACCACCTGTGAGATTGCAATTTCACAAATGAACATGTGACAAAAAAAGAGAGGAAATTGAAGTCTTCTCTTCAACTGCATCCACTCAAATTAAACTTCCACCAAGCACTCTCTCACTTTGGAAAACAAAGGAGGGTATTGTGATATTTAGATGTGCAAAGCTTGTGTACTTCACATGAAACTGTACTCGAAGCATATGGGTGAGATCTCAGCAAGTGTACTTATTATAAAATATTTTCTTTTTTCTTTTTGAAGGAAAAAAATGCCTTGGAATTGGTAAATAAATTAATCCAGCCAATACACAGCACCCTGTCGGTTTTGACCAAGCTCTAAGCTATCACTAATAATTACCACATCTATAACTACAAGGATACTCAATCATCACACTATAAGAGTTACTGGCAATAATTATGCCCGAAAAAAAAAACAATGGATACAGAAATAAAAGTTATAGAATCGTACTTAGCTACTAAAACTCAACATTCATGAGTACCTGTTGGAAGTGCCCATCACTCAGGCTTACAGAAACTTCCCACCTGTCATTAACTTTCTCTGTAACCCTGGTGAGTGAATCACCAAGACAGAGAAATCAGTTTCATACAACCTAAAAGGATGCCACAACTCTCAATTCAACTTCTCCATACAGCAGATGAGAAGAAGCAGGGAGTCTAGCAAACTCCTTTGTACCAGACGTTTATGATATTGCCTCAAATTTGGAACTGTCATGAAAAGTTATATGTATTTCCAGACTAGATTCTACATTGTATAAAGAATTGGGGAAACCTCACATTCAATCATCATCTAGAAAAAAGAGCATCAAACACTCCAAAGGATCAATTCAAGCTCTTTTACCTGATCAGACAAGATAAGACAAGAAAGCCAAAGCAAAAAACTAAAACCCAGATAAACCCATCAGCCAAATAAGAAACAAAAACAAAACCAAGAATAAAAGCCAATAATCATTATAAAACCAAAAAAAAAAAAAGAGAAAGAGAGAACAGAGAATAGAAATAGGAAGGGAGTAGACCCACATACCTGGCCCTCTCTCTCCTCCCTCTTCCCCTCAGCCCACTCAGTCTCCACCTGCAAACAACAACAGCAGGGTTAAAAAAAAAAAAGAGAAAGAATGGAAGATGGCAATAGGAAATGAAACCCAAATACCTGGGCCAAAGCTAAGCTCCCTTCATTCTCCCTGCTGCTTGCACGATTCCCACCTGAAATGGCAGCAATGGGATTCAAAAAAAGAAGAAGAAAAAAAGAAAAGAGAAAGAAAAGAAAGAACATAAGAAATAGAATGAGAATGAAACACCCATACCTGGCCCTTTCCTCCCTTCCTTTCCTCTTCTCCACCTTGCCAACGTTCTACTCTTCACTTTCCCCCCGCCTCACCTGAAGCAACAAGAACAAAAAAAACAGAGAGGGAAAGAATGAAATGAAAAAGGAAGGGGGAAAAAGACCCCAGCGCTTGTGACTTAAAACGCCCAAAGATGGATTCCAAATATCATGATCTAACATCTGCCACAGCAAAGCAAATTGAAGATGGAGCAATCCAACAATACCTACCTATACAGAGGATGAATCTATTTCTCTTCTGCTCAACTCAGTAGTCAATGGTGCATCCAATTACACCACCCAATTCAAACATCTCTCTATCTCAAATTACACTTTCCATCCTCGAAATTGCTCTAACATCATCAATCCACATGGAATTAAAAGAAAATAGCTTTGGTGTGATTTGATACCTCGGGCGCGGCACGAGGGTAATGGATTCCAGACGAGATGAGCATCCGACGCTTCCCATCGATGATCAGAGCTCTGTGATCGTAGCTTACATTGAAGGGTTTAAAGAACTCAGTGCAAGCTGTGATTTGCAGAGTCATCGCAACAAGTATAAATTGCATGATCGTTCAAAACCCTAACATCTTTTTCTCCTTTTCTCTGCCATTGTTCTGCAACAAAGATACCCGCCCAAATCTGACGAGGATTCGCCCAAGTCCGACGAGGAGAGCAACAAAAACTCGCCCTTCTTCTCCGGCGAAAATATTTGTACCTGGGAGATGCTAGAGAGACACAGGAGGTGGCACACCGAGAGAGATGCCGAGGGAGATGCAGAGGTGAGGGATGGGGTGGTCTTCTGATGAATGGTGGAAGGAGAAGGAGAATGGGTTGCATGGATCGGCCTCAGCTGATGGGGATAGAGGATCGGCCTCAGCTGATGGTGATGGAGAGGTCTGTGCAGGGAGGAAGAAGATGGAGAGGGAGATGGGGGGGTTGCTGGGCAGGTCTGTGCAGGTGATGAGAGGGATCGTGAGATGGAGATGATGAGAGGGAGAGGGGGATGAGGTCGCCTGGGAGATGGAGGAGAGGGGGTTTCTGCGCCTGGGAGAGGAGATGGCTTGCGTGGGAGTGGGGGAGGGAGATGAGGGATGGAGGCAAGAGATGAGACTTACAAAGGGAAAGGATTGTTTACCGAGAGAATAGTTTTAGCCTTTTATGGATTAAGAGATGGAAAGGGGAAAAAGGGCTTGGAGAGGGAAAACGTGGCTGTGGAGGCGGGAGAGGGTAAAAATTAGGCCATTCCATTGGTGACAAAAATTTTTTGCCACCAAATCTATTGGATCTTTTGGTGACAAATTTTTTTGTCACCAAATCTCCTATCTATTTGGCACCTAAGCTAAAGACTTTTCGTGACAAGCAAAAAATTTTTTTGTCACCGTTGTGTACATTCCGTGACAACATTGATTTTTTGTCACCAAAGGGTGTCACCAATAGTGCATTTTGTTGTAGTGAATTCAAATCTCAAGAGGAACGATTCGGCGCTTTAGAAAAAAGCGTGTCATGAAAAGTGCGCCAAACTCGCGACTTGTTGACTCTGATACCATATTAATTAAGTTTCTTTAGCTAGCCATTCATACCAAAATCTCGGGGCTTTAGTAGAGGCAGCAGAAATACTTTTCAATATTCCCCCTCGAGTGGAGCCCCCTCCTCAATAAAATTTTAGATTTTTCTCCACTATTATCAAGTTCATAAAAGACTCTTATTTTAAATTGAAAAGTTTGATTTTCAATTTGTGGGTTTCCTTAGTAAAATGCTATCTTTTAAATTTTTTTATTACTCTTTTATGTATTTCATGTCTCTATGTTAAAGTTTAGTTTGTGCGTTTTATCTTCTTTAAATGACCCTCAATTACATGTTTGTTTCTTAGGTGGGTTATTTCATTGACATTTTCCTTCTCTGGGTGGGTTGTCAAAATAACCTTGAATACCTTTTTCAATCAACTATTGACAGCCCCCCTTGAATGAAAATCTTGGGTCCGCCACTGAGTGCACTTGCAGTATATTTGGAGTACTGCTAAGGAAGTTTTGATGTTTGATTAGGTGACAATCACATTCGACCATAGGGTTAGTTACCATATGGTCAAAACCTCTTAAAACTATTTAAAATAAATGTCTCTCTCGTATAAATTATGGTTCTGATTTTTAATATAGCCTTTTTATGGTTTGATTCTAGCGAAAAAAATAAATAAATTGATTTTCCTCATGTAGAGATGATTTCATTTTCTTATACCAAGAATATGAACGTAAGATTTCACTCCCTCATCAAAGCCATACACCTCCTATGATAGTATTTGAGCCCACTATCATACTAATCACTATAATCTCTTACTTACTTTAGTTCCCTTATTTTATTTAGTGATCCATCTGATGAGACCATCATGAACTAATAAAATCTTTTTTCAGAGTGAGGAGGTCAAGCCTCACTTGTTTTCTTGTGATAGTGGCAGCCAGGATCTCTTTTGTCGCTAGTCCTTCGTCTCTTTCCACCTCCTCCGCTTAATAAAAAAAATAATCTCTTGCGGTGCTCCTAGTTCCTCCACTCCCACACTGACACTGCAATACCCTTTCCTGTATATATATTTCCTTTCATGACAAGACCCTCACCTCTAGATGCTGAATCAACGAACATCATCCCGCCACGTGGAGCCCACATCTGCTACAAATGTCCCGTGCTCCTCCGAGACTTTCTCAGTGAACTCTCGTCAGCTACTCATAGCAGAGTAAGCGCAGAGCATTCCAGCATTCTCAATCCAAAGAGCCCCAGACCCCTTCCTCTCCCAGGCCCAAAGGTACAAGAAGATCATATTCATCAGATCTAGCAGCTTCATCTGCAGCTCAAACTGATCTGATCTGGTTTTTTTTTTTTTTTCTTTCTAAAATCTTACTCTTCTGTAGATTGAAAAGAATATAGCTCTGGATGCAGAAATGGTGTATAATATGTGTGTTTCATAAACTCTTTTGGGGTGCAGTTCTTTTTTACAGTTTACTATGATACCTATTGTGTTCATGAATTCATCAGTATATATTAATCAGTTTTAAGAAAAAGTTAGTACCCCATGAATTTTTTGGCTCCCATCCTCAGGTGTGCCCCAAAAAATTGTGATCTCTAGATCACTTACTTACATGCACGTATTGGGTGTCATTGACTAGTTTTGTGCAGTCTCTATGGTAATTAATTGTGAAGCTTCTTTCCTTATATTCCAGAACAAACAACTACTGAGATGGCAAGTGTGACCGCATCACACTTCGTATCAAGGAGCTCTCGTTTCGACAACAATTCAGAGCCAAAAACATTTGCGAAAAATGGAGCATACCTGAGGAATCAATCCATGTCTTATCATGGTTTGCGATCTCTGAATAAAGTGGATTTGCTGAGCATGCAAACCCATGCAAAAGCAACTTCGCAAAAAGCACAGCGGAAGGGGTTTAAATGTGGAAGTGGTAGGCCATGGGCAGTCGTGGTCTGTGGAGTTGGGATGAACGTGGTATTTGTGTCTTCAGAGGTTGCTCCATGGAGCAAAACTGGTGGACTTGGTGATGTCGTTGGAGGGCTGCCACCAGCTATGGCGGTAATTACAATTTTTCTCTTGCATTCTGCTGGTTGAGACTTAAAAGGATTGTCTTTGAGGGTCATTTTGTTCCTATACAGGATCTCATTTGCCCAAATTATGTCTTTGTCATATTTGCTGCCTTGTTCATTATTTGCACCAGATCATGTTTCACTAAGTTTTAATGTGACCATTCTTTAGGCCAATGGTCATCGTGTCATGACAATCTCCCCAAGATATGATCAGTACAGAGACTCATGGGATACAAGTGTTTTGGTTGAGGTATGATGTTTATCCATTTATTGTGATTGATGTCATCTTCCTATTAGAATATCACCTTTTTTTTTTTAATTTGCCGCTAAAATTTTCTTTTGAAACACAGTTACCAGTTGGTGACAAAATTGAAACTGTCCGATTCTTCCACTGCTATAAAAGGGGAGTTGATCGTGTATTTGTTGATCACCCAATATTCCTTGAGAAGGTCAGTCATTTGCACAAAGCAATATTCATTGTTTTTCAGCCAAAACTTTATGTTGTAATGGAATTGTGGACATCAAGTGAAGCTTACTTTGATCCTTAACTATGAACTATAAGGTCTGGGGGAAAACTGGCGGAAAAATCTATGGTCCCAAAACTGGAGACGACTACCAAGACAGCCAGCTACGGTTCAGCTTATTATGTCTGGTGAGCATCTGAACTTTTTTGCTATTTTTTTTTTTCACTTCTTACCGGTTGCACTCCAGTAAGGTTCTAAATTTTCAGTTTTCATCACTATCATTGGACTGGGGATATTCATTTGCACTGTTTTACTCTTGGATTTGAACTGCTATACACTATTTTTCTTGTGCAGATGTAAATCCTGGAGTTCACATATGGCTGCTTTGGGTTCCAAGTAGTCTTTCAATATAAAAGAACCTCTAGCCATTATCCGAGAAACCAGGCACATTGCAATTTAGTAAATGGAAATCTGCTTTGCATTTTTTCAGAACAAGTACAAATCATCTGCATATAAGAACTAACTGTTGCTGGATGTCAGCTATGAAAGAACTAGCTGGTCCCAGATGGGTGTCGGAATCGAACTCGCCGAGAACCTTGTGCGTTCCGGTGTGGGGTAGACCTGCGAACTCGCTGCGAATGCTCTCAGATCTACTGGATAATCAATCAAGGGTTCCC
Organism: Litsea cubeba; assembly: GCA_012931725.1. Lineage (NCBI taxonomy): Eukaryota > Viridiplantae > Streptophyta > Magnoliopsida > Laurales > Lauraceae > Litsea > Litsea cubeba. The sequence goes on along the minus strand of CM022947.1, from coordinate 122,281,676 downwards.
ATCTCCCTTATATAGAGCAATCCCTACGAGTCATGACTACAACGGACTCTACCCCTCCTGGAATCCCACATCTCCTGACCAGCGTGGGAATTCTGCCAACTAAGAGTCTGAACTTGATCCAAAATCTACCACCAAGAGTTTGATCCTTATCTGACTCACCAGATCAAGACTTGTTGGGAGTTCATCCGCGGCACACCGCCGGGCTCAATCTGGCGTGGGCCCAATGGCAGTCGGGTCACACAATTTTCCTAACAATCTCCCACTTGGCACGAATGCCATGTAAAACAAACGTGCCAATGTACATCAACATATACTCTAGTCCCAGCATACATCTCTTAGCCAAGGAAAAGGCTTAATGAAGGAATACACATCAATTCCACCAGTGGGATCCTCGAGATTGAAATCTTAAGTATCTCTCCCACATTTTAGGTATACAGATATAACAATTTAATATCTTGAGGGATTGTGGAATTATGGTTCCATTCACCGATATGATGGCGGACTTATAACATTTGCACCGGCTCATCGGTTCTTACCAACTTCAAATATCCATGAAGAGATCCAACCTGATGGCCACTTGGTTTACTGCATCGCAGGTTGTATCCCAGCTTCTGTTCTCAACAGAGCTATCATGTTTGTTTTCTTTATATCAGAAAAATCAAGACCTTTGCCAAAGGGTTAAATATAACCAGACATGGACTCCCTCTCGTCCAAGTCATCATCCCAAGAGGCAACCATTCAACCATGCAGTTCCAAGACAACAACCGTGCCACAAAAACGGTTGTAGCAAATGTTTTGATGTACCCAGATTCCTCTTATTTACTTGCCATATCAGGCACAACCGGATAACTTAAGAATCTGATTATGAGACCAACGACTATCCATTTCTGGTCTCATAAATCCGGAATTACAGCATTTTATGCACGATGAGGATGTCATACATTATGCACCTCCCACTATCCTCGAGTAAGGCCCGTCTCTGGTCATGAGCATGTCCTTCTCACTAATGGGATCCCGATTGTTGGACAATTTCATACACAAGAAAATGGGAGTGTCGATTGGCTTGCACATCTCCATATCCAACTGTTTTAACACAGCGTCCTACTCGGACCCATATGACAAAGTCCGTACCAGATTCGGCTTACATGGTTGTTGCATATGCCCAGTACATCATGCTTTAACTCATGTTTTCCATCTCGAATCAAGACTTCAACACTGTTGCTTGGAGATTGCTTCCAATTCGCCACCAACAATCAATATGTCATCCAATGACAAATATATATATAACTACTCCCACTGCTTTGACCTAAATGCATATCTCATATGCCAGGGATAAACTAATTTCACGTATGGCCTCGTGAAATTTCATGTTAAGATAATTTGTACACATTTATCCTCATGATTTGACCTAAATGCATATCTCATATGCCAGGGATAAACTAATTTCACGTATGGCCTCGTGAAATTTCATGTTAAGATAATTTGTACACATTTATCCTCATGATCTTTGCACCACCAAATCCGCAGATTACATGTAAAGTTTTTCCTACTTTTGCCGTTTAGGAACTTAGCCTTTACATCCACCAGGTGCAATAACAGATTCTCACAACCAACCATTGCCCTTAGGATTCACATGGATAGGAATTTACGCCCGGAGAGATAATCTCCGCGTAATCAAATCCTTCCATTTCTAAATCCTCGTGCCACCCATCGTGCTTATTTACCAATCTGTCATTATCATTTTATTCCCAAGAACCCATAGCCCTTCAATCCTAAGGTGGATTGACTAATTGCCATGCCCGGTTCTTATTTTATATACACCTCTATGGTGTATAGTCAATCATCATATTAAAATCAATGACAGATTAAAGTCTTGCACGATTTCTACCAAATAACTGCACCAATCATCCAACCACGTCGAATGTTATCAATCCTACAGGACTCCCAATAACGCGGGTTGTTCATTGTCAAGTGGGCCCTGGCCAGGACTTATACTTCCAACGCTGCCAACGTTGAAAAATCCCACTTTCCATAACACCTTCCATCCTCAGAGACGTTGTGGTGCATCTCTAGGATTTGTATGGGATCCACAAGGAAGCACACATTCCAAAATGTGGTTATAATCTGATATTTGTGATTGATCACACGATATCCCTTTGGATGATTCCATTTTTCCAACGAAAGAATGATTTTCTTCGTTTCCTATTTGCAGTTGGTATTATAATTGTGGCCCGCAATAGTTTGTGTACAACACATCCCCTTAATTTCATAGGTCAAGTTTTAGGTTTGGCACCAGTCCATAACTCATAAATGGGTCTTTTGGGCTAAATTTTAGGAGTTGTTCGACTCAATATATATTGTGCACTCAATAATATCTCTCCTTTACAGCATACAGCGGAAGATACGTGTGGTTAATATGAAAAAAAAATGATTTAAAAGTTTCCAACCACACTATTTTAGCTGTAGGGTATACAGAATCAAATATAAATATATTATCTCCTCCATGCACAATATGCTTGAATCGTACATAGGTACACTCCCCCACTTAACGGATCTCATCCATTAACTTTTCAACCCTATCGGTCCATGACTCAGCAGTATACCACTCAAAGCATTTTTATAGTGCCTCAAGCTTATATCATAAAAGATAAATTTAAATGTATTTGCTAAAGTCACCAATCGGAGTAACAAATCACTCCCACCCATTTAAATTTGGACAAATAAAACGGTCAGCATATTTAGAGTGTATGATATCACTCAACCACACTTCTAGTTATTCTGAAAAATAAATATTCGGTCATTTTTCACCCAGACATGGTTCCAATATACCAAGGTCAGGTAAAGGTATCATCCCAACCAATCCATTTATTCTGTCTTTGTTGATGTGTCATATTTTCAATGCCATAAGTGTGCCAAACCACACATCCAACACATACAGAATAATCAAAACTAGAAGATTTAAATATTACAAGCCATATCAAGCAAGTAAATATCATCTCAGAAATTAAAATACAACAATCTTCCATGCATGCAAATCACAACTATATTGCCGCAGAACAGATTTCCTTATCTATTCTATCACCAGTTGAACCACGAATTTTACTCATTAGAGAGTAGTAATAAGTAAAGCATCCCCAAAATGTAACAAATTGGATTTTCAGAGTCAAATGTATTTAGACTCATGTCATTTGTTAAATATACAACAAAATTTGTTCCACGCTTATAGATGCTTACAATCTCCGGATTTTGTTTTCATGAATTAAAAAAAAATTCTTCCATCCTTGAGATCACATGGAAAACCACAAATCGATCCACCAGTTCCGTTCTTACAACTTCATCAGATCCACCGTTATATGACTATAACCTTTGTATCCGATTCACTAGGTTGTCTATCCAGTCATATTCTCATGCCCCCTTGACTTAAATAAATTATTTTTATTTCTTGCCTCAAATTTCATTGAAATTTAAATATTTAAGGGGCTTGGGACTTAAGAGATACACCCCCACTGAAGTGGAAGACCATGACAATAGACAAAGAACTGGAACACATTGATCAATTAGTTTTCCCATCGTGGTCAACACTTAATTAGTGATCCGATCAACCTAGATGTCAATCACACATTCATCAGGCAATTAATAGTACATACATGCATCATAGATTATTTTCATCCGAGATCTAGTGGTTTTTATCAATATTTTACCACTAACCAGAGATCATATGTCTCTTTTTGCCATTGAATTGTGCTCACATCTTTTCGATCAAATCCTCGACCCCTTGATCCACACATCAAGTATTTAGTGGATCAATTATTATACCCCCACTGCACAAGGTAATGTCCAATTACCATTAGATGATACCGCAGTGGTCGTCAAGGGTTCATCAAAAGAAAATATAAGTTGGATCTTGTCACAACAAATAACCGCACAATTCAAACATAAGGCTCCCATCCGATATCTTTACTCAAGTGGGTTATTCTCGTCGAAGATATCGCTATTGGGTAGGTCTTACAGTGCAGATTTATAAGACATATCCAATGCATAAATAAAGGAAAAGTCAAGATACCACTGACCGTGATTGCTGACCAATAACTTTTCTAACCATTGGATTGTCAATCTCTCACTGCCTTTGTATAGATCTTGTTGCCAGAAATCCGCAGGCGCAAACGGATCGTCCATCGGAGCTCAGGTGACCCAGATATCGCGTGACAAAAATCAAGCGTAAAGAATGACTGCATCTGGTCCAAAAAATATCTGATCATTGGATCCCAAATCTGTCAACGCTACTGGGTAGTGCTCGTCACTACGATTCCGCAGAACCAAACTGCTCGTCGATCGGAGTCCGGACGAACGAGTTATGGCCGGTCAAAGTTCTCCGTTGACCGTTGACTGGGCCCGCGCTTGCATCAGCAACGCCTTGCCTCTGCGTCAGCCACCCGTACAGATCCCTCGTCGTCGCCGTCGTGCATGACGTCACGCTGACATCATCAATTCAATGTGCACATACCAGCATTGCCTCAAGTGTTCTGAGGTGTCTGGGTCGGACACGGGTTGGGCCGCACTCGAGTCTGGCCCGCCCAACCTCACCTGCCAAGGAACCGACGTTGCGCTGGAACATGAACACGATCGCAGAGGCTAGACCTGCTGCACGCGTCCAGATGCGAGAACACTTGGACTTGAAGTTCTCCCCGCCGACGCACGTCCCGATGATGTCAACCGTGTACTGTGCAGTACCGGTACTTGCGGTGTGAGGGAAGTCTTCATGTATTCTACATGAAACACACAGCAGCCCTTCATCAGGCGCGTTTCACAAGGAGAAACAGCAACACGTGTGACGACAGTGAGGGCCCCCCGGGTCTCGATCTCGTTCTGTATCCGAGAAGAAGAGATTGGTCTTTCTTCCTCATTGTTTCCTGTAACAGAGTCGACAGGAAAGAAAACTCATGAAGAAGAAGACTCAGATCCCGTCGATCGACAGCCTTATCGCAAGATCCAAACCGTTAAACGCACAGATCTAGCTTTGATACCAATGGAAGAACTAGCTGGTCCCAGATGGGTGTCGGAATCGAACTCGCCGAGAACCTTGTGCGTTCCGGTGTGGGGTAGACCTGCGAACTCGCTGCGAATGCTCTCAGATCTACTGGATAATCAAGCAAGGGTTCCCATCTCCCTTATATAGAGCAATCCCTAGGAGTCACGACTACAACGGACTCTACCCCTCCTGGAATCCCACATCTCCTGACCAGCGTGGGAATTCTGCCAACTAAGAGTCTGAACTTGATCCAAACTCTACCACCAAGAGTATGATCCTTATCTGACTCACCAGATCAAGACTTGTTGGGAGTTCATCCGCGGCACACCGCCGGGCTCAATCTGGCGTGGGCCCAATGGCAGTCGGGCCACACAATTTTCCTAACAAGCTACAGTCTGTTTTGTTGTTATTCTTTTGGCTATGGCAACCATTCCCTTCATCAAGTGACTAATCTAAGACTGGCACCCTTTTGCTCTTGATTGTATGGAAAGCACTTGGGACAAGGGAGTTGGAACCACTTGTGAGGTTAATTGTCACTAGTACTTTAGTCCCTTGAAGAAGATGTTCTTATTGTATTCTTAACTGTCTATTGACTTTTCCTGTTCTAATTGTCAGTCACTAATTGTACTTATTTCATTGATATTACCATGTGAATCTTTATAACTTTTAGGCTGCTCTGGAAGCTCCAAGGATTCTGAATCTCAACAACAGTGAATATTTTTCTGGACCATATGGTATGGATCCCCTCGCTGTTCCTGCATATTTTGGAATTATTTAGAAGTTTCCTTGTGCCAGCATCTGTATCATCTGTTTGATATGCAGGGGAAGATGTCATCTTCGTTGCTAATGACTGGCATACTTCTCTGCTCCCGTGCTACTTAAAAACCATGTACAAACCTCATGGGATTTACAAGAATGCGAAGGTGTGGTGACACCATAGTTTGGTTCCAACTGTTTCTTTTATAAATTTGCAGGGCTAATCCAGTGCTCCTAAAAGGCATAAAAATTGTTGTGATTGCATATCAAAACCGTACACGTGGCAGGCAAGGCTAATTCTGCAGATACAAAAGTTATGGACCACAAACAAATAATCATAACAATTTAATTGGTGACACACAAATAGGCAATGAAGGAAAAAAATTAGCATCTCTTCACCTAAATAAAAGTTCATGGATTTCACAGTTATGATTGTCTGATAAAAGATGATTTTGGACAGACCAATCAAAGGTGAAGAAGATGAGGAAAATGGTCCCTATCCTCACCAATGTAATGCTTGCTATATTTGAAGGGTAGAGTGAACAGAGACTGCCATAGCCAATGGGGTACTAGATCAGCTCCCATGTTTACTCAACCTCATGTTTCTTTAGCTGATATTATGTTTAATAATACTCCTTAGGTTGCGTTCTGCATACACAACATTGCCTACCAAGGGAGATTTGCCTTTTCGGACTTCTCATTTCTCAATCTCCCAGATCAATTTAAAAGCTCTTTTGATTTTATTGATGGGTATGAGTTCTCAATTTCCACTTGAAAGAATGTTCTACAGTTGTCCCAAGAGGACATTCTCCCTTGTATTGGTGTCATAGTTCCTAATTTCATTTCTTTTCCTGCAGGTATGATAAACCTGTGAAAGGGAGAAAAATTAACTGGATGAAGGCTGGCATATTAGAATCAGATAGGGTCTTAACTGTGAGCCCATATTATGCTTCAGAACTTGTTTCAGGGATAGATAGAGGTGCGGAATTGGATAACATCCTTCGCAAAACCGGTGTTACTGGAATTATCAATGGGATGGATGTTCAGGAGTGGAATCCATTGACCGACAAGTATATCGATGTCAATTATGATGCTACAACTGTGAGACCCTTTCAGATGATGGTTTAACTCATTAGTATTACCTTCATGAGTGTGGAAGCTGATATACATGGCATTTTCAGGTGTTAGATGCAAAGCCTCTTCTGAAGGAAGCATTGCAAGCGGAAGTTGGGTTGCCTATCGATCCAAATGTCGCTGTGATTGGCTTTATTGGAAGACTGGAAGAGCAGAAAGGATCTGATATTCTTGCTGAAGCTGTTTCAAAATTTATTGGAGAGAATGTTCAGATAATTGTTCTCGTATGAATTGGAATCTGAAACCCACAATTTAATATCCATTGCTTTAAAGCTTGTATGATTACTTGTCATTGTAACCCGTTTTTTCCCCTTTTGGCTTCCTTGAAGGGAACTGGGAAAAAGCACATGGAGAAGCAGCTTAAACAGTTGGAGATATTATATCCAGATAAGGCTGTAGGGGTGGCAAAATTCAATGTTTCCTTGGCTCATATGATAGCTGCTGGTGCTGATTTTATGTTGGTTCCAAGTCGGTTTGAACCATGTGGTCTCATACAATTACATGCTATGAGATATGGAACGGTATGTGTCATCATTTTACTTTGGACACGGCCTAGGCAGAGTTCATTTGTTCATTTCTCCAAAATTTTGAAACATTTCTATTGCATTGAAGTTTATGATTGTCAAATATTGAGTTTATAGAGATTGTAGGAAGCTCCTGTATCTCGTAACTCCTTTCAACTGTGCTATTGTTGCAATATAAGTTACAAACGTACTCTACCTAAATATATAATAAAAACCTTGAAGATAAAATGAGGGCTATTTCTTTGAGAGTTTTCTCAAATTGTAAAACACGGTAGATGTAGCTCTAATTGAACTTGAGAGAGAAAAATATATAGTGAGATGGAATCAGATGATCATCATGATAGATAGGAAAATTGAGGTGATGCATTACATGCCATTTAATTTTCCTAGATGGTAGGGTTATCTCAGGCAAAATAGTAAGTGTTGTTTCAGCAAAAAAAAAAAAAAAGAGTTAAGTGGTGATGAAATTCGCTGTGGACAAGTGTTGATGAAATTCACCGTGGATAAAATCTTAAGGCATTGAACTGTCTAAAATCGTTCTCCCATATTTGGACCAAAACATGTCTATAATTGTTCTTCCCTAATTGGACCAAAAACATATCTTCTATTGTAACTATAACTTCTGCTGTATGTCTGAACCAACTCACACCAAATAGTACTATTGGAAAATCTCTCCAAAACATGATCTTTTTCAACTTAGAGATTAATTTTGGATTAAGGGAACAGGGTTGAGAAAAAGCAAACTGATCATTGAAGTTTGGTTTTCACGCTGTAGGTGCCCATAGTTGCCTCAACCGGTGGGCTAGTTGACACAGTCAAAGAAGGTTTCACAGGTTTCCACATGGGAGCCTTCAATGTTGAGGTAAGTAACAATTATCTCATTCATAGACTGTGGATTAAATTAACCATCGATTTACTTCCAAGGAAACTGAGCACAAACTACATGCTTTGTTCCGCCAGTGCGAAACTGTTGATCCTGCGGATGTTGAGGCAATTGCCACTACCGTCAGAAGGGCCCTTAATGTCTATGGGACACCTGCTTTTGTCGAGATGATAAACAATTGTATGGCCCAAGATCTTTCCTGGAAGGTAAGCAATTTTCCATGAAGCTATGTTTCTCTTACTGTGCACCCTATGGCTGTGCATCGAAAGAGAGTTTTCTTCTTGTTCTACTAAACTTAACATTGGTGGTTGCTGCACAGGGTCCTGCAAAGAAGTGGGAAGCAGCTTTGTTGAGCCTCGGAGCCGAAGGCAGCGAACCTGGGATTGAAGGGGAGGAGATTGCTCCTCTTGCCATGGAAAACGTGGCAACTCCTTGACGGTTGAATGGTATCCCAACCTTTCGCTTGTGTTTGCCTTTACTGAAGTGACCATGTACCAACCAAATTCTACAGGACTGACTGTAGCTTTGCCAGTCACAGTTCCTTTTGCTCTTGGTGTTTCTGTGAACTCATGTAATCTTCTGGGTGGTTGAGACTGTATTCTCGTTTGTCTCGTATCATGTACCAATATATAGAGAAGTATATATATAGTGTGTCATAATATGTTTTGTTGCCTCCTTTTACTTCTTTGCATTCATTTTTACAAAAATAAAGCATGTCTCCAATTGAGGATTCCATGCCATGGTGTTGATATTAGGGGATCTGTCTCACCTTTTAGACCAGAAAATATCAAAAGCAAGGGGAAGAGAAGGATGTGTAGCATACAAGTCAGTTTCAAGATCTTGGTAATGGTTGCTATGAGTTTTGTTGACGGATCGGTTCCATTAATTCACCCTGTACAATCGAACCTGTGCTCGATTAGCCAAGTCCAAGTCATTATCGCAGCAGAACATGTACGTTTGCTATTCTCACTATTTTTTATTCCCAAGTGCCTATCTGCTGCTGGCCTAGATTTTTAGTTTAGTAAAGACTTCCAAAGTTTATTTTCTATCATTAAGAAGTTAATTATTCAGCGATTATGGATGCAACCCACAGAAGGGTTTACTTATGTGGCATCTCTAAAACCCAATTGAAAAGCAGTTCATATCATCACTAATAATGTGACTCAAAATTGAAGTATAAAGTCCAAATCCAGGATGAGGTTAAACGTCCCAACAAGAATAAATGCATAGGTGTTTTCTCTGTGTAAAGTCATAAATAAACATCATGACCCAAAAAAAAAAAAACTCCATGAAAACATCTCAACCAGATTCACTGGCTACCTATTCCTGAGCCCTAATTCCGCAAATGAAAAAAAAAAAAAAAACCATGTCCTCATTACTCTCTTCCTTGGGCTCTTCCTGTAATAACAAGGGCAAGAAGCAACATAATTAACTTTAAAAACAGTAAAATGGGATGGAGAAACAAGGACCCAATAACACAACAGACTCTCACAATGATCAATCTAATGTATGTTAATGACAGTTGTCACCAGGGAGATTTTCTAAGCAATTCCCTTTTATTCTGTGGGGTCCATCAGATTGACAGTATATGGATCGCGGGCATATAGCCCCACTTGAATCAACTATAGTTGGTGCTACAATAGAGCTCCATATCCAAAATATAATAATAAACATTAGATTATAAAAAAACAGAAGGGAAGAAGCAAGCAGAGCAATTCACCTTGTCCTCAGCAGCAGGTGCAGCAGAGGCCGCCGCCGCCGTTCCACCTCCACCAGTTGCCGATGAAGCAGCTGTAAGATTCCGGTCCCACTTTTAAATATTTATTATATTTTAATTAGATATTATAATTATTTTAATTGAATGTATTTTTGTTATTTAAATGGTAAGGAATAAGTGGGGCACACGTTGGATTAGATGCGTGGATTGGTGAGTTGGGTTAATGGGTAGATAACCTGACCCGTAGTTTTGACCCAATGACTTAAGCCCAGAAAATATTTTTTTTAACCTAATTCATCTTTTAACGAACGCACATCTCTTAAGCCCAGAAAATATTTTTTTTAACCTAATTCATCTTTTAACGAACGCACATCTTATCCCTCCCCACTAATAATCTCTGCAACTCCTCCCCTTTTCCGTTCGTCTTCTTCCTCTTTCAACTTCCCAAGTCATGTTAGCTTTAGAATCCAGCCATCAGAATCAAGATAAGAAAATACCATCATTCTTAGTTCAACTTTCTTATCACATGTAACATTCTCCTCAAATTATTAAGAGTAAATCTATACTCTTAGGTTATCTTCTTATTCTTTCCATTGTTAGGTTTTTAGTAGGAATATCATACATCTGTTCATCTGAGCATTTCTATCCCATCTCTTGTGTTAGATTGGTGTTATGATTGTAATCGAGCACCCCAGTAATCTCGGTTTGGGTTTTGGTTTGGTAACCTATTGCACTCTTCTTCAACTTCGAATCTAAGGCAAGTACATTATTATAATTTGTTATTGAATGCGTTGTTTGATCTTTGATTCATATCTAATGCATATATGTTTGTTTATTTGCCATTTTCTAAATGATAATGGTAGAATATGGATTTTAATGGATGTTTGGGTTAATTGGTGATTGGGTAATAAAAATGTGGATTCCATTTTTGGATTTGGATGGATTGTACTATTTTTTTGAAAAAGGGAGGAAAATGGATGAAACAAGGGAAAAATCCAAATTTTTGTGACTGCACGACCTCGGCTAACGAACTGAACGTCAAACATTCGAACGTCGCCAATGAACGTTTGAGGTCAGGCTCGTTTGGGCCAAAAAGGCAAAGAAGCCAAACGTTCGAACGTGCCACATGCACGTTCAAACGTTTGGAATTCTTTGCGTCTGAGCAAAAAACCCAAGACCCTGAACGTTCGAACGTTGGGTTCTTACATTCGAACGTTCAATGCATTTGGGCAATTTGTTATCCACTGTTTTGGCTCTGATTCGTTTGAGGATTTATGGTATCGTGTATGGGACTTCATATGGATCTAATGAACTAAAATATCTACCCGGACTTGACATAAGAACCGTCTTTGGGCAAACGGTTTCTTATTGATGTAGGATTCAAATACCTAATTGATTTTCATGAACTCTAGCGAAAAAGGGTTTGATACATCTCTATTGGTAACCCTTCATTGGGACTATGCATCGTAAATTTAGAGAGATGTAACGTCCCTAACTCACTAGTGTTTATTATTACGTGTTGAAAGGTATATAAATATATGTCTAATCTTAGGATTGATTTACACTATATCTTGACCTTTGTATTCGCATGCATGTGTGGGTTTAGGTTATGTATTCCTATTAATGCATATCATATTTTGTGTTATGGATTATGAAGTGGCTTGGCAAATTATGTATGTGATTTGATTATGATATGGAATGTGGTATGGCCAGCACTTCATTTTGACTTAGGACTCTTGTGTCGGAGCTTTATTAATTAGATATATTATGCATATATGTTTTCGTTTATGTGGGTCATTTATGAACGACTGTAGATCGATATGTGGACGGTTGATCACCAATGTGTCCGGATCACTTATAATCTGCTTTGAATATGGACAAGTTATCCTGATATTTATCGGTTTATGACCACGACGTTATGGACATGCTCTCCTGGTTATGTAGGGCTAACCACCCACAACGGGGACACTTGTCTCCGTGTGAATTATATTATTCTTTTTGTATTATTTGGATTTATGTCATACGTTCGTTCTTATCATTGCAATTGTCATTGCTTCTATATAATCTCACTTGTCTTTACTTAACTCGCTATCGTATTTTGATTTCGAATTATGATCATGTTCTTGCTATTTAAGTTACAATATTTGGTGCATAGGTACTGAGCCCTACTATACCGAGGAGACGGAGGATGATCAATTGTTTCAAACGTTTGAGCCAACTGACAAACCCGAGTGGGATGCCGGAAACGGTTTTGGAGCCGTCTGAGCCTACATAAGAGAGAACGTCATCTTAGCAATTCCTTAGATGAACTTTCTTTAATATTGATAAACCTTTCTTTAGTAATTATTTTAGTCATTCTGCAACTTTAACTATTAATGTTTATTTGATTTTCGTGTTGGATCTTATTTATGAACCTTAAAAACCAATTGAATAAAGCTTCCGCTATATTTAATGAAGTTTATGTTGACTCACCACGGTTTGTGATTTTCTATGTGGGTCTACTTTTGGAAGCTTGTCTTGTATTATACACAAGAATTTAAATTTGATTTAATTTTTCACGTTTTTCCCTAATTCTTATTTTGGGGACGTGATAGCAGCAGCAGCAGTAGCAACTGGAGTGCCACCTCCCACTATCAATATCCCATATGCATAATCAGGAACACTGGAGATTATCTCAATGGAATAATCTCTCTGAAACTTTAAAATTGCTTCAAAGTTAGAGTTATTTTCTCATTAACATTTTTCCCAATTCTTAGTTTTTTCGACTTGCTTGTGTGATATGGAATAAAATAAAGATTGAGTGAAATAATATCTAACTTGTTATCTTTTTTTTACTCATTATAACTTGTTATAATTGAAATTCCTAACCTCCTGTCATCACACAAGGAGTCGACAGTCAATAAGTGACTACAAAGTTAATAATGCAAGAAGCCATGTACCGACCTAAAAATTTAAGCCGATAGGTGAAAGGCTCTCTAAATAGGTACATGAAGACATGTCCAACTCAGGATTAAGACAATGTTGGATGTAGGACTTCCCAACAAATAAAATCCCGATTCTCTCTCTCTCTCTCTCTCTCTCTCTCTCATATGACAAGATCGTCCTCATCTACCGAGGTTGCCGTAATGGAGACTCCATCGTCGTGGTGGATCAAAGAAGCATACGTGCTTGCGAGCTCGTCTAAGGACATTGTAGCATGAACCTGCAGAGAGAAACCTATGCTATGCTTTCATTTGAGAAATGAAATGGTGTTTGAAGAGACAATGTGAACGAATAGGCTGGTCTATTTTTTCCCCTTTTGTCCTCGCTTCCATTGTTTTCATTTCCAGCCTATACTTTCAACTGTCAGTAAAAGGTATATAATCTTCTTCTAGTTCCAAAGATTTAAAGTACGATCATTGATCGTCACGCCCATATGTATATCAAGTGGAGACCAAGAAGTGAAAGGTCAAAGGTACCTGGAAAATTTGATTGTCCCAAACAATGGTGTCTTGTTAACGGAACCGGATCCCTTATTTAGACCAAACGGGGCGTGACACGCGGGGGGGCGATGAGAGTAAAAATAGCTCTCACATTGCGAATTGTATGTATGCAAACAGTTATGACTGGGACACAATCACACAAGTCTTTGTTGATGGGTTCCATTCAGTGTTGTTGTTGTAATCATGTGAAAGAATCTAAAGGCCGCTCTGGATTGTCATGTAGGAATATAAGATCTATGTTAGCTAAAATTAAGGGAATTACTCATTAGAGTTTCAAACAAAATAACTCTTGGTAAAATTTGTATTTTCATGAGTACAAGTTGTAGGGAAATGTTCACCTACAAGCGTATTGCTTATAGTTTATTTGTAGTCTAATTCATGGGGCCCGCTTAGATACAAGTTTACTAATGAGAGTGTTAGAGATTATGATGAATTTGTTAAATTGTTAGTGATGTTAGGATCTTAGGAGATAATCCTTATCTTCAGGATAAGGTTAGTTTACATTTAATTATAAATATAGCCCTTTTCATTTAATGGAACTTACGGTGGTCGTGATTCTAAAAATTCTTATCAGAGGCTCAGAGCCAACTGGTCGTGAGTTTGAATCCCACTGGATAAGGATTCGAATCACTAACATTTTAACAAATTCATCATAATCTCTTACATAGAGGAGGGCAAATTGAGAGGTCTCCTTATAGACAAGGAGAATTCAAAGTGTCAACCCACCAAATTATCCTAACCCTTGATTTAATAGCTTTTAAGTTTAATAACATCTTACATGTAGATTTTCTTGAGATTCACTCTTTTGGTGAGTGAAGGTTTAGTAAGTATAAAATTGGACCTGACACAGGAATGTAAAAACTATTGAAGGGGCTGAAATGATGAAATGCGGGCCCAAGTGGTCCCACAGTGTTGGACTGCACATGCGCAGTTTCTCATAGGAGAACATTTCCTCGAGTTGCAACATGTTTTTTGTATATATTTAACACTAAAAGCCAGTTTGTAAGGTTGATACTCCGGCTAATTTGCTTTCCGAATAGTGCAATGTCAAACATCAAGAAGAATATTTTAGTATGAAATAAACATAGAAACATGTGGACTGTTTTGTTTGGATAACCATTAATCTGACATTAATGCTGATATATATATAGGAAGATGCTCCTATGAGAGATATCTCTCACTCAGGCCCTCACATTTAAGTTGTTGGCATTAGATATGGATGTGAGGGCCCCTACCCTCTCTCATAGTAAGGTGAGAGCATATCTCATAGGAGCATCTCTCATATATATTATAATTTTTTTATGCTGAAGGTCATTTGTGTATTAATGGAAGAAAATAATACAAGACACAAAGGCCTAACAGGCTGCTGTAGAAAACATCAAAACAGAAAAAGGAGCAGCACTACAAAACAGAGAGCATGGTACTAAAACTTAAGATTCAGTGACCAATAATGCTTAGGTTGTGCAAGAGAGGGTGCAGTTAGGGCTGCACAGAACCGGACCGCAGACCGGACCGGACCACAAAACCGGACCGGACCGGACCGGATTTGCGGTCTTGGTGGTCCAAATCCGGTCCGGTCCGGACCGGACCGGTTATTCCGGTCCGGTCCGGTCTGGGCCTTTTGTGGTCCGGTCCGGACCGGACCGGACCGCATTTATTAAAATAATTTTTTTTAAATTTTTTTTTCATAATCTTTGAGCCCATGAGGTATGAGCCTAGCACCCATTTGTAAAACCCATCATTCATTCATTTGACATTTGCCTACTTTTTAGATGTGAGGTGAAAATGAAAAACAAAAAAACAAAAAAAAATGAAAAAAAAATGAAAAGAAAAAAAAAAATGGAAACCGGTCCGGACCACTTTAAGTGGTCCAAACCGGACCGGTTTGGACCGGACCGGACCGGACCGGACCGCTTATAAGTGGTCCGGTCCGGTCCTTCATTTTGGGCCGGACCGGAAATCCGGTCCGACCGGATTCCGGTCCGAAAACCGGACCGGAAATCCGGTCGATCACCCCTAGGTGCAGTTGTTGTCTTTGGATATGGTCTGGGAGGTAGGTAACCATGTCCGAGAGACACTCTTCTTTTTTTTTTTTTTATGTATGTCGCTGGCTTCCGGACTAAGCAATTCGGAGGAATGGATGGGCTAGTGCTGAATGTTAAACATTACGATTGTTGTCCAAATGCACCTAAAGTATGTCCATTGCTACAGTGGAACATGGCCGGCGCACTTTTGGCGACAGGCTTTTTTTTTATTTTTTATTTTTTTATTTTTTATTTTTTGCGTTGAGTCGTTCCTTCTGGGAATCGAACTCCTGGGAATCGAACTCACGACCGATTGGCTCTATACCAGTTCTGTAACGACCCCGCCCATTTATACTTGTATGATATTGTCAGCTTTGGGCCCCCGCAGGGTCACCCTCACGGATTTATTTTTGGAAGCCCACTTAGGTACCCTAAACGCATCATACCAAGTATGGTCAGCACCGCACATTTAAGCCCAAACTCTGGGCAGCCTCTTGGCGATGTGAGATCTTACAATCCCCATCACTCATAGGAGAGCCGCCCTCAGCTCTTATACCATCTTAAATTTCTTTAGCTAACCATTGCTACAAAAACCTCGAGGTGTCAGTAGCATAGCAGGCAGCGGAAATACTTTTCAATATTCTCCTTTGGGTGGAGTCCACTCCTCAATATTAAGGGTGTTTTGCTCTCTCCAACTCATCGGGTCAAAAGATAAACATCATATCATTATCACGATAATTCATGGATAACAATTTATAAACAATATTGTTTTTAACCCGTCTGTTGTACCTTGATTTTTAGGGCCATGGTAAATGCTCTTTTGTTGTCCTAAATGGAAACGAAGAAGATGCCTTACTACCAAACCATCACTAGGTTGACATACATGAACTATATTGTAGAAAAATAAAACATTTACATGCAGCACAATGTGACATTCTTGGATTGACATCTCGATTCTCATTGGGTTCTCCCAAACTTTGGGCAATTAGAAAATTAAAAATTGAAAACTCTCATTTTATATTTCTTTCAGTGGTCTGTAAGCATTGGATCACATTTGATCACAGATACGAGGAATCCACAGATTTGAAGATTCCTCAAGCCCATAAATATAGGCAATCCAATCCATATTTATGTGTTTGTTGCTTTGTTTATAAACGCGGTGAAAATAGAGTTAAAGATATATTATATTTTCCACTAAATCCATGAATATGGGTATTTATATCGATGATATATACTTAGTGCCTCCTGGCCTACAGCTTTTTCATTATTTACGCCATCAATACCTTTCAAGACAATACAAACTGTTGTCTCTAAACTGTGATATATATGTTAGTTGATGTATGCCGACCTTGAATAGGATAAAACTATGAAATGAATTGCCTTAGATTGTATAGTATGTACAGCTAGACCTTAAGAGTTACACATTACATGGGACACTTTAACTACCAAAGTGTAATTTTCATAAGTTAGGAGATGAAGATGACCCATGGCTAATGGCTTTGATGAATGGATAATATTAATTTAGCTTTCCTTGTAGCTTCACATGTCCAACAATGAAAAGGGCAATGGGCTTGTCTACTCTTCTTCAATGCTAGCTCCAACTATTAATGCCTTAGAGCAAAAGGTGAAAGCTAGAGAAGGGGACTGGTTGACTGTAAATAAATCTTGATTGGGTTCCAAAGCTATCAACGCGACCTATTTGAAACAAGAAATAATAATAATACCATCTATATTTTATTTTTCTAATAAAAAAAGTGATTAGATTGATGAGGGTTAACTTGGAATCCAGGTTTTATAAGAAATCAAAGAGGAAATATCCATGCGACAACCTACTTAGTGGGGTCCACAAGTTGTTCTGCATGACCCACTCCAAGACATATAAGTCTATGTTATCTTTTTTCTTTTTTCTTTTTTTTTTCTATGTAATATATCTTCCATGATCTGCATGGGCCACCCAAAAAGAAAACGACAGGCAAAAGGTGGGATCCATGACAAGTTTAGTTTATTTTTTTTAAAAGGGGCCGAGTCCCATGAGAATTCACTCACATGCTGGAAGAAGACAGACAGGGCATATTGAGAGGAAGCACTCGCACATGCGGGAGGAAGATACCGAGGGATTGATCTTGGTTACTCGGACTAGAGGTGGGGTTCCCAACCAACTAGGCAACCTCGATGACATGTTTAGTTAGTCTTGTTGTTGGCTTGTAAAAGCCCTTGACCACTGACTGGATTATATTTGAAGGCACATTAAGATGGTGTACCAGCCTCACGTGAACCCCTCTAGCTTGAATTTTCAAGTGTGTGACTACATATCATGGCATGTTGGTTGGGTCCGGTGGCGCGCCAAATAAAGGGAAGATATCAATGGTTTATCTACCAAAAAATTTAACTCTAGCTTGGACTTTCCTAGCCATTTAATTTGTTCTATGAAAATGACTCCTCACTCGTGGACTTCTATTTAACGGCCTGAGATTAGATGACTAACCATGTCCCCTGTTTTATGTGGTCCACCAACATGCTATATGATGAGACCAAGCCAAGCACTAACCGGTCTTGTTGGCATTTTGGTTTGAGTCTTCCCTGCTATTTGTATCATCCGTGTAGTTTTTTAAAATCCTGCAACAGGGTTGTTATGAAAGTTGATCAAACCTACTCGACATTGAGACATGACACATGAGTCATCTTTTTTTTCTTTCTTCCACTCAGGTTACTGTTTACCTAGGCATTTCATGAATACTTAACAACAGCCTAGATATCAACCCTATCAAATGAAAAAAATAGTTGCAAAATGAAAGTTTTTTTTTTTTTATATTACATGAGAATTCATGGTAAAATGGGTTGTAAAAAAAGGATAACTAAAGAAGTGATGTGTGAAGATATAAGGTGAAATTCTTCAGGTGAAAGTTAAGATGAGACGTTAACTTTCTTAGGATTTTAATCAATAGGGTGATGATTGGGCATTCATTTTTCAATCTCTCCTTAATTCATTTTCCATTAAAGAATAATTTTTTTGTCAGTCTTCACCTCTTGTTCTTTACTTTTAGCCTTTTTCGCAATTCTTTTCTTAGAAATTATAAGGATTCAATTCTAGCAAACAAGTGAGCCCTTTTAGCTTTCTATATTAATATAACTCTTTTTGTATTTTTGCTAACTCAATAAAAATTAAACAATTTGAAAACCTCCAATTAATAAACTTGGGCATTAGAGAAATGGCCATTCCCAACAGTTAGGGCAACAATAGTTGCCCAACTAATCTTGTGGGCACAGTTTAGCTATTTCTTGCATGAGCAATGGTTGAATAAGGACTTGTCTTGTTTGCATGAAATGCCCCCCACCCACCCACCCACCAAAAACCACATGATGGCCCCTCAGAGACCAAATCTTGAATTTGGTAGCCCTTCCAACCATGTGCACTGCTAGCTTGTTTGATCCACAAAGGGAAGAAAAAACAAATTTTGTTGCTCCGAGAACTGAAAAGCTTGCTTGTTTTGAGAAAAGATGGCTTGACTTGGAACCAGGCTCTTCATCATAGGAGTTGGGGAAAAAAATAAGTCTGTTAGATGCATAAATTTGACCTTCTTTGCTAAATTGAATTATTTCCCATTCTGTTTAAAATATATATTTTGGATTTGGAAATAAGCGCATGAGCCAACCACCTAAAATAACAAGTGGAAATATTCCTTTCCATTTTTTTTTTTTTTTGGCCCTTTTATATTGTAGCCGTCCCTTTTTAAAGAATCAAAGTAAGCACTCAGCACTGAATAAATGAGGTCCACAATTGCAATCTTGTAATGCTGTTGTTACACCCACATGGACAAGAAATAGAAAGAAGAAAGTTAAAGAACAAGAATAAGATCAGGCGTCTCCCTCTCTCTCCTAGAATCACTTTTTTGTAGAGTTACACAAATGTACCTTAGTCCGTTCATGTCAAGCATTTTAGTAGTTTAACTAATGAACCGCATTCATAAGGTTATCTTTGAAGGGATTTTACTATTGGATGAAAATAATAGAATTTGGCATAAGCTTTGGCAAGACTCATGTTTATTTTCAGATATCCTTTTGGGCCCGTTTGGATGTTTACAGAAGAAAATATTTATAAATTTAAATATTGTAAGAATAAAATAGTATAGAATAGAATAATGTAATATTATAATATTTTTGTTGTTTGACGGTTTTTGAAGAATTTTAAAGATTTTAAATTGAGTTGATTGGAAGGTGCTATGATTAAAGTAAATTACATTATTAGAATAATTCTTTATTAAATATTTTAATTTAAATGTAATTTACCACATCTAGATAAAAAGTAGTGTGGTAAAGTAAAGTTCAACTGCCATATTGTTACCTTAAGTTACTTTTTTTTATCATATAAAACCATGGTAAAGTATAGTAAAGTAAAGTCAATACAAAAAAACAACTACTTTACAACTCTCTCTTCCACTTTGTTTCACCACATATTTCATCTCACCTTACTTTACCTTACATTTACTATAATATGACATCAATCTTTATTTTACTTTACCACACCTGTAAACAAGTCACTTTTATTTACCATATAAAAACACAATAAAATGTGATAAAGTAAAGTTAAATAAAAAAAAACTACTTTCACCATTCATTCCCACTTTACTTTACCAAATATTTTATTTCACCTTTACTTTACCGTGCTATGAGATTTATTTTTACTTTACTTTACCATATATGTAAACAAACACATCATGATGGATTTGGTGAACTAAAGTCTTTACTTTACTCTACCACTTTGTAATCGTCATTTTGAAAGATTCTTATCTTGTAGAAATTTTTTTACAGGGGGACCCTGTAGGAGAAAATATTGAGCTTTTTAAAAGAAAAGAATATTTTCTTCAAGTTTTTATTTGGTTACCAAAAGCACAAGATTCTCTTATTTAGAAAATGAAATATTATATTCTATAAAATATTATTTTCTTGTGCATCCAAACATGCACTTTATGTTCAACAAAAAAACTAAAAAGGGGCCTACCTACAATCAATCAAGACCCTCCTAGAAACTAACTTGCCCGAGTTTATGATGATTTTGGTGTACTAAAGTCTTTACTTTATTCTATAACTTTGTAATCTTAATTTTAAAAGATTTTTATATTATAGAAAGTTTTCTACGGGGTAAGCTGTAGGAAGAAATGTTGAACTTTTTGAAAGAAAATATCTTTTTTTCAAAATTTTCTTGGATTACCAAACGTAGAAGATTTTCTTTTCTTAGTAAATAAAAGATTATATTTTATAAAATATTATTTTCTTGTATTTTCTTGTACATCCAAATAGGCTCGCAATTGCACACATGAACGTCATTGAGTTGGGTGAGAATCCAAGTCCTTTACAAAGACCTTCCATCAAGTCTGCATCCAATATCTAATGCAGAGAAACCCTCACTTAAAAGGGTGGAACTCTACAGTTTACCCACCTATTAAAAATTCAAGCCGCTAAACAATGAGCACCCTTGCCATATATAGGAATTAGGATGGTTTTAAAAATCTTACTTCAATAAATGTTGATCCAAATCTTATTGAAGTAAATTTTTAGGACATTGCATACACAATCAGAACATTCACTCTTGGTGGTTGGAATTTTCAATAGACAGGCCCTACTGAGGATATTCACTCCTTTAAGGATCCATTCTTACTGCCGCATACACGTTCAATCCATCCCACCATGTTCGTCGAAGTTCACCTCCCAAAGATGGTGTGTTTAAAGCTTATATTTGATCTAATTAAATTAAATTTATCATTGTTATTTTTCTATAGGTGTACCACCCACAGTCACCCTAAGGCAGTATTTTTGTTTTGCAAGTGGGAAAGTAATCTCAACTACCAAAAAATTAACTCTATCATATTTTACTGGTCAAAACAAGTTAGAAAGCAAAAACTCAGTCATAAAGAAATGAGATTTTAGCTATATTAGTCATTCTTAAACTTGATTTTTTCAATTTCATGATCGAAATTTACATAATGTCACCAGAATTGGTTGACCCTGGTCAACAATTTTTTAAAGCCTTTTTTACCCCAGATCTCATGATATCATGAGATAAGTATATGTCACAAAAACTATAAAGTCCCATGATATATATAATGGGTCTGATCCATGATGTCATGGCTCTTGTGCAACGTCTTATAAAAATTTATTTTCTAGAATGATAGAACCTAAAAAATGGTGATTAGATGTGAATTTGTTTGTCACAAAATATCATTTTTCGTGTTATCTAAAATATGAATTTATTTGCTGATTGTAAAAAATATATAATACAGAAACTAATAAAATCCCATGATATCACGAGACTATCCCATGATACGACTCAAAAAAATAAAAAAAAAACTTAAAATCTTAATTCAATCATGAAATTAGAAAAATCAAATTTAAAAAGGATTAATACGTGAAAGCACCTTAGATTCTTTTTCAATAGATATCAAAATTTAACTTTGTGACAAAAGAAAAGGAAAGCAAATAAGATGTTGATTTTGTGTATCAAGATTTTCTAGACCCCGATGCAGAACTATAATGTTAGAGTAATGCTATCTGGACATACTTTTTAACATAAATTTTAAATAAATTCCTATATTACCTCTCAATATCAATAGTAGACTTTTTGATAATGTTAAATGTTAAAGGCTTATTTGGGTTTGACAAGGCTTTTTACGCAGCCTCGTGGGCATAGTACTGTTTCAATACGTTTCTCCCACCTAAACTGGCTCCAGAGTCCATATTCGAAATTTTGTTTAAAACTAGCTAGTCCTATACATATTGCCTTCGCTTCTCCTGCTGCCAAATGCCAATACATAATATATTATGGGTGCATGCATCATGGTCATGCTCATACCAACTATAGCTATGGCTATGGCCATGCAAAGAAAGCATGCCAAAAAACGTGTCACACAAACAAAACTGCATTTCTCATCCGCACGAGCCAGCGGTCCCGACCCATACCATATAATCCAACCATCCACAAGCTGCCACGCATACACCAAAATGCATGCATGCTATTGCTCTCGCTTTTATGTATGGAATGAGTGGAGTCTGCTGCCAAGGGCATTTTGGGAACAAGCTTTCCAACCTTCCTCATTTTAGGACGTTGTTGGCAGTGGCACAGAGGTCAGAGAAGCAGTTTAAAGCTCGAAACAGAAGAAGGAAAAGCAGACTCTTCCATTCGTTTTTTCTTCCCCGGATCGCGATCGAGATCGATGGTCGAGATTTAGCGAGATTCATCATCAGGTACGCTCCATTCCCATTTCTCCTTTCATCTTTCCATCCATCCCTCCTCTTTCATGTTCAATTTCTAAGGAATACACACAAAAACCCAGGAAAAGGAGAAGAGAAAGAGGAAATCGTCGTCATCTTGATGGCAGTGGTCGATAATGCGGGAGCCGATTTGGGGGCGACCGCGACGATTCGGAATTTCGAAACGGTCATGCCCGATTCCAACGGCAACAGCGATGCGGATCATCACCATCATCATCCGAGCCATCTCAGCCGTAGGATGCTGGACCCTAACCTGCAGCAGAGCGCGATCCTTCGGTCTCCCTCCTCGCACGACCAGTCGTCCTTCCAGATGAAAGTCCAGCAGCTGCAGCAGCGGCCGCCGGCTCACGGCGTTGAGCAGGGTGGGGCGACGAAGGCGGGAATGGGGCCGAGGAACGGAGAGGGGTTTCAGCGAGACATGAGGGATTTGGAGGAGCTCCTCTCTAAACTCAATCCGATGGCGGAGGAGTTCATACCGCCGTCGCTCATCGGCCATGGATCGCCGCCTCCCGGCGGCTTCTATTATAATAATTTTGGGAATCCTAACAGTGTTGGCGGCGGCAACGGTAACAATCGACGGGTACTTGCTAAATCGCCTTGCTTTCTTTCTGGTTTCTCCTCTGATTGTTTTTAATGAGTTTTGCTTCCCTTTTTTTTAAAAAATCTGTTTTCTTTGAATGTGGTGCTCTGTGTAGAAGAAGAACTATTACAGTCAAGCGAAGCGGAGAATCAACAGCAGGACGAGCATGGCGCAGCGAGAAGAGGTAATTAGGAGGACTGTGTATGTTTCTGACATTGATCAGCAGGTAATTTTTCTACCCATGTTTTGTGATTTTGGTCTGGTATTTTTGTGTTTCCTGTTGAAATCCCATAAGACTTTTAGTTGTTAGTTTGTCAAGAGGAACTTACTTAGACTTTAGTTTTCATAAGGGAATGTTTAGTTTTACTTCTTGGAAGAGAAAAAATAGTATTTTGTTTCACAAGGAGGATGGGGTCATCAATCAAACGCCAAACATATCCAAGCACTAACATGGGCAATATGTGTTTTTGGTCGCTCCTTCCATGTTCCTCTACCTTCTACCGATCCAAATGCCCTATATAAGTGGCTAGCAAAATGTACTAAATTCGAAAAATGTATCATGTGTGACGCATCCAGATGGCTGTCTTCTGATTATTTGGCATTCTCTCCAATTATTATACATGCTTGGAATATGTTCCATGCTCTAGTAATACTATTGTGTTAACACAAGAGTTCTCAGATTTGGTGTTGGTTTCTTTTGGTGCCTTAGGTCACTGAAGAACAGCTTGCGGCACTCTTCATCAATTGTGGACAGGCAATTCGTATTTCCTTTTGTTTCTTGGAGTATTTAAGTTTGTTCAGACTTGTGTGTCTGAATGATTTTGTTTTCTCGGCTGAAGGTCGTTGACTGCCGTGTGTGTGGGGATCCAAACTCTGTTCTTCGTTTTGCTTTTATAGAGTTTACTGATGAAGGTAATATTTGATACTTACATGGTTGGCTGGTGTACATGTGTATGAGTATTCTATGTTATGCTTGCAGCCGATAGTCAATAATCTAAATGGGTTTTGATACTCCAGAAGGTGCAAGGGCTGCGTTGAGTCTGGCAGGAACAATGCTAGGATACTACCCAGTAAGAGTGCTGCCTTCAAAAACTGCAATTGCACCAGTTAACCCAACATTTTTGCCAAGGGTGAGAAAATTTCATGATTGATGGTCATGTATTTACTACTTAACCATAGAAGGCCGTGTTATATTTGTTTTGCTGTAATAAAAATTATTATTATTTGGTCCTGATTCTCCTGACGTTTTATATCTTCTGTAGAAGTTGATACTAACTCATTTGTGGTCTTTTAGTCTGAAGATGAGCGTGAAATGTGTGCGAGAACTATTTATTGTACAAATATAGATAAAAAGGTACATTCATAATTGGTCTTCTATTGGAATTGTCTGTAGAATATGAAAAAGGAAGCCTGCTTCTGATCTCTTCATTATTTATTGACTTGGTCTAGGTTACTCAAGCAGAAATCAAGCTCTTCTTTGAGACAGTGTGTGGAGAGGTTTGTAAACTTGAAAGTTCTCTTTCTTCTTTAAATGTTTGATTCAGCAAGAATCAGTGAACTTTATTTTATATGGTGTAGGTTCAGCGCCTGAGACTTCTTGGAGACTATCACCATTCTACTCGTATTGCTTTTGTTGAGTTTGTAATGGTCAGTATCTCTAACTCATGATGCAAACATATTGCTATTTACTCCTTTTTGTTTGTCTTCAAAGCTATACTTGTGTTTGATAGTGAATGTTGAAGATAGTAATTGGACCTCTGTAAATGCTAACAACATAAGAGATGACAGAAAACTGTGTATTAGTAGACGGTCACTGTAATTACTGCAAACAAAAAAAAAATTATGTAGAAGGGAGAACAATTCACCCTTTTCAATAACCTAATTTGGTCTCCTCACTTCTATCTACGAAGATTCGTACTGACTGAAAAAAAAGTATGAAGCTTCATGTCAGCTTAAAGTGTTGTTTGTATGACATTTTTTTTTTGGTAATGAGAATGATAGTTATCTTTTGAGAATGAGGAGGGATTTTAGAGAATAAAATATCAATTAAAATAAGTAAATAATAAAACTCTGAAGGTAAATTTTTTTTCTCGTGTTATTTTTCCTCCTGCCTTGACGCATGTTTTATGTCATGTAAGCATGCTAATTGCATCAATAGCTTAGTTGCTAAAAGATTTTCATTTTGTATACGGCTCATAGTTGTCGTTTCCATTTCGTTTCGGCCAAAATGGCCGAAAAATTTCGTCCTAACCATTCCACCGAAACAAAATGCCTTGTGAAACTTTTTCGTTGTAGATTTCGGCCAAAATTCATGTTTTCTCCCAAAATTCATCGAAATTCCAGAAATAAACGAAATGGCTGAAATCTAATCTCGGATTTCAGATTTTTTTTTCTTGAAAAAAATAAATTAAAATAGAGGGGGGGAAAGGGTTGGAATGCTGGTTGCAGGAAAGAAATGCAAAAAAAGGAGAAGAAGAAAGAGGGAGAGAGATGAGAGGATTGTACTTGTGTTGATTTGGAGTGCAAGGGCATTTTTGTGCTGATTTTATTTTTCTCTAAGACATTGTTGGCTTATGTGTAGGGATGAAAATGTGTCCCTGAATACCTGAAGAACGGAACACATTGTTTTTTTTTTTTTTGTCCGGTTGGTTCATTGGTCCATGGATCCATGATTTGGCTTAATTAAATTTGGGCTGAGGTCTAGATCCATGGGTTTCATGCTCGGCCTCAATGCTTGATTGCCACCTCCATATGTTATTAGTATGTTTAGTATACTTGGTATGTCGGTTTGGGTTCCAAGCCCTCTATTTGGATTGGATCCCCTTGGCATGATGGAACTGGAAAATCCAGTTTTGATTGGATTTATCTTGATTTTGGAGATGATCATCATGAAAAAAACAGAGATATTGCATTTTGATTTGCGGGACCAGCCCCCTCCTCTCTCTATATATATGTGTATATATATGTATATACATATACATATATATGTATATGTTTATGTATATGTATCTATATGTATATACAATTATATATGTTTATGTTTATGTATATGTATCTATATGTTTGTACGTATGTATATTTGTTCTTAATCTTATCATGAAGCCATTGTCCTAACTATGTTGGTCATCTACTTGAATTCTGGTTCATCATTCTAGTCCATCCTAGGCCAAATCCTTGGATAGGTTACACTGCATATCTATCCTTACGACCCCATTGACTTTTAATAATTTTTTATTATTTCATCATGAACACTCGTTTAACTTCACAAGACATCCTAAGTTGTAAGATTGATGATTTCGGATTTTATTTTATTTCTTGTTAAAAAAAAAAAAACTCTTGGAACTTGTATTCTTCCCTCTTAACATTGATATCTTAAACATATTTACCTTTTTAAATGTATCATTTATTGATATTTTAATATGCATCAATGATGTTCTTCGTAGGATTGTATCATAGGTTTATTTGACTGTTTATTTGTGTTGCTAAGATGAAAAATGGATGGATTATGAATGACTAACTTTTTCTCCTTTTGTTTTTTAAGGAAAATAAAAAATCCTATGATTCATGATATGATTCGATTCATCCCCCTGAACAAATTGTAATACGACTTTGATTTTAAGAACAATGATTTTACGTGAGAAAGTGCAACTTTAGAAATGGAGTAAGCATTGTACTTGAAGAAAATTCAAAGGATTGCATTGTAGAGGGAAAGAGAGAACAAGGTCATGACGATCAAGATTGTTGTAGGAAAAAAAACCTAATCATTAAGGGTCTACGCGGCCAATTAGGGGTTAGGTGATAATGATAGAAAGAAGTTTTTGGACTTAATGGATGAGGTAGTACGAGATGATTTAATGGATGTAATATTATAGTTGGAGAAGACTTCAATGTGCATGCTGGGAAGATGCAAAGATTATTATTATTATTATTATTATTATTATTATTATTATTATTATTATTTTGAATGGTGGGAAGATAAAAAATTATGATAGAGTAGACAGGGGATTACAGTTTTAGGCAAAAGAATGATAAGGGGAAGCCGTTATTGACTTTGCTATTGCTTTTGATCTTGCAATAGCTAACACTCGAAAAGAAAGAAAAAACACTTGGTGATGTTTAAAAGTGGATTGAATGGATCTTACAATAGACTATTCCCTTCTTGATCAAGGAGAATGGTCCTACCTGCAAAGATTGCAATGTCATTTTAGGGTAGTCTTAGTACTCAACATAGGCTGCGTCGATTTTAGATATTGCTGTTAGTACTTAAGAGTAGTACAATAAATTAACAAATGAGGGACCGTCCAAATATAGGGTGGAGGATTTTTGTAATTTTTTAATTGGTTACATGATGAGAATTTATAACCTCGCGGTTGTGACTTGTGACTCTAAGCTCCTTCCAACTGTGACACAAGATCTTGTTGGGTGCGAACTTAAAATGGGAAAAATTAACATCGTTCATGGAATGACCCTTGAAGTAAGGCAAGTGGAATCAGTATATGGATTTCAAGGAAATGTTAATAAAGAGTATTGAAGTAGGCAAGCAGACCCCGAAGTGGTCTAATGAAGTGTAAAGGAGACTTAAAAGTAAGTTGAATGGAACTTGGATACATTAGAAGAATAGGGCAGATGAGAACTTGTATGAAATAAGTCACCACCGAAGTGGTTGGTTGACTCTTAAGGAGAGTAAGTATATTACACATAAGGAAACTTGATGGTGGAACGCAGATATTCAAAAGGTTATTGCCGAAAGGATAAAAAAGAACACCATTGAGAGAGAGGAGGGGTGGAATGGAGAAGATTTGGAAGGGTACAACCTTGCAAGAAACAATGCAGAGGGGATTATTGGTAATGCCAAATATGAGCTTGTGACAATTTGTATTAAACGTTGGAAACCAAGGGGAGAAGGGGATCTATAAGCTTATTGAAAGTCAGAGAAAGGCAAACTAGAGGTTTTGATAAGTGCATTAAGGTTGAAGATGATAGGGTCTTAGTCAACGAAAGGCCATTGATGGATCAGAGACTTATTTTAGGGATGTTAAAAATATGGAGTTTGCTAGTGAAGTACATGATAATGTTGAATCAATTCAAGGAGTGATCAACAAATGTTTTGAATTTGGGAGTAAAGGTTTTTTCCCTTTTAAATAGTTGCTTGGCCTAGTGGCCAAGGGGGACTACCTAAGCCTACGTGCCAAGGGATGGATCCCAGGGGCATGATGAGAGTGGGAGTCCTATCCACAGTAACATCCATATACACTCAAGTGAAGTAAATTTTGTCCTAGCAAAAATGAAGAAAAATCTATAAATGGTATACCTATAACTGCTAGTGTTGCTATGAGTAGTATTTGGATTGTTGGTTAACAAAGGGCTTGTTTGGCATGCATCCTGTGCTGAGAAATTTTCTTTTCTCGAAATGGGTCGTGCCAAAATGATCCTATTCCGAGATGGGCCATGCACTTTTTTGGCAATATCTTGTTTGAATTGTTCCAAGGATTAAAGTGAAGATAATCATGTTTGGTAACATTCTTTAGGGCCTGTATGTTTGGTGTAATCGAATAGATAGGAATTGTAATTTTTTTATTTCTAGAAGTGGTTAAAATTGAAGAAACAAGTCTTAGGAAAGTGAGGGTTGCATCTACATCTCTGCCTTATATCTTTCACCTCTCGTCCCTTTAATAACCTTGTTGGAGCCCATTTGAACATGAGTTTGTAGGTATTCAATTCCCATGTAAAAAAAAAAAAATGGCCCTTAATTTCAATCTCTTGTATAGCATTAATAACTCCATGTTATAAGTTTTTTTAAACAAAAAAAAAAAATCATTGAAAATATTTATCCATCCATGTCATGTATAGCCTTCATATAAAAACCTAGAGCCCATTTGTTTGCATGGAATTGAAGTCCTTGGATTTCTAAGAAATTTATTCCTAAGGTCCTGTTTGTTTACATGGAATTGAATTCTTAGGAATTCATATTAAAATGGGTTCCAGCAAAGGATTATTAAAGAGGTTAGGGTTGCGTTATCTAACACGGTGTTTTAAAACCTGGTTGAGTCGGGTTGGACTTGGCCGAATCCTACATCCATGCCCTAAATTTATTCTTCCTTTCCATCTGCACTCAAAAGAGAAGGCACCTTGTTCTCTTCTTTTTTTCCTTTTTTTGAAACGGGGTGGGTTCATTATTATTATTATAATTTTTTGGGGTTGTGGGGTGCATTTTTTTTTCTCACTGGTGTAGAGGGTCATTTTATAGCCTTATCACCTAGAGGTCAAAACAAGACTTTCACACATTTAGCCTTTTTTTTCCTCCCTCAAAACATGTAAGGGTCTCGTTTTGACCTCTAGGTAGTAAGGACAAGTTATAAGCGGACCTTCTACACTGCTTACTTGGAGGGCCTTGCTATAAGCTGGCTTGCTAAAGTACTTGCCTTTTTTTGGTTTTTTTTTTATTCTTAATTGGTCAAGTACCAGCCAACTTGGTACCTTTGAACTTTTTTATGAGACATATTTATGACATCTTGGCCTTTCATACTGACGAAAGAGGAAGACTTTATTTCCTCTTTTATTCCCACTACCTCTACTGGCTATAAACCTAAACAACCGCTTAAAGACTGATCTCACTACCACTTTATTTCCTCTTTCTAGGACTTGACTTTGACTCGGGCTGAGTTGACTTGACTTCTACCTAGTCGGGGGCTGAATCCAAACTTTGAAACACTGATTTAAGGGAGAGATGAACAGTGTGAGATGAGATGTAGATGGGACCCTGACTTTCATAGGAATTCATGGTAAAATTGTTTCTTTAGAACCAATTTTAAACATTCATTTCTTAGAATTCCTAGGATTGAATTCTTGCAACTAAATGGACCCCTATAGATCTTCACATTTGTTTCTTCAATTTTACTCACTTTTATAAATACATTTATTAGTATTCTTGAGTTTCAATTCCTACAACCAAATGGACCCATGAACTTTTACACTTGTTTCTTCAGTTTACTTCCATAAATAGATATCTTAGAATTCCTTGAAAATGAGAGAGAGGTTTATGGTTTGCTTGAAAAGTGCCGAGGCATGATAACTGGTCTCTCCACAGAGACTTCAGACAAGGATGCACCTCGAAGGGAACAAGACCTACACAAATATTATTAATTTTCTCAACTCTGAGATCCAATCTCTACAATGTGCATATAAATAAGAAGGGAAAATTAGGGTTAATACTCCTAATCAAACTAGGAACTTTAACCAAATTAGAAGCTATACTAATTAAAACTCATTAAACAAAATAAGAAAGCCTAGTCATAATGACAACAAAATATTTCTAAACTCCTTTGGGTTCCACACATGGACCTAAAACTCATTGCAATGGCTCATCAGCTTTGCATAAAAAATGCCATCCCTAAGGGGTATATATTAAATCATTCAGGATATGTATAAGGAGCACTTACGAGCATGAGAATGGTTTGTGGGATCAAGTCTGAGTTCACTGTTGGAGTTGATTCGCACAAAGGGTCATTGCTGAGTTCATGCTTATTCGCTCTGGTTGTGGACAACCTAAGTAGATATTAGATAGCAAGAATTTGAGATGGAATCCTATGGTGTATGCTGTTTGCAGATGATGTGGCATTGATTAGTCACATGAGAAGTAGGTGAATGATAAATTGGAATTCTGGAGAAGCATTTGAATAAAATGGGTTAAAATCAATGTGTTGAAATGTTTAGGTGTGAGGAAATGCATTCCAGTTGCTGAAAGCATAGGGTATAGGCCTCAAAATGTAGAGCATATGGTTCGTAGGCTTGCCTTTTTAATGAATAAATAATTACATTAAAAACATTCATGAAATTAAAAAATAGTAGCAGTTTGGCAGCCTTTTATCAAGTTTAACAACTTTACCAAAAAAAAAAAAAAAGTTTAACTTGCGTTGAATCGGGTTTAATCTAGCTACGACAGACTTTTTGAGTTAAAAAAGAAAGATTTTCAAATTCCTAAAGTTAGATATTGCTCCTTAAAAAAATGTGTTAATACTTAATGGTCATATGCACAATTACCCCTCTCCCAGAAGAAGGAAAAAACAATAGAAAAATAAATACGGAGAGTGATTGGGCACATGCTTCATATGAGGTGTATGCCTCATATAGCCACATCTCAGAGTTGAGGCACACGGCATTTTTGGAGAGCTCTGCTCCAAGGCATAAGCCCGAAGCGCTTCTAAAAAACTGGTTAAAATTAGTAGATCTAAGATGGTATGGAGTGCAAGTTTAATGACTCTGAGAGTAGAAAAGTTGAATTGTCAAAATTGAAAACCTGTGCGATAAATTTCACTACTTAGCAGCAATTGTAGAACAAAACCCAGGGTTTCAGTTTGAGACAAGCTAATAGAGTATTATGTGATTGTTAAGTACTGCTTAATGCTTACATTAAAGGTTTGTTTTTATAAGATAGCAGTTAAGCCTAGTGTGTTATATCGACCTGAATGTTATGCAACAAAGAAATGTGATGAAGTGAAAGTTCAAGAGGCTGAGATGTGCATACTTAGAAGATTGTTTCTTAGTTACTAGAAATTGTAGAATTAAAAAGGAGGACATTAAAAGCACCTATAAGGATAACAACTATCAAAGTGAAAACTTAGCCAGTAGCATTAACACGATGTGGTAAAAATGGAGATGAGCTAGTGAAGTGTTGGTGCGATTCTCGAGTGCCACTTTGACAAAGGAAGACTTTGAGTTGGATTTAGCCAGTAGCATTAACACGATGTGGTAAAAATGGAGATGAGCTAGTGGAGTGTTGGTGCGATTCTCGAGTGCCCACTTTGACAAAAGGAAGACTTTTAGTTGGACACGATGTGGTAAATATGGAGCTGAGCTAGTGGAGTGTTGGTGCGGTTCTTGAGTGTCGCTTGAGGTCAGACTTATTCGTGAGGAGCTACAAGAAAGGTCTGTTTCACTGTTTGGCAAAGAAGAAACATGAAGCACCACATGTTACTGAGATGCACATGCTTGGATTTATTTGTGGGGTTATTATAATGGATAGAAATAGAATGAGCAGGGGGTCAATAGAGTTTCTCCTAGGGAGGCTTGTATTTTGTACTTTGTGGGGTATAACACTCTTATTCTCCAACTTTCTTTTCTTTGTCGGTGTTCTATGGTGTTTGCTCTTTATCAATAAAGCATTTTCTAGTTACCAATAAAAAAAATAAAGAAAAAAAAAATAAAAAAAAAAAAGCAAAAGAAAATGAACTTATGGGTTGCCTGATAGAAGAGAAAATCAAGGGATGTCGCATGAGACTGTAGGGTAGCGTTTGGTTCGCTGGAATGGTTGTAGGCGGAAATGGAATGGAGACCGGAATGAGTCTAGAATGGAATGAGGCAGGAATAGGCATTTCCATTCTAGCGTTTGGTACGCTGAGGAATCAACCCAGTTGATTACTGTTCCTGAGTTTTGTATGCTGTAATGAGTCCTGGAATGGAATAAAATTTACATAAGACTGACCAAAATACCCTTGTTAGATTTTTATCTTTGGCTCAGTCAATGTATGGATTATATTATTATTAAATAGCTGGGGCCCACACAAGCTCTTCTATTTTATAATCTTATAATAATAATAATAATAATAATAATAATAATATAGATTATATTATTATATAGGTGGGGCCCACACAAGCTCTTCAATTTTATAATCTTATAATAATAATAATAATAATGTATAAATTATATTATTATTATATAGGTGGGGCCCACATAAGCTCTTCTGTTTTATAATCTTATAATAATAATAATAATAATAATGTATAGATAATATTATTATTATATATGGGGCCCACACAAGCTCTTTTATTTTATAATCTTATAATAATAATAATATAGATTATATTATTATTATATAGGTGGGGCCCACACAAGCTCTTCTATTTTGTAATCTTATAATAATAATAATATAGATTATATTATTATTATATAGGTGGGGCCCACACAAGCTCTTCTATTTTGTAATCTTATAATAATAATAATAATAATAATAATAATAATAATAATAATAATGTATAGATTATAATATTATTATATAGGTGGGGCCCACACAAGCTCTTCTATTTTATAATCTTATAATAATAATAATAATGTATAGATTATATTATTATTATATAGGTGGGGCCCACACAAGTTTAACTATTTTATAATATAATAATAATGTATATATTATATTATTATTATTATATAAGTGGGACCCACACAAGTTCTTCTATTTTATAATCTTATAATAATAATATTATTATTATTATATAGGCCCACATAAGTTCTTCTATTTTATAATCTTATAATAATAATAATAATTTATAGATTAAATTATTATTATATAGGTGGGGCCCACACATGTTCTTCTCTTTTATAATCTTTTTATATAATAATAATGTATATATTATATATTATTATATAGGTGGGGCCCACACAAGTTTTTCTATTTTATAATCTTATAATAATAATGTATATATTATATTATATTATATTATTATATATGTGGGGCCCACACAAGTTCTTCTCTTTTATAATCTTATTATTATTATTATTATTATTATAAGGTATATATTATATTATTATTATATAGGTAGGGCCTACAGAAGTTCTTCTCTTTTATAATCTTATAATATTAATTATAATAATAATAATGTATATATTATATTATTGTTATATAGGTAGGGCCCACACAAGTTCTTCTCTTTTATAATCTTATTATTATAATAATAATGTATAGATGTGAAAAAGGGTATTTTGGTCTCAACAAAAAGTAAAAAAAGGAATGGAATGGCTATTCCTTCCCATCCCGGATGGAATGGTCATTCCTCTACATAAGGGAATGGGATTCCGGTGGTAATGGTCATTACGCCACTTTTTTGCGAACCAAATGCTATAATGACCATTCCGTTAAAATGATCATTCCATTCCGACCTTCATTACAGCGAACCAAACGCTCCCTAGGCTCTTACACGCACACAGAAGGAGAAAAGAAAAATTCATAAACAGCCCTTCGATGAGTTATTGGAGGTTTAAAAGTTCAAGGAACTAGGGGAATGTATGGGGCGATTAACAAGGACTATGAGTGTAGAGGAAGGGAGGACATGATGGATCATGGTGTTACTAAGAATATTGGTTTAGTGGAAATGCAGAACTCCCAAAGCCCTGAGATAAATTTTCAAATGATGACAGTTTATTTTTGCATTATTGTATTTTAAAAATAAGGTGTTTACAGGATGTGATTTGAAAAAGGTCTCTAGAGCATGGTTCAAAATAGAGGCATATTTTGAAAATAGCAGCGCTATGGTTTAAAACCTACTAGAGCCAACCAATTTTAATTTTAAACACTATTTTTCCTATTTCCTCTCCTCAATAGCCTTTTCTAAAGTTATCTTTACCCTTATATGGTTTCAAATCACTAAAAAAAAAAGATTAGCTGCTATACAAGATTCAAAAAGTTTTTTACCACTTAAAAAATTCACACCGGTACATTGCTACGTAATGTTTTGGCCACTAGCCACTACGTCCTCCACAACCGCTATTTTGATCCTTGCTCCAGAGTTTAAAGGATGTTTGCCCTTTGTAAGAATGTCGAGTACTTTCAAATGACTATGATGCGTAAAAGGGTTTTTGCGGAGAGTCATCTTCACACCCCCATGAAATTCTTTAATCACTGGCAATTAGGACATTTTGAATATACTGAAATGCCACTTGAAAGAGGTGTTTCCCTTTACAAATTGATGTCAAATTCTGGGTGCTCATCTGAGTTCTGCCACTTCTGACTTCTTGCATTTGGTGGGTGCATTTTGGGTTGTTCAAGCTGAGGTGTGCAGCCTACAAAAGAAGAGGATAGTGCTTGTATCATGGATGTGGATTCACTGGCAGATGAGGTGCGAAGCCTTAAAAAGAAGAGTATTGTGCTTTGTATCGTGGAGGTGGATTTACCAGCAAACCCCCTGCAATTTCAGGAATGCTTGGCAGGCACAAATATTGCCTTTGAAGGAAGAGGAAGGGGGGGGGGTTTGTGTTTCTTTTGTCTTTTACACATGGGATATGAAAATGAAATTTGCATACATAAAATCCACATTTGTGAAACATATTGCCATGTTTGTTTGCAAGCACCAATTTCACATCAGTAAATGATATGGGGGTAGAAAGAGAAAAAGGCAAGAAAGTATCTATATCAGATTTTAAATTTTGTACAATTTAACGGGCTCTAGGTCCCCAAAACTTTTCTATGGAGGAAATAGTGGGTCTTGAACACGGTGGACGGTTCTCATCATGACATAGGGGCACACAAAGCTGCAGAAAATTAGGAAGTGTGATTGAGTTATTTTGGGGTTTTTTTTTTGGGCATATTTCTCAAAATCTGTGAGAATCTAAGAGATAAAATTTAAAGCATTGGCATTTATCATATTTATGAGAATTTAATGGTTTGGATCATGACTTGGAGGCTCACAAAAGTACAGAATCAGAAAGTGGGAGTTAAGTGTTTATGTTTTTGACACTTTTCTCAAAATATGTGTGGATCTAAGATACAAAACCTACTTCTTGAGGTTTATCATTTGTATGAGAGTATCGAATGGTTCAAATCATGAATTGGGGGGCCCATAGGAGTGCAGAAAATCGGATCTATAGGTGTTTTTTGGGGGTGTTTTACACCATGAGGTTTATTAGTTCTATAAAAATTTTGAATGGTTCAGATTACAAATTCAGGGCCCACAGGACTTAAAAAATACTAGAAGGCAGTTGACAGGATTTGATTGCGTGATCCGTTGCAGGTGGAATGGAAATTACCATGTGCTGGAGCCTCTGTTGAGGTGTTAGTTGTGTAAAATTTTCAAACCTTGGAGCTGTGAAAATTGCCCCATTTACACTCTGTTTTCACTCTAAAATCTACATGTGATCTATAAATGAGCGCTAACAAACACAAGGGCGGACCCATGTATAGCTACATGGGGGCTTCAGCCCCCACAACTCTGGAAAAAGCCCATTTGGGCTATAGGGGCTACCTAGACCAGCCCCCATGGAATAAAGCCCATTAGCCGCCATGGAACAAAACCCCCCCTCTCTCTCAAGAAATCCTGAAATCATAATGCCCTCCTGCTCCTGTAGCATCACAGCCTCTCTCTCATTCTCTCTGTATGGGTTCTAAACATTTTTAAGTGTTGCAGGGGCTGTTTTGGTAGGTGCTTGGTCTCAAAAATCTTTTTTCAGAAATGGTGATGTTAGAAGTAGGGGATTCTTGAAATCTACCGTCTTCTAAAAATCCCGAAATGGGTTCTCTTGATTATGAAAGATTTAAAAGAGATGGGGGATTCCCTAAAAATCCAACCTTCCTAAAAATCTCCATTACTGAAATGGTTCTCTTGATGGAGTTGGATTTGATTTCAACAAAAAAAAAAAAAAAAATGAAACAAATATTTAGATTAGAGACGAGGGAGTCTAATAAGTCATTATTGATTTTCAGCTACCGATGCATGGTATTGATTGTTAGCTAATTTTATTTTATTTTAATGCAATATTTGGTTGTTTGTAGTTGTAATTTGTGTAAGGGCATGAGAAAGGAGTTTTAGAACGAGTTTTAAGGAAGTAGTTTTGGATTTGATTTAACCATCACCAGCCCCCTTCAAGTGAAAATCCTGGGTCCGCCACTGAACAAACGTGTGTATTTTTGTAAATGGGTGCAAACAAACAACCCCTGAAGAAAGCAGTAATGTGCACTGAGCTCTCCACTAGTTATTCTGTTTTCTGGATTTCACATTTCCAGGTCCCATTGTTCATCAACATCTTATTGGTGTCTCTTCATGTATCCCATTGACCATTAATGATGTTCTTCAAACTACCTGGGCACAAACTAGTTTTTGGTTGTTGACCTGAAAAAAATGTTATAGTTTAATCATATCAAACAAAAAATAACTTATTGAATGACCTTGATCATGATTACAAAGATATATTTAGAGATTGCTTTATTTGATTTTAACCAACTGTTCGGATTTGAGAAGCTTCCTCTCACATCCCTCGCCTATATTTTCTCTGATTGTTATTGGCGAGGAACCCAATTTCTGAAGAATGCTTTTTCATGGGAATTTCCTCTTGCAGGCTGAGAGTGCAATTCATGCTCTCAACTGTAGTGGTGTGGTGCTGGGGTCCTTGCCTATAAGGTATGGTTTTATTTTATTTTTTCTCTATTTTATATTGTTTGTATCATTAAGATGGCATACATTTGTTGTAGGAGCCGAGTGCTGCTAAGTTTAACCATTGATTATTACTGTTTTTTCATTAATTTCCTTGTCAATGTCTTCAGGGTGAGTCCATCAAAGACACCAGTTCGGCCCCGTGCTCCCCGCCCACCACCCGTGCATTAAATTTAGCTGGTTTTGAGGCAGCTAATGTTACCTCTCTTTATATATACACATATATATATATATATATATACAGGAAATTTAAAGTATTCTTCTAGGCTAGGGAAATGACTTGCTCTGGCTAGCATGTGTAGAGGTGGTTGGAACTTCGAGGCTTTGGAGTTTATCTATCAGTTTAAATTAATATGAACCGTGGGACATGTCCGAAACCAAAGACAGGAGGTGTTCAGATGCTGTTTTCATTGGCTCACAAAATACTTTCAGTGACTAATCAATCATCTGGAGATTGCTTTTAATGTGCACTAAATCTAGCTTAAATATTAAAGGTTCTTTTTTTGTCAGTAATCTAGAAGGTACTTTTTTGTCAGTAATCCAGCGTCATTCAGTTGTCCTTGCTAAAGTCCCATGCTGCAGATTGATGATCCTATAAACCACCAGATAAACTACTATATAAGTTTCCCAAGTTGCAGTTTGCACTTTGCAGGAGGGACTCTACTGCAACTTTAGAAATCTGTCAGCCACTTGGTATTTTCTCCCTGAGAACTTTGCTATTTGTGAGTTGGCAATTCTTTTGCATTTTCATATATGAAGACTATGCTGTTCAAAGCCAATTTCCCCAGCCTGTTGCTTTGTTGATGAGGATGAGCATGACCACTGTGTGAAAACATTTTCCATACAGGTGATAAGATAGAGGGCTTATAATTATAGATGTGGTTTTATCGTCTGAGATGAGATTGATTTCAACCTAAGTATAATTTTTGTTGTGCGTCCTGGTGATTGTGACAACTTTTTAAGTACAAATGACATGGACCTGTCAATGGGGATGGGTTATTCCATGCTTGCAGCCTGGCACTAAGGTAGCAAGGAAATGTAGATTGATCATTCATGGAATAGATTATAGACATGGAAAGTTATGTTCCTTAATTGTGTTAGGCCCCTTTGATTGAGGTCCTGGTTAGCATTATACATTGTGCAGCATTGGTAATTATGGTTAGTTATGCAAAATAGGGTAATTAGTTATAAAAAAACATATCTGTTTATGCATAATTAAAAATTGCATTTGACCCTGAAAATAATGCTAGGGTTCTATTTATGGTGCTGCCACAATGGTCTGTGTGATGTTTGATCTCTTCGCAGAGCACTTTCATCCCAGAATTGGTTAACCAGCTTCAGTTACGAAGGACTGGACTCCTTGGATAACTTGGCTGATTTGACTTGTAATTTTTCCCCCCTCACCTTGATTAATGTTTAAACTAGGAATAGGTAGTAAACAACGTGTGACACTTTCTTGTCAGTGATTCTATTTGGACCATCATCTCTCATTTCCTTTGTTTTGTTTGTTCTATTTACATTTTAACCCTTTTGGGTGGGAGAGAATATTATGTCAGAATCCAAGGTCATTCTTTTTCACCATTTGGCTGCAAAGTATGGCATGCAGGATGCCGTTCCATTGGGGTGGTTGGAATTCTAACCCTTGAGGTGGAAGTGTTTGATGATAATGATGGGTGAGAAATTGATCTACATTGAGAAAACAAATTACTGCATGTCCCTTCTCCATAACAAATCAAGGTGGCCTGTAATTCCATCAACAAAACCATGTCAAATTAAACAAACCCTTCCCACTTATGTTTCTCCAGACTGTCAAAGAATATAAAATTGCCTTTTAAGTGGTTTGCACTGTTTAAAAAATTCATTGTTAGTTGAAGACTTAT
This sequence comes from Litsea cubeba, assembly GCA_012931725.1. Classification (NCBI taxonomy): domain Eukaryota; kingdom Viridiplantae; phylum Streptophyta; class Magnoliopsida; order Laurales; family Lauraceae; genus Litsea; species Litsea cubeba. The sequence goes on along the minus strand of CM022947.1, from coordinate 122,242,205 downwards.
TTACAAGAATGTCTTTTATGTTTTATTAGTTTATATGAAAGTCTTATTGTAAGTTGTTTCGTACTCCTTTGTAGCCCTCAAGTTAGAGCATTAAAAAAATCCATAAAATTAGGCAACTTATCAGTAGGAAATCATTGTTTGTCAAGGAAGTAGATTTATTTATTTTGGTCAAGAAGGAAGTAGATTTATTACTGGTGAAGTGTTTGGTTTGGGAATATAGACTGTTATCCTTTACCAGATTTGTTGGAATGAAGATCCCTTAACAACTTCGATGATGATCTAGACTGTTGTCATGATTGACCCATTCAGAGAAGCATCCCATAGTGGAATATCCTAACATTTTACTTTGGACTACTTTTGTAACGGAACATTTTCCTCCAGTCCATGGATTGGCCCCTCTGGGCATATGGTATGGATTAACAAATGGGGCACCACATTGTAGAACTGTGGCCTAGAAAGATATGGATCTGTGAGATTGGAGAATCCGAAAATGAGAGCTTACATGTATAAGTAGAGTATATCGCATATAATCAATCAAGTTTATCAAGACTGGTTAGATGATCAAAGAGATTTAGTAATCCAACAAGGAATCTAACTTGATAGCAACCCAATTTAGTATGTAACTGTGACTTCAGTGCTCTCTAATTAAAAGATGGCCCGAGGAGCAAATTGAGCTGGAACAAGTCATAAGGAGATAAACTGTATGGTCGACTGGCTCTTAGTCTTCTTGTATGACTAGCAAATTGAGCTTGATAGCCACAGCAAAGGGGAGAACAGTTAAAGCAAGATGGTCATCAGACGAGTCTAAAGATCAATGGACAAGGAAGAAGATTTGAAAAACAGCATAATCTACAATCAGTCATTCAGTGTATTTGGGATGTTATCTCGACAAGGAAGAAGATCTGAAAAACAGCATAATCTACAATCAGTCATTCAGTGTATTTGGGGATGTTATCTCAATAGTACACACTCGTTCCGTGTATTTGGGCCGGGTGTTCCTAGTCATATTGAGAGTAGGTGGAAATTTTCACCTATTACTCATGTTCGGCCTCTGATAGTCTGATGCCTTGCATATAAAGGGATGGAGATTTTTTGTTGCCATCATTCTCCTTATTTGGCTGGTGTTTTGTGGTTGATACATGAGATCCAAAGTATGGAGCTATTGCATATGTTTATGATTTTTATTCGGCAACTTTACTTTCTTTTGGCATTAATTCCATTGCATTACCCAATCAATGCCTTTGAGTAAATAGGCCCCTACTTTCAGTGTTGAATAATCCTTTAAAGCCCCTATGGCGTGATCAGTTCACTATTCAAAAGATGGGAGTTTATTGTTAAGCACTATCCTATGGTGCCTTTTTGCCCCTACTACTTCAAGATTAGTTGCAATTCTGAATAGAAAAAAATGAAGGGGTTCAGTCATTGCCCAATGCAATTTTCTGTCGTGGAGTTGCAAAGCTTGTTATGATCTATTTGTATTGTCATCACTTGAATGTAATGATGATTTATTGTTTTGAGCTTTGTTTTTCCTAATGCCCCGGATGTGGGCTTTGGTTTTGATTGAGTTGGAGCGCTCTTGATTCTATGATTGTTCTACTCATGAATTTCCTTTGTTAATAAAACCCTAAACTACAATTAAAAAATAATAATAATGTGCACAGAAAGAAATCTAGCAATGTGGCAGAGCACAATAGAGAATGACTCTGGATTGATGATCAAACAGACAGTCAAAATCAAAATATGGGCTTTTCAAATGGTCAAATGGTGCAGGTGAAGCATTAGCAGTAGAAAGTTTTTCTTTTCCATTGTTTCCAGATGAATCTCATCTTCTCCAAATATTAGTGACCAAAATCCATGGACTCAAGAAATTGGTTATGGAACTGCTGGTTAGTGCAGATGGGCCAATCAAAAGTTTGTGGTTTGCAGCTGTGATCTTGTGTAGCACAAACGAAGATGCAATCAGAATATAAAAACAGGAATGGATGATTGGCGTTCCAACGTAAATGTTTCCTTTTGTCATGTGTTTAGATCACCTAATTCCAAAGCGTATATATTAGCCAAGCAAGGGGTCGATAGGTTGATTCCTTGGGTGGGTGAATTATTGTAATTGAGGTTAGGCTGGTGCATCTCTCTTGCAGCTTCCCTTTCCTTTGTTCCTTTGTTTTGATTTTCTCTATCTCTCCTTTTTTTCTTAATGAAATCTTTTATTACCGCTTCAAAAGAAAAAAAAAAAAAAAAAGAAGAGAGGGGGCTAAAGAACCGGTGCAGTTGCAATCAGTTCATAGATGGCAGCAACAGACAGCTTACTATCTTTTTCTCATGGATGGAAAGGTGGGGAACAAGCTGAGCTATTGTTGATTAGCTGTGGACTTGCATCATAAAATGTGATTGTAATACACTATGCTGTTTTTCTTTTCCTCTCTCATTAGGAAAATTAATTCATTCAGAGTAAAGTAGACAAAACAACCCAAACACACCAGAAAACCAAAAAGAGAAACCTCAACCGTGACCACCTCAGACCAACCAAAAACTGGCCCGAACCCCGACCTTAGCAAGGACATGAGCAATACCATTCAAAGGAAGAACCAATATTCTCAGTGCTAACAAAATAGATTCTAAGAAGCAATCCATTCCGTGGTTCAAAGCATTGCTTACTTCCAGCGCGTCCAAACTGAGAATTTTAGAAATCTATCGGACTTTAGCTGCCTCTATCGCCACTATGGTTTTCTACTCCTAGTCCAAACTCCAAACTACAATGGAGCAGATTGCTTGGTATCCACATCCAGAGAACCGATAAGTGAGGTATGAAACTTAAAAAAAAAAAAAGACTCACCATATGGCTTTTTACTAAATGCCATTTGTTTGCATGGAATTTCATACGTAGGAATTCATGGTCAAATGAGCTCCAACAAAAAAATACTAAATGGATGAGAGGTGAAGGATATGAGTCAGGAGTAGATGGGATCTTGACTTTCCCAGGATTATTTGAGGGTCTTTTTTAGATTTTCACCTTTGTTTCTTCATTTTTAATAACTTTCAAAAATAGAAGCCTTGAATTCTAAGGAATACAATTACACGAGAAACAAAAGGGCCCTGACAGGATTGGTTCTTGAAAATCCATAACCTTTTATTGGTGCATTGAGAAACTGATCTTATTCATAAGAAAAAGATAAACACGTATTCTAATCCCATGATTCTAATCTATTTTAAGGAGTTAACGAAGACAACCTTATCCACGTAACTGCATAAAGTACTTTACTTACTTTTCAGCTTCATGTTCTTCTTTCTTTCCTATTAGTACTAACCTCAAACCAAAGACAACACTTTCTCCTATCACACACCCGACTAGAAAAGGTTGCTACTCTCGGGCACAATAGCGGACCGAAATTATTTTTGAGTGGTGTGGGCAATGGTCAAGTTAAAAGGTCAAATAATAAAATATAATTTTTTAGGTTTTTATTTAAAGAGTTTATCCGTAGTTGCACCCATATTGTAACACTTAGGTCCACCCTTGCTCAGGTATCCAGGCCACAATTCCTCCATGAATTAATCATGTGGAGGGTCCTCTCCAGCTATAGGGATGTAGAATGAGGAGTCCAGACTCCTTACGAATTTTTTTTTGTTTTTGATAAAACTCCTTACAAGTTGGCGTGTCAATGGGTTCGATCCCGAATGATCCTGTTGTTTGAGCACTGCGGAAACTGTGTAAAGCTTGAGTTCAAATCCAACCCATTTAGTAATCAAGTTGAGTACTTTGAACCTGCCAAGGTAAAAGAATTGGCTGAGTGCAGAAACGAGTATAATCCCTAGAAGCCTTTTCTTCTCTGTCATACCTATCAAATGAACTTTCGGACCCTTTTTTTTTTCCCAAGCCTAAGGAGCTAGACTCAAGAGAGTCCACACAAGTGGGATAACCATATATAGGAAGGATTGCCCAATTCTTTTCTCCTATCAGAACCCAGCCCAGAGAGTCCAGATCCCTCGTGGCAGCAATTATATGAACCTATATAACACATGCGGGGAACTCCATTATGGGGCCGGCATAGAGATAATATCCAGATCATTCAAAATGAATCACATCTCCTCCAATGCTATATCCTCATATTTCACTTTAATGGGAGTAGACTCCTCCTTAAGATTGAACACACGATTGAGAACATGATTGGTCGTTGATGTGCCATCAACCATGTTTCCATCACGTCCTCTATCAGTTAGTGGGGCCCACTCCTATTAAATTGAGATATGAGAAAATATCCCCAAAGAAAATGAGATTCATCTAAAATGATCTGAATTATAATTATGTGGGCCCATGATGGAGTTTTAGACAAGTGTTACATAATTCCCCGATAGTAGCCATGACAGGGATCCGGACTCCAACCGAAATATCAACATGAACCCTGACTTGACAGCCAGTTTGGTCTGTGGGTTATGGTGCGGTGAGTCGAGTTTGTTCTAGTTCGGGTTGGGGTCCAAGACAAATAGTAAATCAGGACTCAAAAGCTAAACCAACCCCATTCAAGGGGAACTCCGTGGTCTATGCAAGTGCAAGATATACAAAAGGGTGGGTCAAAGCACAATCATCTAATTATCAAAGTCCCGCATCACGAGTTCTGAGTGATTGTTCAGTTAGTTACAGAGCCAAACAGGTGGGCCACAAGAGGGGCCATGTTCCAATAGCCCGAAAGGTTTTGAAATAGTCATACAGCCATCTCATTCTGCCATTCCTCTCATTCCTTATCCATTATTAATCTTGGAGAATCTAATGAACAGAAATGTACGTATCAACTTTGGAGCTTAGTACCCAAAGCCGCCCTCAACTTTTTCGATACCACCGAAAGCGCGGATCGGTGTTTTTAGAGCAGAACTGTCTTTGGAGTACGATTCGAATGTCCTAGGAGCGTGGATCCACCGAATATGAAGCGAAACATGTTGAATCTTTGATTTATGTGTATTTTTTTTTCTAATTAGCTTTACATTTATCTTTTGAATGAAGAATTTCTTTTGACTTATTAATTATTGTCTATTTTATGCGATCAAAATTGCAAAGTTATATTTTCTTTCTCCATTTTTTATGCTTGAATATATGGATAAACTATATTTGTACTCATAAGTTAATTGTTTATAAACTCATAAGCATTATATTGTATATGCGCTCTAAATATATAATTATTTTAAAATTTAGCGCTTCGACACTTCTGCTCCGTGCTCCGAGTACTTTCATGATTCCTTTCTATTAAAAAGCCCCCTGCAATAGACCTTTCAAACAGGACAAACTCTGCCCTTTGAAAATTTCAATGCCAATTTTCACCCAGCCTCACAGGGGCTTTATGTAATTTTTTTTTATTTGGGGGGGGGGGTGGCCCTTGCGAGCCCCCCTAATTCCACCCATGCATGTGCTAATCACAGTGAGCCATATCATCCAAAACCCACGTGCCAATCACGGTGAGCCGGATTAGTCCATTCATAATGAGCGTGTCTCAATTACAATGGGTGATCCAGACTCAATGGCATTGCGCATGCGAGAACCCTGTTTATCAGACTAAGCTACCAACGGCTGATTATGCAGCAGCCTACGGTGAAAATCAAGGAAGTCCAATCACAAGCTAGAGGCCCAGCCTCTCCGATAAGTGAACGACCATCTAATTTTCGACCTTTGGCATGTATATGATGCAGCTAGGGATGTCAAATGGGTCGGGCCAAGCCGGGCCGTTAATCTAAATTTTTATAATTCAGTTGAATAATGTACCAATAGAAATCCTTCAACTTTTTTATCTTTATATCCTAGAAAGAGAATATTTGGATGTTCTTATGGCTGTTACAGGCCGGGTCAGGGCCTACAAACTAGATATTTAATGGGCTTGGGCCAAAAGCACCTTTTTATGAGGAAGAATCATTTGTGGTCCTTATGCATCAAATAATTGCAGATAGGATGATTGATGGTGTCTCTACTTTATTGTGGGGTAACTGATATTTTTCTTAAAGCAGAATAAAATTTAATTTAAAAAGTTTTTATAAATGAAATAAAAAAAAACACGTGATATGGCCAATACTTTCATTTGTTGACATGTGACATGAACTGTTCATCTGCTACCTGCTGGGTCCAACATCGCGATGTCGACATATGCATACTCTATCTTGAACACTTATCCACTTTTCAAAGGGCACAAAATTGATTAGCCCACCAATTCAGGGCCTATGCATCTATGTCAATGGCCCTATCTTATGAGATCATATTTATCCATGTCACTCTCAGATTCCCAGGGTATCTAGCGCAATTGATGACCTAGAAATGAGTTGCTACACACCCAAATTTTAGATAGGTTGGCCTTTGCCTATTCAGAAGTTCAATTCTAACACTAGAATAGAACTTGTCAAATTCAAGGGCTTTGCCTCCACGGCCTTTGACATAGATGCATGGAAAAGAAAATTAATCGGAAGAAAGACTTAAAGAAGTACGCCGAGCACGGCCCCAGGGTAAATCCCTGGTGGACCGTGCCTGCCCGTTTGACATCCATGCAGTCCACCTAATGAGTAAACCTCGCCCACATGAGTGTGGATCCTCTGGTCGATGTTCTCAATCCTGAATTCATAATCGGTTAGGGTAGGATTCCTTACCCTTAAAAGTATAAGGTTCAGTTTGAATTTAAAAATTATTACTATTGGTGTGTATAAGTTGAGAGGATTTTCTCTCGTGGAAGTGACAGTGAATTTATGCAATGAATTAATTTCTTTTTGAAAGTCCACATTATTGTCACAAAGAAACTGATCTTAATCATTAGAAAAGATAAACACGTTTATAGAGTTATATGAGATAAGCTAATCACTCCATAAACATTCCCTGTGATGGATCACAAAGTACACCCTGATTACAAAAAGGTTTGCTATTCTCAGGCATCTGGGCCACAGCGCCTCTTATGAATTAATCTTGTGGAAGGGACGTCTAAGCACAGAAATAGCAACTACTTATCAAAGTCCCGACTCACAGTCCTGAGTGTGAGTGATTCCGCGGGCCTGTTTAGGGGCTTTACTTGTAGGGTTGAGTGAATGTTATTTTGAATAAATAATAAAATATAAATAGGTTATGATGATATTTTATTTTTAGTTGTTTCAGGGGGAATCTTTTAGTAGTTATTTTTTTGACTTTTAAAAAAAAAATATGGCGAGAAGTTTGAAATAAAATACTTTTGATGGAAATTTAAAAAAAAAAATTGAAGATCCACTTAACTTTATAAGTCTACAAGTAGAATTTCCAAACCTGCCTCAGCCGACAATAGTTTTGCCTGGTGGGTCACGGCAGTGGACCATGTTCCAACAATCCAAAAGCGTGGAAAGAGTCATAGATTAGCAAATCCAACTCATTCCTCATCTATTAATCCTTGGGGATTGTGTGGAACAGAAATGTACATATCGACTCTGGAGTGTGGTGAACCTGTGGACCTTATAATTCATGAACCCTTTCTATGAAAAAGACCTGCGGAGACCTTTCAACAAGAAGTACTAGACGTCTAGACTCCACCCTTTTCAAATTTCAAAGCCAATTTCCACGCGGCATTAGACCCTTTTCAGATTTCAAAGCCAATTTCCACGTGGCATTAGACTCTAGTACTTGGTCAGCACACAAGTGCCTTAATGTCATGCGCTAGTGAGAACCAACCTATTTATCAGGCTCAGCTAGAGACCCCTGACTATACTGCGGTCTGCGGCCTAGGTTGAAACCAATCACAAGCCAGAAGTATGGCCTCTGTCACTCTGATAATCAGTGGCTGGGTGCTCAGGTGTTCAATAGGCACACTTGTACCTGATCACCCATCCAAAGGGCTCACACACATATTATCGATCTCATGATCTCTTACGTACACGTACAAATTTAAATGGATTTGTGCGCCATGGATCAGGGGGCTAAGACTAGGTGATGGGCCTGAAAATTTAAAGAGAGGTACGTCCCAAGACCTTTCCATCCCCCTTGCATCCCACAGGGAGGATATCATGGGGTGAATGATAAGAGCTAGTGCCCACCTGAGCACCCCACTTGATAAATGAACCATCTAATTCTCCGACCAAGGCATGTAAATGATGCAGCCCACCTGATGAGTAGATCGATCTCACCCTGACATGAGTGTGGATCCTCTGAGGTTCTCAATCCTGTGTATCCAAACTTCACCAGCAGCAAAAAAAATATTAAAAAAGAAACATATTAATTGACACCTTCCAACTTAAATAGCCTCACTAATCTTATATATCATTTATAGACGAAACTACGTACAGCAAGAAGAAGAAGAAGAGGAATTAGTTTGTACGACTAAACTCATTCATCTATAAATCATACAAACATTAATTAGGATCTTCATTCTTCTTCAGTGATGGCTTCAAGACCCCTAACCTTGGTCTCATGGCCACTGATGAAACGAGCATGGCATGTCCCTTTGAGGCATTCTTGAATGATGAGGCGACCGATCTCACCATGGCCCTTTCCGAGGTCCGCCTCAGACGCCAACTCCTTGAATCTTGCAGCGGTCATTCGAACCTTCACTCGTACAGCACCTGAAGGCAGGCTCGGGCCCTTGGGTTGATAGGATTCAGATGGGTGCACCAGATGCTCCCTCCCAGCACAGCAATTCCCCATCTTCTTTCTTTCTTTTTTTCTTCAAGTTGAAACTTGAAAGGGCGCTTGGGTTTGGGTGGTGGGACTTGGGAGAGTAAATGCGCCTTCCTCTGGAGATAACGTTGATATAAATAAGGCCCGATACGTTGGCCGTCCTTTCAGGAGACTCTTACAATTGACCCCGTGCACCAGTGTAAATTTGTTACTGGAAAAAGATCAATTGGAAAATATGTCATGCACCGCAGGAGCACTCAAGTTGCCACGGTTGATATACTTTTGAGTAGATATATCAAATAGCTGCGTCAATACTCAAATATTCCTAGTGAGGACTTTGAATCTGGACCTGAACTTGTTATTGAGTGTAGCTCGGGTTGGTATTGAGTGTAGTTCGGGTTGTAGGACTGTTGGTAATTAAAATAAAGACCCAAACCCATATGTGAAGTAAGAAAAAGAATTGGAACCGTATTCAGTTTTTGCAATTGAGATTCTTGAAGTACTTGGGCAATATTTAGAGACCTATTCGATTCATATCCCCACATGTATCGATGATGATCCTCACTCTCTGAAAAATAAAAAAGAATGAAGAACTAGAAATCACGTAGTCAAATAAATAAGGATTTATAGTAGATCATCATCATAAGCGACTTGCAAAAGGACAACTGTGTGGATTAACGTTATGGTCGACCCAATCAACCCATATAATTAACCTGCCTAACTAGTTTAAATGTATTGGATTAGTGTTGACCTGCTTATCTAATCTCATTTAAAAAATTTGGTGATTTAATATTTTGGTACTTATAACAGTATATTTTATATGGAATGAGCTGAGTTTAAATTGAGCACTTTTTTGCTGTGCTTATTGAAATTATATAGCCTTTAGTATTTGCAATAGATTAGGTTTGTGCGTAAGATTATGCAAGTTGGATCAGGTTATATGGGTTGTTGACCTGCATTTAATGCAATGTTGGGTTGGATTGTCAGAATGACCCACATTGGGTGTGGGGTTGAAGTTATTTGACTCATGTTAAAAACGAGTCGAATATCGGTTAAACTTTAACCCACCAACACCCCTTATCAATATGACCCATTTTGACCACACTGCCCCATTTCCCACCCCTAAATTTGCAAGATTAAAAACAAAACTATCCATGGCTTATTAGGTAAAATAAGTGCAGTGCTGCCCATAGAACAAATAAATTACAATGGTACTCCCAGGTGTATGCTGCCATTTCAATTTTTTCAACCAAAGCCCAAAGGGTGGGCTCTCCAAGTTCCCGTGAAAATAGCGGGGAAGTAACCGGCAAAAGGGGAGAGAGAGAGGTATTGGAGGAGTTTTGAGGAGATGAGAAGCCGAAGTACAAAAAAGCACAAAAGTCTCAGTCGTATGGTAGACCCACGAGTGCGACCCAGAGAGAGATTTGTAACGAGTTACGTAAATGTTAGACCTCGACTTGCCATTGCCGTCCCCACCCGTCTATTTCCACTTCTAGTACTCTTATCGCTTTGTCGCATACCCCCGTTTACCCCGTCCACCCCGTTACCTATATAAGATCCTTCCATCCCTTAATCTCAGATTATAGGGTCCAGATCTTCTTCTGCATGCTTATACCAATCCTAATGTTGACATTTCTGAGATGTGATTCCTTGAAATGTTTCTGAGCTTATGGTCATAAGCTGCATCCAATAGGCTTTTTGCATCTTGTCTAGTCAAGTAAATGGGATTAGTCTCGTACGTTTGGACGTAAATGTGTCCGATTTGAAGTCATGGAAAGGAAAAAAATGGCTATAGGGCATCAGAAAGGTTAAATGTTAAATGAAATTTGTCAATCAACTCTCATATCAACAAGGGTCACTGAGTTTCACAGGTTACAATCCTTTTCAAATTTACTACTTCGAAAAAACCAAGATGGCCTTTATAAGACATGCTGCTTTTGCTGCTTTAGACACCTAGACTGTAGGGCTCGCTTACTATACCAGGTATAAGAAAACTTTAAGATCATTGAGAGAGAGAGAATTTTTTTTTTTTTTTTTTTGGAGCGGTAGTATTGATCTAATTTTTTATTTTTTATTTTTTATTTTTACTAGCTAAATCTGAACATTCTCTTGTATTGGGTTGGTGAGTCCCACAAGCTCCCTGTCCTACTTTGGAAAGCATGGGGAAAACAGCTGATTCAATTCGTATTGCTATGTACAGTGTGACCTGGGAAACCACAATATCTGGTGGGGGAGTCTTTTTCATTAGGTGGGTTGCATATGGGATTTATCCGGACATATCCTCTCCTTAAAATTAGACGATTGGTTGTGGGTTTGATCCCTTTAGCCTGCCTTCAGGATTAGCAGTTGGATGGGATCTCGCTGTCCATTCATGTACTTCCATATACCTGTTACTTTGGAAATACAATTATACTTAACTTTCGAAAAGTGAAAAGCTACAGTTTGTCACCACCTAAACAGATAGACTCAAGAGTCAACTGCATTACTGTCACATCCCGATCCCGAATTACCCCGACCTAGAGCAATCCCCGAGGTAAAACACACGTACTCTCGTGTGATAATACCTGTCGCGAGTCAAACACAATCATACACAGGAGGTAACCAATTCCACTCGTGAGTCTAGCTCACATGAACCAATTAAAACATTTTAAATAAGCTGAACCTGTAATTACAAAATGAATATCATTCCCCATTCAATCCATTAAGACCTTCAAGTTTGATACAAAGAACTTTTACAAGTATATACATTGTTATTAAAGAGTGCCCGCAAGGCACCCTACAAAGTTACCAAAAGTATCACTAGGTAAAAGAAGACTATAGTGTGACAACGCAAAAAGGAGTTAGTCACACGCTGGCTGTAAGCTCTCAAAAGTATATGACGAACTACGAAGAGAAATTTCTACAGTTTCTTGGAGGAACCTCTTGGGCTTCCTCCTCTCCCGTCTGGGCCTCCTCAAGCCTGGGATCTGCATCTGTGCATGTGACACCAAGTGTAGTACCTCAAATACGACGAAATGACAAGCATAGGAGATAAGATGAAATACATAATGTTTAAAGTAAATTGAATATGAATGGATTTATAAAACATCAATCTTAAAATGAAGACCCAAGATGGATTGGTGCACGTTATAGAAATAGATAAATACTAATAAATAACAAATGGCTACTACATTAAGCCCATCCTCTCAAAAGAGAGCAAATCTAGTTGGGATGTCACCAGCGGCCCGGCCAAAGGCTAACTGGCTACCCGGTTCTGGAGTTCCGGTGCTCCAGATGACATACTGCAGTTGTCTCAATAAACTAAACCAAGTTTATCCCCGTCGGGTATCACAAGGTCGAAGCTAAGTAGTGCCGACTCAATCAAATTAATTTTGTCCAACTCAAATCAAATAACATATTTAATGATCGGTTACTTATTCAGTTCTAATTACCTTAGTAATATCAAATACTTATATAGTTATTGGGTAACGATAAAAAGAGATAAGGAAATTAATTTAATAAGTTGTGGAGTTGTTTATCAAATAACATTGATGTAGATGGAAATCTTCATTTTCAGTATACGAACCAATACTCAATGACATTAAACATTTACTAACCATTTTATTATTCAAGTGACCTATCGTTATCCAATACAAGATTAATTGAGAAAGTTATTTACATGGCGTCACTAATGATGATGTTATATTGACTCTCTAAATTAGTCTCCATGGTTTAATAATAGGTTAGCGATTCCCATCAGGCTACTTATAAGGTCGAAGGGGTCCATTTCAAGAGGCACAATTCTAGATGGTTCTAATTATCTATGGAATAGGGTATACACCTTAATTATTCAATAAGATTAATTAAGGGGTTAATAGGCTTTTAAGAGTGATAGATTCACTCGCAAAATGGGTTAAAAGAAGCCCAAAAATGAGCTCCAGGTTCGCTCGAGCGGACCCAAGTTCGCTCGAGCGAACCCCATCCAGAGAGCAGGTCGCTCGAGCGTGCCCCTTGGTCGCTCGAGCGAACGGTCCAGTTGGCTCGAGCAAACTGTCTAGAATTCTTCTCCTCGAGAATTCTTCTTCTTCTTTCCTTCCAACCCATTCTATCATCAATGCCTGTAATAAATGGAACCTCTATGTTTCCAACATAACATAATATTCCCCTCCTTCTTACTTCCATCATTTTAAACTCTATGATCTCAAACATTCATTCATTAAATGACTAAAATCATTACAAATTTAACTTTTACAATTCCAAAGTAAAGTCATTATGTAAATCACATTTAAAGTCTATGCTTGCCTCAATTGTAAGATTTCCAAGCTTCTCCCCACTCAATAGCTCAAGAGACCAAAACCCCCAAATCTACAAACCCTAACAATGAAGAAACCATGGAACAATGAATGAGAATGCAATGCATGTTAGCTACACGCTTCAAGACTCTATTTCAACTCATATTAACCCAAAATACAGCTCAAAAGAAGTTTGGCTCCTACCTATAGCAAGGAGTTTGAATTTGAGAATGTAGAAGGAATGCACTTGTCACAAGGATGAAGGAGAGATGGAGAAGATGAAGATGAGTTCTACTCTTGGTCTCCAAGACACATGCACTTCTTTTCTTAGCAAAGATTTGGAGGAGAGAAGAAGAGGGGTGGAGGAGGAGACTAGTAGAGAAGAGAAAGTGAAAGGAATGGAAAGGAAAGGGTAGCTCATACATATAGGGGATAAGAATGCCCAGTTTATAAGAAACCCCTCCAAGTTCTAGTATTTTCTTAAAAGCTCAATTGGTGGCCCACTAAAGAAATGGCTGATCAAAAGTGGTCGAGTCAAATACGAAAGTTGGCGTGCTCGATGAGATACACGCGTTGGTACTAAAATGACGTGTAAATGATGCAAAATGTAAAAATTGATAATTACAAAAAAGCCCTTAACTTCACTTAACCGAGTCATACCGGTCCTAACCCGTCTCATCTAGACTCAAGACTCAACTGACTCAACTCACAAGGATTAATTAGCACTACTTATTATAATTAGCAACTAAGCATGGTTAATTTGGCTAAAAACTCATTTAATTAGTGCTAAACATAATTAATTAGGATCGGGGTGTAACACTTATACCATAAGAAATATGTGAAACACATAGCTATATCTGTCAAAATGACTATTTTAACCCAAGTAAATAATACATCCAATTTTTGTAGATGCATTTAGAATTTTTTACAGTTTTTCCTTTTTACGAATTCCTAAAAAGCCATGAAGATTTTAAGGTATGACAGTAAATATATATCTTGATGCCTGTTATTAAGTTGAGAATATTCAGCAGTTTAGATCATGGTTTGAGGGTCCATAATTGTGCAGAAAATCAAATCTTTGGATTGGATTTTTTTGGGGGACATTATCGCATATGTTCTAAAAATTTGTGAGGATTTAAAATAATAAAATTAAAGGTCTTTGGGTTTATTTCTTCAATAAGTAGGAATGAAAAATATGGAGTCCAGAAGAATGGATAAAATAAAAGTAGTTGATGGGATTTAATCCCCGAACCAATTTTATAACGAAATGCAATCACTATGGAAAGCTTATACTGCACTTTTTGTAAGAGGGAGACGTGCATTGGGTTACACTTTACCACCTCTTGAGAAAGTTTGTACTAATCCTGCATTGATGGCTAACTATTTTAACCCTTCCACCACTAAGAAAAGAAGAAGAAAAAACTATTTTACCGATGTGCACTGCTTAGGTGGGTAAATGAGTGGAAAACTTGGATAGAAGTTAGAACGTGTACAAAGGAACCAACATCTTGAAAACTTACACGTACAATTAGAGAGAAATTCAAATGCTCAGCAAGTCATCAACACAATCTCAATGAAGAAATTGCATATGTCAAAACTGTCGTACTCAATATCAAAGAGCTTTCCTTGAAAACTCACAGGAATAGAGAGAAGTTCAAATGCTCAGCAAGTCATTAGTACATTCTCAATGAAGAAATTGCATATGAACGGAAATCAGAACTATGGAAATCAAAACTGCCGTACTTGTTGGATTTGGCTCAAAAGGTCCATTGGGCCTTGATGGATAGTTTACTTGGGGCCCAAGTAAACTAGGGCTAATTCTCTATATATACTCTCTAGGGTTATTCTTTGTAAGTTACATCACATAGAGCAGAAAGCAAGCAAGGAAAAAACAAGAGAGCATTGTAAGGGGAGAGATCGTGAGAGCAAGATTGAGATCTATTGGGGGAGAGAGTAGGGTAAGTGTTAGAAGTACATCCTTGTAACGAGTTGCCCAATTTCCTACATAGTGAAATCGAGCGGAACACTCATAGCCCCGTAGACGTAGACAATTGTCGAACCACGTAAATCTCTTTTGTCTTGTGTGCTTGTGATTGATTATGCGTGATTTACCCTAGTTAATTTCCTTAACAATTTCGGTGAGGTGCAGATATGGTGGGAGGGCTTTCCCACACGGTACAGGTGTTATAAACACAACACAACAATTCTTCAAAAGGTCAGACATTTTTCGCCAAGGTAGAGATTGTTGGATTTGGCTCAAAAGGTCCATTGGGCCTTGATGTATAGTTTACTTGGGGCCCAAGTAAACTAGGGCTAGTTCTCTATATATACTCTCTAAGGTTATTCTTTGTAAGTTACATCACATAGAGCAGAAAGCAAGCAAGGGAAAAATAAGAGAGCATTGTAAGGGGAGAGACTGTGAGAGCAAGATTGAGATCTATTGGGGGAGAGAGTAGGCTAAGTGTTAGAGGTATATCCTTGTAACGAGTTGCCCAATTTCTTGCATAGTGAAATCGAGCGGAACGCTCATAACCCCATGGACGTAGACAATTGCCGAACTACGTAAATCTCTTTTGTCTTGTGTGCTTGTGATTGATTATGCGTGATTTACCCTAGTTAATTTCCTTACCAGTACTCAATATCAAAGAGCTTTCCTTGAAAACTTCCACAAATAGAGAGAAATTCAAATATTCCTCAGCAAGTCATTAGTACATTCTCAATGAAGAAACTGCATATGAACGGAAATCAAAACTAGTCGTACTCGGTATCAAAGAGCTTCGTTTTTTTTTTTTTTTTTTTTTTTGCTGACGCAGGGTGTCCCGGCCCTTTGGGCCGGAGTAATCCCTGCGGGCCCAGGAGGCAAAGCAGCTTCGTTAAAAGAGGATTATGACAAATAAGAGATGTTCGTAATTGTCTCATGCGGGAACATCCCGCATAGGACGTCCACATCGTGAAGGTCCTTTCCCTGAATGCCCATTTGTTTAACATCTGGCCAAAAGATTCTTAGAGAAAATTTTCTTGAGATATTGTTAAACCACGAGGCGGTGGTAGAGCCTGGCCGCATAAATGTTTTTCAATGGAATTCACTCCTCAACACGCCTTAGGTGGAGCCTGCGTTATTCTCAATTTTGTGCTCAGGTTTGATTGTGCTGAGATCTGGTTGTGCAGAGACTATGCTGTGCAAAACTTGTTTGGCAATATTATATTAAACTACTCTAGTGAGAATATGTTGCATGGAACTTGTTTGATGACTTTATAAAAGTTTTGTTGTTAGTAACAGTAGCAAAAGAATCATTGTATTTACAATGTAAGATCACCTTTTATTATTTGCAGCACTTTAATATTAACGTACATTGGACCCACCTTTACAAACTACAACGTGGTACCCATTTTTAGAAATTAGAACATGCATGGGACTTACATTTAGAGGATTTACAATGTGGGGCCCACCTTTTGCGATTGTGAGCATGTGATCCACCTTAAGGAATCACAAAGTAGGGGCACCTTTTTGTGTTTGTGAACACAAAATCCACCTTTAAAAATTACAACATGACACTCACCTTTGACAATCAAAACATGGGGCGCACATTCATATGATTTATAGTGCAGGTTCACCTTTTTTTTTTGTTGTGACCACGTGACCCATGGGGCGCACATTCATATGATTTATAATGTGGGTTCACCTTTAAAAAACGGCGCCACCTATTCTGTGATTGTTGACACGATATTCATATTTAGAAATTATAGCATTGTGCCCCACCTTTAGAAATTAGAATATGGGGTGGGGTCTACATTCATAGGATTTACAATGTGGTACGACCTTTATAGAAGTTATATTGTGGCCACCTTTTAGGAATTACAAAGCAGGACCACCTTCTTTGTGATTATGAACATGGGACGTGCCTTTAGAATGCATGATGGATTTGGAGTCCTCTTTAAATTGGCTTCTTTAGAATGCGGAGATAAGTACGAAACCAACTGTGCCAGTAAGTTGTTTATTAAAAAAAATCATTCAACTTTTTTATACCAGCGGGTTAAGATTTTGAGGTTCTTTTTAGCGATTCAAAATTCTCACATTGAACAAACATGTTTTCTATGGTTTCTTCTAATGAGAACATTGGAACATCAAAATGGTACGATGCCAAAACACACCCATAAATACTTTTTAATACTCCCCCTTAGATGAAACCCATTCCTCAATAGCCTAATAATGTGATGGAGCCCTACCAATTTAATGTCCCACCAGAAATTTTGCTAGATATGTTAAAACTTAGACCTACATATTTGTATCACAGTTATCCTGGGGTTTGTAGTTTGTACAATGTGGAGCCTGCAGCTAGGATACTTATAGATTGATGATTTATAGATCTTATAGGGGCAGTGCCCCATAGACAACTCAGAGCGGTCGGTTCTAAGGAATCTGGCCTAGTAATAGTAGGGTATGAGCTATAGCTTTATTTTTTTTAAGACCATTGTTGGGGTGACATAATGGACTATAATTTTAGAATAAGTGAGATTTTTTTTAGGTATATTTTTAGTAACCGGAACCTCCCCTCCCCCTCCAGGATTCCGCTCGGCGTTTTCGGAGCGGATCCGTCCTCGGAGCGAGGTTCGACCATTTTTGGAGCGCGGTTCAAAAATTCTCGAAGCATGAATCAACTAAATATGAAGCGAATCATGCAGAATATTTAGTTTATGTGCATTTTCTTTTTCTGTAAGCTTGAGGTTTTTCTTTTAAATGAAGAAACTTCTTCTAACTTATTAATTATTGTCTATTTTATGTGATCAAGTTGCAAAGTTAATTTTTTTTTTCCATTTTTATACTTGAATATATAGATAAGATATATTTGTACCCATTAGTTAATTGTTTATAAACCCATAAGCACTATTTGTATAGGCGATCCGGATATATAATTTTTTTAAAATTTAACATTTCGACGCTCCTGTTCCCATTCCCGCTCCCGCTCTAGGCACTGTACCATGGATCACCAAACCATGAGCTCCACATTTGTAGATGTATGGGAATACTGTAATTCTTCCCATTTTAGGGAATTCAGGTGAGGAGATCTTCACTTGAAGAGATGAGGAGCCTACTCCTGGAAAATGTAGGTAAGCTGGACCCCCAGTTGGGATCGATAGATTTTGGATGAGATTAAGCTAGTGGGACAAGAAATGACCTGATTGAGTCTGTAACTAAATGGGAAGGGTCAACTTAGTATACATGAATGGCCCAATGAGGGGGAGTGGTGATTGGTTTGAGTAGTCATGTTTAGATTTAATTGTATCAATTGTAACCGGACCATAGACCTGGCTACATGTATTCGAGTCCAAACACTAGGTTAAACTTAAAAGGGCAGGCCAGGGAGGCAGGGACTCATAATTAAAATGATGGCCTAGAAGTGCTGACCCATGTTCGACGTATTTATGTCGACCATATTGCCTATCTTTGAAAAAATATGTGTAGATCGATCACCCTCCAACTTGGAATTAATGGTGTCCGATGAAGCCTCTTTGATAAAAATCTCCTTAGAAACTCAAGAATTGAGGGCCCCATTCACTCTTCTGGTCATCTTTAGGTGGCACCATACCATTGAAAGAAATTGGTAGTCAATGTCAAGTTCTTTAGTCATAATTCCAATAGAATTGACTTGAGCATGCCATACTTACAAACTAAGTCCCCATAGTTTTGCCCTTCTAGTAGCAGGATGACTTTGAAAATCTAATGGTTGGGATGTTGGTTCAGTCCACTGGCCCTGCAAGGTGGGCAGAACCTAATAATAGGCTTCATGAGAAACTTGTTGCGGTTATTTATTAAATCTAAATTGTTTAAAATAAATATTTTATTTCTTAATTTTTAGACTGATTTTACTTCAATAAGAGGTGAGCCGACTATTAGATTAATCACAAGCAGTATTTGAAGATCATCCGACCAAGAGAATACTATTACGAGGGCTTTAAAGTTGCCTAAATGGGCGGTTCCGATTCGGGTCCATGGTGGACCTAGTTCCGAAACTGATTTGCAACAGTTTCTTGGTTGCAGAACCGGAACGATTAATGAGAAGATGAAATGAGAATTGGAACCGATGTCGTATATGGGACGGGTCCGGGTCAGATAGAGAATGAATTAGGAAAAATAAACTAGTTAAATGATATAGAAAAAAACCTACATTTTAGAACGATTTTTCGGAAATTGAGGTAATATGTCGAGTCATGAGTCCAAAAAGTGGACCGGGACCCGTTTACTTATCGGAACCTAAATAAGGACCCAAATCCGGTTATTGGCGGGTTGGAATCTCTGAGTAATCGGAGAATCGATGACTCATTTACATCCCTACTTGAATCCCACCGGTGGAATGTGGTAAAAAATCGATGTTAAGATTTACTTGATCAATTGGAAGGTAAACACAACTAAAATGGGCGTCAAACTTGGTGAGTATAGTAATCCTAAGGAGGGGAATGGGTTAGTATAATTAGGTTGCAAAAGGGTATTGGAGTATATGAAGTCTCTAATTCCAACAAAACAAGTATGCAACCTATTTTTAAATCAAGGAGGAGTTGGGATTCCGATCCATGCATATAGAATTGAGCACTTTCAAATCATGTAGAACCGCATTGTTGTATGTTCCGACCCGAGGATCGAGATCCTGGCTTATTATATTAATATATTAAATATTTATTTTGGTTTTAAGGGCCTACATAACTTAAGTTGTGTTTATATTTTAGAATCTACTTAGCTTTAACTTATACCATATAATTGTCCCAAATGTATATTTAAAAAAAAAAAAAAACTTTTTTAAAGCTTTTCCATCCAATTATACCAATGCACGATCGACATCTTACTTTGTAATTAGATTCGGAATCGGATCCCTTTCTTAAGTAGATCATGGATCCATATACAACAAGCAAGTTCCGTGTGAGATTTGGATAATATTGTTCTAAAATCAGAATTGTAGAGACCGGTTTAGGCATGTGAATTGTCATGGGCTGGGCAATGCCATGCCCAGGTTGGCAGGGGCTCAGCCAAGCACAGCCCATAGGCATGAGTTGGGTTGTGCCGTACTGGCCTGGGCTGGCCCATTTGCCAAAACCCCCCTATCTTTCCAGTTTTACCTAGCTCAATGCAACAACGGAGTGAGCTATATATTGAGCCGAGGAGAAAAAAAAAAAAAAAAAAGGTTCAATAGTAAATAACTCACCAGCTTAACTAGATGCAAAAACACTAGGACGCCTATAGTAGATTAGAAAACAACTTATTCCATCAAATAACATTAATATTGTCATACTTATAGCAACATTAATATCATGAGATCTAATTTCCATATTGACCCATCAAGTATTTTGAAAATTAAAAAAAAAAATGGAGTCGTACAAGGGAAAAAAAACTCAAAAACTAACGCACCCAAAGATGGAGAAAATCATAAGCAAATTTCAACACAAATTATCCTCTTCCACTAAAAATTAAGGAAAATGAATTAAAGAAAGATCTAGTTTCAACCACAAAATATGATATTTAGCTCAGTTGGCATAGGACCACAGTTTGCTCCCGAAAGTTGAGGGTTCGAAACTGCGCTACCACACTAGGCCCACAGGGGATATACCGGGCTTCCATTGGGGCGGTGGTAGGGTTTAGTCGGGCCTCCATCCTGGATTCCACCTGTTTGCATCTCCTAAGCGTAATGAGCGGCGGCTGCTTAAATTGATGTTGATGTTAGGACTTAGGAGGGAGAGGTGGATGGATTCCACAGGCTGAAATCCAATTTTGGTATTCTTAAACTAGGAAGGATTAGGCTTGCATAAATCCTATTAATTATTCGTCCCTTTTGGGTCTCCCACTTTGGCTCCCTCATCTTTACCCGTGCCATAACTATTCCTTGAAAAGACTTCCATATGAATTCTTTGTAGTTCTAGGGAATTTATTGGAACTGGGCTAAAAATTAGTTTCATCGGACATTTAGTCATTGATAAGAGCCCTAAAAAGGGTGAAACTAAGTACTCTTGTGAAATCACTCTCTTCAAAAGCATTTTAATGGAGAAATGTGTTGAACAACCACATCTTCCCTTCACCGTTTGCTATTGGCAATAAACGTACGTGTAGGATTTCAAGGTTGGGTCACGGACTTGAACGCTGAGGTTTCAGTTTCACTTACAGTATAATCATTTGTAGTGGAGATGTTCTTACCCAGTGCTATCATTCGCAGTCAATTTTCTCAACATATCTATCACAAAGGTCAGAAACAAGTGTTGATAACTAGACAAGTTCCCTTTGTGGCCCACTTGTTTTGGAGGGATTCCATAAAATTCAGGAACCAAGAAACATTTTCAGGCTACAGCTATACTACTTTGCATTGGTCGCTGCAAGATTGGGGCCACAGCTACTCTAAGCACATACCTTATCCCTTTTAAAGGATGGGTTGGGTCTTGAGGCAATGGGAAGGCAATAACTGCAAGTGTTATCCCAACATATCCAGGCCCACTTCTAGGTCAATCCAATGGGTATTGGTTCAGTTTTTTGCCTTTTCTTGGTAAAAGGTATTGGTTCAGTTAAAACCCAAGTGAATTCTAATTTAGCCGGATTCAAAAGAATCTGGGATTAGCACAATCATGATTTAGTCTTATATTCGACCACTAGGAATTGAAAAGCACAGACAGTGTTAAAGTGTAGGTATCATGCTTTTCCTTGCATTTAGGCTGTCAAGGCGGGGTTGAGGCACGGGAGTGGACTGGTAAAAATGATGTATGTTTTTAAGATCATAAAAGAAGAATTGTGGAATCCCTAGGTTTTTGGGTGTCTTCAGATGGGTTCATAGTCTCTCCTCTAGATCACTAAAAAAAAAAAAGGAATTGTGGAATCAAAGTCAGTTGATTCAAATCCTCTAATTATATCTATGTGGCCTATCATTACCCACCGTTAACCAACCAAATAAAGGAGGTGAAAAAAATTAAAAATGTGCTGTGGGTCAAGTGGTACTCTTTTTTTTTTTTTTAAGTCTATGAAAAGAAACCCTATTCGTTTCCTGTAGCCAGCTTCAATGATTTGCCGATGTGAAGGATCTTGTAATTTGCATAGTTTGGTCTAATCTTAGCAAAAGGAGATGTATTGATAAAATGCTTTGTCATGTTCTCAAAATCTTACCAAAAGCTGATGATACACACAATTGAGTGGTGTTCCGGCCTTAGATCCACAGTCTCACACTTATCTGGACCTGTCTTCAAATCTCAAGTAACAAGCTGACAATACCACTCTTGACCAGTTGTTCAATGAAGCCAAGAAAAAACCCCTAAGCTGTCCCTCATTTGTAGCTCTGTTGGCTCAATTCATGAGACCTCAGTAATCAGACACATCCCTTCTATTAAATTTTCTTGGCTGGCCATCTTTTTTTTTTGTGCCAAGTAATCAGACCTCAGTAACCCTCCAGTGTTACCATGAAAAATGTTTTTGAAAGTGGCACAAATTAGTCATAAAATGCAAGTTTAGTTTTTTTTTTTTTTCCTTTCTTCTGTTGGTAAGGCAGCGCAATGTAAGTTAGTTACATGTGGTTTTTAACCCTGTCAGGCGTTGGTTTGTCCATCCATACATCGATGGGCCATCGTCTTCATTCATTCGATCGATGAGGCCACGACGGGTTATGGTACAGACAGTTTTGCAGTTTGACAGCCCTCCGTGGCCCACCTGGATTTATCGTTCAGTACGCATGTGACTTCCGCCGCAGCACTGTGTCTGTAATAATGATCATTCCCTCCTTTCTTCACTATATCTCGGGACAAAGCTTTTCCTCCTTTTTTGACCTTGCCCTCACCTCACCATGCATGTAACTTTGTTTTACCAGCATAGTTGTGTAGCTGTGGGCCTATTGTAGACGGACCATGATCGTTTTTACTCAATTGGACTATCTTATAACCAGTCAACACATTGGTCCTCTATTGGTGTTTAGTGTGATGGATCCACCTTTGAGGCCTATGCATAGAACATACTTTGGAATGGAGGACCTCTCCTTCCAACTCCAGCCTCGGAATCCACTGATCTTTGAGATATTTCATTTTAACAGTCACTATCTTGCAACCACTATCCGAAACTTGTAGTGCCCATTGTAGACTATCCGTAACATGGCCCATCACATGAACGGATTGGATTTTCCTTTGGCGGGACCCACCGTGACCCACAATGCGCAATGGCAGTGTGCATCACCATGTGCCAAGCATTGTACAGTACTCGTTCCCTGTAACCCTGTTAGTCTCTTTTATAGCCCTGTTTTTTTCTAAGCTCAGCGCCACAAACATCCAAACCTTCGCTTCTTTCCATGCAAGTGGTCACACCACAGAAGGACCCACCGACCAGTGACTAACCTTGACTGGGTCCACCATACATACACTGATACAGACAGGTATTGAGTCCGAATCAAAATCCGGATCCTCTTCGGGCTAAAGACTCACACTCTCCCTCACACTACGCTTGAGTAAGGAGAGTGGAACTGCTGAACCCGGGCTGGGTCCTATTGAAAATTCAAACTGCTCAAGCATTCCCTCCCTTTATATAGGATTTTTTAAATTTTCAATTCAATAGAAGTTGGTCCCATGTTGAGATTTAGTTTATAATGAATGATATGGTTAAACAATGTTACGCATTGCTTGTATTTCAATGCACGGTGGGATCACCTGTAATTAGAGTAGAATTTGAAAAACATCCTATATACACAAGAGGAGGGTGTCTACTTTGGACGGTTTGGATTTTTAATACATTAGCCCTCTAGTGGAGTTTCACTCCCATCACTCACAAGTACAGCATCCTACGACCTAGGCACCCCATCTACTGAATATGAATGTTGGTCAAATCCACAGAAGGAAGGATAGCAATTAACCATTAAAATGTCTGCCCTACTTCTGCAGTTGAATGAGGTGGGGCTGCTTGAGGCACTGTATTTCATTCTTAACTGCCAAATCTTGAATGGATGGTTAGTATTCTCCCGTTTAATGGTCTCTCTATAAATAATCTGGTCCTTCGAATCAACGATATGAACCATTTAGCATACATGGCAAAGCGTGTAAAGTTTACTAGCTTGTCCCTTGGATATAAAAGAGTTTTGGCATTTACCTATTCAAAAAACAATAATAACTTTAGGTCAATTAGATGTTGTTGGCTATTTAATCTAAAGTCACAGTTTGACAGTAAAAAAAAAAAAAAAAAGCTTGGTTGATAGTTTGTTTCATGCCTTAAATCAACAACAACATCTATCAAATCTAAACCCTATTATTATATTGGTAGGATAATTGGCCTAAAAATTTTTGCCACCCATTTGATTTTTAAAAATGTGTAAAATACTTAAAGGACTTATTTGTTTATATAAGAAAATATATAAAATCGAACGTAAGACATTTGACTACTCTATGATTTGAATTACTTGGTAAGTGCTTCTTGTTGTAGTGGGCCCACAAATATGCCACGTGGCTTACTTTAATTGCTGTCTAGCACATAATCCGGATGTACTCTCCCTCCATCATCAGCTACTCCGGATTTCCATACTACAAGACTCCGACCATTTCGGGCCCAGCTTTTTCGATCCCCAAAGCAAAAGAAAATTTTATTTACTTGTACAGTGTCGGTAGAGACTAGAGAAGCTCAACCGAAACATCCCACCGATTCCTTTTTTCTCTCATACCATATCTCTCACCATCTTTTCCTTCTCAAGATCATGAAAAGCACATATAAACAAGCGTTTGTTACACCAACTTTCCCCTACGCCCTCTTTCTTTGACTCTTTTTTTTTTAAGCTGCTGAACTAGAAACACACTCACAAAGAAAGAACTCATCACAGTGAAAGCAACACCACCATCCAAACAAAGATGGGCAACTGTGTTTTCAGAGGCTTCGCCCAAGCAGGAGATCTCATCAAGGTGGTCACCTCCAATGGCGGAGTCATGGAACTCTACCCGCCCATCACTGCCGAATGCATCACCAACGAGTTCCCCGGCCACGCCATTTTCCGCAGCCGTGATCTCTTCTCTCAGCCCCTCCTCCACAGCGAAGAGCTGCTTGTGGGTGAAGTCTACCATCTTCTCCCTCTTAAACCCCACAGAGGCCGCTTTATTAGAGAAGACAGCATTCGAATGAGCGGAGCCTCCTCCGTCTTCACACCTTATCGCATGTCTTTCGACAACCATGGCGCCTGGAGGAGGGCGGAGACGGAGGTGTTTCCGAGATATAATAGTGCCGGAGTGTGGAAGGTGAAGCTGGTGATCAGCCCGGAGCAGCTGGTGGAGATACTTTCGCAGGAGTCGCGGACTGAGGCGCTCATCGAGAGCGTGAGGACCGTCGCTAAATGCGGCAGTGGGTTGGCTTCGTCGGTTAATTCTGATCAGTGTAGCCTTGCTAGCAGTTGGAAGGCATCGTCAGAGAGTATGGTTTAGTGAGGGAAGAAGAGTTTGTTTGCTTAATTATCCACTAAATTGTTGTTATCTTTACTTAATACTGTTGTAATTCTACATGCCTTATGTAGCTTTACATGTTATTTGTATAGATGGGGTGCTTGTTTTAATGATGTCTCTCTCATTATGATGAAGAAAGCTGGTGAGAATATATAGTTTCATGGATTGGATGAATTTCGTGACATTTTTTTAGAATTCAATTGCTATTATTTGCTGTGGTAAAATATTTTTCTATATATAGTTGTGTGAGGACATAATAAAGTGGTTCTTCTCCTTTTCTCCTTTTTCCATGTATATCTATAGAGCCAGTGGGTGGTTCTATGCATCTATGAGTTTACCAATGATCAATGAATTGAGGGTTGGCGGATTCCATGTTAAAGAAAATAGAAAAGAAGGTGGTTCTTCTCTTCTTGGGTGAGCCAAAATATTAGTTCCTCTATAATGGAAGGATTAATCCTTCGATATCTCGAACCTATTGTGAGGTAGCAAGGCTTGCCACGTCAATATATATCTTCTTCTCTCTTCCTCTGTCAGCTCAAAACTGCCATGAGTGAGTTAGATCATCTGTATCTTGGATGATATTGGTAAGTGATTAATTTGTTATTCGTTCATGTAAATGGGCCATGACCCAAATAATGTGATTGAACCATCACAATAATCAAATCAGTCCATGACATGGATGGTTAAATGTCCAACACCTGCCAACAGCACTCAGTGCACAAAAAGTACAGAACGACCGATCATGGGTTTCCTCATGTGATGGGTTAAATGAGCAGTGGCTTTCGATCTCCAAGCATACACTGCCAGTCTACAGAAGCCCTTGCGAATGAGTTCGGATCGCCTGTCTTCCTCCGTCGGCCCGCGAAACTCCATAGTAGGGCCCACCCATTGATAATCCCAGCCTACCTGACATCATTTTCAGTTGTCACAATATGCACTTTTCCTAGTCTTAATATCACCCCAAATCAATGTAAGCTATTAACCACATTTAGATTGATCATATATTGAAAAATAAAATAAAATAACACAAACTGAAAATAATTTTTTTTTCCTTTTTCTTTTTCCAAGTGATCATTCTTGCTGTGGCATAATATGATTGGAGTCAAATCTGAGTTAGTGATAAAAGATGATAGGATAATCAATTTAAGGGTTTAGAATTTGAAGGTAGGTCTGATTGATAGATTTAAAATGATAACCAGGCTCAAGGAATTCTCCCTGCAGGTGACACAAATTAAGGTCCGGACTCTTTCTTTCAAGGATTGTTGTGTAGCTGGTTTTCTGCTGAAAAAAGTGAGCATAGTGAAAATGGGAAGGCATGGCCCAAGAAGTCCCAATATATTTGGAAACTCATGGTTCCATGTACCAATTTTGAGTCCTATTGACGATCGGAACCGAGCTTGGGTCAGACCCCAGATATCCAAGGCCCTGTTTCTTTAGTGGAATTTCTGCCAGGAATTTACCATGTCCAGGAATTTCTGGATATGATGTGACAGGCTGTCCCCTGAAATTTCTGAACTCCATGTTTCTTTTCTAGCATTTCTGGATTCCAACCACCTTTTGACCTTTGGGAATCCAGAAATTCCACTTCCTATGCATTTTTGTGGAATTTCTGGATGCTCAAGCCCAAATGGGCATCCAGAAATTTCACTTTGTCTAAGAATTCAGGAATTCCCCATACAGGAATTCCTGAAATTCTACCAAAGAAACGGGCCCCAAGTATGTAATGTATTTAATGTTTAATGCAATGTCAATATGTCATCTATGAAACTTATGATATATATATATATCATTTTATACTATTTGAAAAATGCACCGATATAATAATATTACTAGAAAAATTATCAGGTCCCTGGTTGCATTCCTACTCGAAATGGCCATGCATTTTAAAGAATAGTAGCTTGTCTCCTATTTACCCTTTACCCATCTGAGGCTCATGGCTGCAATGACTCTCAAAAGGAGATGACAAAATGACTCTCCTAACAAAAGGGAAAAGTGTTGCTTTCTCTTTTTGTCGTTCCCCAACAATATCATTATTCTCCCGGCCTTTTACTTTATTCTGTTAATTATTTTTTATTTATTTTATAAGCCTTAGTTTTCCTTGTCTCTCCTTTTTTGTTTTGACAATGTCTTCAATCTTCTTTAATGTGAGAAACGTAAATTAGTGATCAAAGCCTAATCACTACTCAAATACTAACTTTAAGGTACCTGTTGGCAATTATACTTTAAGATCTATTAGACTTAAAATTGATTCAAAGAAATGTTTGAGTATTTTAAATTATGAGAAAGTTTATATGTATGTCTAATTGAGGAAAATCCAAAACTTTTTCCCTCTTTTTCAAGAAACATAACCTAATTGGATTTTTCTTTAAAAGTTTGAGTATATATAGCTTTTACTATAGGATAATTTTACCCATACAAGTTTTACTATATAACAAGATCGCTATCTCAATTAAATCATACATATCAAACAATATATCTTCAATAATTGAAACATCTTTACTTCAAATAATTAAATAGACTTGTCAAATAGAGGATGAGAGGATTTTGCCAAAAAAGAAGAAAATTATTCTAATTTTCCGTACAACCATTTAAATATTGTTCGTTACGACGTATTTTCTTAGTGGCAAAAGGGGTAAAAAAGAGTAGATTTATCATGATAGAGAGGGTTCGATTTTCCTTAATATATAGGGACAAGAATGTAAAATTCCTCTGTTGTGGAAATAAAGATATGTGGATCATGTTGACCTTTTGTTGCACAAAAACAAGCTCTGCCTTTCATGGAGCTTTCCTAAGCTGCAACTTATGTTATCCTAAGTTAAAACAGTCTGTAATCATATCCATCGTAAATTATCTTAAATCCTCGTCTTTAAAATTAAGATAAATCCAATCAGAACCGGATTTTTCAGTTCCATCATGTTAAAAACAGAGATATCGACTTTGATTTGTGGGACCAGTACTATTTTAGCTTATGATAACATAAATTGCAGCTTAGGAGAGCCATGCTCTCTCTCTCTCTCTCTCACACACACACACATATATATGCAACTATGGGTCTTTATCCTTATCCTTTGGCTACAATATAAAAGGATGAAATCTTAGTAATTGGTTAGTGGATACCTCAAGTAAGCTTATAATCTCATTTTAATAGGTGTTTTGATCAGTTTGTAGCCAAATAATATTATCCAATCTGATGCTTCCACAACCTCGTGAGGCCTTGACCCCAATATATCCATGATAGGATCCACCGATTAAAATCCAAATTGCTCACAACCCTAATTCCTTTCTATTGGGGGCGACTTCGGTAAATAAAAAAATTTGGCTCCATTAAATTCAAGCGGGTATGGTTTTACAAAGATTTCCCCGAGTTACGATTTGGGTCTTGGATACTTCAAAGGGTTTCAGCATCCAAATTGTTAATTTGAATCCTCAAGGCACAGGTATTTTGGATACCTGAATCCCCAAACTGTATCAGGCTTTTGCTGAAGTACTATTTTGAAGGCAAAATGTTGTTTGAGAATTTATCGACATTAATGGAAAACTTTTAAAAAAGTCTCTCTCTCTCTCTCTCTCTCTCTCTCTCTCTCTCTCTCCTTTTCTTTTGCTAGATGAGTGCATGATATACAACGTGTGAGACAACCTGTGGCGGACCCAAGTATAAGAGTCTGCGGCTGAAGCTCCCACCCTACCTAAAAGATTTCAAAGAACCCCCCTACAAATTCTGATAATTAGTATGTATTTTTTTTTAATGTTTGCCCAATTCCACAATTTTTCTTTTGCATTCAGCCCCCAAATTAAATTTCCTGGGTCCACCTTTGGAGATCCATGTGAAATGAAACACCCTTGCCTGTGAGGTGTCTTTCTCAAAATAAAGAATAGTGGATATCTTAAACCTTCCATATTATGGTTTCAATTAGAGATGTCAAGTGGCCGTGCCAGGCCCGGCCCGGCACGGCTCGGCCCTCCAGTCAACGGGCCGCGTGGCACGGCACGGCCCACTGGCATGGCCCATGACGCGGGCCGTGCTGGGTCGAGCTGCGCGGGCCCGCTGGCCCGTTTGGCATGGCCCGCCAGTCAGTGGGCTAGCCCTTGCGGCCCGCCAGTATAGGCCTGCCAGGCGCCCCCAACAGTAAAAAAACGGCTATTTTTTAAAAAAAATACCATTTTACCACCCCCAACAGCTATAAAACGGTCATATAAGGGGTATTTTATGTCATGTTTCATTATACTAAGTACTATAAATACCCTAACCCTCCCATTCTCATTCCTCACTAATCACACACTCATTTCTCACCAATTTACACAACTCTTTCATTCTCTAACTCTCTCTCAAAGCATTCAACTCTTTCAACTCTCTCTTAGAGTTTTTGGAGGACCAAAGATCAAGTCATTAAGAGACAAGATTAAAGGGGCCTTCAAAGATTTAGAGGTATTTATAATATTTAGATTTGAGATTCCATATATATAAGTTTATATTATATTATATTAACTCTCATTTTCCCCCATTTCTTATAATAAATTATCACAAAAGAAGGCTATTAGCATATTACTGTTATTACTTATAAATTTATTCTTTTGAAATATGGCTAGTAGATTTCCCACAGAAGCTTCTTCCGTTAATTTAGAGGTAGAAGAAGATTTTATTGAATTACAAGATGAAGTAGGTGATTTACCACCCCCCTTTCCTCAGAGTTCCCATAAACCAAACAAGAGGAGTAGAACTTCAGCAGTTTGGGATATATATACAAGGTATGATGTTATTGAAAATGGAAAGAATGTTGAAAAGGCAAAATGCAAATTGTGTGGTAAGATTTATAGTGCCCAGTCAAAAGGGGGTACCGGCCGTTTGTCAAGACATAGGAAAACATGTTTACAAAAGCATAAGCCAGAGAATGTAGGGCCAGGGGGCCTGGTTCACAAACCCAAATTTCTACTATTGGTGGTGGTAGTAGTAGTAGCAGTTTGTGTTTTTTTTTCTTTTAATGCACAAAGTGCTAGACAAGGTCTTGTTAAAATGATTGTTTTATCCGAATTACCATTGCTTTTGTTGAAAATGAGTTTTTTGAACAATGGGTCCAGCAATACTGTCAACCACAATTCATAGTATTTCAAGAAATACAGCCAAAAATGATGCTATTAGACTCTAGCAGGAAGATAAAATAAATATAAAAAATTATTTTACAGAATTCCTGGTAGAATATCTATAACCGCAGATATGTGGACTTCTAAAGGTGGTGATAGTTATCTTTGTATTACTGCACATAATATAGATGCAAAATGGATTATGAATAAACATATACTTAGTTTTAGCACTCTTGAATGGCCACACAATGGAACTAGGATAAGTACATTAATTTTGGAAAAACTAGATGAATATAATATTAAGGAAAAAGTTTTATCTGTAACTTTAGATAATGCTAGTAATAATACAGTGGCTATTGAATTAATGAGAATGCAGCTGCCACTTGCAACTTTGATAGATAGTTCTATCTTTCAAAATAGATGTGTATGTCACATCTTAAATCTTATTGCAAAGGTTGGTTTATAGCATATTACAAGTTATACAGATGCTATTAAAGACATTGCTAGATTTGTTTTTTGCTCCGCACAAAGAAGACAGTTGTATGCCCAAATATGTGCGAGGCAAGGCGTATCAGCTATTAAAATGCCTAAAGAAGTTGAACATAGATGGAATTATATGTATGATTTGTTAAACAATGCACTTTCTAGAAAAACTGTTTTGAATGAATTTTGTGCTTTTCATGCACAAGAATTAATGATTAGTGATGAACATTGGGAGTTATGTGCCCATATAAGAGATTTATTAGAACCTTTTTATACTTCAACATTATTTTTTTCCGGGATATATTATCCCACATCTAATGAAGCTTTAATGAAACTTTTTAAAATTACTTTACAATTCAGTAGATTTATAGATCATTTTTTACTTGGTAGCACTATTAGAGACATGGAAGAAAAATTTAATAAATATTGGAAAAGGGCTCCAATAACATTTTCTTTAGCTGTTGTATTTGATCCTAGGTTAAAATTAAGTGGTGTGCAGTTTTTTATTAATGGAATAAATAAAAATATGAATTATATAGATTTAAATATTTTTTCAAATATAAGGGCAAATTTACAAGCACTTTTTCAATTTTATTGTGAGCAAATGGGTACAACTGGGCTTAGTATGAGTAATTCAGAAGTGCAGCAGACAGGTGTTGGTGAGTGGGATGTGTGGTATTCTTCCCTATCCACGGGCATGGCATCCAGCTCAAGCTCAAGTAACAACACTGTGACGGAGTTATCATCGTATCTTGACGTAGGTGTAATTAAGATGCAAGATATCTAGCTTTGACCTTTTAGCCTGGTGGAAGCAACAAGAAAGCATTTATCCGGTGTTGGCAGCCATGGCTCGTGATCTATTGACTATTCTTATGTCTTCTGTAGCATCAGAACATGCTTTTAGTGCAGGTGGACGTGTAGTAGATGACAAAAGAACAAATCTCACTGAAGAAACGGTGGAGTGTTGTGTTTGCCTACAAGACTGATACTTGGCAGATAAGAGGAAGCAAGAGTTAACATCATTAGTGGAAGATTTTGATCCAACAGAATACATTAGTGGACTACAAATCTGATTTTTTACTTTTTTCTTCATTGCAATTTATAAGTTGTTCATTCTTTTTTTATTTTTATTTTCTAAAAAGATTGTAAGGTTTTGAAGGTAATCCTATTTAGAAACCTTCAAGAAGTTAAGATCCAAATGGTTCTCTCTTCTCAGTGGAGTAGGTCGAGTTTGACCGAACCACTTAAATATCTTTGTCATTCTCCTTGCTTGTGTTCTAATTTTTATTTTTAATACTGATAAGAAAAAGAAAATTCATATATAGTACTTAAGTAATATGTGAGTAAATATCTATAAATTAATTTGAACCACTCAATCATTTGTCAAATGTTTGTATAAGTTTAAATGTTTAGAAAAGTAACTATTGAAAAATTAATATGTCTATTGATCGAAAATCAAATTCAAACCCATGTCGTTACGAACTTACGCTTACGGTAACTATATCAGTCTATCAGAAAAAAAAAAAAAGGCCCGCCAGCCCGCTGGCACGACCTGCCCCACTGTGGGCCGTGCCACTGGGCCGTGCCATGCCAGGGGTTTTCCCTGGCGGGCTGCCGGCCCGTTAGTTGGGGCGGGCCTGATTTTTAGTGCCGGCACGGCCCGTTTGACATGTCTAGTTTCAATCATCTTAGGATTCTCTTATGAGAATCAAACAAATCCTGTAATAAGTGCTTAATGCATCGAAAAATGTTCCCCTACAAGTGGAGACTGCAACTCTATGGGACCCACTTAGGCCCCCACCTCTGATCAATGCAACCGGTTTGATACTCTTGTCATCCCATGATCCAACATCCTAACCAAAATTACACTCATTCAACCTTCCCTCACCATTGGGTTGGATTTTAAAACAATCTGCTGTTAAGATGCCATGAAATTTTAAGCATGTTAAATCAAGTGTAAGAATAGTTTGGTGGGGCCTCCCATTTATGGACGTGCATTTATGTGGGCCCCATGAGCTGGATGGCAAACGAACAATATGGAGTACTCTTGTAGGAGAACATTCTCCTAATATATCCTCACATCACAACCAATTGTGTGAAAGCAGGTGTTAAACAAGCAATAAAAGTAATAATAGACACAATTCTTTTTTTAGAATGAAATTTTGTCATGGTAAATATATGGAAAGGTGAAGGCTTTTCCTCTAACATCACTTGTATGTGTATACATATGCCCTTTTTTGCATTTTTCCGATGCTTATCTGGGAGTTCCTCTGTTTTTTGGTTGTGCTCGACATTCCTTTTTCAAAAA
This sequence comes from Litsea cubeba, assembly GCA_012931725.1. Classification (NCBI taxonomy): domain Eukaryota; kingdom Viridiplantae; phylum Streptophyta; class Magnoliopsida; order Laurales; family Lauraceae; genus Litsea; species Litsea cubeba. The sequence continues at coordinate 122,209,048 of CM022947.1, read as the reverse complement.
GCTCATCGACTCAATCAGAACCAGACTGGCAAGCTGGAAGTCCAAACTTCTCTCCTTTGCAAGTAGGCTTACCCTCATTAAGCATGTTCTTAGCTCTATCCCGATCCATATCTCCCTGGTCATCCCTTTCCCTTCCAAAACATGTCTTCTTATAGAGAGGCTAATGAGGAATTTACTTTGGTCCTCTAACCCAGACCGCATCAGCAGTCATCTTGTCAGTTGGGGTTCTATTTGCTTGCCAAAAACAGAGGGAGGTCTTGGTCTGAGATGTTTAAAAGAATTCAATGATGCTTGCTTCCTAAAATTGGCTTGGTCAGTTGTTACAGGGTCTTCTCTTTGGGCAGATTGGTTCAGAGCTAGATACAATAGAGCCGGTTCCTTATGGCATCCCAAGAATCCAAGGAATGGCTCTACTATTTGGAAAAAGATCAGAGCTTTATCTCCCCTTCTTCAGGCTAACAGTTCTTGGGTTGTTGGAAATGGTAAGTCCATTTGTATTTGGTTCGATAATTGGATTGATAAGCTTCCTATTGCTTCCAAGTTCCCTCTCATTCAATTCTCAGAGGCAGATCTGGTGGCAGACATTATAGCAAACAATGCTTGGCTTATCCCCCACTCCCTTCCTTCAGCTCTGAAGGAGTTTCTAAAATTTTCTACTAGCCAAATCTTGATCACTGAAGCCCCTGACACCTTAGTTTCGAATGGTAACACTTCTGCCAATCTCTCTCTTTCTGAAGCTTGGAACCATCTTAGATCAAAGGCTACTGTCAAAAGCTGGTCTGCCCCGGTTTGGAATCCTTATATCCACCCAATACTTGCCTGCTTCTCTTGGCGCCTATTGCTCAGGAAAACTCCAACCGAAACATGGGCTCAGAGTAAGGGCTATATTCTGGCTTCTCGCTGCCACCTCTACTTTAGTGAGGTAGAAGATGACCTCCACCTGTTCTTCCACTCCTCCTTGGCTTTTCAATTCTGGAGTTGGTTATTTACTCCCTGTGATGTTATTCTTCCTATTAGTTAGACCTTATCAGCTATCTCCATTTGGTTTATCCTCTCCAACGACAGAGATGTCTTAGGAAGAAAAGGGGCAGCGGCTATTTTCTTCCAAGCCATCTCAGTGCTTTGGACGCTCCGGAATGACTCTAAGCACCACAATAAAACTCCTTCTCTGGAGAGAGCCAAGAGAATCCTTTCTGACCGCTTGAAGGATTTGGTCATTTCTCTTGCTGGCAGCAAGCATCCTCTTCCTTCCCATCCCATTCTTACTTTCTTGGGTGTTTACTGCTAAAGCTTTTGCTGTGCAGTTCTCAGCTGCTCTTTTGTTTGTGGTGTTGCTTTTACTGTTCACTTCTGTGGTGTTGCTCTCTGCTTCTATGATGCTTTTGTTTTTGCTCTGTGATGCAGCGCTGTGGTGCTGCTTTCTGCCGTATAGTTATGTGCTGCTGCTGTATAGTTCAGTGTTGTATTTTTGTTGCTCTGTCCCTGGCCCCTGCAAGTTTCTTCTTCCAATTACCTTCAGCGTATCTTTTTTGGGCGGTGCCGTTTGGTGAAATGTATTTCGTTAAGGTGTGCAGGTTTGCTTTTCGTCAAGGAGAGCAGGTTTGCCACTTTCTTCAAAGTTTCTTAGTTGTGTAGTGCTGAGCAGTCTTGGCTCTGCTCAAATATCTACTTTTGGATTGCTCTTCAGCAGTGCCTATGCTTTCCAGTAATCTTTGAGCTGTTGAGATTCTAGTTGTTGATTTCTTTCTATAGTGTTCTCTTTTGGTGGGGCTGCCTTTTTGGGTTGGCATTTTTTGTAAGCCTTCCCCGTTCGTTTTTTCTTTGTATTTTTGGGGGCTTATGCTCTTTCCCCTCTCTTTCTCAATACAATTTACCTTAGCAAAAAATTAAAAATAAAAATATATATATATATATATATGTCCTTTTAAAATAACTTCATGTTCATGTTTGAACTGTTTCAGAGGCAAGACCCACTTTAAATTTTTACGAGCTACAAGTGACATGCGGTTTAGATGTGAAGTGCACATGTGTTTTGTGCGCAAATGAATATTTTTTTTATTAAATTTTATATGAATAAGGCTAAATAGACTCTCAAATTTAAATACAACTGAAGTGATGTGTACCTAATAAACCTATATATATATATATAAAATGTGAATATAATTTCCATTGATCAAAATTCAGTCTTGGATTAAAATTTTTTTGGGTCCTATATGCATGGATTTTTATCCAAGACCAAAATTCTCTCAAATCCTACTTTAGGTTTCATATATGTTTTATTCAAAATAAAAGATTTCAGATGCTTAGATAAGTGGATACCCATTTGTTTGCAGCTCTATATCCGCATTTGTGAATAATTCATGGTTTTCCAACAAAAATTCACGTACAAAATTCTACGACTTATGTGATGATATTGGATGAGATTAGAGAATGCAGATAGTGGATGAGATTAGAGAATGATGTATGATGGGTCACACATTTTGTGTTTGGCTTTAGGCCAAATTATACCAAACCCGACGGGTTTGGGCTGTTCATAGATAAGGGAGCTTGACAATACTGCGTGGGCCAGTTTCCACTTGACCCATTCCTCAACCTACTTTTAACTCACCCGACAAAACCCGCTAACGGACCGATCCGGTCCGATCTATTCATCTATAAATAGTTTGAGACACCATCTTCAACGCCTCCCTAGGGTTTTTTTTTTTCTCTTACGCCGCTCTGTCTCTGTCTATCATTTGCAAACCCTCTCAGCGAAAATGGTGAAGGGGCGTCAAGGCGAGCGCGTAAGGTCAGATCTCTCATCATTCAAACCCCTCCTTTTCTCCATCTCTAATCTAATCTCTCTCTGTTTCTCTCACTTTTCCTTTTCTTGTTCTTCTTCTTCTCCTGCAGATTGTACGTTCGAGGAACCATCCTCGGATACAAAAGGCAAGCTACTTCCCCCTCCGTTATCTATCATCAAACACTATCCAAATCCCAATCAATCAATATTTTTTTTGAAATTCCCTTGATGTTGGTTTTGATTGTTTCAGATCAAAGTCCAATCAATACCCGAACACGTCCCTGATTCAAATCGAGGGGGTGAATACCAAAGAGGAGGTGTCTTGGTACTGTGGAAAGAAAATGGCTTACATTTACAAGGCCAAGGTCAAGAAGAACGGATCTCACTATCGTTGCATTTGGGGCAAGGTCAGGAGGCCTCATGGCAACTCCGGCATCGTTCGCGCCAAGTTCAAATCTAACTTGCCTCCCAAATCCATGGTGCTTGAGCTTTTTTTTTTTGCCCTCTTTTGGATTATTTGTAGATTTTGAGGGTTTATTTTAACCTATTTCGTTTTGGTCTTTTTGTTTTTGCAGGGTGCAAAGGTTCGAGTATTCATGTACCCCAGCAACATTTGAGGTAATTTTGTTACTCATTTTGGAGTTTTAGGTGCTTTTGTATTGGTGGATTATTTAATTGGCATCTCTAGTGTATTCTTTTACTTAAGAAAGCAAAAATCTGAACTCCCAACTACATATGCCACAATGTTGAATTGATTATGATGCGCTATTGGGATTTTTTTTTTTTCAACTCACCTGCCTTGTAGCCACTTCAAAGCATTGAATCATCACCAGAGTGTGCTAGATGCACCAAATGTATATTGATTTTCCTCCCATTCTGTTGTTGGGGAACCTTTAGTTTTCGTTTATGTTGCTTGCAATTCCAGTAATGACTGTGTTACCACTCTATTGGGGAAGAGGTTAAGAAGGGGGTGGTTGGTTTAAGGATAGGTATATGTTTCCAAAGGGTATGTTTCCAGATAAATAGAAGACTACCACCATAAATCTGCCAGCCCAAACTTGATTCCAATTTGTAGGGGGAAACCCTTGGACTGATCATGTGTAAATAGGTAAAGTTTATTTTCTTTTGATAGTAATTCATATGCTTTTTTTTTATATGGTCAATCCAATGTTTGACTGCTTTGGTGGATGGAGTGAAATTTAGGCCAATGTCTAATCTTTTTCAGTGGTTCTGGATGAAGGTGTGCTCCGCAGCATGTATGTTGTGCAATAACTATTTTGGAGGATCACCTCCATGCGTGCCAATTCAGAAGGGCTGTGGAGATGAGGAGGGGCTATCATAGATTGGGGTTGGTTAAAGTTCAACCCAATTAGGTGATTGTTGCCTTTTGATTTAGATGCCTTGAAAACAAGCAGCTTGATAGGTTTTGTCCAGCCATCCATGTCACACTGCATAGGTCAAAGCAGTGCGCACTTGTGATAGTACAGAGGCAGCATATGTTTTATATAAGCTTATTTGAATTTTTTAGGATCACGAAAGATGGGGGAAGAGGGTGATGGGGCTGGCAGTGGTACTTCTATAGCTTATATTGTTATCGATTCTATCTTCCATAGTAATCAAATAAGCTTGATCCTCATGTGGAAGATTCTCCTTGTTAGGAAAAAAATAGTTGGTCAGAAGAACATTGGTTCATGTTCTTTTAATTATCCATTCACTTTCCTTATAGTTTTACTTTAATTACTGATGAGTTCAGCTTGAACCTCAAATGTACTCAACATGTGTGCAAAATCCAATTGTTGTGAAAAATTCAAAATTCATATACTTGTTTGGTAAAATTTATTAGATGTTCTGAACTTATTGCGGTAGGTTTTGTTGTTCAGCAAGGTAAATTTGAAATGTTCATATTTTGCTTTCAATTTTGATTTTGCCCCATTATTTATTCATTTTGGATTCTCAATTTATTAAATTGACTGTCACATGGGATTTATATTTGTAGGTGCTTTTTAAGAGGAAGGAGTTTTCGCAAGTTCAAGGGTTGGATTTTTCTCGTCCTTTTTCCTGTTTAGGCTAAGACTTTAAATATCATGTTTTGTAGTTGAAACTAGATCTTTCTTTAGTTCATTTTCTATAATTTTGAATGGAAGAGGATAATTTGTGGTGAAATTTGCTTATGATTTTCTCCATCGTTGGGTGGGTTAGTTTTTTGTATTTGTACAACTCCATGATTTTTTTTTAAATTTTAAAATACTTGATGGGTCAATATGAAAATTAAATCTCATGATATTGAGTTGGAGTTGGTTTTAGCATGAATTGTTGCTATACTTATGAAAATATTAATATTATTTGATGGAATAAGTTGTTTTCTAATCTACTATGGGCATGTACTGCTAATTTCTTTGTGAAACAAGCACTTTTTTTGGCTTTGAGCGTTCTACTTATCTGTCCTAGTGTTTTTCCATCTAGTTAAGCTGATGATTTATTTACTATGAACCTTTTTTTCCCTTGGCTCAATAGCTAACTCCATTGTTGCATTGAGCTAGGTAAAATTAGAATCTGTTTCCCTTTTATTGGACGTTAAAACTTATAGAAAATCCTCTGATATTTTTGTGCATTGACCATTTTTATATGAGGGACATAAGTGATTGAGTTTCATAGAATAACATGGTTATATGAGGTTGATGCATTGCTTCGTAGTAATCAAGAGTGGGAATTTTTTTTAGGCCTTTTGCCTTACCATCTTAACCTTTTTTTTTTTTTTTTGTGGTTTTCGGGTGGTTGGATTGCTTCTCGTGGGTGTCTCACATGAGCATCAAAAGCATGATTACAGCTCCAGTTACTGATCGTGGTTGATATGTCTGAAGTTCTATGGATAACATCTTGAAATTTGTTGAGGACTATTTGTTGTATACCACAATTGGGCTTTTGTAACTTTGGGGCTTCTGACGAGTGGGGGTTATGAGTTGTTATGACACTTAGTAACTGATGGAACTAGTTGGCAATGTGTTAACATGGAGGTGATTGCGCTTGCTTGGTAGTCATTACACATTGCACTCCTATCAAATGCTCTATTGTTCCTCCAAAAATATGAGACTGTGGTGTGTTGCAACTTGCAAGATCCAGTTATCGACCACTGTAGGAGTGAGATTGAAAATATTTGGGAAAAGAGAAGAAAAGTGGGGAAACAAGGGTGGTGGTTGTCTAGATAGACGTGTGTTCTGAATGATGTTGGTCCAACATGAACCTTACAGGAGGATGAATTGAGGATGTTGGAGTGTTGGGACAATGAAAAAGAAACTAGATGTCACAAGGAAGGAGGAAAGTGATTGGCTCCGAAAGGAGTGAGAACAGGAGTGGGAAACATGCTCTCAAGTGGAGTTCAGTGTTTGGTGGGCCAATGAAGTAGAAACTAGATGTCACAAAGAGAAAGTGATTAGCAGCAAAAGGAGTGAGAACAGAGGGGTGGGGAATGTGAACTCAAGTGCAGTTTAGTGTTTGGTGTGCTGAGATGAGACATGCTGTCTTTTTGGGTTTTTGACCATAGCCATCAAAAGACTTGAGTTATTTAATTTTTTAAACTATTCCTAACAAAGGATAAAGTATGTGGATGTACTGAACGTAATGGAAAATTACTGACAGTGGCTGTAGTGAGCCCATTTATGAGACCATTATCAAATGGACCACATCCACATCCACTTGTGTTCAAGTCGAGCCATTAAATGGTTCAAGCTCAAGTTGACCCCATTGTTGACCTCAAACCTCAGTCGAGTTGAGTTGGGGGTGCAGCATGGACCAGAAGCTTGAGCCCGTATGTCCCAGTCCACATAAAAATGCAGTTTGAGTTAGGCTTGTTGAGTTGGGCATTGGCTTAGACCTTAATTTTTTCCCCTCCCTTTTTGGTTTTCCCTCCATTTTCCTCCTTTCTCTTTTACATTCTCTGTTTCTGATTCTCTCTCACTTTGGAAAGGATAAAAAACCCAATGTTGTAACTTTCAAGTGATGGTGGCCAGGCCCACTTCATTATTGGGCCAGTTTAGTGCTCATTGTCCTCAGGCTCATCATATCAACACTCCACCTGGGCCAAGGTTTATTTGAGGTGGAAGGCCACAATCTATTGTAAACACAACTGGGCTTGTGAGTTGTGAATCAAGTGGGGTCCTTTCCATTAACACATATTATGTCCATATGTGGTGACCAACCTTCATCGTAGAATTGTTTTTGGAAGTTTCTTTTACTTCCAGTAGGAGTCTTATTTGGAAAGTCAAGAATTAGAAAATTCTATTTGTTTACAAATTTGATTGTTTTTAGAAGGGAAAAATATAGAAAAGAAACTTGGTCAAATGAGGAAGCTAGAGGGGACCCCACCTGTATACATATGTATTTTCCCCTTCTCTGCATTCCATTGAATCAATTAAAATATTGGAATTACCACCTACTTGTGGTTGTCTGCAGTATGCTATCTTTATCTTAGGGAAGATGATTCCCAGATCTTTAGTCAAGTTTCTGCTCGGGTTTTGACCTTCAGGTTTGATTCCATCAATTTCTGACATCAAGCAAGAGGGAAAATTGCAGATTTGTGTGAGAGGGAGTCAGGGGAGAGAGGATCAGATCATAGCTTTCAGAGTAGGGAAAACCTATTCTCTTATGCTGCTTTCTTCATCTAAGGGCATTTATAACAAATGCCTTACCTAAAATCAGCAGTTGCAATACCTTTCTTCTCTCTCCTTTCTTTTCCCTCTTTTTTCCCCATCTTTGTCCGAAACTGTAGCAGAAGCACAACATGAATTTATCACCATTTCTTTTTGCCATGTCTCTTAGACTTTTAGTTGTATTTGTATGTGATCTCTTTATACCACTATTGGTTCCATGACTTCGTTGAGGTCTAGCTTATAGAGAACGGAAGAGGGAAAATTGGTGAAGGGCTATGGTATGGTTTGGGGCCTGAATATTGAATTTAGGCTTGGGCGATGGGCTTTGTAATTTGAGTTTCATCTGTGAGCTTGTGCCTGATGCAGGGATTTGGCTTGATAAATACTCGGTCCTGCCTGGTTTGCCCGCCCCAGTTGCATCCTAATTTGAAGTGTGCGTAGCTCGGGCTTAACTTGTGAGGCTATTGAGTTGAGTTGTGCTCATAAGCTGATAGGCTTAGCTCGAGAGTGGTTGAGCCAAAGCTGAGTGTGAGGCTGTGAGCGGAAGTCTTCTTGATGACAATCCTATACCATGTGTCGTAGTTAACAATGTTGGGGGACTATTGTGTCATGTAAGTATGAGACACATCAGAGAATAAACGATGACTGGTGAGGAGAACATAAATGGAATATATTCTCTCAAGGAAATGGAGTGGGTGAAAGAGGACATAAATGGAAGTAGAAGGATAGATATGAAAAGATGTATCCCATACGAGGATTTGGCCTAGGATAAAATGGAATAGCTAAGAAAAATTCATGTAGCTGACCCCCACATAGTTAGGGCAAGCTTTGATAGTGGTGTTTGTGGTGATGACAATCATGTCCCAAGCAATATCCATCAAGTGCCAATTGAATGTTGTAAAACCTTGCGCTTTTTTAGTAGAACAAGTGTGGAACATTTTATAACCCTGAAGTGAGGACCACAGTGGTTTTTGTACAATTTTGGTTTCAAGAGACCTTGAATAGGAATTCGCAAATGACGGGCTCATGGTCACCGACATTGTGTGGAGGGATATGTTGGAATGTAAATGTTGAGATGCATGCAAAGATGGTCTAAGATCCCATTCTTCTGGACTATCTTGTGAAACACTGCCTGTTTTACGGTCGCCCTTGTGAACATAGTCTGAGTACCCAATCCTGCAATTGCTTGTGAATTGTGTTCCCTTGTGTTGTCTGTGTGAAATTGCTTTTAACGTAATCATGATGGCCATGTGGTAGGCCTTATTTTCATATTGCTTTAACCTAATCATTGTTTGCATGTGGGTGCCTTTTTGTTTCCATTTAAAATTAAAGACTACCTTTTCGCAGATGGTTCATTTTATTTACCTTGAGAGCCTAGTCTTCGTGCATTCACCTTCTTGTCATCCCAATAGTCATAGTATCTGGTATAGTATTGAAGCATTTTGTTGAGGCCATTTGCTTCTTCCCCTACTATTTACTTTTCATCATCTGTTATCCTCACCAATGCATTGTGGTCATCTGAGGCTTCTATGTTGTTCAAAGCCTCTTGTTTGTCCTTGGCGTGTGTTGTTGCTTCTACACAACATGATATGCCTCCTAAATTGTGCAAGTGATGCTATCTTGTTCAAAGTCACTTGTTTGTCGCCATTCAAAAGAAAAAAGGAAAAAAAGTCACTTGTTTGTCCATGGCGGGTGTGGTTGGTTCTTCGCAACATGATATGCCTCTTATTGTGCAAGTGATTTGTTGGACCCTCTTCCCGCCACCAATTTTTATCTTGTTGGCCCTTGGCAACATTGCATCCTTGTCTATTATTCCAATCATTACTCAACTTTGTATTGCCACATGTTTTTGTGTTGGACCCTTTCACTTCGTTATTGTTTTTATCATGTTGGCCCTTGGCATCATTGCACCCTCGTCTTCTCTTCCAATTATCTCCCAACGTTGCATTACCATATTTTTGCCCTTTTGCACCGATGATTACTGGAGTGTCATTTTTCATTGAACAAGTCTTATTTTGTTGTTTTAACTTACGGCCAGAGTGATTCCCGGGACACAGCGGTTGTCTTTAGTTCCAAGTGTGCTCTCCCATGTTTGGCTGCATGGAAAACTTGCATCTTTATTAGAAAAGTGAGCATTCAACCCACAAAGCAATGAAGAACTCGTTGAATTAACATTTTATCTTTGCCAATGCATTGAGTTCTATGCTAAGTAAATGTGATGCATTCACTTGGCAAGTAACCCCCTTTCCGCCTATCTTTATACACGCCCTCATGCTTGTCCAGTCTTATTTAACATTTTAGCTTTGCAGATTGTTGATTTTGCTGTTTGGTTGTGGTTGTTTGCTACTTTTTATTTAGCTTGTTTTGAGTTGTGCATTAAATTTTGTATCATTGCAACGAAATTTATATTTTTGATTTTTTTTTCATTCTTAATGGTAATATCTTTTATTGTTTTTTTGACCTTTTCTGATAATTACTTGTTTTTGTAACTTTTTTAACTTAAAAATCTATATACATAAGTCGAAAGAACATGATGAGTAAAGGCCAACTAACATGGCCAAGCATTTTGTGGAACCATATTCATTGTGAATCCAACCATTTCACACTCCTTCCCCTGGTGGTATCATGGTGTAAATTTCATGAACTATGAGTGCTGGTTGTCATTTTTTTTCTTACTGATTAACATGGATTATATTCTAAATCTTTGGTGGCAACCCTCATCAACGATGGGACCTTTCTGTTGAACCCTTTGCTGGGGCTTGATCGATAGGGGCTCTATAACCGTTTGGTAACTTGACTAGTAAAGTCAAGTAAAATTAAGTCATCATAAACATCACATTAAAAACACTTTTTCTCAAAGCTCTCTTTAATTTTTCCAACAAAAAGTCAAAAAGTAACCACATTTAGTAACTAAAAGACAAAAAAATTCCATTTTTCATACCAAAAGTCAACAATATTCCATCTCAAACGACTAAAAATAAAATACCATCATAATCCACTATATATTTAATTCATTCTTTTTATTTCACTTTACTCCACTTGACTTTAATAGTAAAATGCCAAACGGGCAACTTCACCATAATTTGATGCCAATGGCATACAAGCTGTAGCATATGGGTCCCAGGTTCAATTTCTCATACCTTCATTTAAATATTTTCTAAATTTTCTGGTATTTTTTTATAATTTCTTAATTTTTGATATTTTATTGAAACCTTGTGTGAATTAGTCAAATTGAAGCAAGATAATTTTATAAAAGAAATTATGCTTAAACCTTTAAAGAATTTATTTGGCAGAGGGTGCCGTACATTATTTTTGATGAAAATGTCTTCATTGGCAACATCCTCAACGATATCGTCACCCATTTTCTCATTTCTGTTGAAACTCACAACTCTAATGTGAGGCTTTCTCCGCAAGGTAAGGAAGATGCATGTGATGAAGTAGCTTTAGGGAGCTCCTACCAGTTTAGTAGGGAGGAATCCAAAATTTCTCCCGAACATGTAGCAAACAAAAAAGGATGGAGGGATTGATACTGATGTAAGTCACATGATTCGGGGGTCTTGTGTGATCGGAAAGTCCCCCTCAAGGTTAAAGGAAAGTATTATAAGGTGGCGGTACGACCAGCGTTGTTATATGGATCAGAGTGTTGGGCAGTAAAACATAATAATGTCAAGAAGATGGAAGTTGCGGAGATGAGAAGCTAAGATGGATGTGCGGGATCACAAGGAGAGATAGGATTAGGAATGAGGAGATTAGGGGCAAAGTAGGAATAGCACCGATTGGAGATAAAATGAGAGAAAATCGACTGAGATGGTTCGGTCATGTTAGAGGGCGTCCAACGGAGGCACTTGTTAAAAGGTGTGAAAGCATGGAGATTGTTGAGAGTAGGAAAGGGCACGCCTAGGCGCTAGTCGGCGGTCACCGCCTAGGCGCTAGGCGGAGATTAATCGGACTAGGAGGGGATTAATCGGGCTAGGTGGGGATTAATCGGGAATTAATCCCTAGTCCATGCCCACCGCGAAGCGTCCGTCTAGCGATTTTTACGACATTGGGAAAGGGAGAGGGAGATCCAAGAAAAGTTGGAAAGAAATTATTAAACATGACATTGCCTACATGGATCTAACGGAGGACATGACCCTAAACAGATTTGATTGACGTTGTCAAATCCATATAGCCGACCCCACCTAGTGAGAAAATGCTTGGTTTGGTTATATAGCAAACCAAACAGAGAGTTTGTTTATCTTGATATCTCGGATCTGAATCTTAGTCTCTCCCTCTATGTATGTGCAGATTACATAAGGCCAATTAGATCTTCCTATTCCCTATTGTTCTTCTCTGGAACATAACTCCAGCATGAGTTGCACAGCCAATTTGAACCCTTGGAGTTGGGAGGAAGGGTGCCTCGGAGTTGTAGATTTTGACATATAAGTGGGAAAAGATTGACGGTATCACCATATGGAGTATTTTCGTAAAAAAAAGTACAAACCCTCTGCTGATGTTTTCCTTTTTTCTTAACTAATCTGAGTTCAGGCTTAATTTTTTTGTAAGAATTTCTAAAATAACTTGTGGGGAGCATAGTTCATGAAAATTATAGGACTGAAGTTTCTTTTTCCCACTATGTTGGGACAATAGTTTAGGTGTAATGCTTCAACTTGAGGACCCATGGATCGAGGTATGTGTGTCAAATTGCGATGCCAACACCACTTAATTGTGAGTGTGTTGGCGGACTTGAGGTTTTAATCATGTAAAGGGAAAAACTGATTTAAGGAAATAGAGGTTTGGTAAACAAAGAGAACAGCTTTAGCGCTTCGCCATCCCTAAGAATATATTTTCCTACATAATGGCCCACCTCGAGGAAAATTTTCTTGTTCCACTACTGCTGGGAAGGGCCAGGAGCCCCGTGGACCATGCCATATGTCCTATTTTTAAGTAGTAATAGTTTTCCCCCTTCCCCTCCCCCTCCCCCTCCTTCTCCCTCTCCCTCTCTGGTTGGACAGTAATAATTTCTCTCTGGTTGGACAGTAATAATTTCTTGGAGTAAAAGTTAATAGAGTTTTCTAATCTTACAAACTTCAGCCCTCAACAACTAGGTTCCAATTTAAGTCTCGCTTCAATGCGAATGCTATACACCAATAAATTGTTCAAGGTATAAAACTGAAATTAATGATTGAGTCAAGCTCCCACTTCTGTGCATGAACAAACTCAATGGTGTAAATTACTTAATTTGAAAGTGAAACTGGATGAGTGTATTTTCATTGGATAGCATGGCACAATGCCCTGGATCACTCAAAGGAGAGCAATATACACCTTTTAATCTCATAAAAAATGAGATTAGTTATTTAGACAAATTCTCAATTTTATAAATTAATGAATTCGATCATGTAAATCACTCCTATTGGAGTGAGAACTTCTGGGAGGGATGAGACAAATAGATAGATTAAAAAAAAATGTGATCCCCCCACATGAGGGTTGGCAGAATCATATCATGGAAAGTCCCACTAGGTCATAACAGAAGATAATTTATGCATTAATCAACTCGGAGAGGGAATATATTTTGATTAGAGGGCATGGGCGGAATCACTTGAATCAAGTGAAGGATGGCCCACCTAGGTTTGCCTGATGTGGAATCAGAGCATACAATTTATAATGCAACTTTTTTAATACCAAAGTTGAGGGCTGTCCATTCATCAGACTATCTTGCTTCTTGTTGTGGTTCTCTCTTCATCATCATCATAAAAAAAAAAAAAAAAAGCTTTATCTCAAGTCATAAATACTAATTCTCTATTTCAAACTATCCAGAAAATTTTCGGATTGATTGCATTTCCTTTTGTCCTTTTGGGGTCATCATCTTAAAAGGTCACCAGGCTTGAACTTAGAACTCTAGGTGTTATCAGCACTCTGAGAACCTTTTTGCCGTGCTACAGGCTCCTGTCATAAAAATTGTAAACATTTGTCAAAAGGCTAGTTAATCTGTTTCAGTCGGTCTGTAACAGGGATGACTTAAGAATTGGGCGAACCAGGCCTGACTACAGAGTAGACTTGTGTACTAAGGATCAAAGGGGACCACATCTTGAGACATGACTCAAAGCCGGGTCTGTTGTCACCCCTTAACCACAGTAGAGGGTATAAAACAAACAGGAATCTCATTGGATACTCTCATCTGTTTGGTGCAACCTGGAGAAAGAGCCTAATATGTGATGATTGATGAAAGTTGAAACTGTACATTCCCTGTTTTGAATAGATGATAAAAAACTCAAAAGACAAATTGAATGAATTTGACTCATTTATTGAAAGCAAGTGTGTCCGGCATTTTATAGGCTTACAAAACTCTAACCGAAAGAGTAAAAACAGCCCACTATAGCTCAACTAATGCTACGTGGTACATGAAACAAAGAAATTGTCAACTAAGCAATAACAACCCTAATATTAAGAGATTTATTCTAACATACCAAACACTAATCCTAGAAATAAGGTACTTCTCAACATTCCCTCCCTTAAACTAATTGCTGTATAAGTAATTAGTTTACTCCAGGCTTCATACGCACTCCCAACTGATCTCGAAGCTTCAGAAATGCCTCCAACTTAAGTGGTTCAGTCATCAAATCTGCCACTTGATCTTGAGAACCACAATGCACAAGCTCAACAACTCCATCTCGATGTAAATCACGCAGAAAATGAAACCGCACATCAATGTGCTTACCGCGTCCATGCATAACAGGGTTTTTTGAGAGCTTGATGGTTGAGCTGTTATCACACATCACAATAGTGCTACCATCTTGTGCATGACTCAACTTCTCTAGAATCCTTCTCATACACATTGCTTGGCAAGCATAGGCTGCAGCTGCCACAAACTCGGCTTCAGTTGTTGAAAGAGTGACTATAGGCTGTTTTCTTGAAGACCAAGAAACTCCTCCTCCACTTAGCATAAAAACATACCCAGACGTGCTCTTTCTATCCTCTAAGTCTCTTGCATAATCACTGTCAGTTAAAGCAATCAACTCCTTGTTCCCACCTATCTTGTAAAATATTCCATAATCAACAGTGCCCTTCAAGTACCTCAGTGCTCTCTTTGTAGCCTGCAAATGAAGTTCTGCTGGTCTGGCCATAAACCTGCTTATAAAGCTCACAACAAACATCATATCTGGCCTTGTAGAAGTGATATACATAAGACTGCCTACTATTTGCTTATAGTAGGTCTCATCAATTCTGACACCTTCATTTTTCCCAGTTTTGAAACCTGGAACAATAGGATTCATCACTGCATTACTTTCTCCCATTCCAAAACGTCTCAGAACCTCCTGTGCATATTTTATTTGACAGACATAAATCCCATCATCCTTCTGTAACACTTCTATACCCAAGAAGAACCTCATCTTTCCCAGATCAGTCATATCAAATACCTTCATCATTGACTCCTCAAACTGTAACATCATTTGCTCATCATCACCAGTAAAAATAAGTCATCAACATAAACGCTGACAATCAAAATTTTACCTCCACTACTTTGCTTGACAAACAAGGTGTGCTCATTGATGCACCTCTGGAACCCTTCATGAGTAAAGTGAGCCTCAATGTGACTAAACCAAGCTTGAGGAGCTTGTTTTAGTCCATACAAGGCCTTATGCAGCTTGTAAACCTTGTGCTCACCTCCCTTTTGCTCATAACCCCTTGGTTGCTCCACGAACACATCATCACTTAATTCTCCATGGAGAAAGCAGATTTAACATCGAGTTGATAGAGAGGCCAACTTCTTTGTGCAGCTAGAGCAATAATCATGCATACAGTGTCCATCCTTGCAACTGGGGCAAATACCTCTATGTAGTCCACACCATGTTGTTGAGCGTAACCATTTGCAACTAACCGGGCCTTGAACTTATCCACCTCACCAAACTCATTAAGCTTAGTCTTATATATCCATTTCACTCCAATCTTCTTAGCTCCAGCTAGTAATTCAGTCAAACTCCATGTCTCATTCTTCTCAATTGACCTTATTTCAGCATCCATAGCTTGCCTCCACTTGAAATTCTTCACTGCCTCTTCATAGTTTAGTGGATCAGCAGGAGCTACAAGTGCCATATGCAACTCATTTTCTTCCTCTGATAATCCTTCTCCAGAGACATAGTCTCTCATCCAAATAGGAGCATGTATCTCTCTTCTCTCATTCAGATTGACATCTTCTTCACTTGTTGTATTTGAAGAAGCATTTCCTGAGCCTTCAGTATCATTCCCACTTGTCTCATCACCTTCACTGTCGTTTTCTTCTGCTTCATCTTCATCAGTGCCACTTTCTTCTTCTCCCCATTCCAAATCCATTAGTAGCTGCTCCCTGTAACTCATATCTCAGTCCCATTGTTTCTCTTCTTCAAAAATTACATCTCTGCTAACCACAACTCTCCTTGCAACAGGATCATACAACCTGTAACCTTTGGATTCTTCACTCACACCTAGTAGCACACAATAGAAGCTCTTGTTTTCCAGTTTGGTTCTTCTTGCATCAGGCACATGGACATGTGCCACACATCTAAACACTCTAAAGTGGTCGCCTCCGACTTGAGATCCTGCACAATGTTCTTACTCTCCAAATCCCAAATCTTAATACAATTCTTCGTAGCAGCACACAACCAATATCGATTCGGGCTGAAACACAGCACATGAATAATCCCGCCCGCATCCAGCGAATACAACCTCTTCCCCTTTGCCAAATCCCAAAGCAGCGTCACCCCATCTTTCCAAAAAAAAAAAAAAATGATAGCATTTTAGGAGTCATAAAAAAAAAAAAAAACAGAATGTGATAAAAAAAAGTAAAGATCTGGACCATCCACAGATGAGCAAATGCAAAAGACAAAAATCACTTGAAAGGACTGACAATAAATCCTCAAGGCCTCTAGAATTGCCAAGACTTCATCCTCATTAGAATCCCTAACCCCACACCTTTTAGAGAACAAGCACAACACCTCCCCTTGTCATTACATTTACATACATATTTGAAACTTGAAAGTATGTATTGAATATGCATGTGAATTGATTTCAAGTGTTTGTTTTGTCATTAGTAATCATATAGCTAATTCCTACGCAATACACATTACATTGTGTGTTTAAATTTAACCATTTAGATTCCCATGTAAGTCTTTTAGATTTTCAACAATCATCAAGTAAATAAGCACTGAAATATATTACCAAAATACTCACATAACAGCCAAAACAAACTCAAGCAATTGGCAAATTCTACAATTTTCCAATAAAACTGAAAGATCCAGAGAATGAAAAAAAATCAAAGCAGGAAGAAAGAAAAAAGAACAAACCTGAAGAAACAGGGGAGTCTTTCTGTATTTTTTTTTGTTTCTTTCTGTGTTCTGCCTCTCCTTTTCTTCTTCCTTTTTTTTTTTTTCATTTTTTTTTCTGATTTTGGGGCTGGGATTGCCAAACAGATTTTTTTTTTCATTCTGGTTATGGGTTTGGGATTGGAAGGTGAAGGATGCTGGCTCGGCAGGGCAGGGAGTGGGGATTGTTCGGCTGGGAGTGGTGAGGGTGTTTATAATTCTTTTTTCACTGTTCTCTCTCTCTTCTCTTTGTTTTTTTTTTTTTCTTTCCTGCTGGGATTGTTCGAATGGTTCTTGTGTGGCTACTTGGTGGGCGGATGGCTACTTCGACGGCCTCCGTCAGATTCGAGAGCATAGAGAGAGCGAGAGGGAGAGGGAGGGAGGGAGAGAAATAGAGCGATAGAGAGGGAGAGGGAGGGAGAGAGAGATCGGGAGAGGGAGAGGGAGTACAGAGCGAGAGCAGTGAAATGGGGGTGGAGACGTGACAAGGGCTCTCAGATTCGAAATGCCCCTAACAAAAAGACAAAGAAAACAACACCACCAACGCCAACACCCCTCACGATCCCAAATCCGCCATCCTCGACTTCCTTCGATCGATTCAATCCTCATTCAACGCCTCCTTCTGGCCTCTCTCCTTCTCCATCGACGCCATTTCCTCCTTCTTCTCAGATCTTCTCCCCTACATAGCGAAGGCCGCCGAACTCTCCCCTGATTTCGCCTCCGAGGCTGGCGCCGTTATTGCAGACATCGTCATCACCGCATCCGCCCACAGCAACGACGCGGATGGGATCGCTAGGGTTTTCCTCACGGCGTTATCGCGGAACTGCCCTCCACTGCTCACCCACGAGGGCGCCAGCCTCGTCGGCTGCCTCCTGGAGCAGTTTCTCCAGGCGGAGGGCGCCGCGGCCTCGGTGTCCGGGTCCGTGTCTTTGCTGCAGATCCTGCTGTCGTCGTCCTCGTCGCAGAGCTCGCCGATTGCTACTTCGACGGCCTCCGTCAGATTCGAAAGCAGAGCGAGAGCGAGCGAGGGAGGGAGGGAGAGAAATAGAGCGATAGAGAGGGAGAGGGAGAGGGAGAGGGAGGGAGAGATAAGCATGGGACGAGGGCGGGAGCAGGGAAAAAAAAGTGGGAAGGGAAAAATGAAGGAAAAAATGGGTTTCAGTGGGGTGGTTTGTAGAAAAGGCTTAATGAGGCTATTTGCGACCGCCATAAGCGGCCGCCCGCTTTTTGCTGCGCCAAAGCTCAATTTTCTAGTAGTGAAATTATAAGGCATGCATTGCAACCATAATCTTGAACTAATCGTTAGTGTTAAACTCTTAAAGTTAATAAACTAATAAGTAGTAGTATAGACATATAATACTCAATTACTCAATCACAAAGTAAATTGAGAATGAATTTAAACTTTCAAGTAACATTTTACTACTATATCAAGATTAATTAATTAATTAAAATATCGAAGTATGAACATAAGAGTATTGTAGTTGAGGAGGGAAGAAACAATCATATGAGAATTCGCTAAATTTTTGCAAATCACTTGAGTTTTAGTGAAAAAAGAAGCTTGGAAAATTCTAGCTTAGTCTCTTAAGAAGCTGTACAAATGGTTTGGGAAAGAAAGAAATGAAAAGGAAGGGGAAAGAAAGTAAAAAAAAAAAAAATCATCGTCGACCAATATTTTGATTGTTATTTGATAGCGTGACCGTTATGACCGTTATATTATTGTAAATAACGTAACAGTATGGGCCGTTATCGTTTCATAACGGTGTTTTTTTTTTAAACCGTGGTCATGGATGGGTTTGCACCCATGACTTAATGGCGTTGCTCATGATCTCACCAAGAGCTCTTATGGGAAATGATTTTAGTAGAGAGCTACTAATGCCACATACCAAGCTTCCCTTCCACATCCCTTCTCTTTCCAAAACTTCCCTCTACACACTCCATTGTTCCCAGAGTACCCAAACCCCCTCTGCCCTTATTTTCTCTTTCCACATCCCTTCTTCCCCCCTCTCCCTCTCCTTGTTGCCGCCCTCCGCTAGCCGCCCTGTCTCCCTGCCGCCGCCTTCTGTCTCCATCCGTCTCTCTCCCTCTTCCTCCCTCTGTCGTCGCCCTCTGCCCCCCGCCCTCTCTCCTTCTCCCTGTCCCGCTCCCCCTCTGGTAGTGCTGCTAGAGGGGACGGTGGTGCCTGGGTTGGGGGTGGGGGTGGGTGAGTGTAGAAAGACGTTGGAGAGGGAAAGAGTTTTGATAGATGTCCTTTTAGATAATTTCACACAGAAATATATTAAACATGCAAACCATGGATGTGGAAAGAGAAGCTTGGTACGTGGTATTAACAACTTTCTTTTAGTGGGAGGATGGAGGTTATCCCTTTTTTTGTGGTGTTGTTGTTTGCCTTGTCATTTGTTTCTCCCTTTTTAATGAATTTCTCTTTCTATATAAAAAGAAAATTAATCTTTTAGGACTCAACCGTTGAATCGAATTTGGTTTTTTTAATTTTAAAGCCGTTAAACTTATGGTTCACGTATAAAGGGGTTATGATCATCATACTGACTTGTGATTTCATATCTAAGGTGGTCCTACCTGAATTTTTCGATTCCCCACATCGGCCATGATTGGGGGTACCCCAATGGCCCCCACTGACGGTCTCACATGGACTCTTGTGCTAGACATATGAATAAGAGTACGACCCATGTATATATAATGAAATATTTATGTGAAAACCATTCGCACAGAAGAATCACTAGCAAAAACCCCGTGGATAACCACGAAACCACCAAATGCACAGACTAATATGAATTATTTTTAATAAATTTATTAATTAGTAACCTTGTGAGTCCTTTTTTTATTGCTAATTTGATCTTTATGTTTTTTTCCAAATATTTTATTCTTTAGGTGAGGAATGAATTGATTAAGAAAGATCAAATGATCATAGACTTAACAAATTGACCTAATATATTTAAGTGGGACCCAGATGAATGGGGTCCATCATCTCAATTCTAACCGTCCATAAAATCAAATGATGCGGGCCGGGACCCATTAATTGATTGATAAAGATCAAATAATCATAGACCACTCAAATTGACCAAACCTAACCCATTTAAGTGGGACCCCCAAGATGAATGGGGTCCACCATCTATATTCTAACCATCCATGAAACAATATGATGCGGGATGGACCCATGAATTGCTTGATAAAGATCAAAGGATCAAATAATCATAGACTTCACAAATTGACCAAACATAACCTATTTAAGTGGAACCCCCCAGATGAATGGGGTCCACCATCTCTATTCTAACCGTCCAAAAAACCATATTATGCGGGATGGGACCCATGAATTGATTTAAAAAGATCAAATGATCAAATGGTCGTAGACCTAACAAATTGGCCAAATATTTTTAAGTGGGACCCAGATGAATGGGGTCCACCATCTTTATTCTAACCGTCTATAAAATCAAATGATGCGGGTCGGGACCCATCAATTGATTGGTAAAGATCAAATGATCAAATGATGATAGACCTCTCAAATTGACTGAACCTAAACTATTTAAGTGGGACCCCCAAGATGAATGGGGTCCACCATCTATATTCTAACCATCCATGAAACAATATGATGCGGGATGGACCCATGAA
Source organism: Litsea cubeba (assembly GCA_012931725.1). Classification (NCBI taxonomy): domain Eukaryota; kingdom Viridiplantae; phylum Streptophyta; class Magnoliopsida; order Laurales; family Lauraceae; genus Litsea; species Litsea cubeba. Next base: position 122,188,679 of record CM022947.1, on the reverse strand, counting down.
TTGCTTGATAAAGATCAAAGGATCAAATAATCATAGACCTCACAAATTGACCAAACATAACCTATTTAAGTGGAACCCCCCAGATGAATGGGGTCCACCATCTCTATTCTAACCGTCCAAAAAACCATATTATGCGGGATGGGACCCATGAATTGATTTAAAAAGATCAAAGGATCAAATGATCGTAAACCTAACAAATTGACCAAATATTTTTAAGTGGGACCCAGATGAATGGGGTCCACCATCTTTATTCTAACCGTCCATAAAATCAAATGATGCGGGTCGGGACCCAGGAATTGATTGATAAAGATCAAATGATCATAAACCTCTCAAATTGACCAAACCTAACCTATTTAAGTGGGACCCCCACGATGAATGGGGTCCACCATCTATATTCTAACCATCCATGAAACAATATGATGCGGGATGGACCCATGAATTGCTTGATAAAGATCAAAGGATCAAATGATCATAGACCTCACAAATTGACCAAACATAACCTATTTAAGTGGAACCCCCCCAGATGAATGGGATCCACCATCTCTATTCTAACCATCCATAAAACTATATTATGCGGGATGGGACCTATGAATTGATTTAAAAAGATCAAAGGATCAAATGATCGTAGACCTAAAAAATTGACCAAATATTTTTAAGTGGGACCCAGATGAATGGGGTCCACCATCTTTATTCTAACCGTCCATAAAATCAAATGATGCGGGCCGGGACCCATGAATTGATTGATAAAGATCAAATGATCAAATGATCATAGACCTCTCAAATTGACCAAACCTAACCTATTTAAGTAGGACCCCCAAGATGAATGAGGTCCACCATCTATATTCTAACCGTCCATGAAATAATCTGATGCGGGCTGGGACCCATGAATTGCTTGATAATGATCAAAGTATTAAATGATCATAGACCTCACAAATTGACCAAACACAACCTATTTATGTGGAACCCCCCAGATGAATGGGGTCGACCATCTTTATTCTAACCGTCCATAAAACCATATTATGCGGGATGGGACCCATGAATTGATTTAAAAAGATCAAAGGATCAAATGATCGTAGACCTAATAAATTGATCTAATATGTTTAAGTGAGACCCAGATGAATGGGGTCCACCATCTCTATTCTAACCGTCCATAAAATCATATGTTGCGGGCTGGGACCCATGAATTGATTGATAAAGTTCAAATGATCAAATGATGATAGACCTCTCAAATTGACCGAACCTAACCTATTTAAGTGGGACCCCCAAGATGAATGGGGTCCACCATCTATATTCTAACCATCCATGAAACAATATGATGCGGGATGGACCCATGAATTGCTTGATAAAGATCAAAGGATCAAATAATCATAGACCTCACAAATTGACCAAACATAACCTATTTAAGTGGAACCCCCCAGATGAATGGGGTCCACCATCTCTATTCTAACCGTCCAAAAAACCATATTATGCGGGATGGGACCCATGAATTGATTTAAAAAGATCAAAGGATCAAATGATCGTAGACCTAATAAATTGATCTAATATGTTTAAGTGAGACCCAGATGAATGGGGTCCACCATCTCTATTCTAACCGTCCATAAAATCATATGTTGCGGGCTGGGACCCATGAATTGATTGATAAAGTTCAAATGATCAAATGATGATAGACCTCTCAAATTGACCGAACCTAACCTATTTAAGTGGGACCCCCAAGATGAATGGGGTCCACCATCTATATTCTAACCATCCATGAAACAATATGATGCGGGATGGACTCATGAATTGCTTGATAAAGATCAAAGGATCAAATGATCATAGACCTCACAAATTGACCAAACATAACCTATTTAAGTGGAACCCCCCAGATGAATGGGGTCCACCATCTCTATTCTAACCATCCATAAAACCATATTATGCGGGATGGGACCTATGAATTGATTTAAAAAGATCAAAGGATCAAATGATCGTAGACCTAAAAATTGACCAAATATTTTTAAGTGGGACCCAGATGAATGGGGTCCACCATCTTTATTCTAACCGTCCATAAAATCAAATGATGCGGGCCGGGACCCATGAATTGATTGATAAAGATCAAATGATCAAATGATCATAGACCTCTCAAATTGACCAAACCTAACCTATTTAAGTAGGACCCCCAAGATGAATGAGGTCCACCATCTATATTCTAGCCGTCCATGAAATAATCTGATGCGGGCTGGGACCCATGAATTGCTTGATAATGATCAAAGTATTAAATGATCGTAGACCTCACAAATTGACCAAAGATAACCTATTTATGTGGAACCCCCCAGATGAATGGGGTCGACCATCTTTATTCTAACCGTCCATAAAACCATATTATGCGGGATGGGACCCATGAATTGATTTAAAAAGATCAAAGGATCAAATGATCGTAGACCTAATAAATTGATCTAATGTGTTTAAGTGAGACCCAGATGAATGGGGTCCACCATCTCTATTCTAACCGTCTATAAAATCATATGTTGCGGGCCGGGACCCATGAATTGATTGATAAAGTTCAAATGATCATAGACCTCATAAAATGAACAAACCTAATTTATTTAAGTGGGACCTCAAAGATGAATGGAGTCCACTATCTATATTCTAACCGTTCATAAAACCATATGATGCGGGCTGGGACCCGTGAATTGCTTGATAAAGGTCAAAGAATCAAATGATCATAAACCTCACAAATTGACCAAACCTAACCTATTTAAGTGGAACCCCCCCAAATGAATGGGGTCCACCATCTCTATTCTAACCGTCCGAAAAATCATATTATGCGGGATGGGACCCATGAATTGATTAAGAAAGATCAAAGGATCAAATGATCGTAGACCTTAAAAATTGACCAAATATTTTTAAGTGGGACCCAGATGAATGGGGTCCACCATCTTTATTCTAACAGTCCATAAAATTAAATGATGCGGGCCGGGACCCATGAATTGATTGATAAAGATCAAATGACCAAATGATCATAGACCTCTTAAATTGACCAAACCTAACCTTATTAAGTAGGACCCCCAAGATGAACGGGGTCCACCATCTATATTCTAACCATCCATGAAACAATATGATGCGGGATTGACCCATGAATTGCTTGAAAAAGATCAAAGAATCAAATAATCATAGACCTCACAAATTGACCAACCATAACCTATTTAAGTGGAACCCCCCAGATGAATGGGGTCCACCATCTCTATTCTAACCGTCCAAAAAACCATATTATGCGGGATGGGACCCATGAATTGATTTAAAAAGATCAAAGGATCAAATCATCGTAAACCTAACAAATTGACCAAATATTTTTAAGTGGGACCCAGATGAGTGGGGTCCACCATCTTTATTCTAACCGTCCATAAAATCAAATGATGCGGGTCGGGACCCATGAATTGATTGATAAAGATCAAATGATCAAATGATCATAGACCTCTCAAATTGACCAAACCTAACCTATTTAAGTAGGACCCCCAAGATGAATGGGATCCACCATCTATATTCTAACCATCCATGAAACAATATGATGCGGGATGGACTCATGAATTGCTTGATAAAGATCAAAGGATCAAATGATCGTAGACCTCACAAATTGACCAAACATAACCTATTTAAGTGGAAGCCCCCAGATGAATGGGTCCACCATCTCTATTCTAACCATCCATAAAACCATATTATGCAGGATGGGACCCATGAATTGATTTAAAAAGATCAAAAGGATCAAATGATCGTAGACCTAAAAAATTGACCAAATATTTTTAAGTGGGACCCTAATTATGGAGAGGTTTTAGGATAATTATGGTTAGTAATAGGGATCTCATTGAGAGATTTTAGGATGATTATTATTGGTAATAGGGATATCATTGAGAGATTTTAGGATAATTCAAATTCTAATCAAGCAATTTCTATTTTCTAGCAGAATACCATTGTAGGCTGGCTGGTGCCACGTGTCCCTCTCGAAGACATGCCACGTGTCATCCTCCAGGAAGTCTCATGAAGTGTATACATCCCTTTAGTAATATAGATAACCCACCTTTTTTGTCGGGACACTTATGATCAAGTTACCCACATCACATACTCACACTTATGATCAAGTTACCCACATCACATACTCTACTTTGTTGTATTGGCATAATCCATACTTTGATTCTCATCCAACAGCCATTAAATTGAAATTACTAAAACTGATGGTTTTTTTCAAGATCATTAAAATTAAAATTTGATGGCCACAAATCATCATATTAGGATGATCTAACAGGGTATTTTACATTGAGATCTTCCATTTTATCCTTCCTCATGATTGGCATGGCTCCCTGTGTGCTCCACATAAAAGGGCACAAATATTCCATGCAGTCCGTTGGCCTCTGAATAAACCACTTATGGGGGGTAGCAAATTCAGAAAGCCGTGTTTGCTCGGTGCAGGTTCCCTAGAATTCCTGAAAAGATGATGGATTCCAAACATGGAGTCCTTTTCCCCCACCATCATGCACTATGGTCTCAAGCAAGACGTCATGATGCAACCACCATAATAAGGGAAGAGAAATAGAATCTAGGGGGTCCAATTTATAAAGATCTTTATAAAGTATAGTTATGTCACCATTTGATTCATAATATCCATGACATATGATTTGATTCTCCTTTTGTTTTAATTACGTATTTTAGAATCAATCATATATGGAAGTCATAACTCTTTGAGATAAATTTAGGAACTACTTTTTAATCAATTCTGTGTCGTCGTTTTCTTTAGACCAGTTGAGGACTATTTATAAAGTTAATTATATCAAATATATTGACTCAAGCTTAGCAAATCCAATATGACTCAAACCGAAAAACCTAATCACTTCCTTAATAACCAATTAAATCACATAATAATAGAAACCTAATCACATAATTTTTAAACTAGCAATAAAATCCCGTGCGAATCCCAAGCCAAAATTGAAGATTTATTAAAATTTAAGAGTTTTTAAATATAATTAATAAAAAATAAACCTAAAATAATATATTATAAAGAATAGATGAAAGGGATTTTATTCAGATGGATTATAAAATCCACTAAAAATAATATCTTTATTTTCGAAAAGAAAATCCATAGAAACAGAAAGAAAAACCATATGCGAGTGCATTTGGAAAAAAAAAACCCTAACAAATTAATAAAAATAAGATTTTGCTCTCCTAAGGAAAAAAAAAAGATGTATAAAAAACCCTAATGAAATCCACAAATTGTGATCATAAACTCTTTTGAAAAACAAAAGCCACAAAATTCAAAGGAACAAAAATGCCCAATATAATGAATAATAATTAGACTTTCATGTCTTAGAAAATAAAAACAGAAACGAACGAAGCACACAAACATTATTTGAGATCTTAACTAATTGGTGGAGTTGGCCTCCTTAATCGAGTTGTTTGGAGGATTGGGTGGCAAGCAAAAATGTGACATTTTATTTTTCTTCATTCGCTATTCTAAAACGACATCCTTGCTTCTTCCAAAATAAAATAAAATAGAAAACAACATACTTGCTAGCAGATATACTTAGTACAAAATTGAGAATCAAGTGGTGGGCTGAAGAAGCAAACACAAACCTCCTGTCTGCCAGCATAAATTAAGAAGGTAAATACTTGCTGGAGTCCTTGGAGGAAAGCGCCACAACTGCCACCATATAAGGAAGGTCAAAGTGGAGGGTGAACCTAAGATTTCCCTAGAAGAACATGGAGCCATTAGGTCTAACTGCGATGAAAGAGAAGTCTTCTTTCTACAACCTTCACTATTAGTCTTTAATTTCTTCCTTTTTAGAAGAGCAAAACATAAAATCAAGTTAAGAGGTGTTGCAGTAACATCAACTATAAATTCAGCCTTAACGGGTTGACAAAACTTGCAGTAAAATGCACCTTTTAATGGGATGGGAACTAAGTGGGGCTTCATGGGATGAGGTTATGATGCTTAGAATATGCCTAATTTACTGTATTTTAAATTCCAAATTGAGAATGATGGAGAGAGATTTTAGGAGTTGGATAGAGTTTGATAAAAATGAATTAATCTTAAAATTAAGACTTATCATCATTTAAGAGCACTCTTGCTCATAAAAAAAATACCATAGAAAATCGAATTGAAACCGTGTAAAGCAATTTAGGAAAATGAACAAAACAAAAAGGCCCATGGCCCACTCAATGGACATGGGAACCGTGCTCATTGAATCAAGATCAGGCGTTATGATGTGTGTATGACACCTGAATTTAACCTAATCTCTCAATTCAATCGAATCCATTGATCACCCAGATGCAGTTTAGATGTTGGTGGGCATATCCAAATTGGCTTCTAAGAATAAATAGGCAACTGATTTACTCCCTTTAATTAGCTAAAACTTGATAGAGGAGCTGTAATTGGGAGATATCAATACCATCATGGAGTTTTGATATTTAAATGGGATCATATATATTATATATAACTACATGGGGATGTGGATGGCGGGGATTTCAAGGCCTACCTGGGACCATCTTCTTTGAAAAAAATCAATTCCAACCGTGGTTTCTATTATCTCCATCCGGGCCTAAAAAATTTATTGGTCAATAGATCATTCGGATCGGTACATAGTCGATCCAACGGTCCACTAAATTTGGATTGATCGAAAGTTGTTGAGAGATGGTGTGTTTCGTCCATTTGAATGGATAAAGGATAGACCCCACAAGCATGAGCTTACAAAACGTTATCCTAAGCTTCATCTTAGGACTCCCTCTTTTCTTACCTTTTATCTTTTTATCTCTTTCTTATATTGGTGATCAGGTTTTTTTAGATACAGACTAGGCTTGGTATGGGCCTCTTTGGCTAGTCATGATATTAAGACGTCAGGCCTTTTGATCCATACTCCGATAAAGAAGTGGGCCACCAATGGTTTGGGAATCTCTCTCTTTCTCTGGCCCTATGCGCAAGGTAGTTGCTCAGTCAAGTTCATTATTAATTTGTAAGAGGACTGTTCAGGAGAAACGAGCAAAAGTAGTTGCCAGAATTACAATGGTTATTAATTTGTAAGAGGACTGTTCAGGAGAAACGAACAAAAGTAGTTGCCAGAAAGGGCCCTAACTGAATTTGATTGCTCCGGAGCATTCTTGTGCATGGAAATAAAGATAGAGATTATTCCCCCTTCTCACATCAACCTCAATCAGGTCAGAGGAAATGCGTCCCAAGGCAAGGAATCTAAGCATGAAGCATTTTTTTCAGTAGTCCAAAACTTCGGCTCCAAAAAACCGGATGTCATTCTCGATCCCAAAAAGAAAGGTCGGATCTGCAATGCACAAAGAACGATGACAACATCACGTGAAGCATGTTTACAAGAATCCAAAAAGTTGATCTGTTGATGACAGGAATTCCCCATCTATAAACATATATATATATATATATATATATATATATTTCTTTGTAAGATAAGTACTTACACACAGGTTTTTCATCATCATCTTTAAAGCAGGGATTAATTCCTTGTTGTTTCTAGGCAAGGGACACTAACTGAGTTATCATGGTTTGAAAAAAAAAAAAAAAACATATTTAGGTGTTTCTCTCCTACTTGGATGTAGTCAGTAGCGGACAATGGATTTTCGTTTGAGTAGGGCAGACGATGGTTAATTGAAAATGTCGATAGTTTTTTGGTAAGGTAAGTATAAAGTTACTTTTCCATGTGCATAATATTGATCAAATGGAATAAGTGAATTTCAATAAAAAGCCAACTAAAAATACAAATTCAAATAAACAACATTATAGGATTTTATATTTCTCAGACTATAAAATCGGACATGTATCAATCACATAATATTTCCTGAAATCATGGATAAGAATTACATGTCATTTTTGCGTTGACTCTGTGCCGCCCTAATTAATGTTTGAAATTGGACCTCTACATCAATGAAGAAGAGAAAGAAACCCTCAAAAAATTGCATGTAAATCAACAAAGAAACCCATAAAAAATAAATAAAAACACCAAAAGCTAAAGAAGGAAAAAAGAAGAGAGAAAATGACACCAATGAACCAAACCATAATAATCAAAACCCAACAACAAAAGCACTAACTAAAATATATTAAAAATGAGAAATCCTTTGATTTTCTTCCTTGCGATCTTCAAAACAAAAAGGGAAAGGGAATGATAAGGGATTGGATAGATTGGGTTCCGTGTGTGAGAGAGATCCAGAGAGATAGGGGAACACCTACATGGATGCCTGTTGAAGAGAGAGAGAGAGCGCGATGCCGGTGAAGACGCAATCGACTGGTGAGGATTTTTGTTGATAGTGTGAGAGGCAGAGAGTGATGGGATTTTTGAGAAGAGGGTTTTTGGTTTTCTGGCGTGCGGGCGTGGGGCAATGGGTTATGAGTTCATGGGGCATAGCTGACCTGGCCCAATAGTCTTAAATGAGTTTCTCTAAATATACCTGGGGCGAATGCTCCAGGTGCCCATTACATGGGTCCACCCCTGGATGTAGTAAAAGGCAGGATACTGAAAATTCGTACTTCTTGTGATTAAAATTATAGTAGTTGATAATAGAGTGCAACTTTTACCCATTGGGAGGGCTCCGGCATAGGTGTGTGGGCAGAAACTCAATATGAGCCTTTGGTGTAGAGGGGTTCCATTTCCGTGGACAGTTGAGATCTAAAATATGGTGCCTTTATAGAGAGGGAGTCAAGACTGTAGTGTTTTTTCTAATGAAAGATATAACTATGGAACACAATACTTCCAACCCCTGTTAAATACCGGACATGTGGCAAGCCGCAAGTGTACATGTCACGACTCGATCCTGAGTTCTAATTACTCCGGACAAACCTCGAGTCGCGACCTATACTTACTCTCGTAAACTCCGAATTAACTGAAGTTAAAATGAAATCCACAAATGGATAAACAAACATTCTCATCTGTCAAATATATAAATTTTGCGGAAAATATATTCAACGATATTAATGTACAATTCCGTTACCAAAAGTAAAGTTTACGTATATACAATTAACATTTCATTTCCTTATTCATGTCATACACTTGCATATTCAAATACAACGCAAGATGACAACTATTTAACGTTTCAAAATGAATTATACCAAAAGTATTCCAAAATATTTCTAGTTTAATTGGCACTCGGATATCAAACCAAATGATATCCCATCAAGTCCATTTGATTAGTCCGATTGGAGGAACCTGAGCGGCCTCCTCCGCTGGCGGCGCGGCCTCTGTAAGATCAGCACAGGCAACTAGTCCTGTAATGTCATCAATAACACTAATGAACACGACGGTTCAACAATGTATACACAGATCTATGATAGTACATGCTAATACATATACTAAATCTGTTCAATTTATCATTTAACAATTCTACGAATCATCTAAATAATTCTACTCAATCTGTACAATGACAATGATATGGGTATTTAAAGAGTCAAGTAATGAACAGTTACTAATTTGGCAACTACCATAGCATTTCAGTTCATTTCATTTCACATCTTCCCAAAAGGAATAAATCATTTGTTTCACCATCTTCAAAAAAGGAAGGAATCATTCATTCATTCATTCATTATTGATGTGGGATCTACGAGTGCCCGGGCCAAGGACAACTGGCATCACCACGGAGCTCCGAAACGCTCCCAAATCCCTCTATTGCAGTAGGAATATTCATCATTTCATTCATTAATTCAATTCAGCTCTAGAACGAGCTTAATGAACTACTATGTAGTGCCATACTCGGGAATCAAATCAGTATACATATCTCAATTCTATGTTCAATCCTTTTTTGGTTCAATTCAATTCTATGATTCTCAGCTTCCAAACCAATAATTTAGGTGAAACGTTCGTTATCTAATGTACGTGTTATTCTCGATGAACATCACTTTAATTGTAATTTGTACATTATGATATCCTTAACTAATACCTATGAAGGTTTATGTACAATTCTCAATCAATTCATCATTTATGTCGGTCAATTTGGAACTTGGATTTGTCATGAATCAAAACCAATTATGACCATCGAGTTCACTCAATTAGTCTCAAAACTATCCAATTAATAGCCACAAAGAATATTTGATTGATACGCTCAAAGTCTGAGATTTCCCCAAGTTCGGTTACCTGTCGGTTAACCGAATGGTGCCACTCGGTTAGTCGAATTCACTTCGGTTATCTTCGGTTAGCAATCCAGAAGCTTCGGATTTCTGACAATTCACAGGTGTACTCGGTCACCCTTTCGACTGACCGAAATTCCATACTCGGTTAACCGAACACAGAACCTCAATTTCTGACAAAACCTAACAAGTGAATTCGGCCACCTTACGGTCAGCTTTTCAGAAGCTGAAATTTCACAAAAATGAACCCAGGTGGGTTCAGTCAACAGTTCATCAGCCATTCGGTTAATCGAACAGTGTCCAAAAACTTAAGAATTTCTAAAGCAAAATTCTAAACTTGAACTCCATGAGTTCTAACAACACCTTTTAGCATCCTAAATCACAGAAATGCATATACTTGCCTCTTATGAAGATCAATTAACAAACCCCCTTTTGCTTAGCTTGATGTTGAGATGAAAATCCCTTCAATCCAAGCCTATTTCCATGAAAACACGCCAAAGGAGAGTTCCATAAGCTATTTGTGCTAGAATCACTCCATCACTCACTAGAGCTTGAAGATTCTACAAGAAGTTCAAGATACTTACTTGAAGCCTTATGAAGAGAAATCACAACTTCTCTTCAACTCCAATTCCAAAGAAAACCAAGCAAGAAGATGAAGAAGATGAAGAAGATCCACTCCTCACTTGAATCACTCCAAACCTCAACACTTGATGAAGAAGAATGGAAGAAGAAAGAAAAGGGAAGTCTAGGGTTAATTTTGTTCTTCACTTGGGCTGGGATTTGAGTTGAATAAACTCATTGAAGTTCATCTTAATCCTATATAAGCCCCCTTTTGCACTAAGCTCCCTTATCTTCTCTCATTTACAATTCAAGTAAAATGAAAGGCCATTTGATCCAATTCATGATCAACTGAATTCGTGCCTATTAAGAAAGTTAACGAACTCTTTGAGATACACACGTTGGTATCAAGAGTGACCGTATTCGACACAATACGAAAAAATTCATATTTACGGAAACATCCCTGTCTCTCCTTGTTCAAGTCTAAAACCAACTCAAATAGCTCAATCTCATTTATTAACTTCCCATTAAGCCCAAATCAATCATTTGCGGCTAATTCAATTCAATTTGGTCATTAACCATCATTAGCTTAATTAAACATAGTTAACTATCATTAATTCCAATCAATTAGAGTTAACCTTAATTAAATCGGGACGAGGTGTAAAAGTACTAGACCTAGGAGTCCTGATGAGTGGTGTCCCACTGTCAATGGTGGCTAGAAAAAAGGAGAGAGAGAGAGAGAGAGAGAGAGAGAGAGAGAGAGAGAGAGAGAGAGAGAGAGAGAGAGATTTTAATGGAATATTTAGACACTCCTAATTTGGGTACCAACCTATCTCCCCACTATTTCATCCATTGTGACGCATGGGGAGGCCATAGAAAGGGAGCATATTTCAATTTTATTGATGCCACGGTTGTCCATTGCTGGTTACTCGTATGATATTTTCAGCTCTTGATCGATTAAAAACTTTTGTTTGCCTATTGGTCTCTAGGAGAAGGCTGTGCCGCGATTATGGTATTGTAGAAAATCTTGGAACCAAGTAAGTTTATTCAAGGGCATGTTTTTTTATTAGAATCCAAAGAATTTATATTTGGAGAAAATTTTTGAATCTCCTTCGTACTTAAGTATTCCGAAATTTCAATAAAAAGCAAAGTGGTTTAAATTTTTACAATTTCAAAGGTCATTAGAGGCCTTTTAGGTGGCTAAAATCTTAAAATCTTGGTGAAGAAAGACGACATTTGTGAATGTCAGGAAATAAGCCATCACATCATATACATGAATTCCAAACATATGAGATTCTTGCCAAAAATTCTAGTAAAAAAATAGGCCCTAATTGCCTGTTTCTTTGCTGGAATTCAAAGAATTCATGTTTGAAGAATTTTTTGAATTTCAAGACATAGTAGAATTTATGGATGCTCCGTTGTACTTAAGCATCTAGAAATTCCCAAAAGAAAACAAAAAAATAAAAAAACTAGAGGGGCTGGAATTTCAAAATTCTGGCATGACATATGATACCTTTTAAGTGGCTGTGATTTTAAAATTATTCTGAAGAAACATGCCATTTGCAGATGCCAAGGGATAAACCATCATATTATGTAAAAAAAAAAGAAAAAAAGAAAAAAAATAGAACATCTTAAATTCTTGAGGATTTTACTAAAAAAATCCCGAAATATTGCCATATATCCCGAAAGGTCTTCGCAAATTGTGTAGCACTAATGAGGTCCTCTAGCTAATTTTTTATATTTTTTATACTTTTTTCTGAGTGAAGATAGCGTCACCATGGGCGACGCTAGCGTCGCTCGTCACACCCACCTTTCCCTGCATCTTCCTGCACACCCATCTGCTACACCACACCTGCACCAGTCACCACACCCGCTGCCTCCCCTGCACACCCGCTGCCTCCTCCTCTTCTTTATTTCTTTCCCCCTTCTCTTCTTTTATTCTCTCCTTCTTCTCCTCCCCTGCACCCACGCCTGTGTACGTCCCTCTCCCTTTCTTTTCTTTTCTTCCTTCCCCCTTCTCTTCTTGGGTTTTCTATCGACTATTATTATTAATGCATTGATCCAAATACAAATATGGGAGAAGACTTTTATTTTGGACAGCCTAAATTTGACCAGTCATGAACTTGCAGAGAGCCATTCAACCAAGGGCAAGAAGTGGATATAGCACATGTCCAGTAGTCATGGCACTCAACTACCATTTTTATTGAGTTGTCCCATAGCTCAGAAATAGAAGACTATATTGGGTAGAGAAGTTGAGAGAAGAGATGGGGGAAGGAAGAAAAGAAAAGGAAAGGGAGTGGGACGTGCACAGGCGTGGGTGCAGGGGAGGAGAAGAAGGAGAGAAGGAAAGAAGAGGAGGGGGAAAGAAATACAGAAGTGGAGGAGGCAGTGGGTGTGCAGAGGAGGCAGCGAGGGTGGTGCAGCAGGTGGGTGTGTGAAGGTGGTGGCGCGGGTGCAGGGTGACTTGTAGGTGGGGAGGAAGAGTAAGCGGAGGAGGAAAAAGAGAAAGAATGAAAAACAACGGAAGGGAAGAAGAAGGTGTGGAACGGCAGAATGGTGCAGTGTGTGCAAGAGGGAGAGAAAGAGAGGGAGAGAAGAAAGAAAGAAAGAAGGATGGTGTTGGTGCGGCTATGGTGTAGCAGATGGGTGTGTAGGGAGATACGAGGAAACGTGGCTATGACGAGCGACACTAGCGTCACCCATGCATTGCCCAGGTGATGACGCTATCATCGCTCAGAAAAAAGTATAAAAAAAATATAAAAACTTGGCGAAATGACTTCATAGTATTACACAATTTGCGAGGAACTTTCGAGATATATGATTATATTTCGAGATTTTTTCAAGTAAAATTCTCTAAATCTTATTAGAAATTCTACCAAAAAAAGAAAAAAAGGCCCTAAGTGTTAAGTTGGTATCACAATCAGATGTAATGCGTTTTTGCCATATTTGGCAACTTCCTCACCTCCTAAAAGAGTCCGGTTCCCCTATTGCAGCTATTACATAAAACCATGTAACACATAATCCTCTGATCTTGATCTGTAGGTTGATAATCCTTTTATAATGTGTTACAGGTTTCTGTGACTCAAACTTCCAAGTCATCCCCACTCGAACTTCCATGTTACTCCTGAGATCTTGATCCGTAGGTTGATATCCTTTTAATCAAGAATGTGCGCTGTTGGCATTTATTATCTTTATGATCCTTCCAATCATTGGGATATGACAGTCAATCGGATCAATTGGACTCCCATCGGACCAATCTTCATTGCTTTGACTTTACAAGTCATTACTCACGGCCAGATTAGTAGAGCTTTTGGGTAACAATCCAAAGTTACTTTCCATCATCTTGATTTGCTCAACCACGAGTTTAGCAAAGTACTTCTTCTTTCATTCTTCTACCTTGGCCTTTATCTCAACCTAGGTATTGCGGACGGTAGAAAAATATACAGCATAGAGATCATTGAAAACTTTTGGCTCTGATATGAAATTGGCAGATATAGATAAAATGTCAACATGCAAAATATTTTCTCACCACCCATTTAATACGCTAAAATAATAGAGTGCAGAATGCCCAAAATGTCTATTGTGGGTCGTGTTCTCCATTATTCAAGACCAAGTTGAACTCACAAAAAAAAAGAGACCAAGTTGAACAAGGAGTGTCTCTTTCTTCCCATAAGTTAATTAAGTCTTAACCCTTCCTTCTAAATAATAATGTTCTAAGAAGGAAACTAAACAAAATAAGGGAATAGTGAAGCCGGCTGCTGCTCAGCTGGTTTAGGGCGCTGGCTCACAAAGTATTTTTGATGAATTTGGCCCTCATATATATGAGCCTGTTTTCGAAAGAGACATCTCATAGTTAATGCACATGCAAAATTACAAAGGGACATGCCTTCTTTGGCCTTTTGCTATTTGGTCTTTGTTCATGTCTCATGAACCAAAAAAAAGGGAGTAAAGCATCGTTAACCATTGGATTCTTTGCATCATTTTGTACTTTCTGCTAATGAGAATGAGAAATAACTCATGAATGCAAAGGGGTTAAAGATGTTGATGATGTGTTCAAGATGTAGTCAATCTAATCCAACGGTGGTCATCTCACCAATTGAGAATATTTTGTAAGTCGCTTTATTAGAATGGGTGTTAGGGTATATGGATGGTTTGGGTTTTTTTTAGAGGTGGGCCCCACTCATACTTGGTGCTCAAGTGCTGCACTGAAGCTTAATACAGCGACGGTGCAGTGTAGTTCAGGGCTGTCCAGTTATTTCATAGGAATCAGATACGTCTCTTCTTTTTTTATTTCCAAGTGGATTGCGGATTCTGGATATTTCAATATTCATGTCCTCTACCGGGGCTCGGATTGCATTTGCGGTACATAAAAAACCCAGATTCAATCGTACCAAAGTTGACTTTGTAGTAGGAAAAGTCACTACTGATTAAAATTAGATCTACATCAGAGAAAGTTTTGGGCACCCAAATTGACTGCCACATAGAAGAGGAATTTTGGATTTAGCTGCCTTAAAAGTGAAAGAAGCCTGCTCGGTCAATGTTGTCCCTTGATCAAGTCAAAGATTTAATTTTGGTTTTCTAATTTTAAGTAGGGCAGTAAAAAAAAAAAAAACTTCCCATTTTCGGATGGTGGGACCCATTGGAGAGTAGTGTAATTAAGCTATAAGGACTTCTTTTTTTGTCAGAATTTCAAGACTTCATGTCTTACGGTCCATTCATGCTTGTTTAATTGAAGTCTTGGTAATTTTGGCCCTTAGTTTCTTAGCTTGGTCCTAACGGTCCAACACAAATTTATCCACGTGGTCCATTAAATCTTATTCATAATCATAACAAATTAATGCACATTAGTGGTAAAATGGATATTGATGCAAGCCCTTTTTTTAGTGGTAAAGTGGCTTATTTTAACGATGTCTTCGTAGATATGTCTTTTCTTTCTTCCACTCTCCATGATGCACTACTTTTGGTAACAGCCCTGCTACAGGCACCGATGGGGAGCCCGGGCTGTGGCCCGGCTCCCCATGGGTGCCGTTGGATCCCGGGAGCACCTGGGATCCAACGGCACTCATGGGGAGCCGGGCCACATCCCGGGCTCCCCATCGGTGCAAGGAGACTTTCTCTTTGGTAACGGGGACAATGAAAGCGCAATGCCTCCTAACTCCCCGATGTAGAAGGTTGTTGCACAAGATAAACGGATGATGGGCTGGGCTGGGCTGGGCGGCAGCTTTTGGCTGTGTGGTAGTTGGATGGTGCTTTTCGACGAGAATTTAAGGTCTAGTGTGACTATGGTGCCAACGCTATAGCTACTCATTCATGAGTGTGTTGAGCCTAATCACGTTTCATTATCTCACTTAATTTCCAAGGTGGATGGCCCTTCTCGAAGCTAAAAGTAGAAAATTAACCCCACCTCAGAACCATGAATTGAAATGCTACCATTTTCTCACGTCTCCCATACTTCATGTCAAGCACATATAAATACATCACCTCGTTACCTATGCCCAACATATTCTCTCTTTCTAAAGTAGGCTCTCTCTCTCTCACATTGAGTTTTTTTTATTTATTTTATAAACCCTTCAGATCAGGGCAGAATTAGGGAGGGGCTAGCAGGGCCATGGCCCTCCTAAATTGCAAAAAAACCCTTTAGATTACTTAGAATTTAAAGTCATTTTTTACAATAGTCCCCCTAAAGAAAAAAATTATTCACACTGACCCTCCCCCACCCCACCCACAATGTCCACCCCACCCACAATGTCCATATCCTAATTCCGCCCTTGCTTCATATGCTAGCAAATAATTTTGGAACTCTAAAACTTGTGTTGCATTAGTTTCACCGTTCTCTCTCTCACTCTCTCTCCATTTTTGTTTTTATTAGAAGCTGTGATTGTGTCACCCAAAAGCTGAAGAAAAGATGAGTCTGCCGAAAAGCGGTCCGGCTGGAAGATACTTCTGCCGAAGCTAAGTGATGATAGGAGATGTCTAGCTGCCTCCCGAGCTGGAAGATATATACTTCTGCCGAGCTGGGGGTTGCTAGCGAGCTGGAGACATCCGCCGAGTTGGAAGCTATCTGGTCGCTTTCGTAAAGGTTGAACTGCTCCTGGGCCCATGCTTCATCTGTTTCTTGCCTGACGAATCGGTTTATCCTGGTCATCAGTGCTGCCATAGTGACCACGGGATGCATGACCAAGTCCTACCGAAGCTCGTTGCCTGGTAGGAGGGCTTGTTGGAAAGACATGACTGTTATTGCATCTGAGGCATTCTCGATCTGGCTGTAGACAGCCCAGAACCTTATAGCGAACTACGTGACGTTCTCGGTCTGCTTCATTCTGAGGGCCATCAGGTCGGCGGCTGACCTGGGGATGACCCTGTGAGCTTGGAACTTCGTCATGAAGGAACTACGGAGCTGCTGCCAACTTTTGATCGATCCTTAGGGGAGTGCGCATAACCACTTTAAGGGGAGGTCCCCGAGGCTGGAAGAGAAGACTCTGCAGTTCAGGTGGCCTGCATCGCCCCACACCGACATCCTTGAGTAAAGTGCCGGAGGTGTGCTGCTGGGTCCGAGGTCCCATCGTAAACGACGAACCTCGGGACGCTGAAATCATCAGGAAGGGGGAAGTTTCCGATCTCTGGAGAGAAAGGGGGATGTGCCGAAATCGTAAGAGTTCAGCCGAACTCGAGCGAAACCGGCCATCTCTATGTTCTGTCGTACTGCTTGCTCTATGCGTCGATCAAGCCAATCTCTGGAGTCGCGGTTGTTACCCTAGCTTTCGCCATGAGCCCGGTTGCTTCTATTGTCCTTCAGGGTGTGCCTTTTGGAAGGTAGAGTCGAGGTCGAATCCTTAGAGGATGAACCCGATCGAGTATCCTGCTGTCGGACGCTTGCTGGACCAGATCTTGCTCTTGACCTTTCCCGGCGGGGGACCGTCGGCAGCTGCGTCGACAGTGTCAGTGGTTCCTTTCCCTTTCTGGTTCTTCGAGGCATGGTGTTCGGAAAGATGGCTTTTGTAGCCGTTTCCCACATACGGCGCCAATTGTAAGTGCAAAAAAAGTGGCTCACAAGAAGAGGGGGTGCCTGCACGGACTTATCCAAAGAGATTAGGAACACCGATGCCTATGCCTGAAACCAGCAGCGTGGTGTCGTTGTTGGCCTTCTTTTCTTGTGGATTGTTCTTGTGTTTATATAGAGGAAGAGAGGAGGCAAAGGGGTGGTTGACTGTCTTGTCATAGCCCACTCTGTCAGGTACTAGGGAGGCGCAGTACCATTGTAGCCTACTTTTCTTTAATTGCAGTCCCATCAAGCCTTATCATGGCGCCTTGGGAGCTGTGGATGGCGATCTGTCAGGGACTATGTGGGTGCCCCTGTCTTGTCGCACGTGCTGTGGCGTGCTTGAGCGTCCATGGGAGGACAGCTGTCAGCCCCTGCCTTGGCTAGCTCTGGCATTGTGACCGAGGTTATGGCGTGTTGCCGAGGTCGGTGGGCCGAGGTCGGGGGCGACCTTGACTTGGCTGGAAACCTTGCAGGGACGCCGAAGTGGAGAACTGGGACGAAGTCCCCGCCGGGCTAGGGATGCCATGACCGAGGTGGAACCTATGAGCGTATGGTCGAAGTGGAATTACTTGGCCGAACTGGAGGCTGGCACTATCGCCGAGACCGAGCCACGCCGAGATGGACTAGCTGGTGCTGGAGCACGAGATGGAGCATCAGGCCAGTATTCCGGTGAGTTCAGAAATATCCCCACACACACCATTAAATTAAAATTACTAAAACTGATGTTTTTTTTTTCAAACCAAACCAAAACCAAACCAAACCAAACCAAGCCTTTTCCCACTAGGTGGGGTCGGCTATATGGATTTGACGACGCCAATCAAATCTGTTTAGGGCCATGTCCTCCGTTAGATCCATGTAGGCAAGATCATGTTTAATAGTTTCTTTCCAACTTCTCTTGGGTCTCCCTCTCCCTCTCCTACTCTTGGCAAACTCCATGCTTTCACACCTTTTAACAGGTGCCTCTGTTGGACGCCTTCTAACATGGCCGAACCATCTCAGTCGATTTTCTCTCATTTTATCTCCAATCGGTACTATTCCTACTATGCCCCTAATCTCCTCATTCCTAATCCTATCTCTCCTTGTGATCCCGCACATCCATCTTAGCATTCTCATCTCCGCAACTTCCATCTTCTTGACATGATTATTAAAATTCCATCTTCCAACTTCCAACTTCCATCTCTCAAGATCATTAAAATTTGATGGCCACAAATCATCATAATATCATATATTAGGATGATCTAACAGGGTATTTTACATTGAGATCTTCAATTTCATCCTTGGCTCATGAATAAACCACTTATCTTTGTAGCATATTTATTATGCATGCGAAGGGCGTTTCATTTGTAGTGGGGCCGTGGGGATACCAAATGCAGAAAGCCGTGTTTGCCAGATGTAGGTTCCCTAGAATTCCTGGAAAGATGATGGATTCCAAACATGGAGTCCTTTTTCCACCACCATCATGCACTATGGTCTCAAGCAAGAGGTCATGATGCGACCACGATAATAAGGGAAGAGAAATAGAATCTAGGGGGTCCAATTTATAAAGATCTTTATAAAGTATAGTTATGTCATCATTTGATTTATAATATCCATGACATATGATTTGATTCTCCATTTTTTGTTTTAATTACGTATTTTAGAATCAATCATATATGGAAGTCATAACTCTTTGAGATAAAAATAGGAACTACTTTTTAATCAATTATGTGTCTTTGTTTTCTTTAGACCATTCGAGGACTATTTATAAAGTTATATCAAATATATTGTGACTCAAGCTTAGCAAATCCAACATGACTCAAACCGGAAAACCGAATCACTTCCTTAATAACCAACTAAATCAAATAATAATAGAAACCTAATCACATAATTTTTAACTAGCAATAAAATCCCGTGTGAATCCCAAGCCAAAATTGAAGATTTATTAAAATGTAAGAGTTTTTAAATATAATTAATAAAAAATAAATCTAAAATAATATATTATAAAGAATAGATGAGAGGAATTTTATTCAGATGGATTATAAAATCTAATAAAAATAATATCTTTATTTTTGAAAAGAAAATCCATAGAAACAGAAAGAAAAATCATATGCTAGTGCTTTTGGAAAAAAAAAAAAAAAACTCTAACAAGTTAATAAAAATAAGATCTTGCTCTCCTAGGGAAAAAAATGATGTATAAAAGACCCTAATGAATTAAATCCAAAAAATGTGATCATAATCTCTTTTGAAAAACAAAAGCCACAAAATTCAAAGGAATAAAAATGCCCAATATAAGGGATAATAATTAGACTTTCATGTCTAAGAAAATAAAAATAAAAATGAACAAAACCCACAAACATTATATGAGATCTTATAAATTGGTTGAGTGAGCCTCCTTATTCGAGTTGTTTGGAGGATTGGATGGCAAGCAAATGTGACATTTTATTTTTCTTCATTCGCTATTCTAAAACGACATCCTTGCTTATTCCAAAATAAAATAAAATAGAAAACAACATACTTGCTAGCAGATATACTTAGTACAAAATTGAGAATCAATTGGTGGGCTGAAGAAGCAAACACAAACCTCCTGTCTGCCAGCATAAACTATTGCTCTTAACCTTCTTCTTTTTTAGAAGA
Source organism: Litsea cubeba (assembly GCA_012931725.1). Taxonomy (NCBI): domain Eukaryota; kingdom Viridiplantae; phylum Streptophyta; class Magnoliopsida; order Laurales; family Lauraceae; genus Litsea; species Litsea cubeba. The sequence continues at coordinate 122,168,367 of CM022947.1, read as the reverse complement.
GCAAAACGTGAAGTGAAGTTAAGAGGTGTTGCAGTAACATCAACTATACTATAAATTCAGCTTTAACGGGTTGACAAAACTTGTGGTATAATGCACCTTTTAATGGGATGGGAATTAAGGGGGGCTTCATGGGATGGGAATTAAGGGGGGCTTCATGGGATGGGGCCATGATGCTTAGATGCCTAATTTACTGTATTTAAATTTCAAAATGAGAATGATCGAGAGAGATTTTAGGAGTTGGATAGAATTTGATAAAAATGGATTATTCTTAAAATTAAGACTTATCACCATTTAAGAGTCTTGCTCATAAAAAAAATAGATAAAATAGCCAAAGGTCCATGAAAACTGTCATTTAAGGCCTCTAATCCACATGATTTTTGGTTAAAGCCTTTGGTCCATGCGCCTAAACTTATTGCAAGCGGAGGTCCTAAAGTACGTCAAATCATACATGTGCATGACTGATTTGCCCTTCTACCATTTGAAATTACGCATTTAATCTATAATTTTAAGCTCCTTAACATGATATTTAATAGCTGATTTGCCCCTTTAAACGCATCAAGCTGTCTAACGGATTTTATTTTCTAGTTTTGGATCGAGTTTTGAAATTCAAATGAGATGAAATATATAAAATTTCAAAATTCAAATGGGAGGAAACGATTCCAAGCCTCCTACACCAATGTAGGATTCGCTGCAGAGGCAATACTTGCAGAAGCTTTTATGGATTTTCTTTTAATCATCAGATAACCATGCCCCAAGATCTGATCATCAACCTATTTTTTTCCAACCGATCTTTGCCCCACCTCATTGTTGAGGAGTTTTTGTGCGTGGGGGTTTCGGTGATCGTTGCCCCACAAGACATGAGAATAATTGCACCAAGACAAATTAGAAGTATTGAACTGATCTTTGCCCCATACAAGATCAGTATTTGAGTTTGTTCTAGAGGTGGCAAAATATGACCCGACCCGCTAACCCGATCCAACCCGACCCGCGTATTACCCGCTTAACCCGACCCGTTTAATAGGCGGGTCGGTCACGGGTCAAGTATTCATGACCCGCCATTAAGCGGGTCGGGTTAGGGTTGACCCGCTTAACCCGCTTATTTAAGCCAAAATTGAATTTGATTATTTTAATGCATAAGTTAAAAAAAAAAAATGGACCTTAACCAATTCAACCCCGCGCTTTTTATTAATGGAAAATAAGGTAATGTGCAACAAATGATTGTTGAAATGAGATTAGACCAAATTTGATCCTAAAAGTCAGTTTTGGTTAAGCATGGAGCCATAGTTGAGTCGATTTATTTACTAGATGGATGAGGGTTATGCGGGTCGACCTGACCCGTATAACCCGTAATGGTTATGCGGGTTAAGCGGGTCGGGTTGGGTTGACCCGTTGTGGGTACGGGTTAGGGGTTTCTGACCTGTTTAATAAACGGGTCGGATGCGGGTTATACTTGTGTAACCCGTTTAATAAACGGGTCCAACCCGTTTAGTACAACCCGACCCGATTGCCACCTCTAGCCGTGCGCGAGAGCTTTTGTGATCTTCTGTAATTTTTTCCTCACGTGGTTACTATATATATAAATTTATCTTAGTTTTTTTTAAAAAGGTTTTGTTTCAAACTCAAATAAACTTATCTGAACTTCTGGCAAAACTCATAAAATTCTATTTGAGTTTTGAACAATTTTTTTGAATTTCGAACAAATTTATCTGAGTACGGAACAAATTTATCCGAGTCTAAAAAAAATTTATCTAAGTTTTGCCCAGTCCCATGTGCAGGATTTTTATATGATTTCTCCTTCTCAAATAAATTTATCTGAGTTTTGCCCAGCTTCATGTGCAGATTTTCTAGATGATCATTTATCCTTCATTGAATCTGTTTTCCCCATTTTTTTTTCTCTTATCTGTCGTAATCTTTGATTTGTGCAGTTAAATAATCTTCATGAAATTGACGGATTTTCTCACTTTTTTCCTCCAAATAAGACTCTTAATGAAATCAGTTTTCTTTTCTAATTTGTAAACCACACAGAGTGTATTAAGAGGGGCACTCTTGACTTTTTAACCATTTAAAACTTGAAAAAGGCTTTACCTTTGACTCTACGAAAAAAGAATGTAGACTGGTTGCAATAAAAATCAAAGTTGAGGGACATCCGACCAAGTGCCCAAAAAAAAAATACCATAGAAAATCAAATTGAAACAGTGTAAAGCAATTTAGGAAAATTTCACAAGACAAAAAGGCCCATGGCCCACTCAATGGATATGGGACTCATGCTCATTGAATTATCAGGCGTTATGATGTATGAGACCTGAATTTATCCTATTCTCTTACTTCAATCGAATCCATTGATCACCTAGATGCAGTTTAGATGTTGGTGGGCACATCGAAATTGGCTTCTAAGAATAAATAGGCAAGTGATTTACACCCTTTAATTAGCTAAAACTTGATAGCGGAGCTGTAATTGGGAGACATCAATGCCATCATGGAGTTTTGATATTTAAATGGGATCATATAAATAACTATATGGGGATGTGGATGGCGTGGATTTCAAGGCCTCCCTGGGGTCCTCTTTTTTGTAAAATATCATTCCCAACCGTGGTTTCTATTATCTTCATCCGCGCCCCAAAAATTTAATGGTCAGCAGAACATTCGGATTAGTAGATAGTTGATCCAACGGTCCATTAAATTTAGATTGACTGAAAGTTGGTGGAGATCGTGTGCTTCGGCCATTTGAATGAGCAAAGAATGGACCCCACAAACATGAGCTTACTAAACTTTATCCTATTCTTTACCTTAGGACTGCCTCTTTTCTTACCTTTTATCTTTTTATCTCTTTCTTATAATGGGTGATCTGGTTTTTTTAGATACAGCCTAGGCAGGGTATGGGCCTCTTTGGCTAGATATTAAGACGTCAGGCCTCGATACTCCGATAAAGAACTGGGGCGACAATGGTTTGAGAATCTCTCTTTCTCTGTCCCTACGCGCTAAAGGTAGTTGCTCAGTCAAGTTCATTATGAATTTTTTAGAGGACTCTTCAGGAGAAACGAACAAAAGTAGCTGCCAGAAGGGCCCTAACCGAATTTGGCGCTGTGTATTGCTCCGGAGCATTCTTGTGCGTGGAAATAAAGAGAGATTTTTTTTCCCCTTCTCACATCAACCTTAATCAATGTTGGATGGTGAGAGGGAATGGGTCCCAAGGGCAAGGAATCTAAGCATGAAGCATATTTCTCAGTAGTCCAAAACTTCAGCTCCAAAAAACCGGATGTCATTCGATCCCAAAAAGAAAGCTCGGATCTGCAATGCACAAAGAATGATGACAACATCACGTGAAGCATGTTTACAAGAATCCAAACAGTTGATCTCTTGATGACATGGAATTCCCCATCTACAAACATATATATTTCTTTGTAAGGTAAGTAATTACATACTCACATACACACAGTTTCCTCATCATCAGCTCTAAAACAGGAATTAATTCCTCCTTGTTTCTATACAAGGGATACTAACTGAGTTATCATGGATTGAAAAAAATATATTTATATTTAGGTGTTTCTCTCCTACCTTGGATGTAGTAAAAGGCAGGATACTGAAAATTCTTACGTCTTGTGAACAAAATTATAGTAGTTTGATAACAACGTGCGACTTTTACCCATAGGGAGGGCTCCGGCACAGGTGTGGGGCAGAAATTCAATATGAGCCTTTAGTGTAAAGGGGTTCCATTTTTGTGGACAGTTGAGATCTAAAATATGGTTCCTTATAAGAGCAGGAGTCAACACTGTAGTGTTTTTAGTGTTTTCGATATTACTACTGTAGGGACGTTAACTCATCCAGCGTCCGCGTGGCGGTGCCCGGATGGTTGTATGTCCCCCACAGGGGATAGGCGGAGCCCAGGGTGTAAGACCCCGACCCGAGAGACCTCGTTTAGAGTTGTTTGAGTTGTGTTTTAGTTTTAAGTGTGTTTAGTGGTTTTGGATTAGTTGGGGATTAGAATAGCTTTTATAATAGCTTTGGGGAATTTGGAGAGCCTTTTGATGTGTGGGACCCTTTGGGGGTTCTTGTTACGAATTGTGTGAGATTGGGGGTTTACCGATGATTTCTAAGAATCGTGTTTTTAACCCCATTGGACTTATCTTGTTAATCCCTACAATTTTCATGTTGACATCGTTTTCATTTGAGGACCTTAAACCTGATTTTTCACTAATTGAGGGCAAAATGGTCTTTTTACCCAAAAATCTGGACACCGATTTCAATGTCACCAAAATGTGCAAAATATATACTTTTTGGAAACTAGAAATTTCACCGATCAACTTTGTCTTCTTCATCGAATTCGTTTGAAGCTCCGAAGACCATGTTTTGAGCCCGAGAAGTTTTTTTAAGTTGTGGGCCCCACTCCCACTTACTATATATAGATAGTTTCTTCTTCTTTTTCCCATTTCTGGCAAAAACCCTAGAGGAGAAGAGAAACCCCAGCCCTAAGGGTTTTCCTTACCTTTTCTTGCTTCTTCATCTTCAATCACCCACTAAACTAGTGCTAATGGAAAATTAGTTACTATAATCTTCTTCCTCATCTCAAGGCCTTCATCTTGATACCAATTTTGAAGAAAACCGCCCACTCCAAGATCTACTTTGGACAACACTTTGCTTTTTGAAGAACTTCCTTGTAAGTGATTTTCCTAAAAATGTTATAATCTTGTTTGTTTAGCCCTAGGGTAGCCCTATTTCAATTATTGGAAGATTCCGTTTTGTTTTAATTGGATTTTGATATTTTAGGGTTTGGATTTGGGGGTTTTGTGTATAGGTGTTTGATTTTGGCCTAAGAGGTGATTAGAGCTCAATTGAATTGCATTTGGACCCAAGGCAAGTGGATGAAATGATTCTCATGTGTTTTATCATGTTTTATGCAAAATCTTGATTTGTCTTCATTGATGGTTTTAATGAATTATCATGTTTGATGATTTAGTTTTATTGATTTTGAACGAAGATTTGATGAGATAATGAGGCAAGGAGTAGCCCAATTAATTGTGAAGATATGTATGGAAGAAGGGGAAAGAAAGGAAATGGATAGGAGTTGGACAAGAGAAGGATTCAACCAAATGGGTTGAGGTTCGCTACAGGGCCGATCGATCGCCCATCAGGTCCGATCGATCGGACTGTAATTAACTGAGAGGGGTTGCAGGACCGATCGATCGCCCATCAGGTCCGATCGATCGGACTGTAATTAACTGAGAGGGTTTGCAGGACCGATCGATCGCCCATCAGGTCCGATCGATCGGACTGTAAATAACTGGAGGGTCTTCAGGACCGATCGATCGCCCTTCAGGTCCGATCGATCGGACTGAATAAAAACGAACTGTAAAATGAGAGAATTATGGGACTATTTTCCGGATTCACCCCAAGTCCACACTCAAGTCCAATTCAGATCTATCCTTTATCTTCTTATTTGAAGGCATTGAATTTATAATGATGCATTTAAACCCATGAATGAATTGGGAGAATTGTGATGGATTGTATTGGGGAGGTATTGTCTGGAGCCCCATTGTTATATAAGGATTTGTAAGACATTGCGTAAAGTCCGGAGGAAAGGGAAAGCTTATCATGAAGATTCTATGAGATTTTCTAAGTTGACCAATGTGCATAAGGACCCGGAATGTCCCTAACTCTTAAAGAGTACCAAAATTTCATTATAACCGACATACGGGACCCTATTCACACTGATTCAATTCTAGAAACTCCCTTGTTAGCCTATAAAGGTGGGAAAACTATTTGTATTCGATTTTCAACTAAAAACTCCTATTTGGAATTTCAAACCAACTTGATATGACTAGACTGTTACAAGAGTACTAAAAGTGATGTGTTTAGCTTTTGCTAACTTGTATATGGCGACTTGAGATGGATGTGTATTTGTGCCTATGGCACCCCGTTTCTTACTGTGCATATGATTTGATTTATCGTATTTGACCTATGAGTCGGCACCACTGAGCTTGGACGACCTCGTCGGTTTGATCCTCCGACTTGGGGTTCCTTCCCCTCCTGATAGCCAACTGCAGTCTGGAATATGCATAGTTTACCCGGTTCGCTACCGTGGTCCCACAGAGTATATATATATATGTATAGTATAGTATTTATCGTTGTTCCTCCTCACCTCGTGTGACTGAGGCCAATGATCCTGTTAGGGTATATGCTCTCTTCACTTCGGTGAAGGGAGGATCTAGCTTGTGGGGTTGCCATCTTGACAGTTTCCAAATCCTTGTTACCTTACATGATTTATTGCATATGTACTTCTTTTGAAATGATACATTGTCTTTTATAAAGTTCATTGTTTATCCATAAGTTTTCTTAACTCTTGCATAGTATCATTGTTTTATTATCGTTATATCTTTTCACCCACCTGCCAGACCGTCGTGTCTGATCCATTTATTTTGGTACTCAGGTCCCGAGCTCTTTGCCATTGAGGAGGAGCCAGAGGAGGCGGTCGGTGGACCGCAGCGTGTGATTGAGTGGCAAGCTGATGATGTCATGTAGACATATGGTTTTGCCTTGAGGACGATACACTTTGGGACTTGATATCTTTGGTTTAGATTTCATTTGGGTTGTACGGTCTTTGTTGACCGATATTTTGGGATTTTAATTAATTGATACTTTGTAAACATACTTGAACTTACTTTGGGGAAAATGCTTATGATCATTGCTCATCCTGATACCTTATCATTTAACCATGGATTTGTCTTGTTTATGAGATTGAATAGTACTCATATGATTTGCTACACGCTTCCGCAATCTTAAAAATATATTGGATATGATTACATGTGAGATGATGTGTACAGATAATCCTCACCGCGGAACCCTGTGGGAAATCACGTGCACGGATAAACATTCTTTTAATTCCGTGTGCGTTTTAGCCAGAGAGATGCACGTGGCGCGGCATCAACCCCGACCTGTTCCGACCTCCCGGACTCGGATCCTTTTCCCCTAGTTTCTCGGTCCGGGGTCGCGACAGGACTGGTATCAGAGCGGGACATGTTTCAGGCAATTAAAAGAAACTAGAAATCTTAAGTACGTGGCGAGGATCCGTTAGATAGAATCGTGTGAGCAATGTGTGACCACCCTGTACTTGGTTTATATGTGCTAACAATTTGTTTTGCAGCGTTATGCCACCTCGCAAAAGAACAGCAAACAGTAATCACATTGCCAGTAACAGTGAGAGTGCAGGGCTTAGTACAGAGGAACTTCAGGACAGCAATATGCAGAATCAATTCCAGCAGATGATGCAAGCTATGCTAGACCAACAACGACAAGCAAATGAAAATCAGGCTAGACTCCAAGCACAAGCTCATGAGACACAGACCAGATTGCAAGAACAGATGCTTAAGAAAGATGAGGATCATGCTAGGGAGATAGCTCAAATGCAGGCACAGTTGTTGGGGATATTAGAGAGGAGACCGGAACCAATCCCAGTTGCACCACCTGGTCCGGTAAACATTAGAGGGAATGATCCTAATGTATTGTATGAGCGGTTTAGGAAGAGAGGACCGAAAGAATTTTTGGGGACTGAGGACCCAATGGCAGCAGATGATTGGCTTGAGCACACCGAAAACATATTCGAGATATTCATATGTACCGGTGTGGAACGTGTTCAGCTTGCAGCCTCTATGTTTGTGGGTTTAGCAGATATTTGGTGGAAGACCGTCAGGGCAGAATATAGGGAAATGGCTGATGCAGAAGCTTGGGTTAGCTTCAAGAGACAGTTTGGAGAGAAATACGTACCTGCACATGTCAAGAGACAAAAGGCAGCAGAATTTCAACAACTTGTGCAAGGGAACATGACAGTCCTCGAATACCTTACCAAATTCGAGAGATTGTCCAGGTATGCTCCAGAGCTGATAGACACTGTTGAGAAGAAGATAACCAAGTTCCTTGAGGGACTTCACCCGATTATTGAAAGGGATGCTACCGGGGTTGTACCACCCGTTACCTTTGAAGAAGCTGTCAAGAGAGCATACAAATTTGAGAACTTTCACAACAAGATTGTAAAGAACCAAGGGAAGGGTCAAGGCCAGCAGCAGAACTATCAACAAAGAAACAATCAGAATAAGAGGCCAAGACAAGAGCAAAATGTGCAAAATCAAGGAGCTTGTGTTCATTGTGGGAGACATCACGGGAATGCCCAATGTCGTTCTGTCACGGGGGCATGTTTTAGATGTGGTTCGATGGACCACCAGATGAGGGAATGCCCAAGACAGAATAGACAACAACAGGAGGTACAGCGTCAGGCACCACCTCAGAATGCATTGGTAGTTCAGAATCAAGCAAGGCCACTACAACAACAGGCACCTCAGCCACAGTTTAGGCCACAACAACAACAGCAACAACCGGCCCGTCAGCAAGGGCAGATTCAAAATCAGAATCAGCGTCCTCAGAATCAGAATAGGAATGCACCACAAGGCAGGCAACAGCAAGGGCAGAACAGGCCACCACAAAGGGCACAACTCTATGCTGTCAATAGAGCTGATGTGGAGGCTGAAGGCAATGTAGTGGAAGGTACACTTCTCGTTTGTGGTTTTGATGCTAAGGTTTTGTTTGACCCTGGCTCTACTCACTCATTCCTATCTCCAAAATTTGCTATGTTGATTGATATGCATGCTAGAGAGTTGAGTTTCATTTTGACTGTGACTACCCCTTTAGGTAAGGAAGTTGTTTGTAGAACTTTTTACCCTAGTTGTCCAGTCGTGATAGGAGAAGTAGTATTACCGGCAGATCTCATTTTGTTGGAGATGCAGGATTTTGATGTCATCCTAGGGATGGATTGGTTAGCAGGATACCATGCTACTATGGATTGTTTCCATAAGACCCTAACTTTTAAGTTAGAGGAGACCCAAGAAGGGGTGTTGTTTCAGGGAGAAAGGAGTAATTCTGGTGCAGGATTTATTTCAGCATTGAAAGCTGATAGGCTTCTAAAAAGTGGTTGTGAGGGTTATTTGGCGTTTATCACGGAGGATAAACGGTCCCAAGGGGTGGAGGAGATTCCAATTGTTTGTGAGTTTCCGGATGTTTTCCCGGAGGAGATACCAGGATTGCCACCCATTAGAGAGATAGACTTCACTATTGAGTTGTTACCAGGGACTGCTCCGATATCTATCGCACCTTACAGAATGGCTCCGGCAGAATTGGGAGAGTTGAAGATGCAATTGCAAGAACTTTTGAACAAAGGTTTTGTGAGACCTAGTGTGTCACCGTGGGGAGCACCAGTTTTGTTTGTAAAGAAGAAGGATGGTTCCATGAGAATGTGTATTGACTATAGAAGATTGAACCAAGTGACCATCAAAAACAAATATCCGTTGCCAAGGATAGATGAACTGTTTGATCAGTTACAAGGAGCTGCTTATTTTTCGAAGATTGATTTGAGGTCAGGCTACCATCAGTTGAGAGTTAGAGACTCAGATGTGCCAAAAACAGCCTTTCGGACAAGATATGGACACTATGAATTTCTAGTGATGCCATTTGGTTTGACTAATGCACCGGCAGTTTTCATGGCATTGATGAACAAAATATTTGCGGAGTACTTGGATCAGTTTACAGTGGTGTTTATTGATGATATTTTAGTGTATTCCAAGACCAAAGGAGAGCACGAAGAACATTTGAGGATAGCACTCCAGCTTTTGAGGGAGAATCAGTTGTTTGCAAAACTTAGTAAGTGTGAATTTTGGTTGGACCAAGTCACATTTTTGGGTCATATCATCTCCAAAGAAGGATTATCAGTGGACCCGTCCAAGATTGAGGCAGTCATGAATTGGGATAGACCGAAGAATGCATCAGAAATCAGGAGTTTTCTTGGATTAGCAGGGTATTATCGGAGGTTTGTGCAAGGATTTTCGTCGATTGCGTCACCTTTGACGAAGTTGACAAGGAAGAATGCACCATATGTTTGGACAGACAAGTGTGATCCTAGTTTCCAAGAGCTGAAGAAGAGATTGACTACGGCTCCAGTCCTTACCTTGCCATCTGGGAGCGGCGGTTTTACCATTTTTACCGATGCTTCTAATGTTGGGCTTGGATGCGTGCTAATGCAAGATGGGAAGGTAGTTGCATATGGATCTCGGCAGTTGAAGGATCATGAAAAGAACTATGCAACGCATGATCTTGAGTTGGCAGCAGTGGTTTTAGCATTGAAGATGTGGAGACACTACCTCTATGGAGAGAAGTTTGAGGTTCACTCCGATCACCGTAGCCTACAGTACTTGTTTTCTCAGAAGGAGTTGAACATGAGGCAGAGGAGATGGATGGAATATATTAAAGACTATGATTTTCCAATCAAGTATCACCCGGGAAAAGCGAATGTAGTTGCAGATGCCTTGAGCAGAAAGTCAGTGAACATGGCAAGTCTTCGGGGGACTTATGTGGTACAGCAGTTAGAAGAGTTGGGTGTAGATTTTCAGCTACTAAGAGAAGGTGTCATGTTAGCAAACATGTCAGTGTCAGAACCTTCTTTCATTCAGAAGATCAAAGAGAATCAGTTGCAAGACCCAGAGTTGGCTAAGATCTTTGAGCACTTAGCAGATCGTCCAGATTTTCGTGTTGTTGATGGAGTTTTGTATTACCGGGACCGTCTGTGTGTGCCTAACTTGGAGGACTTGAAGAATGATATCATGTCCGAGGCACATGATACCAAGTATTCCATACACCCGGGCAGTACGAAGATGTACCAGAATTTGAAGGGCAGATTTTGGTGGAATAACATGAAGAGAGAGATAGCAGCTTTCGTCTCTCGTTGTATGACATGTCAGTTGATCAAGGCAGAACACCAGAAGCCTCCAGGGTTATTACGACCATTAGAGATTCCGGAATGGAAATGGGAGCACATTACCATGGATTTCATATCGGGTTTACCGAAGACTAGTAAGGGAAATGATGCTATTTGGGTCATAGTGGACCGTCTCACCAAGTCAGCTCATTTCCTACCGATGAAGACTGGGAAGAAAATGCATATGTTACCTTTGGCACAGTTGTTTGTTACAGAAATTGTCAGTCGTCATGGACAGCCAGTTTCCATCACATCCGACAGAGACAGCAGATTTGTCTCAAGATTTTGGAAGACATTGCATGAGTCTATGGGTACGAAGTTACAGTTCAGCACAGCCTATCACCCACAGACCGATGGTCAGTCAGAAAGGACAATTCAGACACTTGAGGATATGCTTCGAGCTTGTGTGTTAGATTTCAAGACTCAATGGGATGAAGCCTTACCGTTGTGTGAGTTCGCTTACAACAACAGTTTCCACTCTAGTATCGGTATGGCACCTTTTGAGGCTTTGTACGGCAGAAGGTGTAGAACACCTGTTTGTTGGGAAGAAGTTGGTACTCGCAGTTTCCATGGACCGACCATTGTTAGTGAGACAAGTGATAAGGTCAAGTTGATCCAAGAACGTCTGAAAGTGGCTCAGAGTAGACAGAAGAGTTATGCAGACTCACACAGAAGGGATTTACAGTTCAAAGAAGGAGATAAGGTTTTCTTGAAAGTGTCACCTACTCGTGGGACTTTGAGGTTTGGACAGAAGGGCAAACTGTCTAGGAGGTACATTGGACCGTATGACATTGTGAGTAGGATTGGTGATGTGGCTTACAGGTTAGCCTTACCACCTGAACTTTCCGGCGTACACAATGTTTTTCACGTGTCTATGTTAAAGAAGTACGTTCCCGACAGGCTACACATACTCCGTTATGAGCCGTTAGAAATTCGAGAAGATGCGACCTATGTTGAGAAGCCTAAGCAGATCATTGACACCAAAGAGCAAGAATTGAGAACTCGGACTATTCAGTGGGTCAAGGTACTTTGGGAGAATCATGGACCGGAAGAAGCAACTTGGGAATTACGGGATCAAGTTCAGAAGAAGTACCCACATCTTCTACCGGAGGTGAGTTTTAATCTCCATTTGGAGGACCAAATGTCCTAAGGGGTGGAGGATGTAAGACCCCGACCCGAGAGACCTCGTTTAGAGTTGTTTGAGTTGTGTTTTAGTTTTAAGTGTGTTTAGTGGTTTTGGATTAGTTGGGGATTAGAATAGCTTTTATAATAGCTTTGGGGAATTTGGAGAGCCTTTTGATGTGTGGGACCCTTTGGGGGTTCTTGTTACGAATTGTGTGAGATTGGGGGTTTACCGATGATTTCTAAGAATCGTGTTTTTAACCCCATTGGACTTATCTTGTTAATCCCTACAATTTTCATGTTGACATCGTTTTCATTTGAGGACCTTAAACCTGATTTTTCACTAATTGAGGGCAAAATGGTCTTTTTACCCAAAATCTGGACACCGATTTCAATGTCACCAAAATGTGCAAAATATATACTTTTTGGAAACTAGAAATTTCACCGATCAACTTTGTCTTCTTCATCGAATTCGTTTGAAGCTCCGAAGACCATGTTTTGAGCCCGAGAAGTTCTTTAAGTTGTGGGCCCCACTCCCACTTACTATATATAGAAAGTTTCTTCTTCTTTTTCCCATTTCTGGCAAAAACCCTAGAGGAGAAGAGAAACCCCAGCCCTAAGGGTTTTCCTTACCTTTTCTTGCTTCTTCATCTTCAATCACCCACTAAACTAGTGCTAATGGAAAATTAGTTACTATAATCTTCTTCCTCATCTCAAGGCCTTCATCTTGATACCAATTTTGAAGAAAACCGCCCACTCCAAGATCTACTTTGGACAACACTTTGCTTTTTGAAGAACTTCCTTGTAAGTGATTTTCCTAAAAATGTTATAATCTTGTTTGTTTAGCCCTAGGGTAGCCCTATTTCAATTATTGGAAGATTCCGTTTTGTTTTAATTGGATTTTGATATTTTAGGGTTTGGATTTGGGGGTTTTGTGTATAGGTGTTTGATTTTGGCCTAAGAGGTGATTAGAGCTCAATTGAATTGCATTTGGACCCAAGGCAAGTGGATGAAATGATTCTCATGTGTTTTATCATGTTTTATGCAAAATCTTGATTTGTCTTCATTGATGGTTTTAATGAATTATCATGTTTGATGATTTAGTTTTATTGATTTTGAACGAAGATTTGATGAGATAATGAGGCAAGGAGTAGCCCAATTAATTGTGAAGATATGTATGGAAGAAGGGGAAAGAAAGGAAATGGATAGGAGTTGGACAAGAGAAGGATTCAACCAAATGGGTTGAGGTTCGCTACAGGGCCGATCGATCGCCCATCAGGTCCGATCGATCGGACTGTAATTAACTGAGAGGGGTTGCAGGACCGATCGATCGCCCATCAGGTCCGATCGATCGGACTGTAATTAACTGAGAGGGTTTGCAGGACCGATCGATCGCCCATCAGGTCCGATCGATCGGACTGTAAATAACTGGAGGGTCTTCAGGACCGATCGATCGCCCTTCAGGTCCGATCGATCGGACTGAATAAAAACGAACTGTAAAATGAGAGAATTATGGGACTATTTTCCGGATTCACCCCAAGTCCACACTCAAGTCCAATTCAGATCTATCCTTTATCTTCTTATTTGAAGGCATTGAATTTATAATGATGCATTTAAACCCATGAATGAATTGGGAGAATTGTGATGGATTGTATTGGGGAGGTATTGTCTGGAGCCCCATTGTTATATAAGGATTTGTAAGACATTGCGTAAAGTCCGGAGGAAAGGGAAAGCTTATCATGAAGATTCTATGAGATTTTCTAAGTTGACCAATGTGTATAAGGACCCGGAATGTCCCTAACTCTTAAAGAGTACCAAAATTTCATTATAACCGACGTACGGGACCCTATTCACACTGATTCAATTCTAGAAACTCCCTTGTTAGCCTATAAAGGTGGGAAAACTATTTGTATTCGATTTTCAACTAAACTCCTATTTTGGAATTTCAAACCAACTTGATATGACTAGACTGTTACAAGAGTACTAAAAGTGATGTGTTTAGCTTTTGCTAACTTGTATATGGCGACTTGAGATGGATGTGTATTTGTGCCTATGGCACCCCGTTTCTTACTGTGCATATGATTTGATTTATCGTATTTGACCTATGAGTCGGCACCACTGAGCTTGGACGACCTCGTCGGTTTGATCCTCCGACTTGGGGTTCCTTCCCCTCCTGATAGCCAACTGCAGTCTGGAATATGCATAGTTTACCCGGTTCGCTACCGTGGTCCCACAGAGTATATATATATATGTATAGTATAGTATTTATCGTTGTTCCTCCTCACCTCGTGTGACTGAGGCCAATGATCCTGTTAGGGTATATGCTCTCTTCACTTCGGTGAAGGGAGGATCTAGCTTGTGGGGTTGCCATCTTGACAGTTTCCAAATCCTTGTTACCTTACATGATTTATTGCATATGTACTTCTTTTGAAATGATACATTGTCTTTTATAAAGTTCATTGTTTATCCATAAGTTTTCTTAACTCTTGCATAGTATCATTGTTTTATTATCGTTATATCTTTTCACCCACCTGCCAGACCGTCGTGTCTGATCCATTTATTTTGGTACTCAGGTCCCGAGCTCTTTGCCATTGAGGAGGAGCCAGAGGAGGCGGTCGGTGGACCGCAGCGTGTGATTGAGTGGCAAGCTGATGATGTCATGTAGACATTTGGCTTTGCCTTGAGGACGATACACTTTGGGACTTGATATCTTTGGTTTAGATTTCATTTGGGTTGTACGGTCTTTGTTGACCGATATTCTGGGGTTTTAATTAACTGATACTTTGTAAACATACTTGAACTTACTTTGGGGAAAAATGCTTATGATCATTGCTCATCCTGATACCTTATCATTTAACCATGGATTTGTCTTGTTTATGAGATTGAATAGTACTCATATGATTTGCTACACGCTTCCGCAATCTTAAAAATATATTGGATATGATTACATGTGAGATGATGTGTACAGATAATCCTCACCGCGGAACCCTGTGGGAAATCACGTGCACGGATAAACATTCTTTTAATTCCGTGTGCGTTTTAGCCAGAGAGATGCACGTGGCGCGGCATCAACCCCGACCTGTTCCGACCTCCCGGACTCGGATCCTTTTCCCCTAGTTTCTCGGTCCGGGGTCGCTACACAGGGCCCCGCGCCTATTGTGTACACTCGGGCTGTAACCTTTTGGCTGTAACCCTTGTGCGTTTGTCTCACATCGAGTGTGAGGGCCTCCCACCCTTGGTATATTAGCCGTAGCGTAACCTAAGGGTGTACCACTATACTCACCTGGTGAGTATAGTGGTACACCCTTAGGTTACGCTACGGCTAATATACCAAGGGCAGGTGAGGTATAGTGGTACACCCTTAGGTTACGCTACGGCTAATATATCAAGGGTGGGAGGCCCTCACACTCGATGTGGGACAAACGCACAAGGGTTACAGCCAAAAGGTTACAGCCCGAGTGTACACAATAGGCGCGGGGCCCTGGGCTCCGCCTATCCCCTGTGGGGGACATACAACCATCCGGGCACCGCCACGCGGACGCTGGATGAGTTAACGTCCCTACAACTACGGAACACAATACTTCCAACTCCCGTTAAATACCGGACATGTGGCAAGCTGCAAGCGTACTAGACCTAGGAGCACTTGTGAGTGGTGTCCCACTGTCAATGGTGGCTAGAAAAAAGGAGAGAGAGAGAGAGAGAGCAAGGATCCTTTATTAGAATATCTAGACACTCCTAATTTGGGTACAGACCTATCTGTCTCCCCACTGTTTAATCCATTGTGACGCATAGGGGGCCCATAGAAAGGGAGCATATTTCAATTTTATCGATGCCACGGTTGTCCATTGCTGGTTTTACTTGTAAGATATTTCCAGCTCTTCCATTAAAAACTTTTGTTTGCCTATTATGGTATTGTAGGAAAAAAGAAAAAACCTTAGGGGCTGGAATTTCAAAGTTCTGGCAGCTTTTAAGTGGCTGTGGTTTTAAAATTTTTATAAATAAACATGTCATTTGCTCATTTGCAGATGCAAAGGCACAAACCATCATATTATGTAAAAATAAATAAATAAAACTCAACCCCTTAAATTCTTATTAAAAATTCTAGAAAAAAAAAATTGGGCCCAATAAGTGTTAAGTTGGTATCACAGTCAGATGTGATGAGTTTTGCCATATTTTGCAACTTCCTCACCTCCGAAAAGAGTCCAGTCCCCCTATTGCAGCTATTACACAATTACACAGAACCATGTAACACACAATCCTGTGATCTTGATCCGTAGGTTGATATCCTTTTATAATGTGTTACACGGTTCTGTCTGTGACTCAAACTTCCAAGTCATCCCCACTCAAACTTCCATGTTACTCCTGAGATCTTTATCCGTAGGTTGATATCCTTTTAATCAAGAATGTGTGCTGTTGGCATTTATTATCTTTATGATCCTTCTAAGCATTGGGATCATGCCAGTCCATCGGATTAATTGGACTCCCATCGGATTCATTGCTTTGACTTTACAAGTCATTACTCACGGCTAAATTATTAGTGCTTTTGGGTAACAATCTAAAGTTACTTTCCATCATCTTGATTTGCTCTACCACGAGTTTAGTAAAGTACTACTCATTTCATTCTTCTACCTTGGCCTTGATCTCAACCTGGGGCATTGCGTGTTTGAAAGAAGTTCTTTCTCTCTTTTTTATTATTTTTTTTTAGAGACGAATTTGATGAGTCAAGCCTAAATGACCCAACCCATGAGGATGAGTCAGATCAGAATGGCCCAATGAGCCAAGGTCCAAATCAGTGGAAGCCCGATTGATCCGTTCAGGTCCGGGTCTAGATCCACATACCTTGGCCACGTCAAGGTTAACACGTCGCTTCGAAAGCAGTCCCGCTTTTACCAGGTCCTGCGGATTATATCTCACCTGTCTCGTCCAGCGCGAGGGCAGTTCGAAGGCTCCATTCAAGCAGGGCAAACCTTGCTGAAGAGTTGTCCCCATCTGTTAGGGGAGGACAATAAATCGAGGAGCCCCACCAGCACTTGGGGGGCAATTGATATCTTCCCATCTTTCTACTCTTGTATTCTCCTAGCCTGTTATCCCTATTCATTGGAGAAGTAAAATACCACAGGCAACCTCTGCCTTTATGAAGTGGATGTAGGTCACACAGACCGAACCATTATAAATTCCCTTTCTCTCTCTCATTTATTTACTGCAACTGCATTTATTACTCGACCGGTGGTGTCCGAAACCAATTTTGGCATCATCAGTTTGGCGCCATCTGTGGGAAGAGAAAAAAAAAATCAAATACTTTTGAAACTATGGTGATCAGCACGAGATCGGCGAGACGGGAGGATAATCCCACTCAAGATGGGCGCCCAACAGGCCCAGGCCCTTACGGGCGTCCAGGCCCTTACAGGCGGGGAGAGGATGTTCCTCAACCGAATGATCCTACCCCAAATGCTCCTGCTCTCACTCCTCAACATATGATGGAGACTATGCAGTAGCTTGTGACTCAAAACCAGCAGATCTTACAACTCATGCTCACGGGGCAAGGAGGAGCACAATTTGGAGGAGTACCACAGGGAGCATCGCGCCAGGGAATTCCAAGAGCTCCATGCCGGGGAGCTCCCCATCTGGGCGCCCATCCTCAGGGCGGCACCCAGGGAGTTCCCCAGGGCGCCCATCCTCCGGGTAGCGCCCAAGGAGCTCCCCATCTGGGCGCCCATCCTCAGGGCGGCGCCCAGGGAGTTCCCCAGGGCGCCCATCCTCTGGGCGGCGCCCAGGGAGTTCCCCAGGATGCCCCTCATGGAGTGCCCGGTGGAGCCCAGCTTGGAGGACCCCTACCTCCCGGGGGAGCGAATCATGGAGGACTTCCACCTCCTCCCTCTTCTTCTAATGGAGAGGATCCTCATTTCCAAGAAGGGGAGAGTGAAAACCAAAGCATGGAGGAGGGAAGTTATTTTCGTGACCCATCCAGGGAAGCACCCAATCCTTGGGACGAAAAGATCAAGGAGATGCAGAACTAGCTAGGAGAAGTCTACAACGCCATGAAGGCCAAGGCACCGGAAACAGTGGATGACCTAGTCGGGCGAACGGACACACCATTCAAGCCCGATGTGGTGAACTACCTGCTTCCCCGGAAGTTCAAGATGCCGTCCATGGAAACCTTTGATGGAATAAAGGATCCATTGGACCTCCTGGAGACGTACAAAACCAAAATGCAGCTGCATAATATCCCTGATGAGATTATGTGTAGGGCATGCCCAACCACACTGAAGGGTTCCGCCCGGCAGTGGTTTGCCAATCTCACCCCAGCCTCCATCGCCACCTTTGCGGAATTGAGCAAGTCCTTCGTGTCACATTTCATCGGAGGACACCGCCAGCAGAAGCTTGCCACACACCTGCTCAGCATAAAGCAGGATACAAATGAAAGCCTCAGGAGTTACCTCACTCGTTTTAACGAGGAGGTACTTTAAATTGAAGAGCCCGGCGACAAGGTGTCCATGAGAGCCTTCCTCGGAGGTCTCCGTTCATCGAGATTCCTTTTCTCAGTGATGAAACGCCCGCCAAAAAGCATGCCGCAGCTACTAGCAAAGGCTCAGAAGTATACAAATGCTGAAGATACCACAAGGGCCAGGCGAGGGGAGTCCTCCAGAGCAGTCGACAACGGGAATTAGGGGCGAGACAGAGAGGAAATGAATGATACAAGCAACAAGCGAAGCAGGACAGAGAGGCTATCTGTCAGAGACCAACTCGGTCCTGCTCCGCAAAGAGACAGACAAGCATTCACTCCTCGCGATGCAGCGGTTGAACACATTGCCAGGGAACGCGGAACTGTTGAAAAGGAATTACCAGTAACACCGTAAGAGAGTCAAAGGGTTTGGGGGCTTGTTTTTTTCAACTTTGTTTCTATTAATGTTGTTTAGCACTAAACAATGGATTAATAAATTTTATCAGTGCTACAAATTGTTAAAAAAAAAAGTCCCCCGCCCTCTAATCACTCTCAAAGTTGTCCTCGGCATCACCATCATCATCCACATCATCAGAGCTGCCACTACAATCATCAAGTGCCTCAGTCGGCACGAAGCCTAAGAGGTCAATATCTGGGAAAGCAGTTCTCTCATGTACCTCCCCAATCACTGTCTCCACAACGGTCTCTCTGAGCATCACCCTCTCACGGGTCTGTACAAGCTCAGCCTCATTGAGCGAAGCTCTCTCGCGGGTCTTCAAAATCTCACCTCATTGAGCGAAGCCCTCTTGTGGGTCTTCAGAAGCTCACCTCATTTGAGCGAAGCCCTCTCGCCGGTGTTCAGAAGCTCACCTCATTTGAGCGAAGCCCTCTCGCGGGTCTTCAGAAGCTCACCTCATTGTGCGAAGCCCTCTCGCGGGTCTTCAGAAGCTCACCTCTTTGAGCGAAGCCCTTTCGCGGGTCTTCAGAAGCTCAGCTTCGCTGAGCGAAGCCCTCTCAAGGTCCTTCACAAGCTCAGCCTCTGCCTTGGCCGCCCTCTCTTAGGCTACTAAGAGTTCAGTCTCAAGCCTGGTCGCCCTCTCGCAGGCCGCCGAAAGATCAACCTCGGAAGCCTTTCCAGCTAGGGCGGCCCTCTCCTCAGCCTGAGAAGCATTCTCATTTTCCGTGCAGCAGCGACTACGCCCGCGCCCGCTGCTGCAGCCTAGGATCTGGAGCATTCTTTCTAGCAAGTTGCGGGCTCATCTTCTTCTGGGATGACCCATCAGAAGTTACCGAGGGGCAGAGTCCAGATACTCGGAGTTGAAATTTGCATATGCTAAGGGATATTTCATGCGCTTCGCAGAGTGGGTCCGGGGGACTGTCGTACCAGGGGACTCCCTCCTCAGTCCTGGGGACGCCCAGGCTCCCCCGGGCGCCCATCACTCCCCCGGGCGCCCATCACTCCCTAGGGCGCCCCGGCTCTCCCGGGTGCCCATCACTCCCCCGGGCGCCCAGACCATCACTCCACTGGGCGCCCATCACTCCCCCCGGGCGCCCATCACTCCCCCAGGCGCTCAGACTCCCCCGAGCGCCCATCACTCCTCAGGCGCCCAGGCTCTCCCGGGCGCCCATCTCTCCCTGAGTGCCCAGGCTTCTCCGGGTTCCGAAGCTACCCCGGGCGTCCAAGCTCCCCCGGGCGCCAAAGCTCGCCCAGACCATAATAAAACCAGAAAAGAGGAAAAAGATTTGGGAGGGAGAAGAGACCTGGATCTACCAAATGCCCCCCTTTCAAACATTATTTGTGCACGGGGCATTGAGGGGCAAATGATGAGTCAGGCCCAAATGACCCAACCCATGAGGATGAGTCAGGTCAGAATGGCCCAATGAGCCAAGGTCCAAATCAGTGGAAACCCGATTGATCCATTCAGGTCCGGGTCCAGATCCACATACCTTGGCCACGTCAAGGTTAACACGTCGCTTCGGAAGCAGTCCCGCTTTTACTAGGTCCTGCGGAGAATATCTCACCTGCCTCGACCAACGCGAGGGCAGTTCGAAGGCTCCATTCAAGCAGGGCAAACCTTGCTGAAGAGTCGTCCCCATCTGTTAGGGGAGGACTATAAATCGAGGAGCCCCACCAGCACTTGGGGGGCAATTGATATCTTCCCATCTTTCTACTCTTGTATTCTCCTAGCCTGTTATCCCTACTCATTGGAGAAGTAAAATACCTCAGGCAACCTCTGCCTTTATGAAGTGGATGTAGGTCACACAGACCGAACCACTATAAATTCTCTTTCTCTCTCTCATTTATTTACCGCATTTATTACTGCATTTATTACTCGACCGGTGGTGTCCGAAACCAATTTTGGCATCATCAGATTCTATTGTATTATATATAAAAGAGAAGTTACATTTTACAACAGCTGTTATGCAAGATAAGGATAAGTATTATTTAAGTTTCAAACAATCAGTTCGGGTATGTCTGTCATCCTTAGCTATAGTTGCTCTCAGTTGATCCTTATCTTCAGTTATGCTAATATGCCCCTGCAAGTTAATGGTTCGGCGGCGAACCATGAGCTTGTCTCGAAGCATTGAAAAACGAGTTGATGTTAAACCTTTTGTGAATATATCGGCCAACTGGTCGAGAGTAGAGACAATTCGCACAATGATTTCTTTGTTGAGAACTTTTTCTCTAATGTAATGATAATCCACTTCGATGTGTTTGGTGCGAGCATGAAAAATCGGGTTGGATGCCAAAGAAATTGCTCCAATGTTATCGCACCAAATAATTGGAGTGCAGGTTACAGGGACATAGAGATCCTTGAGAATGAAGAGTAGCCATGGCATCTCAGCTGCCGATTGAGCCAAAGATCTATATTCAGACTCGGTGTTGGATTTAGCAACCGTGGCTGCTTCTTGGCACTCCAGGAAATGAGGTTGCTTGTAATAAAAATACATTGACATGAGGTGGAGCGTCTATCATCTAGATTGCCGGCCCAATCCGCATCTGAGAATCAGGTTATGGATAGCGGGGACTTGGTAAACTGCAACCCATGAGTAGTCGTCCCCTTTATATATCGTAGGATCCGTTTGACCGCTGTCCAATGGACAGTGGTAGGAGAGTACATGAACTGACATATTTGGTTTACTACGAAAGTAATATCTGGTTGAGAACATGTTAAATATTGTAGAGCACCAACAACACTGCGATATACAGAGGGATCAGAAAGAGGGTCCCCATCAAAGATACTCAACTTTGTTACACTTATAACCGGTGATGAGTATGTTTTGGCACCATCCATCTTGTATTTGTTTAACAAATCAACAACATATTTGGTTTGAGAAAGGAATAACGCAGCACTTGACCTGTGAACCTCAAGGCCCAAAAAATATATAGTGTAGTGGGCCAAGATCTTTCATTGCAAAGACTGAAACCAACTGATGAGTTAAAGTACTAAGGGAAGATGGGTTATTGCCCGTAACAATAATAGCATCGGCATATATAAGGAGAACAATGATAGTGTTGTTATAACACCACACAAAGAGCGATGGATCAGCCATAGAGGCACGAAAACCAATAGATGTTATGTGAGTGGTGAACCTTTCAAACCAAGCCCGTGGGGCCTGTTTTAGGCCATATAAGGATTTGTGTAAACGACACACATAATCTGGATGCTGATAATCGACAAACCCCTGGGGTTGGTGCACGTAGACTTCTTCTTGAAGCTCACCATGTAGGAATGCATTGTTTACGTCAAGTTGACGTATGGGCCAATGAAATTACACTGCAAGAGACGGGACAATGCGAATCGTGGTGGGTTTGCCAGCAGGACTAAAAGTCTCAGTATAATCAAGGGCAGCTTGTTGGTGATAACCCTTTGCAACTAACAGTGCCTTATATCGGTCAATTGTCCCATCAGCTTTATATTTTAAGGGAAATTCTAAACTCACCCACATGGTTTGTTGAGCACACCCACCTTTTTAAAAAAAATCTACACATGATGAAAATACCCCTCTCCCTTTCCTTCCTTCTCTCTCCCTCACCCTGCTCCGGCGACCTCCGACAACCTTTGCCCGCCATCCCCTTGGTGTTGCCGAAGGGGAGGGAGCGACAAAGAGAAAGGGAGGGAGGGAGGGAGAGTCAGGAGGGGGAGAGGGAGATGGAGAGGGGGGGGGGGGAGGAGAGGGTGGCAAAGGGAGTAAGGGAGAAAGAGGGAGAGGGCGGGCGGGTGCTGCGACGATGGGTGGCGGGCGACAGGCAAAGAGCGGGAGTGAAAGAGGGGGAGAGGGAGACTTGGCGGGGAGAGGGAGATGGAGTGGGCGGGGAGAGGGAGGCAGAAGGAGAAAGGGAGAAAGAGGGAGAAGGCGGGGAGATGGAGGCGGAGGGAGAGGGCGGGTGGGGGTTGTGACGGCAGGCGAGAGGCAGAGAGCGGGAGAGAAAGAAGGGGAGAGGGAGACTACACGGGGAGAGGGAGATGGAGCGGGCGGGGAGAGGGCGGAGGTAGGGTGGGGAGAAAGAGGGAGAGGGCGGGTGGCGGGCGAGGGCTGGCGGTGGGTGAGAGGGAGAGGAAGAGAGAGGGGAGGGAGAGGAGAGGTGAGGAGAGGAGAGGAGGGTATTTCGGGTATTTTTAAGAATATAGGTGGGCTCAGCAAAATAAGTGGGTGCATATAAAACTTCCCATATCTTAATTTATATACCCACTTACAACCCACTATGTTCATGTTTGGCTGAATGGGAACGAATGTCCAGGTACTATTATGCTGAAGAACATCAAATTCTAAGGCCATTGCTGCTCGCCGTTTAGGACATTTGGCTGCCATAGAGATCATTGAAAACTTTTGGCTCTGATATGGAATTGGCAGATATAGATAAAATGCCAACTCTAAATCACATGCAAAATATTTTCTCACCACCCATTTAACACGCTAAAATAATATAGTCCAGAAACGTCCAAAACGTGTGGGAACGCTGTTCTCCATTATTCAAGACCAAGTTGAACTTTACCCCCCAAAAATAATTAATAATAATAAAGTTGAACGAGGAGTACTGTCTCTTTCTTCCCAAGAGTTAATTAAGTCTTAACCCTTCCATCTAAATAATAATGTTCTAAGAAGGAAACTAAACAAAAATAAGGGAATAGTGCAGCCGGCTGCTGCTCAGCTAGTTAGGGATGCTGCCCCACAAATTGTTTTTGATGAATTGGGCCTCATATGAGCCTGTTTGTGCCAGCCCGTTGGGCTCATATGAGCCTGTTTGGAGTTTGGGTTTTTCTTTTTTTTAAAGTGCGCAAGCCGACAAAGACTTTGGTTTTTTTTTTCGTACCGATAAAGTATTAGAAAAGAGAGAGACTAAGAGAAAGAGGAAAGGGGGGATTAGAGGGAGAAGAGAAAGCTTTTCTATTATCTCAATGTATGTGTATAAATATAAGGGGAAAAACCTATTTATAGGCAAAGTAACTTCATAAGAGAGGAATCTTAATTCATCTTGAGTGGGCATCCACCCAAGAACCTTATTTCATAACAGTAAGTCCTTTTTTAGTGATAAAATGACTTATTTTAATGATCTCTTTGTTGTAGATATTTCTTTTCTTTCTTCCACTCTCCATGATGCACTACTTTTGGTGACGGGGACAATGAAAGCGCAATGCCTCCAAACTCCCCGATGTAGAAGGTTGTTGCACAAGATAAACGGATGATGGGCTGGGCTGGGCTGGGCTTTTGGCTGTGTGGTAGTTGGATGGCGCTTTTCCACAAGAATTTAAGGTCTAGTGTGACTATGGAGCCAACGCTACTCATTCATGAGTGTGTTGAGCCCAATCACGTTTCATTATCTCACTTGATTCCAAAGGTGGACGGCCCTTCTCGAAGCTAACAGTAGAAAATTAACCCCACCTCAGAACCATGAATTGAAATGCTACCATTTTCTCACGTCTCCCATACTTCATGTCAAGCATATATAAATACATCACCTCGTTACCTATGCCCAATATATTCTCTCTTTCTAAAGTACTCTCTCTCTCTCTCTCTCTCATTGAGTTTTTTTTTTTTTTTAAACCCTTCATATCAGGGGCAGAATTAAGAAGGGGCTGGCAGGGCCCTGACCCCCCTTTAGATTACTTAGAATTTAGAGCTATTTTTTGCAATAGCCCTCCAAGAAAAAAATTATTTCACACTGGCCTGGTTCCGCCCATGCTTTATATGCTTGCAAATAATTTTGGAACTCTAAAGCTTGCGTTGCATTAGTTTCACCCATTCTCTCTCTCACTCTCTCTCCATTTTTATTTATTTTTATTAGAAGCTGCGATTGTGTCACCCAAAAGCTGAAGAGAAGATGAGTCTGTCAAAAAGCGGTCCGGCTCGTATTCCACCGGGTTTCCGGTTTCATCCCACGGAGGAGGAGCTTTTGCACTATTACTTAAGAAAGAAGGTGGCAAACGAGAAGATTGAGATGGATGTGATCCTTGAAATTGATCTCAACAAACTCGAACCATGGGATATAGAAGGTGATGCCTCCATAAAACCGTTCTTCACACGCTAGTGCAAAAATCTACCTTTCTCTCGTACAAAAATCTTCTTCTTCTTCTTATTATTATTATGTCGATGAATTATATATGCAGAGAAGTGCAAAATCGGATCCACCACCCAGGACGAATGGTACTTCTTTGGCCATAAAGACAAGAAGTACCCGACGGGCAATCGAACCAATCGAGCCACTACTGCTGGGTTCTGGAAAGCCACGGGTCGCGACAAGGTCATCTGCAGCAGTTCCAAACGGATTGGAAGGAGAAAAACCCTTGTCTTTTACATGGGTAGAGCACCCCGCGGGGAGAAATCCGATTGGATTATGCACGAATACAGGCTCGTGGAGAACACTGACACCGACTCCGAATCCAATGTAACATACAGATACATATATCATCTTATTTGCTAATGAAGCGAGTTGATTGATGAAACAGTTACTATTTGAAGAGCTTTTAGGGAAAAAATATGTTAGGCTTAGTTCTTTATTTATACTTATATTAGAGATTTGAATCTACTGATGTTCCTCTGGGATAAATCCAGGCCTCTTATACCTCGGCCGGAGTGACACAAGAGGAAGATGGGTGGGTGGTTTGTCGCGTTTTCAAGAAGAAAAGCTTTCTGATCAAGACACTGGATAACATGAAGGAGTCGTCAATGGCCGACGACGATCACACCCAAATGCTCCATTCAACTAGGGATGGAGCCATGGACCAGATTCTTCAGTACATGAAAAGGTCTTGCATGATGGAAACTGAGCCCAACAACAACAATAATACCGACTCCATGACATGTCTTCCTACACTTTCGGGCGAAGGTCCAGTCGATCAATCTATCAGTACGCAAAGTGGGGACAGCAGCAGCCCTAACCAAGCCAATCATAAAGAAACAGCCCTCAGTGACTGGACCACGGTCGATCGACTCGTGGCCTCCCACCTCAATGGCCAATCAGATTCATTCAACCAACTTGATTTCTTCAACAACAGCAATCTCTCCCTTGATCAACAAGACCTTCACACTCACGACTGCAATAACGACTTCGATCTCTGGAGCTTTCCACCACCACCACCGTCGATAATGGACCCTTTGTGCCACCTTTGAAGAATGTCATTGATATAACCTTACGAAACTATTTTATAGCTATAAAGAGTGACAAAGTCAGGTTGTTATCAATATTTTATAAAGTTACATCATTTAAATAAATTAGCAGTACCTTTAATAAGGGATGATAAATTAGCAGTATGAAAGATGAAAATAGCGGTAGCGGCGGGTCGCTCCGCTACGAAGCGGGCGATACATAGCGTAGCGGGGATACGTAGCGGCGTAGCGGTGCGATTTGAAAAAATTGCCTAAAAAATCTGAAAAAATTTCAGAAAATCCAGAAAATTGTAAAATGAAAGAATTTGTGGTTCTTTTGCAAAAGTAAGTAAGAAAAGGGGGCGTAGCGGTGCCCTCAATATATGAAGTCCTGTATCGCTGTATAAATAGAAAATAATAGTAATAATTAGTTTTTTCAGATGTATTCATGTTTCTTAGTCATACTAACTTAGAAAGTTATGGAAAGCTCATAAAAAAAAAAACTAGAACATGAAATAAAGGCATAAGACTTAAGAGTTAGGTCATTACTCATTAATGAACATTGAACAATTAAATATCAATACTTCAACATTCAAGGTTCAAACTCAATCAAGTGAATGAACTATGAAGTTATGAAGCGATCAATAATCAACATTCAACACCAATTTAAAAATGACAGAGTAGAGAGTTAGTGAAGAAAATAGGAATACCTTAGTCACCAGCACAATGAGGGTTCTTTATAAAATAATTTAATTAAGACCAATTTGAAATCTAGTAATAATAGGTAACTATATCTTTACTACTATACAATTTCAAACATAATTAAACAAGTTTAATATCTTATTTAGCAAGTTATGATAATAATAGACATCCAAGCACAAAAATGGAAAGACAACCAGCAAAAGAGTCTTAACTATCATGGTCAAGTATGATCATTTTGTCTTCTTGATTGTCACTTTTTCAAAAACATGCGCTTCGCAGAGGGAGTCCGGTGGTATCCCTCGGCGGGGGTCGAGCTGATACGCAGCGGATACGTTTGTAGGGGGCGCCACGTACGGTGGTGGCTTTGTAGCGGCCGCCACACTTTGTAGTGGCCGCTACAGGCCCCCACGGATGCGACGGCCGATATTTCGGCCGTGGCGTGGCGGTATCCCCCGCCACGGTGGCGGCCGCTTTTTTTATCCATGGGTGGCATTATGAAGCATTATGTTATAGTCATCGAGATGTCTTAGATGTCTTAGATGTCTTGTATGGAATTAGTAATGTAATGGGATCTTGGATGCTGTGATCATCTATTCTTACCAGCACGACTTTACCACATTAGCAGTGTTAATAGCACCTCATTTAATTCAATCATAGTGATCATCTATTCAATCAGCCGCACTCCATTGTAATTCTGCCCAACACACAATAAAAGAATCTCCAGGGAGACGGAAGGAATAATGACTCGGAAGTCGTCATTTTGACTTGCTAGTGCAGTAGGTCTTGAGATCCCCCAGCTCATTCTCGTACGTGGGAGAATCGTATTCTAGATGATTGATCCAAATGTGAGAGTGATTGATAATACCGATGCGGATTAGCGTCGAACTGTTATAATGCATGGAATAATCTTCGGTCCTTCTCCTCTCCATTTCTGTTCTGAGGCTATATATAGTAAGAAAGAGGGGATTGAAGTGTTTGAAAATATTTATCTGCAGTACAGACGCATGTAGCAAATAACGGGCCAACTCAAAAGAAAAAAAAAAAAAAAAAAAAAACCCTGCAAGTGTGGCAAATAACGGGCCAACTCAAAAGAGCAAATAGAGAAGGTGAGTAGAAATCCCCTGCATTGTCTCGTAATTATTTCTTCCTGCGAGAGGGATGTTTGGAACTCCACTATGGCCCCATATAGAGATAATTTGGGCCATTCAAGATGTATTCCATCCCCATCAATGACATTCTCAAATTTCACTTCAATTGAATACATCTCGTCTCACTGTAATAATGAGCGAATTAGTAATAATGGGATGAAGACATATGATTAACAATACATAACATTGTGCTAATAACGTTCATAGTTATGTGCTGTATCTTACAATGAAGTCCAACCATTGAAGTGGAATTTGTGGATATGCAACTCAAAGATATAACAATCATTATGTGGACCCCATGGTAGAGTTCCTACATCCTACTCACGAGAAGCATATAAGAGACACATGGAGGGATCTGGACTCAAAAGAAATATGTCTCTGCGACCGGTCTAAACCAAAGAATATATAGGCTTTGGACCGTCTCCCGCATTGCATGATCTGTGGACCTAATCAGCAACCATTATTTATGGAAATGTTCAAATCCCCACAACGTCAAATCCCCACAACGTCACTATAATGCTCTTATAACATTTTAAAATATATCTTGAGATTTCAATAGGAAAATACGTCTCGACTTTAAAGCCAACATTAGAGCAAAGAAAAAGAAAGATAGTAGAGTGTTTTTTTATATCCCACCTTGGGACTGGGACTTTGAGAGGCTTGCACATGCGAGGTGAAGGAACTCACACATATGGGGAGACACAACTCATACGTATGAGGTAATAACAACTCACATATGCAACGAAGGAAGATGCTAGGTTTGAATATGAACCTCCCAATGAAAAGCCACTCCTTACTACTAGGGTAAGGAGTCGTCTTTTTTTTTTTTTTTTTTGTTTTAAAGGAGAGTTCGTCCTTGAGGACTTGTTTCTTCGACAGGGGATCATTAGAGCCCATTGGTTTTGCATGGTGGAGAGTAAAAAAGGAAATAAATGACCACATCAAGAATAATGTAAGAGGAGGGGTGGAGAGTACAAATATGGGTACAGTTCTAAAATTGGGGGAGAGTGAAGTCTTACCATTTTACTCATCTCCTTGTTTTACCTCTAGTACCCCCAATTCAATCCAAATATGGGTAGAGTGAAATTGTCGCGTTATCGGCTTATCTCCTTTTGTTAATTCTAAATGAACAACATAGGGTAAACCCGACACCCACAACATGTGTATGTGTTTTCT
Source organism: Litsea cubeba (assembly GCA_012931725.1). Classification (NCBI taxonomy): domain Eukaryota; kingdom Viridiplantae; phylum Streptophyta; class Magnoliopsida; order Laurales; family Lauraceae; genus Litsea; species Litsea cubeba. Next base: position 122,139,395 of record CM022947.1, on the reverse strand, counting down.
TTTAAGTCTACTCATGCCTAACAAAAAGGCCTTGTCTTGGTGTGGTCAAGTACTCACCTAATCAAATGATATGACATCTTCAATAATCGTACGATTAATTATTGAGGATTTTACTGAAAAAATTCTGAAATATAGCTATATATCCCGAAAGGTCATCGCAAACTGTGTAGAACTAATGAGGTTCTTTTACTAATTTTTATATTTTTAATATTTTTTTTATGAGCGACGATAGCATCACCATGGGCGACGCATGGGCGACGCTCGTCACACTCACCTTTCCCTGCATCTCCCTGCACATCCATCTGCTACACCACAGCCGCACCAGCACCTCCTTCTTCCTTTCTTTCTTCTCTCCCTCTCTTTCTCTCCCTCACTACACACACTGCACCACTCTGCTCTTCCCCACCTTCTCCTTCCCTTCGTTTCTTTTCCTTTCTTTCTCTTCTTCCTCCTCCTCTTTCTCTTCCTCCCCACCTGCATTCACCCTGCACCCCCGCCACCGCCTGCACACACCCACCTGCTACACACACGTCCAAAATTGAAGTCTTCTCCCATATTTTGTATTTGGATCAATGCATTAATAATAATAGTTGAGCGAAATCCCAAGAAGAGAAGGGGGAAGGAAGAAAAGAAAACAACAGGGAGAGGGACGTGCACAGGCGTGGGTGCAGGGGAGGAGAAGAAGAAGGAAAGAATAGATGGGGGAAATAAATAAAGAAGAGGAGGAGGAAGTGGGTGTGCAGGGGAGGCAGCAGGTGGTGGCTGGTGCGGCTATGGTGTAGCAGATGGGTGTGCAGGGAGATGCAGGGAAAGGTGGGTGTGACAAGTGACGCTAGTGTCACTCATGAGTCGCCCATGGTTGTCACGCCCCCTATCACGTCCCCCGAACCCGATTAAAGAAATAACCGGATCTGGAGAGTGAAATTTAAGACTAATTAAAAAAATTTTGTCTTTTGGGCCCACGGATCGTAAGTCCGCGGTGAGGATATAATATTTCAAACCTCATGTGGTACAATAATTGTAGAGTTCATACAACTCTAGGCATATGGAATCTCAAGCAATGAATAATAATTCTCATTAACTTAAAGTTGCAAGAAAGAATAAACAAGAACTAAGAGTTAAGTGAATTTATTACATTGGCCATCCCAATAAACAAGGCCAATAAAGAAACTGAAGTCAATGTAAGAAAAAGGTCCAACGAGAGAATAAATAAAAGAATATAATCTAATAGATCCCAAATGTATCTCTCTCGTGCCAGGATGTGATGACGCTACTCTACGTCATCGGCACGCCACTCTCGTGCCTCCTCAGCTGGTTGGAGAACCTTTAGGATCTCCTCACCTGCCTGCTCCTCGAAGTAGTATTCACCTGATGTATCTACACACCAAGGAACAGAGTCAACGACATGTTGCGCAATAGATATATAAAGCATAATAAACATGACATGCATCGATTGTAGAATAATGACAAGTAGTAATCATGTGAATACAAGGAATGAGAAACTAGGCATAAAGCGAGAATAAAATCCATAGAAACAATAATAGGGATCCTAGCAAACATCTAACAATAATCACTATCCATACAAAGCAAAACAAGAATAAGAGGGAGACTCCGAGGATGTCCAAAGCCACCTCCCGGGGTACCAGTAACAATCCACTTCGGACTATTGATACCAAAGTCCGACTCCAGTGGGATCCTAGCTCCCGGTCCTGGGAATAGCAGCACGGTCCTAGCCCGCTCCCAGCTATTCAACGCCATTGACGCTGTCCTACGCCGACTGTCCACCCCAACAACTGAGTAACCGGTTCGTCATTAAACCCCAAACTGCAGATGGCAATGATATGCAACAATAATAAAGTAGTTCTGACACAAGGACAAACAAGAGAAGCAAGTCTGACTAGTTTCATATACAAGACAAGATCTTAGGGATTATCTCATCCAAAACAGTACAAGACAAGCAACACGTGATAATCCATTTCATCACTAGCCAGTCATGTTCATCAAAACAAGGCACGGTTTCCTATGGTACATTCTAAGTCAAGTCCAAGTCCTAAATTCTATAAGAATTTATGTTTCATATATAATTAAGTATTTTATGCCAAGAGAGTGTACAAGGAATGGTAACAACGGATATAATTTACAAGTCAAGGAGATATTACTATCCAATCCTAGGTACGAAGTGTTATCCCTGTACCCCACGTGTTCTAACAGAGTACGTATGGAAATTGGATCAATGATGCTATTAGGAAAATCCATTGGTGTACAATCATGTTGAGCATTCAATTCAATTCATCTCCGTCTCGAGGGCTTTCCAACGGTATATTATACATAAAAATCCAACGGGCATATTGAAAGTTACAAGCCTTCGAGTTTCAGTGACCATGCACCCTCCGATCGATCGTACCAAAGGTGCGATCGATCGGCACTGAACACCTCTCAGTTAGTGCATAGTCCGATCGATTGGACTGTTTGACCGATTGATCGGTACTGAGCACCTCTCAGTTAGCTGAGAGTTTTCACAGACCGATCGATCGGACTGTGTGGCCGATCGATCGGACTGTGAACGCTCACAGTTAATTGAGAACTATTAACTGTCCGATCGATCGCACAGGGCGACCGATCGATCAGACAGCGAACCTGTAACCCGCAAATGGGTTTCTGCTCCCTTTTTCCTCCGGCCAATCCATGGCTAACCTGCAGAAACTGAGCCTCCTTGCTCCCCATTCAATCCATACATCCCATTCTCATCATTTCTCACAATTTAAAACATAAAAAAAGGCTACAAATTTAACAATTAATCTCATTCATTCCATAAATCTAACCTAACATTAAAATCCCCAAATCAATATCAAAACATGCTTGGAATTAGAGGGGAAATCTATCAGAATCATAACCAATCAAATGCAAATAAACATACATGTTTAAAATGCAATGCAGATCTACTTGCCTCAACCAAGGAGAAGATTGGAATTGGGTGAAATTTGAGGAGAAGCTTTTCTACTCCGAAATCCACGATCTAACCCGATAAAACGAAAACTAGGAAGCCAATAAGAAGATAGGAAGGAAAAGAATTAAGATCGGACCTAATCTAACCAAAGAAATGATAAAGTGAAAATATGAAATTGTGAGAAGTCTTACCAAATAGATACCGGAAGAACGAGGGGATCGATAGAATTAGTACTAGCGGATCGGATCTTCAAGTTGGATCTTCTGGGACGGAGTTCTGGCTTGAAAAAGAAAGAGGAAAAAGAAATGGGCTGCGGTTGTTCTTAGTTGCAGAGATTAAATGAAAATTAGGGCAAATCTTCATTTAAGAAGAAGATAGAGAGGAAAAGACCAAATTACCCTTTAAGTGGGTCCGGTGAAAGAATGGACCAATTGAAAGGTTTCTGATCGTCGGATCGCGACGAGTCAAGAGACAAAAATCATCAGAACGACGAGACCTCTCCAACGAACCTAAAAATCACGGCGTTTGAAATATTTCAGAAAAACACTCAATTTTCCCTAAATTGCAAATTACCCCCTACTATGATCAAACGAACTCGGAATCAAACGAAACTTCACAGATACTATTCTAATGCTAAAAGAAACTCGCTCATGATCTAAACCCACTTAAATATCTAAAATATAATTAAATAAAATAATTAATAATAAATGGGTCAGGGCCTGATATTGGGCCCAACTGACCCAGTAAGGTCACAGACCTTACACCCCCGTATTGAGAACCTGATAATTAAGTTCTTAATCCGGGGTCGTGGCATGGCAAGCCGTAAAATTATGCCCGCACACGCTGGTTTCCCACAGGTTTTCCGCAGTAAGGATCCTCGAAGTTCCATCCATCACTATGTAACAATCACTTTCTCAATATACAATTCTCGCGGAAGCATTGTAGCAACCAATAATTCCAAATATACATATATAAAATGGCATTCAAGACTAGTATCAAAAGGCTAAGGGATCAATTTTTGGCACCAAAAAAGAAGGTCAGACACGACGGTCTGGGTAGCAAATAAAACAGGTAACAAGATGATAGGATTTATAAAGCATTATAAAAAGAATGTAAATACATTTCAAATCCTAAACAATAGTAGAAATGAAATAATAAGACATTTCTGAAACATTAAATAATTCAAAGAATATAAAGATTCGAATAAACGATAACAATTGAGTAAAACAATAACATTCGGATAAATTAATAAGATTCGAGAAAACACTTGGCAACCACATATGCTATATTCTCCTATTACCAATGTAACAAGAGCACTCACACTATAACGTACTATAAAAGTACTAATCAATACGTACTTCATTACCGAAGCTATGAGAGTACTCGATCAATTCCAAACCATATAAAATGGAACGAAAGATCTAACTGTTGTCATGGCCAGAAGCAATCACTCAAAGATCCAAACTGCAGTTGGCAAATAAATTCAAGGATTCCAACCCGGGTGATCAATCCAACAAGGGTCCCAAGCTTAGTGGTGCCGAACAAAGATATAAATCGATACATTCAAAATCATTCAAAGCATTTTCATCGATAAAGCAACTACTCTGAACACTTTGCAAACAGACAATATCACTCGATCAAACGAGTAGTTTTATCGATCTTCTCAAATCGTGGAAACCACTCAATCCATTTAAAAATCAATTTGCACAAGAATACACGTACATATTTCGATAGCTTGGAAATGGAATAGTGTATGATGAATTAATGACTTACCAAGGGAAGTCTCGATGCACACTTAATATCTAAAGGTTGATAAACAATAATAAGTTTGGCACCAATGAAAATTCACAACACGTGAGATTAATAAGTGTGTTTTAAGAATAAAAGAATTCCTGGGTAAAATTTCACATCAAGGCTTTCTCTCATTTTTCCCATTCTATTTACACATTTCAAAGCATCACAATTTATCAAAATCATTCATGGGCTTCTAGACATTATAAGGAGATTTATGACCCTCAAAACAAAGAGAATGAATGGACTGAAAAGGGCTTAAAACATGCCTAAAAAGAAGCCCCCAAACAGCCCTGAACCAGGCCTCCAAAAGGACCCAGAACTGGGCCAGATCTGCTAGAGCGGACCCCATCCAGAACCTGGGCCGCTCGTGCGACCCAGTTCTGTTTGGGTCCGTGTCGAGTGCAGAATTTGCACTTTTTCAGCCCTTTTATGATTTCTTTCTTCCTTCCTTTTCTACAATAATTTCAAACACCTTTGGGCTCCTCCTTGCCTCTACAATTCTTCATTCAAAACATTCACACACTAAACCTTCCATTCATTTCCAATCAATCATATAAAAACATGATCTTCTTCATTCAATAAGACACAAAAATTCTGAAGAACAAGAGTTGAACCAAGATGATCAAATATAGAAAGAAGATCTAGATTCTTACAAAACAATATCTTAAGGGAAATAACATAACCATAGCTTAAAACATTAAATGAATAAATCCATAAATCATAAGGAGAATAAAACATAGAATGAAATGTCATAAAATTTCTAACATTGAACAAAATCATCATATTAGCTGAATATTCACTTGCCTCAAGTCAAGATGAAGAGCAAATCACTCAAAAATGGTCTCTAAAAGGTCTCTAGCTCCAATCCTATAAAAACCCCAAAATAACCCAAAGAAAATCCCTAAAAATCAATATTTTGCAAATCTCCAAGAAACCTCTTTGCATATATGAGAAAAACACTCTAAATGATTTGAAAAACAAAGATTTAAAAAAAGAGAAGCCATAGCTCAAATATTTTGAAAATTTTATTTTGGAGAAGCTTGAAGGATGGGGAAGCAGCCTTGGAGATCAAATCTCCACTTTGTCTTCAAGGAATGAGTGTTCAAGAGGAGAGAGAAAGTGCTGGAACAATGGAACCCTAGGCTCTCTCAAAGTGTTGCAGGAAAATGAAATGAAAGAAAAGAAGAAGACTATACCTTTTATAAAATGGGCAAGTGGGTCCCAATGTTCAGGTGGCTGAAAAAGGCATTTTCGGGTCCCGTAAGAAGACGAGGAAGAAGACAAAATTGTTCAACGAAATAACTGTTTTTTAAAAAAGTATATTTTTGCTATACTTTGCAAATTTCAAAATTTGGGTACAGATTTAGTGTAGAAAGACGTTTTTGCCATTTTTCTTGAAAAATGAAAATTTTGAGCCTCAAATGCAAATGGACAATGCATGAAAGTCGTTAATAACAATGAAATGATTCAAAAGAAATAAAAATTAGAATTTTTCAAAATGAGAATAATTTCCCCCAATTTTACATGCGACACACGGGCACCCCAGCCCGCATAAAACTAAATCTATGGCTCTCAAAAATCCCAAAGCTATTCAAAAGTCTATTCTAACTTAAATTTAAGCTAATCGTCCTCTAAACCCCACTTAAAGACTAATCACGGTTAAAAATATAAATTAAAAATACCGAACCTGGGTGGGGTCTGACAATGGTGACATTATCGTCGCTCATAAAAAAAGTATAAAAAATATAAAAAAATAGGCGAAAGGTCCTCATTAGTGCTACACAATTTGCGAGGACTTTTCGGGATATATGGCTATATTTCAGAAATTCTTCACTAAAATCCTCTTAATTGTTACACTTTTTAATTTGGCATGCATTTGATAGAGCATGACGGCATTAAAATCACGTGTCTTATTTTAGGAAACCGACTTTACTGCTTGTATATGTACAAAATACTTTTAGATTTAATTAAATCCAATGTCACAAACATTATATTGCACAAATGTCATAATATATAGAGAAAATTATAAAAAAAAGGGACCTAGATGACCACTAACCAAGAAACAGGCCACTAGTACATATTGCATGGAAGTGGTTCCTTGTGACCACTTCTGTTTTTTTAATAAAGATTTAAACGTGTGACGCCGTCGACGCTTAATATCCTATTTAAACGTGTGACGATGTCGTCGCTTAATCGCCTGAAACCCCATTTTTTCATTTTTTCCTTCTTCCTCCCATCGTTTTCCCCCTTCAACAACCATTTTTTAAAATTGTGGGATGATCCTTACCCTCTGAGAAACCTTTATTTCTTCCATTCTCATCTCTGTTTGAATTTCTCATACTAGCCTAATCTCAAGACATCACCCACGCATCTTTCCTCTTCCCTTTCCCACATGGACTCTTCCTCTCTCAAAACTATAAAAACAAACCTCAGTCATTCAGATCCCATATCACTTCCCCCATCCGCGCAGACCTCCTCTCATCTTCATCTCCATCTCGCAGCCATCTCCATATATCCCATATCCCGGCGTAGATCACAAGGCTCCCAGACCGTCTCTCTCCATCATCACGCATGTCTCCATCCACTCCATACGCAGAAGACTCTCTCAAGCACAGAAACCAACTCCTCAACCCATCATGTTCCCATCCTCTCACACACGCAGAACCAGCAAACCAAACCACTCACAATCCTCCTAACCAAACAACTACCCTAAATAACATCTCCTTGTTTTCTCCACCCCACCCCTCACCATGCGTAGCCCGTCGCCGCCTCAGCACCTCCCTCACCTGCATCATTCTCTCACGCAACCAGACCCACACATCTATCACCTTCCCACATCTCATTTATCCATCTCACGCAACACATTCCTACCCATCTCCCTTTCGGATTCCACTCAACCAAACATAACCAAAACTAATAAAAAGGCCCCATCATTGCCATCACCAAATAGACCCACACATCCATCACCCTCCCACATCTCATCTACCCACTCACCATCATCCGAACACCATCTCCTAACAAACCACACACTCCAAAGAAAGGGGGAAATGAAATCACCAGAGAAGGGGGAAACGATGTGAGGAAGAAAGGAAAAATGGGGAAAATGAGAATTCAGGCGATTAAGCGACGGCGTCGTCACACGTTTAAATGGGATATTAAGCGACGACGGCATCACACGTTTAGAAGGATTTTATAAAAAAAAAAAGGACCCTATATGGCCTCTAACCGAAAAATTGGTCACTAGTCAATATTACACGGAAGTGGTTCCCTGTTACCACTTTCATTTTTTTATTATGAGATTTAAACGTGTGACGACGTCGTCGCTTAATGGCCTGAAGCCCCATTTCCCTCATTTTCCTCTTCTTCGTCCCGTCGTTTTTCCCTTTTCTCTGGCCGTTTCCTTTCCCCATTTCTCTAGCTGTTTCCTTTCCCCCATAATCCAGATAATCGAGAGGAGCAGTCAGATGAAAGGGATCGTAGAGGGGAGAATTGGGATACAAATTCCCTCATCCCGGCCCTAGGCAGAGATGTGTCATTCCACTGTCTCATCCACTGGTCAAGGTCCGAGTATGGAACTCTTGCATCCCTGAATTGGGACTGCCATAATATTACTCGAAGTGGTGATTTGTATAGACATAGGCCAAAATCGGGTATATCGAAACACTGGGTTTACTTCTCTTGCAATGTCCTTGAGTGGGAGGCATTCAACCCTGATCGCGGTCATTGGATGCATCTGCCACAGATGCCCTCAAATGAAAGTTTCATGTGCTCGGATAAGGAGTCATTAACAGTGGGCACTGAACTCCTTGTTTTTGGAAAGGAGGTCACATCTCACGTTGTATTGAGATATAGCATCGTAACAAACTCATGGTCTTCGGCATGACAATGAATGAGCCAAGATGCCCCTTTGGCTCTGCTAGCCTTGGAGAGATTGCAAATGTAGTTGGTGGCTGTGTCCAATAATGATTAGCAGCCTTTTGTCCTTGTAGAGCATGATACACCTCCGAGCATGGATGCTCGCATGATAATGCTGATGGAGCAGATGGCAAAGACTAATGAAAACATAGTTATGCTGATGGCAAGACAAGGTCCAGGATAGCCAAATGTGGGGACTCAAGTAATTTTGCAGTCCAAGGATAACGATCCTAACACTTTGTATAAGAAGTTTCGAAAGAGGGGAGCTACAAAATTCTATGAGAATGAAGGTGCTGTAAAAGCAGATGAATGGCTAGATCACATTGGTGATGTTTTTGAAACTGTCATATGTGACAATAAACAAAGAGTGGTACTTACTGCTTCGATGTTTCGAGATACGGCCAACACTTGGTGGAAAAGTATGAGGGATTCGTTCAAGGTAATGCCTAATGCCACTATATGGGAGACATTTAAGAAACAATTCCGCAAAAAGTTCACACCCGATCACGTGCGAAGAAAGAAACAAAATGAATTCCTAACTTTGCAGCAGAATCAAATAACAATGGCGGACTATGTACACACTTTTTTGCAGTTATTTAAGTATGCTGAAGATTTGATCAACACTGAAGAAAAGAGGGTGGATAGATTTATTGATGGCATGAACCCAACTTATGTGAAACATGTAGTGGCTTTTAAAAGGCCCGAAACATTTGATGATGCTGTAAAACGGAGGTTTCTTCACAGAAGAAGTAGCCTTGAGGAAAAAGGCCAATGACTTCAAGAGAAATCCATCTCACTCCGAGAAAGGGCATCAACAAAAGAAGCTGAAGGGTGTAGCTAGTGGAACAGGTGGAGCTAGCTAGACCTAAATGTGAAACTTGCAGAAAAGGAGGACATACTATAGATGCATGTTGGAGGACTATAGGAGCATGTCTCATCTACGGTTCTATGGAACAACGTGCAGTAGCCTGCCCAAAAGCAAGCTAGCAACAGCCATAACAATAGAATAGAGCAGCACTCCCAACCCCGCCTCCTCGTTTAGCATTGCCAGCACCACCTCCCAGACAGCAGCAACGACAGGGACAACAGAGATAGCAACAAAGATAGCATCCACAACAGGCCGGTAGAGTCTATGCTGTAGATCATGAGCAAGCAGAGGCAGCCGGTAATGTGGTTGAAGGTACTATCTTGATATGTTTTAGAGATGTAAGAACTTTGTTTGATTCGGGATCTACACATTCGTTTGTGGCACCTCAGTTTGCATGTGGATTCCAGCAACCACCTGAGTTGCTACCCTATTTGCTTATGGTGACTACCACTATGGGTGAAATAGTAGCTTGTGAGAACTACTACCATAAGTGTAGTGTTTTGATTAGTGGCTTGCTAATGCTAGCATACTTGATAGTCTTGACGATGCATGACTTCGATGTCATCCTTGGGATGGATTGGCTCGCTAGTTTTCGAGCGTGTGTCGATTGCTTCCACAAGACCATTACCTTCAAGGCAGAAGAGCCTAATTCGAATGTGATATTCGAAGGTATTCGAAGAAGAAAGTCCAGCACCGGACTAGTTTTTGCTTTAGATGCTGTGAAGCTATTAGAGAATGGCTATGAAGGCTACTTTGCCTTTATCTTTGAGAAGAAACCACCTAAGAAGCTAGAAGAGATTCCAGTGGTATGTGAATTCCCAGACGTATTTCCAGATGAAATTCCTGGATTACCTCCATCTAGAGAGTTGGACTTTCCTATTGATCTTGTACCCAGAACAGCTCCAATATCCAAATCTCCTTATAGGATGACCCCTGCAGAACTTCGGAAATTGAAGATACAGTTGCAAGATTTGTTATATAAAGGGTTTATTCGCCCTAGTGTGTCACCGTGGGGAGTTCCAATTTTATTTATGAGGAAAAAGGATGGCACCCTTCGAATGTGCATTGATTATCGGCAGATAAACCAAGTGACTATTAAAAACAAAAATTCACTGCCACGTATAAATGAACTGTTTGATCAGCTTCAGGGTGCAGCGTATTTCTCTAAAATTGATCTTAGGTCCGGATATCATCAGTTGAGAGTTCGAGATTAAGATATACCGAAACATCTTTTCTGACAAAATATGGAGATTATGAATTTTTGGTGATGCGATTTGGTTCTATCTTTTTGGCATTGATGAATAGAGTATTCGCTCCTTACTTGGAATCAATTCATTGTAATCTTTATAGATGATATTTTGATTTACTCTAATTCCATTGAAGTGCATGCAGATCATTTAAGAATATCACTGCAGTTGTTGAGGATTCATCAATTGTATGCCAAGTTAGAGAAGTGTGACTTTTGGCTAGAGCAAGTGGCATTCTTGGGACATATCATTACCAGTGATGGATTGGTAGTCGATCCCGCAAAGGTAGAAGCAATTTTAAATTGGCAGAGCCCAAAGATAGTTGCAGAGATTAGAAGCTTTTTGGGTCTTGCATATATTATCACCGGTTTGTTAAAGATTTTTCAAAAATCTCTGCTCCATTAACAAGTTTGACCCGGAAGGATGTGCCTTTCATATGGATTGCTGAATGTGTGGCGAATTTTCAGACCCTAAATGAAAAATTAGCCACGGTCCAATATTGTCTTTACCTAAGGGTACTGGAGGTTACTCGGATGCATCTAGAGTTGGCTTGGGGTGTATATTTATGTAAAATGGAAAGGTTATTGATTATGGGTCTCGTCACTTGGAAGAATTATGCCACCCATGATCTTGAGTTAGCAGCCTTCGTTTTTGCTTTGAAGCTATGGAGACATTATCTACATGGTGAACAATTTAAAGTACATTCGAATCATCGTAGTCTTCAATTTTTATTTTCACAGTAAGATATTAATATGAGGCAGCGTTGGTGGCTTGAGTTCATTAAAGATTATGATTTTCTAATCAAATATATATCAGGAAAAGGAAATGTAGTAGCTGATGCCTTAAGCAGGAAATCATCTACTTTGACAGCCTTATATAATGAATGGTTTTCGTTAGATGCTTTCAAAGATTTAGATGTGGAAGTTAAGTTGATGAGTGATAATGTTATGCTTGCAGCCATGGCAGTCGTTGAATCATCAGTAATCCAAGAGATTAAGGACAAACAATTTGAAGATCCTAATCTGTCAAAGATACGAGATAATATCACACACAAACCTGATTTTCAATTGGTCGACGAGATTTTGTATTTCAAGGATAGATTGTGAGTTCCAATAATAAAGAACATGACAGAGGCAGTTATGACTGACACGCATCATGCCAGGTACTCCATGCATCCCGGAAGTACCAAGATGTACAGAAATCTTAAGGGCAGATTTTGGTGGAGTAATATGAAGAGAGAAATTACCGAATTTGTGTACAAGTGCTATACCTGTCAAAGGGTGAAGTTTGAACATAGAAAACCGCCAGGTTTATTACATCCCTTGTATATCCCTGAGTGGAAATGGGAACATATCTCCATGGATTTTGTATCAGGATTACCGGTGACAAGTATGAGAAATAATACAAGGGTGATTGTCGACCGCTTAACTAAGTCAACACATTTTATTCCTTTCAAGAAGGGCATGAAGTTCAATGAGATGGCGAATATCTTCATCAAGGAAATCACAAAACTGCATGGCACATCGGTCTCCATAGTGTCTGACTGAGATAGTAGATTTATATCTTTATTTTGGCAAGCTTTCCAGAAGTCTATGGGCACACAACTCAGTTTTAGCACTGCTTACCATCCTCAGACCGACAGACAATCTAAGCATGCAATTCAGACGTTGGAGGATATGCTTCGGGCCAGTGTTCTTGATTTTGGTGGTGAGTGGGATGAGAACTTGGCGTTGTGCGAGTTTGCGTACAATAATAGTTACCATTCGTCTATTGACATGGCCCCATTTGAAGCACTTTATGGCCATCGGTGCAAGAGTCCAGCAGGAGTCCAGTTTGTTGGGAAGAGGTTGGCACACGGAGTTTTTATGGACCTGCGATCATTGCATAAACAACAGAAAAAGTCCAAAGGGTTAGAGAAAGACGAAAGATCGCGCAGTCCAGGCAGAAAAGTTATGTAAATAATAGAAGGAGGAAATTGGAATTTCAGATAGGTGACTGGGTATTCTTGAAGACCTCTCCTATGAAGGGCACGATTCGTTTTGGGCAAAAATGCAAACTTTCACTAAGATATGTGGGACCGTTTGAAATCAAAAGCCGGATCGGTGATGTAGCCTACAGGTTGAAGCTTCCGCCAGAATTCTCAGGAGTTCGAAATATGTTTCATGTATCCATGCTTCGCAAATATGTGAGGGATCCGTCACACGCATTTGTTACGATGATGTTCAGATTCAACCCGATGCGACATACGTTGAGCGCCCGCTCCGTATCATTAACAAAAAGGAACAAGTCTTGCGGACAAGGGCTATTCGATGGGTTAAATTGCTTTGGAATCATCATGGCCTAGAAGAAGCCACGTGGGAGCTTGAAGATCAAGTGGCTCGAAAATATCTAGATTTATTCACCCAGGTATGTTTCAATCGAAGGACCGAATGATTCCTAAGGTGGAGGAAATGTTACACCCCGAACCCTTTTTAATCTTGTTTATACCTAATTAATCATGTTTATAAATAATTAATTGTGCTTAGATACTAATTAAGCTACTTTAGTGTATGTAAATCAGTCTTGTTTTAGCATTTTAGTTAGGCCTTGAGTCTTGGGTAGGTAGTTTGGACTCGATCCAACCCAATTAGATATAGCCGGGGACTTTTTCGTAAATTCAAATTTTCTTATTTTGCATCGTATAAACATCATCTTGGCATCATCGCGTGTATCTCGTCGAGCTCGTCATCTTTCATATTATCATTTCCTCATTTGACCTCCAATTAATCAAGTAGACTCTCATTTGACTCAAAGGGTAAATATGGATTAAATTCTGGACTTTCTTTTAAAGTCATGAGAACTTCACTTAAAAACCCACTTCTCCTTCATTCATACTGTTACAGCAATCCTAAAGAGACCGAGTGTTCTTCTTCTTCTCACCTTCCTTTCTTCTTCTTGAGATTTTTTGTGAAATGGGAGCTTACATGTGAGTTTAAACAACAGATTGTGTTTCTCCTTCATCCTCTCTACTTGTTGTATTTTCTTGACAATAGCTCAATTTCTTTTCATTCAACCAATTACTATAGCAGGTTAAAAAACTAAGTCTTCTCTGGATTTTGTTTTACTAATGAGTCAAGGAGACCTATTTCAGTCATGCATGGCATCTTATCTTCTTTTTTTTTTCATGAATTTATGTATTAGGGTTTGTTATTTGGGGGTTTTCCTTGATTTGAGTTCTATAGTGGAAAGGCTTGGGTTAAAGGCAAGTATAAATGATTTCTAATCATGCATGTTGTTTTATATTGATTTCCAGAATAGAAATTCAGTTCCATTTAGTAGCCTCCTAATCAAATTGATGTTATATGCAAATGGGTTCATCTTATTGTATAATTCTTATATGCAAATGGGTTCATCATATTGTATAATTCTTTGAAATAGAATTGATTGATTTGGATTCCATGTAAACAAATGGGAGCATGAGGTTCCATTTGCTCATAGTTATGTGGTTCTTTTGTTGAGATTTAGACAAGTACATGTGGAATGGGAAAGAACCACAAAAGAATGGGAAAAGAGCTACAGAACCTGAGTTAATAGAAATGTGGGCTAAGAAAGACATTGTAGGGCTTTACTTATGATACCCCTTCATTATTATGGACCAATGGGTATTACCTTGATAAGGGGGGAACCTTAGAGGCAAAGGTTTCCACTTGTTTAGTGTTCGTTCAATCATTATTGGGGCATGATTATTAATTATGGGATTCGTCATAATGCGCCGAGTACCATAATTTATAATGTGCAGGATGGTAATGAAAGACGGATGCTTAGATTCGTTAGGCTGGTAAAATACACACACATACACAGTGGGACTTAGGTATTGATTGACATATCTTCAGGAGTTCTGTATTCCTAACTCAACACTCATTCTTATTAGCTCGCTAAAGACTGTTGGACACCAAAAATATTTTCTTTCCAAAATAAAAAGAATTTTGTGGGATTTATTCGCTGAAAACCCTCACGAGACAAAACTCGTCCACTAGGGGAAACCTAGGGGTTTAAAAGCTTGTTGCACGAGCTAAATGCAGCCGCGATTCATGCGAAAGTGAGTTAGGATCTTTACCATGTTTTCTTGCATATAGTTTAGTTTTTCTTTATAGTTTTTGCTCGGGACTAGCAAAATGTAGGTTTGGGCGTGTGATGAGTGTTAAATATTGCATATTTTACCCCTCATTAGTTCGTGTTTTATCAGCATATCACATGCATATCATTTGCTTTACACAGAGATTTTATCATTCTATCACATTAAACGGATTATCGAATTATCATCCATAAACCCGATTATTTATAGCGCATTTTTATGTAACTTCTCTTGTGTAGGTGGACCCCGCGACTACCCCAACCTTCCGGGTAATGTCCCAAGGCACCAGTAGTGTTGAAGAATTTCAAAATAAGATGAGAAGAAGTCATTTTCCAAGTTAGAGCTTTGGTTGGTATGAAATAGGTTATGGGTTCAAATCCCAACAATTACATTTTTTTTTTTACATAAAGCTTTCCATGGCACAAATCCATGTGAAATGATATGAGCGAATCAAAAGCCTCCAAAATGAAGGACTACAAAAAGCAAAAAGGACATATGCTTTTGGAAGGAAAGTTTGTTGCAACCAATCAAATTGAAGCAATCCATGTGAAAGAATCAAATGTCTTCAAAGTTTCTATAAATTGGAATATTTTTGTAAAGAAATGGAGATCTTTTGGCAAGTTAGTCTTTTAGGAATTTTACTTTACCTTCTCTATACTTTTAAATTGTAATTAGGAGATTCTTTGTAACTAATCTAGAGAGTGTGTGTAATTGAAGATTATTAATGAAGATTTGGAGCACTTTCTTGATGTTTAGTGGCTAAAGCTCTTGGATTGGGCTCTCTTTTTAAAGCTAAGTAATGTGTTTAGTTTAATTCTATGCATGTTTTAGTTTAAACTCTCTACTTGTGCCTTAATTGATTAGTAGATTTTAGATCTAGTTGTGCTAATCTCTCTCATTTCTCATGCTCTATCTCTACACTTGATACTCGGATAATCTCAATTGATGCTTTGTAGTTTGATTAAGTTCTCTCACATAGCATGCTCTAGAGCCCTTATCTTTGATCTTTTATAGCTTGATTTTGATGATTTGTTGTTAAGGTAGCTAGATGATGATCTATGATCTTGGCCTTCGATTTTCTTTTACTTTGATCTTCATTGTTATATTATCCAATCTAATTAGGCAAGAGATTGCTAATTGGATTGTAGATTTGAGAATTGAATTAGAATATGCATTGTTTGAATTAATTACATACTTAGTGGATTTTGGATTGCCTAATCTATTATTCCTATTGTTGTTAATTTAAATCTTTATTTGATTTGTTATTTTCACTTCTAGATTTTAGATCTACACTTCATACTTAGTGGATTTTGGATTGCCTAATCTATTATTTCTATTGTTGTTAATTTAAATGTTTATTTGATTTGTTATTTTCACTTCTAGATTTTAGATCTACACTTCACACCACTTGTTTTAAAATCATACACATTTCACACCACATCTTCACCTTAAATCTTCCATTTTCACCACCATTCATCCACTAGTTTAGTATAGTTTGTTAGATTAGCTTAGACCTTGTTAATTTCATATTTTAGATTGTTAATTAATTGTTTACATTGCATAGTTTAATTATTTTAATTGTTTACTTCAATTGTCTATATTAGCTATATCTTAGTTCAATTCTTCAATAATTGGATTCATTGCTTGTTCCATCCTCTCTTCGTGGGATCGATAATCCGGACTCTTTAGTCCTTTACTACTTGACGACACTGTAATCTTGCGGTTAAGCGTTGCACATTTTAGTGTCGATCACATATTGGAAGGTAATAGCCATGATTTCATACACTACTAGTATTCTTATGTATAAAGTATACTCCATTCATCCTACTAATCGAATTGCTAATGTTAGGAGGTCTTGAGTAGGATTGAATTTGGATATTGAAATGATTGGAATTGATTGTATCGAATGAATCGAATGCTGTAACCTACTCAAGTCCCGATTGTTAATTGATTCGAATGAGTCGATACTATTTAACTAATAATCTCTAAGAATTTTAAGTATATTATCCTAGCCATTCAAATATTTTGAGTAATTTTAGAAAATCATTTAAAAAATTTCAACCTATAGAGTGGAGTAATTTTGGATTGCTAGAGTGGAGTTGAGCATTTGAAATTCTATTTGGAGTATATGATTTGGAAAATCTAAAATTCTCGCAAATAAGAGTTCTTGTAATTAAATATGCCCTTAATGCTTTGGGTTGATGTTTTCTTTTATAATTATGTGAATTCTTATTTTTTATTTTTTGTATTTGACTACCAAGCTCCATGCATTGGGCGTCTGTGTGCGCGCAAGAATGTAATTATTCTCGTCTTATCGTCGTTTTCTCTTTTCCACTGTGGCGGGAATATTAATGGACCCCAGTTTGAAATTGTTGTGAGATAGCACAAAATGCAAAGCGATCAATACATAAATTGGACATAAATGTTTCTTGCCAGGCTGCTTTTCTTTCCCTTGGCCACTCCGCACACCTTTCAGCATGTCATATCTATCTGTTTTGAAAAGGAAACTCTGAGGACTTTTAATGTAGTGTAGCCGACTCTGGAGGAATTTTGTGTGGCCCACCTATCTTGCATCCTCTTTAATATCAATTATTAACCTACTTTTCATGATTACGAGTGGGATAAAAAAAAAAAGGGATTTTTTATATGCACCCACCCTATTTAATACTTACACCCACTCTACCCTATGCCTACAAGTGAAAGATGGGATGGAATGGACAGGTATTGATAGAGAGGAAAAAAAAATGAATGAAAGATGGGATGGGATGGGATTGACAGGTATTGATAGAGAGGAAAAAAAAAAACGAGTAGTTTTATGGATGCATTTTGACTCGTTGAAGATGCACGCCTTTCAAGACTAATAATGTGGTGGATGCAGGGACTACAGATGGAGGGACTAGACCTTAATGCTTAAGCAGAGGTGGGCCAAACAAATGATCACATCCAAAATAGTGGGAAGAAAAGCAGTATCACTCAATAATTTATACAGTGGCTCTTACCAAGAATACTGACCAAATACAAATAGGACTCTATTATGTGAGTATGAGATCCGAAAATCTCCTCCATTACATATTTGGTCATTTTCAAGTTAACAAAATTTTATGGATTGGTCGGATCTAAAAATTCTAATAAATGAATATTTTTATTTTATGGGAGAGACTTGGAACTAAAAAAAAAAAAATGAGAGATTTGATAGCCTTTTATAGATGTTCATATTAATTTTTTTTTAAATTTAGCCACATTTAGAAATATATACATTTTTTTGAGCACCTAGGCGATTTGGTTCGGTTTGGGAAAATAAAAGATCGATGGGTTCGATTTGATTGATTTCCCCTCTAAACCGATTCGAACCGCCCATGTGCAACCTCTAATTGCATCTGGTAAAAAAAAAAAAAAACTTTTTGATCATTGGATTCAAAATGTGTCAATGCTATTGAGTGCTGCTCGTCACCACGAATCCGCAAAACCAAACCGCTCATCGACGGATTTTGAGATCGGATCGGATTCAATCACATATGTTAATCCGTCAAAGTGCAGCAATGCGTCCATCCGACGCTTCCACACGGCTAAGTTCTTGTCGTTAAAAATATCAGCCTTAGCAAGATCATGCAACGCTGATTTGGAAAACATAATTACTACTAAATTGAAAAAGAGGTTCAGATACCACTGACCGTTAAAAGGAGAAAGATCACACTTTTTCCACTCAGACATGATTCACATATATGGTACTCCACTTTACCTAACTCCGGTAAGAGCCCATCCCTAACCATTCTACTTATTCTGTTTTTGTTGATGTGGCATAATCTCATATGCCATAACATTGGCAAACCATCCATGCACACATTCTGTTTTTTTATTGCCTTTGAATTTCTTTTTATTTTTCATATTGACGGTTAAAGCACCATTACTATTTTTAGTTTTAGCAATCATGACAGAGTCTATAGGTGCTATAGACCGTACACCCACTCTATTCATAGAGTGGGTGCGAATAACAGGACCCAAAAAAATGAATGAAAGATGGGATGGGACGGGATGGGATGGGATTGACAGGGATTGATAGAGAGGAAAAAAAAACGAGTAGTTTTATACATGTGAATGCCGCATGAAGAAAGAACTCAAAATTGGCCTGATTTTTATGCCAACATGAAGACCCAACACAAAAGACGCCCTTTATCTGGACCAAATATTTTTGGGTGATTATGTATGCACCCACCCTAAAGGAAAATAAAGTAAATGGTCAAGAGACGAGAGAGAGAGAGAGACGTTGGAGTGGTGCACTAAAGCGTACACCGCAGCTGAAGAAAGAGATGAGACAAAAGAGCGAAAATAACATTTCAGTACTCCTATGGACTATGATAATTCTAACACTCACACTGCATAGCTAAAACAATTCTTACACTACTCACACACTGCATAGCTCCCGGTAAGTTACCTTGTTGTGTAGCCCAATGTTCTAATTTTTTTTGGGACTTTCTAAATACACCCATTGGATTATAACTACTAAATACTAATAACATAAAAAATCTAGATAATCTCAAAAGTCTTGGATATTTCAAATAAATTTATTCAAACATATTAACACATATTACATTCCTAATCTTCCAACACAATGGTTTCCGAAGAAAACCCAGAACGCATATACTGCATGAACGCATTATGGTTTCCGAAGAAAAGAAAAACACCCTAACTTCGTATAGACTGGGTGCAGAAATCAACACAAAAAAAAAAACGAGTAGTTTGATACATGTGAATTTAGTCAATGGCCGCATGATGAAAGAGCTCAACGGTGGCCTGATTTTTATGCCAACATGAAGACCCATCACAAAAGACGCCCATTAGCTGGACCAAACATTTTTTTGTTCTTTATTAATCCCAGCAAAGAGGTGGGACCCATAAGGGGGTTAAAGGGGTGGGCAAATTCTTGAAACATCCCTCGAGATTAAAAAATTTATGAAACTTTTTTACTACCTCTTCCGAGAGTGGGTTTTTTTCTTTTTCTTTTTTTTGAGACTTTCTAAATACACCCATTGGATTATAACTACTAAATACTAATAACATTAAAAATCTAGATAATCTCAAAAGTCTTGGATATTTCAAATAAATTTATTCAAACATAAACAATTGCTAGTTTGGGAAATAATGTCAACATAGAGAGTCTTGCCAAGTGCCAACTTGCAGCAAATGTTTGAATCTCTTTTGATCCTCTTAACCAGTGGTGTTAATTTACAAATTTTAAAGGGTTTTTTTGGGGTAAAACCCTCAAATAAAAATCTACCTTATTCTTAAAACAAAAATATAGATTCCCAAAAGAAAATCTTTCATTAAATTCTTTTATCTCCCCAACCCTCTTTTTCTCTTGGTTTTATCTTATGCTAAACCTCACAAGCGTGGAGCCGAGATGGGTCTATATTTTTGTGAGATTTAGCACAAGATAAAATCAGGAGAAAAGAGGGTTGGGGAGACGAGAGTTTGAAAGATATGAAACTTAATGAAAGAGACGGGTGTGATGAATAAGATGTATAAAGTACGAGTGAAAATGGAGGTCCTCAGTGAAAACGGATAAGATGGAAACAGACATCCTCAACGAAAACAGAGAAGATGAAAAACGGACCTTCTGTGGTGAAAAACAGTAATATGTGATGGGATGGAAGTAGGTAACTGTGCGATGTCCTACAGGCCTAACATATCGAATTGTGCGATATCCTAAAATCCTGGAATATCGCAGGAAAAAAGGGTATTTCTGTCCCATTTTGATCGTCCTTTTGTGTATGATCTTCCATTCGGTGAATTACAGTCTTTCATCTGACATAGGGTAAATATCGGATTTTGTGCCGTTGGTACGGTAATTTTTCCTTCTAATAGTAATGTTGGTCATGATTGAAAAATGAAAGGAGTGAATTAACCAGTCTTGGTGGACCTTGTATTCATTATGGTTTGATTTCTTTATATTTCTGCTAATTATGTCCAAGTACCAAAAAAAAAAAAAAAGAAGAGAAAGAAAAGAACACTTCCTACCCAAAGCAGCCACAAATCAAATGGTGAGGTCGAATCTGATGAGCTTCCTTCAATTTTTTATTCACTTTAGAGATGCACCGCATCAACATCTGGTTAGTTCAAGTGCTTGGATCTTCTACTCTCCCATCCAGGATTGTTTTTTTTCTTGGGATTAGGCATGAATCCATGAATTAGTATATATCTAACAATGTGTATGGATAAATCAAATGTGGGTCCCACCCATACAAATACCTCTCTCTGGTACACCATACACTCCACGTGTCCTCTCGCTGAAGCTCTTTCCCCTTCTCAGATCAAAATGGTAATAACGGCCCTTTCATGGGGCCCACCCTTGTGAGTCAAAATCGAGGCCGTTAATGTGCTTTTTTCACGTGTGTACTGCATTTTCTCTCACTTCCTCTAACGAAGTGAATGGTGCTAATAATTACCGGCAGAAGCTGCATAAGAAAATAGTACGGAATAGACTGGCCGTATATCCTAATTTTGTAGACCGGGTGTATTTAGTAGCACCCATTAGCATTTTGCAATAGGCCGTACACCCACTCTATTTATAGAGTGGGTGCGAATAACAGCACCCAAAAAAAAATAAAAAGACCGATCGAGGGTCACCATCTGTTTAAGAATTCGAAAAATGCTACAGCCCGAAAAAGGCCCCGAAAAAGGGCACGGCTCCCATGGGAGCCATGGGATCCCTCCCTCGGGAGCCGTGCTGCTTTTTGGGCCCGAAAATCGGTCCCTGTAGCTCGGTTGTAAGAATTCTTATATTTTAATATTTCGTTGAGAGTGAACTTCAATCGACCATCCACTTTCTGACGGGCTCCTTTTCCATTTATATAGGCTTTATTTTTGTTTGTACGGGCCTCTTTTCCATTAGAGTGGGCTAACTTTTCATATGTATGTGCTCTCTCTTGGATCCAACCTTTTCGGCTGGGGTATAAATATATATATATATATATGAGGCCAAGGCTCCCCTAAGCTCGAGCTTAGGGAGAAAATTTCGTAAGCTTGTACTTGTGGGGCTCACCTTTGGTCCATCCAAACACATGACCCCCATAAATTGCACATGTCCACCAACTTTCGATAAGATCCGAATTTACTGGACCATTAGATTGACTATATATCAATCTAAATGGATTGTTGACCATTAAACTCTTGGGCCCATATGGAGCTGGCCTCATATCTATATATTATATATATTAAAGCAAAGGGGGAGGTGGGCTGTGAGGGGTGCCACCTCATCCCTAAAAAGTCTCTCCTTTCAGAGAAATACGAAAGAAAAAAAATAAAAAAAAAAGCAAAGGGGGAGGTGGGCTGAAAATTCTCTAAATACAAACGGAAAAAAATGATGGACTCTTAAAAAGTTATATCTCCTAAAATCTCTACATCCCCTCCAATCTTCTTTATCATCTCATCCTTAAAATCTCTCCATCCACCAACCAACCATACATTGTTCGGGTCAAAAATGTCAATCAAAATCAGATCATAATAATGTTATTATTTTTCCTCTTTGACAACTTGCATGGAACAACTATAATTGGATATCTTTTTTCTTATAATTATGAACCTCTTTCAACAAAAGCATAGACTTTTCCATGCACGGCCGCATCATCTGACTAATTGCTATCTATTACCATAAACTATATTTTTATTAAGGTATTTCCATTATATTATTATTATATTAATGATAGTATCATGATCGTTTTTTTTTTTTCACCTCAGCCAAGAAGAGGCTAGGATCCATGAGAGAGCCTACACATAAGGGAAGATAGCTCTCATATGTGAAAAAGAGTTTGCCCACACATGTAGGCAGATGTCTGAGGTCCGCATACCTGAAAATCAAACCCTTGATAATTGGGTGAGAACTATAGTTAGTTCTCGATTGTATCATGAGCTTATTGTTGGGATATTATGATACATAACATTAAAGATTAAAAACATATAATACTTAGGTGAGCTTATATTGGAAACACCCTTGGTCCAAGTCGAGATCTATTAATCTCCTACATCATTTGGTTGTCATGCATCTTAGTGCATATCCAAAGTAGTCGGATAATTTTTTATTTTATTTTTTAGCACGACTTTTCTTCTTTTTCTCATATCTTTTTTAAAGCCAAAACAAGTAGAGTGGTGGATAAATTTGGGCTTTTATTTGGGCTGAGTTTGATCATGGAACTTCTGAACCAGTTTGGGCCAACAACCATGACAAAGACCAATTAAATTATAAGGTCTTACTTGCAGGTGATATTGGATAGGAAAAATGAAGATGGCTCAAATATATGGAGGGAATCTGGGAATCTTCACCTGTTTAAAAAAACACCAATGTAGGCATAATATACTGAGTTTGGTAAGCATTATACACTATCATATATAGAATCAGCCACCTGGGTCAAGACCAATCCCAAACCTGAACTGAATTTCATGTAGATTAAAAACCCAAGTCCAAGCCTGATACCGATTCAAACAACCACTACCTGATTTTTACTTTTAGTTGGGTACCATCCAAATCTCCTAATTCACCAAAACATGGATTAGATGTCTTATTTGAAAAAATAAATAAATATGAATACACATGAAATAGAACAACATCATGAAAATTTAAGATATCAATAGTCCATGTCTCATTAATGAAAACATACATTGACCCCACAAATCTCCACCCCTATGACATGAATCTCAACAAACTAATCTTTCACAAACAAGGGAGAACATTTGGTTTTCTAGGATGAATTAAAAAAATAAATAAATAAATGTTACCGGGTTCACGGGTCACCCGGTAACCCGACCCGTGAAACCCGTTAACTGGTACCAACGGTCACGGGTCGAGTTGAGCACCAGAAATATGCTACCATGACCCACCCATTGAGTCGGGTAACTAGGTCGGGTCAGGTCACTGTTAATTTTGTACACCTCATTTATTATTTATTTATTTACCTACCTTATATTGGCAGGCCATCAACTACCTTATGAGCCCCACTGCTACGAGATTGCCAACGGACCCTAAGTAGACAGGGTAAGGGTTCAGTGATATTAATGAATCATTGGACAACACATGAAAACAAAAATTGAATAGCACATACAGAAACATACAATTTCTCAAACAAATTTTGTTCGGACTTAAGAGTGGAAATTTGATGTTTTGAGTTTTGCAAAGCCAAATAAGAATAATATTTTAGTCTAAGTTATATATGTATATAAGGAGGAACTCACTTTTCAATCTAACTACTTATTTTTTTTTAAATAATATTTTTTCTCTTACTTTAATTTTAAATATATTCTCATTTTTTGGCTTGCTAGTATATATATATATATATATATATATACCTTAAACTTACCACCTCTATCTTGCAACAGTGAGCGCCTTTCACTGTGTAATGTGCCCTTGTTGTAGAATTCCTATTTGATGATGCATTCCCAAGCTGAATATCCCCATAACTACAATCAAGAGTGTGGCTTGAATGTATTGTTGGTTGGGCCACGTCAAAATGATGCTCACGAGAAGTCCAACAGCTGTAACTCGTCTTGGTCAAGGACATGGGTGTGTAGAGTATGTCATGAGTTCAAATCCCCCACGTGGGGGAAATAAATTCACCACAAATGGGTCTTAGGGTGTGCAGAGTATCTGAGTATGTCATGACTCATGAGTTCAAATCCCCCCCCCGCAGGGAAAAGAAATTCACCACAAATGGGTCTTAGGTCCATGGTGGACCCAAACCAATTGCAGATTCTAATAGACCGTAAAGCCGTTAAATTTATAGGGCTCGAATGAAGATAATAAAATGATAAAATGAGCCCAAAACTACACACATAAATAGAAGTCACCTAGATCTTTGCATCTCCCTGGTCTCATATCTAGATGGGCCGATAGCGAGGTGTCCATCCACTTTGAGTACGCAATGTGTGCGCCTACTAACTACTCTAAGAATATATATTATAACAATATAATATATATATATATATATATTTATAACATATATGGCTTTTCAAGTGCACACATGCTCATATAAGCTTTTTTACGGTTCATAGGAAGGTGGGGAAAGATATGGATGTGACTCGTGGGGGAAATATTGAGTCCATCTTATCCGGGTGCAGACCTACATAACATCCAAAGATTTGGGGACGGTGGGCCCGCCTGATCTAATTCCGCTTACAAACCCACGTGAAAATTTATGGGTATGCCCTAAAACCCATATGAAAGCATTACACCCAAAATCTAACTATCTATTTTGGTCTATCTCGTTAAAATGAAAATTTAGGTCCACAACCGCATCAGATTATCCTGAATTTTTAATTTATAGCCCTCAAGTCTAACGATTTTAGAATGCATCATCTTATTTATTTAATTAAATCTAGAATCAGTCTCATTTGGATTAGCATAAATAGATAGCATTCACGGGAGTTGGTTGTATGTATCGCACTTGGGATTGATCACAAAAGGTCTCAGATCTTATGGCCCAACCTTTATGCGTATCTAAGGTAGATGGGCACTTGCTCACCTTAAAAAAAAAATACATACATACATATATATATCATCATTTTGTCCCAATTTGACCTAAACCCGGTTATGATATCCAAAAGAGGCTCAATTTTTGCATATTTCTCTTATTCTCAAAAAAAAAAAAAAATCTACATCTTTGAGTTTCGGGGGGGGGGGGGACATCTTTTTGAGTTACTCAGGATCGGGGGCTGGTTGGTTTGGTGGGGTGTGTGCGCCCATAAATTGACATTTCAATTGATCAACATCTACGTTTCCCTTTCATTGCTCGAGATAAGAAATTTATATATATATATAGGGGTCCGCTCTCATAAGCTCAAGCTCATGATAAGGTAAGCTTAAGTGTGTGGTGGGACCCACCTAAGGATCCAAACAGTGGCGGGGGTGGAATTCAAGGATTCCTTGAGATCCTCCTGTCTGCAAAAAAAATAGCTATAACCGTGATTTCTATCATCTCCGTATGAGTCCAAAAGTTTAATGATCAGCAGTCCATTCGGATCGATACATAGTCGATCCGATCCGATGGTCCACTAAATTCGGATCTAGCCATAAGTTGGTGAACATAAGCAATTTAGGGGAGTTATGTGTTTGATCCATTTGGATGGACCAAAGGTGGGCCCCACAAACATGAGCTTAAGAAATTTTATTCTAAGCTGGAGCTTAGGAGAGCCTTGCTCATATTTTCTCTTATATATATATATATATATGAAGACGAAAATTAGATGTTAAGCTTGATCTGTCGACCGACAGAATTAATCTAGGACAGTGCTTCGACGGGTTCAAGCCGTGCCAGGTCATTGTTTTGGTGTTGTGGTAAAAGTCTCGTGTGTCATGCGTGAGAACATAAGTTTGAAACATGCGAGTAGCCACTCTGTACAAAATTATTAAAGGTTATGTCTCTCTCTAATTTAGACCCATCCAAGACCCTACTCGACGGAACCGCACTACGTATTGACCAATAAGAACCGAAATTCCCTAGGTTTTGGAAAAGCTTAATAAATGAGTTGGAGTGGGAGTGGAGGTAATGTTTCTTGTTGCCCTGGATTTTCTCTTAAATGAAAGAATTGTTGGCAGGTTATAAAATATTACTTGGAGAGCGACAATGAGTTGTTGTTGGGGTGTTGCCTTCTGCAGGCAATGAAGACAAATCAGTAGGGAAAGAAGAAAACGATACAAATAAGCAAGTCTGCCGTGCTTGACCTGGGTAGTCAATCAATCGACAAATTCTGTTGGCCCACCTGCGATACATCCACTGTGGTAAATGGTAAGATGGCCAATATTTTGTTCTTTTGCAAATGCTGGTTAAACGTTTTGGTTAACTATTCTTTTTCAATCTTATCCCCCTAATCTGGAGTAAGTAATCAGTCACTATTTTGATCCTAACAGCTTACTGAACTCGCACACTTTCGCCCCCTAAGAAGTGATGGATTGAGTCTTTTCTATCATAGGAGAAACAAACTGTAGATTCAAGAGAAGAATTTTATTCTCTTAATCTCAAGAATCAAGTAAAGAAGGTACAATATTAACTGATATGAGTGAATGGGGCGACAAAGTGAAGACAAAAATGGGCGGGAGGTCCTCTACCGTCGATACTTAAAAGAGTTTGGGTCTACAATCGTCGTGCCCAATTCTAAGACAATCTTTTTTGTAAAATTTACTATATTTATTTTAATATTACATTATTAATTCATGATATAAATGTATTCCTGTTAGTCTATTATTAACATGAACCCTAAGATCGAGGACATCATGATTATCACGTGTAGGATTTAATTAAAGATTACCTCCAGACATCCTGATGCAGAGAGCTTTCTGATCCTGCTGTCTGATGTTGATGTTGAGATCTGCCCAAGAAGACTTTAGGGAATAACTTCAGTTTCTCTCTCCTTGCCTATAAGCCTCCAGACATCCTGATGCAGAGAGCTTTCTGATCCTGTTGTCTGATGTTGATGTTGAGATCCGCCCAAAAAGACTTTAGGGAATAACTTCACTTTCTCTCTCCTTGCCTATAAGCCTTCATGTGTTGAATTTTGTGAATGAGTCTTTGTGATGGAGGAAAGACTCTTTTTATAGATGGAGAGAGGACCAAATATATTCCAATTAGGATTCCATTAGTTTTAATCTTAACCGTCCATCAAGGTAGAGTTGTTATGGAATATATCTCTTTAGGAAACCTTATATGAGTAAAAGATAGCATGTATCCTATGAAAACGGGATTCCTATAATGACCATAATTTATGGAAAGGTAAGGACTTGTGGTCTAAGTAAAAGACCTAAAAGTAATTTCCTTACAATTCCAACATACGACGATTAAAGAATTAAGAGGTGAAGTATAAGAACTTGACTTTTCTAGGATTTGATTTATAAGTGTGATCGCTATATATTGATTTTTCACCTATCCTTAACTCATTTTTCATTAAAGGAAAGATTTATTCGATGGTCACTTATTGATCTTCACCTTCGGTTCTTCCACGAGCTGCCAAGTATTCAATCGCTGGTCCTCACCCTTATCTGTGTTGATGTTCATGCTTGCGACTATCGGGTCTTTCAAGGGTCCATCCACCTTGGATAATACCAAAAAGAAAAAAAAAATATAACTAAGTTTATGAATAATTAATTCCTTAGAATTCAATTGCAGTGAAAAAAAAATGGGGAGTAACAAAAGAAAAGGGTAAAGGGATGGGAGGGTATAAACTAGAAATAAAGGAGGAATGACTTTGCAAAGAGAGTTGCTAGTACAGGAGAGAAAGAGGTTTTGAAATTGAAAGACTGTCCCTTCTTAGAACCCGGTGCTCTCTTTTATTGAGAAAGGCTAGGAATGAACAGTTTGGATGGTAATATTAATGTCCCCATCATGTGCCCATTTCTGCCAAAAAAATAATAGGGTTCGGGTGGGTGATGCTTTTGGTATGGAGTTTGTCTTATTATGCATGTACAACCATAGGATTAATTAATCACATATATTACAAATGATTAAGATTCCATAATGTTTTTCTGTGTTTCCTTATATTGCAAGTGATCGACATTCCATCACGTTGTTCTGTGTTTCCTAAAACAACCGCATTGAGTTCACTACATGTAAGACAAATAACGGATTTAACAATGGACCTGCATTGATTGATTTCGAAATTTCATTTTATTCCAACATAACAAAGTTAGAACTGTTTTGATTTTTGAAAGTAAACCTACTACAGTGTTACATATACTTCTGCTTATGAAGTTAAATTATGCAGTTGCATCCACCAGTGGGTTGTAATTGATGACTTCTCGAGCAGGGGCGGACCAGGATTTCATCTTGAGGGGGGGATAAACTTAAATAAATATTTTTTAACAAGATAGCTAATATTTTTTTCTGGACATATCTCTAACTAAATTTATTTTTGGATTTTTGATGATGTATATGAGGCATTTTTGGGAGCTTTATCTAATACAACTTTGGAAACCTTTTCATTATAAGAACACAACAACTTTAATATCTCCAAAGAATTTCCACGGTTGATTGAGCTCTGACTTTCATCATCTCCTCTAAAAGCACAAGCTTGAAATGCAAGCTATTGGACTGTATCAATCGAGGCCTCAAGTCGTAACCGATTGTTTGCAATTTGTTCAGAAGTAAAGTTGTCAAGCACTTTTTATATGTGTTGAGGTTGGTTCATCAAGTCCTCGCATGATCTCTCAGCATCTTTATGAAAAGTATTAGGACATTTTCCCATATGATTTAACAAAGCACAATTTCTTCCATCCCTAACTTTCTTTCAATTCCGAAATCCGTCAAAAGTGAATGCAATTTGTCCAGTATGTCTGATTGGCTTATGAAAGAGATAAAATGGAAGACAAAAAGCTGCATCTTTTTCTGAAAAATATTCCAACCACGAATTAAATAAATTAAACCAAGACTCTTGAAAGCTACGAGGATGAGCCGTTGATCCAGATTTCGGATACTTTGAGAGCTTCGGTTGGTATGAGACCAACCTTTATGTACTTTCGTTGAATTTCATCGCGTTGACTGACGTCATACTCTCATATCTGGCGCTGCAATCTTAGATGTCGCTCCAAAGAACCAATATCATCATCATTATTGATTTCAATTCTTTGAAGTTTTGTAGGATGATTTTCAGCAATTGGAGTTTCAACGTTAGAGGTGGCCGGTGGCCCATCAGCATCTGAGTTTGTAGGATTTTTTCTCTTGAAAAATCCATCAATTATAGATGACATTCCCATCTACAAATCAAATAAAAATCATATTTATTATAGATTTCATATTCCGTTTTGGTCTCCTTTTTTTTTTTCTTTTTGCAAACAAAATTTTTTTTTTTTTTTTGGGGGGGGGGGGGGGGGCGCACTTCTTATAAAATTAATATATGAACTAATTAAAACATATTATATATAGCGCTAATGTTTTGACATGCCTTCCCCCTAGGTCCGCCCCTTTTCTCGAGTACTTAATTATCTTTTAATTATTCATTTAATGATATTTACAATGGGCCGAGCGTTCCTTAATCATGTCCAATAGCGTCCCATTTAGTTTTTTGGTCTGATATGTTAGGCCCAGATCCAATCCACTGACCTGAAAGTCTTGGCCCGTACTCATCTGCAAAAGCATAAGACCCTTGTACTAAATATTCAGGTTCGGCTGTACCTTTTGCATACAATGGCTTAAACCAATCCAGCTCAACTATTGGGACAGAAAATAAACCAATCCCAGTATATGGGCCTAAATTCGCAGCCAAATCCTTTTAATAAAAGGAGAGCTTGAGCCTGGCCTAGGCTTGCTAGCCTCAGAGCAACCCTATCCAACACATCTGATCCAGCACAGTTCGACCCTTACTGACACCCATCATAGTAGGCTAATAATGACACCCAGCACAGTTCGACCCTCTAAAGCATTAATCGCCATTGAATTTTATCACCGTATTTTGAAATCCAGTAAATTACAGGCTATTATTGTTAGATTTAACTCAGTTTATTATAAAATCACCATTAGTGGATCTGACCCAAATACAAATCAAACTAACACAAACCTAGCTGCAATGTGTTGGTTGGGTTTGGGGCAGATACGGTTTCTTTGTATGAATTATAATGAGATACAAATAAATCTCATCAAAATAAAAATAAAAAACATGGAGTATAATTGATTTCATGGTTAAGGACGGGTATTGGTTTCTAGACTTTGACCCAAGTCAAGTTCGGGGCGGGTTTAGGTCTTTGTTTGCTTGATTCGCCCCATCCCGTTTATCTTTAATGTATCTATTAATTAGTAAATCTTTCAATGCTAAGTTATAGTAGCACAAGTGGTACTAGTCAATGCATACTGTTCTTTGGATTATTTGTTTAATTCCTATCCACTACATGAGTATTTTTTTTATAGATGAATAGAAAATCATCAATTTGGAAACTTGACCTGACCCAATTCAGTCACGGGGCAGGTCGGATATGCGCATAGAAACTGACATTCAGGATTAGTTCAAATTGGCCTAAACACAAATCTGATTCCACCTTCTACCATCCTGTTAAAGTTAATTGAAGTCAGTCAAAATTAAAATTTCAAATCACTCTCTTATTTTATATAATGGGGGAAAATGTTCTCCTATGAGTGAAGCCCTAGGGCCCGCCTGGCCCACCTTTAATTAGTCTAGCCCCTTTGACACTCTTACCCATGATCTCGATTAGGCCCTTTTTATACTCATTGAACCTTCACTCACCATGCACCGAGTTAAAAAAAAAAATTCTCTAGTTAAGACGCCATTAAACTTAATTAACAGTATTAAGTTAAGGGTTAGGATAATATGGTGGAGTTGAGTTTTTAGCTCCCCGTTGTCTATAAGGAGGCCCTTACTTCTATCATCCTCCCATTTATTAACATCCTTTTAAGTGGGTCCATGAGCTGTACTGCATATGAGCATGTAGTCTGCTCATAAGAGTGGGGGTGTAGATGTGTTGAGTTAGGCTGAGCTAAGAGATATCTGGGCTTGGATTGACTTTAGAAATACAGGCCCATCTTCGTCCCAAGCATGACTTGGGCCGAAAATGCAGGCGCTAGCCCCCCTATTTATTAAATCGGGTGGAGGAAGGCTGGGCCAAAAAGGGTTTTTTTTTTTTTTTTATCATTATTATGATCGGTTCTAAGGTTTATAACAATGGTTTAGACAAATTATTACTAAATTACTACTAGCCATTGTTTCCAATCTGGGCTTGAGACTTTCGATCACTTATTCCAAGTTTGACCGAACTAATAAATGGCCCATATAATACATCCAAGCCCGGTCAGCACAAAGCCTGGGTTGCCCAAGCAGCACTACGTTGAACATTCTCCGTAATGGATCCAAATTTTTTATATGCTTGTACTTGTAATTAGTAATGCAAACTTGAATTCACATTCGTTAATTTCAAGTGTGGCACCTCATAATCTTTGGTTTGTAGGTGGAGATTGCAGTGGATCCTCTTCACTAATGGTAGATTGTGACATTTAATAGTGGTGTTTGGATGAGACAATGAGTCTTTTCCACGCATGTTTGAAGTGTCTTAAGAAGGCTATCATGGTAAGATCCTCTCTCAACTCTAAACATAAGTCGATGGATGCTTTATGCCCTATTTGTTGTGCCAAACTAGAAGAATTAGTTAGCCATGCTCTTTTTGAATGTGACCGTGCCATAGCAGTTTGGTTTGGGTCTCATTTTAGCCTTGTGTGAGGATATTCCCGAACTCATTAGAGTCCCGGCCGAGATGCTCCATCTCAGGCCCCCGCACCAGCAAGTCCATCCCGGCAGGCTCGGTCTCGTGCTCCCGCCTTGGTCTCGGATGAGAGCTCCACGCCTCTTGTGCACAACTCCTCCACTTCGGCAGTGCACGCCCAGCAATGCCAGACTGCTCCGCTTCGGCAGACTCCACTTCGGCCAAAGCATCCAACTTCGGCCAAGTACTCCACCTCGGCGCCATTGCCAGATCTCTCTCTAGCCAAGTTAAGGTCGTTCTCGACCTCGGCTCCCCAACCTCGGCAACACATCACAATGCCAGAGCTAGCCGAGGCAGGGGCTAACAGCTGTCCTCCAATGGACGCTCAAGCATGCTACGGCACGTGCGACAAGACAAGGGCACCGCCCATAGTCCCCTAACAGATCGCCATCCACAACTCTCAAAACGCCATGACAAGGCCTGATTGGACTACAATTAAAGAAAAGTAGGCTATGATGGTGTTAGGTATAAAAAGGCAACATGACAAGACATGACACAATACATGTCAGAAGCATACAAACAGATTACACAATCTGTGAGACAGTGTGATGTCTCGCTATAGCGAGAATGACGGGAATGCCCAGTTCGGGTAGAACTCTTTAAATAGAGTTTGGGGCTGATTTCTCTTCTGATTGGAGTTTAATTAGAAGACTAATGCACGAACTTAGGCCTATAAATTGGGTGATTCTCTCAACCCAAAGAAGATACAGAAGATACACAAGAAGTTAATTATCTCTCTTGATCTGAGATTAGTATATCCTAAGAGGGATTTTCTTGTTTCTCTAGAGCCATTAAGAGATTGTTCTGAAGGGCTGCTCTAGAAGGTTTTGTTGCTTCTACTCTCTTGTAGAAGATTGATCATCTTGGTGGACAAGGTGCGAGGAGATCAAGTAAGGAGAACGGTGCACGGTGGAAGCCGTGTTAGTGGATTCTGTGCAAGAACAACTACAGTCCTGAGGTCGAGGTACAGACTGAGGTACAGGAGCTTGTGAGTATATCTTGTAAACTGTTCGTGAACTCTTGATTTCTGGTTCGTGGTTTTACTCCCGGAAAGGGTTTCCACGGTAAAATTTGTTTCTGCCTTCTTGTGGTGTGTGATCGGTAGATTTATTTGCTAGTTCTGTCTGATTGGTTTATTTCCGCTGCATTGATTGGTTAAATTAGAACTAGTAATTCATTCTAGTGGGTCCTAAAAAACCTTCAGATGGGACTGCGCCTCCCTAGTACCTGACAGAGTGGGCTATGACAAGACAGTCAACCACCCCCTTGCCTAATCTCTTCCTCTATATAAACACAAGAACAATCCACAAGCAAAAGAGGCCAACAACGACACCACACTGCTGGTATCATCTTCTTCTTCCCCAAAAATCTCCATCCTACTGTTCAGTTCTTAAACTGACTTAGGCATCGGAGAGCCCTGCGCTGCCCAAGCCAGGGTCCTCTGACCTACGCTTCTTCTTCCTTTTCTCAGGTTTCAGGCACAGGCATCGGTGTTTCTAATCTCTTTGGATAAGTCCGTGCAGGCACCCCCCTCTTCTTGTGAGTCACATTTTTTGCACTTACAAGCCTATTTACCCATAAACATCATTCATGCTATATAAAGGAGCTACCTCCCCTGTCAAAGATATCAATGAAAGAAAGATAAAAAATATTGCTAATCCCCCAGTGATTCCTAATGAGAATGATGTCATAGTCTTCTCAGATGCTGCATTTAGGACATGGACAGCTAATGGCAAGGCATCATTTGGTTTTATTTTGATCTCAAAAGGGAATATTATGTGTACATAAGCTATTCAAGGACCGAAGGTCTTCTCTTCCAAAGAGGCCGAAGTGAGGGCGGTCCACTTTATTTTGATAAAAGCGAAAGAAAAAGGCTTCTCCAAGGCTTGCATTTTGTCGGATGCCAAAGAGGTGGTTCAAGCTATTAATGGAGCATATATATGACTGGCCTATAAACTCAATTGTTTTTTATAATGAAACCATAGCTTCTAATTTTGATCATATCAGTTTTAAATTTATCCCTAGGTCTTTGAATGGTGATGCTCATGTATTAGAAAAAATGAGCGACTCCTTTCACCAAAACTTTTCTTGGCGCGGGATAGGATTTTTGAGGGCTAAGGGGAAGGGGGTTTCTTTAATGTTATGGTTTGTGGGAGGATTTGGGTTTGTATATATGCTGTCTTTGTTTTTTTTGTTAATGAATTCCCTTTTACCAAAAATCAAGTCTTTCCCACACACGAGAATATTATATTAAACACAAGGTTGTAAAGTACATAAATCTCTTTCCAGAACTTTGTTTACAGAAATATACAGTAAACTATCAGTGCTTACAGAAATTATTGTTGCTGATTCTTGCCTGGGACCACCGTCCCCTTCCTCTGATGTTTTCTTCTCCCCTGTTGTTTGGTTCTATAGTAGTTGAATTGCTGGTGATGCATGTTATGTACACATTTAATTTTTCACCCTATTTTCTTAAGAGCAAAAGAAAACTTGTAGGTTTACTTCGAAGGGAACCTTGACCCTCCAATAACTTTTTTTTTTTTTGCTGAATTGCAATTGAATTATAAGCAAAGGGAAAACAACAACCAAAGGAGGCAGCACAAGGACAAGAAAAGACAACTAAGAAAGAGAAAAGCTGAGCTCTATCTTAAAATGGGATAGAGCTGATTACAGAGAAAGAAGAAGGAGTCTAAAGAAACACTGGAAAAAGAAGAACTCATTTTGCCAAGAGAGAGTGAAGCATCCTCCAAAAAGAAATTGATAGCAGAGTCCAGAGAGGGGACTTTATTATAGATTACCTTCCAAATGCTGAAGATGGCAATGATGAAGAGGGCACCCAGACCCTTCTTTGCAAAACAAGCTATAGAAGGCTTAAGGAGATTGTTCCAGGCAAACTTGGACCAAACACAGGGGAGGCTTCTAGATCTGATGAGCTGCCAAGCAGCAGCAAAAGAGAGATGGTTGGAGTTGGAGCTTGATCAAAGCAGCACATCAGGCTCTTCAACGAGGGAGAAGGAGGCTAGGAGAGAGGAGGAGAAAGAGGCCGCCTGCTGAGGAAGATGAAGACTTGGAAGCCTCTGACTATTAGAAAAAATGTCATTCACAGAATCATAGCAGGGAAAAACAACCTCAGGAAAAATCTGCCCCAAGGAGTGCGGCCCATGCCATTTATCATACCAGAAACTAGTGCTTCTACCATCTCCCAAAATCCAGTGGCTGTTGTGAAAAATGAAATGCGAGCTTCTCTTAATAGACCTCCAAATGCAAGAGCCAAAGATTAGGGAGAAACATTTATAATATTTGGCTCTGAACCAGCTAGCCCACAGGGAAGAAGAGGAGAAAGCAGCCCAATCCAGCCCAACCGAACTGGCCAAAATCAGGTCTTTAATGCGACGAAGACCCAGCCCACCTTCAGACTTAGTCTGACAGATTGAATGCCAATTTAGGAGGCTCCTCTTGACTCGATCAAGGACCCCAGACCAGAGAAAGTTTCTCATCTATCTCTCCAAGAAGTTACAAACTGACCTAGGACGAGGGAGCACAAGAAGGATGTGGATA
Organism: Litsea cubeba; assembly: GCA_012931725.1. Taxonomy (NCBI): domain Eukaryota; kingdom Viridiplantae; phylum Streptophyta; class Magnoliopsida; order Laurales; family Lauraceae; genus Litsea; species Litsea cubeba. Next base: position 122,103,713 of record CM022947.1, on the reverse strand, counting down.
GGGAGGCTTTGGAGCACATGCTTGACCAGGATGACTCTCCCAGCAAAGGAAAGCAAATTACTTTTCCAACCAGCAAGCTTATGCCTAAAAGAATCCTTTAAGCTCTCAAAGAACTGAGCTTTGGGGCTGCCAATGAATAGGGGAACTCCCAGGTATTTAGCAGGAAAGAAGGCTTGAGAAATGTCTAAGGATCTCAAGGTTTTGGCTTTAAAGGACTGCCTGCTGTTGCCAAAAAAGACATTACTCTTCCTTAGGTTGAAATGCTGACCAGCTGCCGATTGGTAGGCTTCCAAGACACCCTTGATAGCTTTGATACTCCGAGGAAAAGCTTGGAAGAAAAGAAGGATGTCATCAACAAACATCAGGTGACAGACAGATGGAGAGCCCATCCAATAACTTAATAACAAGTTGCGAGAAGATAAGATATCTCTTTCATTAATCTCCGTCATCTTTAAATACAAGATGCATGCACTTATAACTATCACAATTTGACTCACTCTCTATAACTAACACCACAACTTCATCCACTGCTTACAGTCCTACAAATAACTGCACCCACTACTCACATTTCTACAAATATGAAAACTACTCATACTAATATGCAAACCAAGTAACCAACTAACCCCCCAAGGACTCATTGCTTTCCCCGTGACCCAAGAACAACTACCCATACCTCATGGGTAACTCCTCATAACCAGGGGCGGACCCAGGATTTAATCTTGGAGGGGGCCAAACTTAAATAAATATTTTTTAACAAATCAAGATAGCTAATATTTTTTTTGGACATATCTGCAAGTTCAAGCATGATAAATATATTAAAATTAAAGACTAAATTTCGCATTAAAAATAAACCAGGATCTAGCCACTACTACCAAAAGGACATTTTATATCGGTTGCAAAAAATACCTTATATCGGTTTTAATTATAACCGATATAATATCTTCAGTCAAGGTTTTTTATATCGGTTAATGTTTTTTTTATATCGGTCAACTTTTTTTTATATCGGTTACACAGTAACCGATATAATAATCTCTATATATAATATCAGTTAGCATATATGTGATATAATAATCGCTACATTTTATATCGGTTATTATTAAACCGATATTATATAGATTTCAAAATCGATATTAATTATGAAACCACTTTTCTTCAATTTTTTCTTCCCACTCTGTTTTTCCCCTCCCGCGCTCTGCCCACCCCTTTTCCCCTCATTCTTTCTTATCTCCTCTCATCTCCATCGTCGCCCATGGCTCAGTCTCTCCGGACGATCTCTCTCTCTCTCTCTTAACTCGATCTCTCTCCGTCACGTCGATCTGAACCTCGCATACCGGTCTCTCTCTCAGCTAGATCTCTCTCTCAGCAGTCTGCCAAAACCCTACCTTCATCTCCAAAACTCGTCCCAGGCTCCCAGCGACAGACCTTCATCTCCCTCACATTCGTGGCTTCTTCTTCGCTACAGGCATCTCTCTCTCTCTCTCTCTCTCTCTCTCTCTCGATCTCTCGATCTCTCTCTCTCTCTCTCTCTCTCTCTCTCTCTCGATCTTTACCCTTTCTGATGCGGTTTCTCACTCTCTCTCTGCTTCGTTTTCTCTTCTTTTACAACGTGATCGCCGATCAAGCCTCGCAGAAGACGCACAGACGCTGCTGTTCGTCACTGAGGAAGAAACCTGCGAGGAGGATTCGGAATCCACACTAGTTTCGTTCTCTAGTTGATTGTCGCTGTCGCTCCACCATCACCGTGGAAGAGACCTGAGAATCCTAGAGTTCATTGAAGAAACAGAGGACCAGGCTCTTTGTAGCTCTGTGTGAATCCTTCCCCTCTTGACAACAAAGACGAATCTAATTGCAGGTGATTGATTATTCTTGTTGAATCTATTATCCCAGGCTCTATTATTCTTGTTGAATCTATTATTCATGTGAGCTTGAATTCTTGGTGGTGTTATTTTCTGTTCTTGGGCTGAAATCTTTGTTGGGTTTGCTGAGGCAGAAAGACCCTAACCTGCTTCGACTTCGACTGGGGCTGCTGCTTTGGTCTCAACCGGGATGTTGCTTCGACTGGGTGCTTCCTGCTAGTGCTGCTGGTGCCAGGTGTTACTACTCCTCTTCTTCCCTTTCGCTTATATGTTTTTTCAATCGTTCATTGCCCTAGTAGAGATGAGATGCCAACGAAAAGGGGGTTTTTCAATGTTGGGGCTACTGGGCCAGCTGATGCACAGATGCAGCCATGGCAAAGAAAAGGCGCCCACTACATGTTTGATAAAAGGCGAATATGAGCCTCAGTACATATTTTGCTTCTTTTTTTTTAGAACTTTGATGAGTAGGGTTTTGGCATAAAAGTAGTGGGAAGAGGAGCACTGTAGGATTTTGATGATCTTGATCAATAAAAATGTTCCAATAATTTCCAATAACTGGCATTATAGTCTAGGTGGGGGTGTGGAATGTAGCTTCTCAAATGTAAATTAAGGTACTAGATTTTAGGGATAATTGGTTTTATGGGTTTGTATGATTTGCTTGGAGTGGAAGATTTGAGGTGGGAAGATCAAATTTTTATGGAATTTGAAATAGGGTTTTGGGGATATGTATGATTTTTCTTTTCTTAAGTGTTGGAAAAGGGGACTTGTGTGAAATGTGTTTCTATCACTTATGGCAAGACTGCATAAAAATATACTTCCATCTTGGAAAATGAAATTATGGATTTCTTGTTTGTGGAGTCCTTTGCTTTCACTCTCTTTTGTCCCCTGTTCTTGTTTTCTATTGAAGGATGAGCTGTTGTGGGGAGCTGCATGATTGCACAAAGCTACCATTACCCTAAAGAAACTCAGAGCTATTGCAAAAGGACAGGTATTCTATTTACCTTCCCTTGTTCATTTATTCATTTTCTTCTTAAAGATAAGTAAAACAAGTGTTATTAATACTTAGTTTTCTATTTTGCAAATTCCTAACATTTGTAAGACAAAAAGTTTTCTATTTTGCTTCAAATTGCAATAATTTATGGACATGGATTATTCTATTTCAATTTTAGGCGCCGTTATCACCACAGAAGCCACCAGATTTTAGGAAGCAGAGCATCTCTTTTCCCCATTTTTGAAAGTTTGAGGATCTTAACTAAGATTTTGTGATGTTTAGTTCAGACTCTTACGACCAAAATTTTGTGATGCTTAGCTCCAAAGTCTAGGTTGGAGTTGAGGTTGCTCTTTTTTATGGTTTTATGTTTATGGACAGATGTCATCAAGCATGCAAATCACCTCAATGTGTCTTTGTTCCTATTACTCATGTTCGATATGTGTCTGCATAATCATATTTGATGTAGGACAGTGTATGCATAGGTCTGATTGTTGTAGGAATAATTTTGGTCCATAGTGATATCTATTACCCTTATAATAAAAAAAGGATAGTGTCGTGCTTAAGCTGTACACATAGTGGACCCCACTTTCAACTTAGATCTTGTCATGGCTGCTTACTATTTCTCTACACCTCTGCTGAAGCCCACTTAGTTGCTGTCCCCAACCCACATCCTCTTTTTCTCTCTGCCTTTTGCTGGTTGATATTTCATTTGCCATCACTAAAATCACTTTCTGATGTTTTGGTGTAGACTTTTTCAGAAAAATCTGAAAACCCATGTTAAAGAGTTTTTTTTTGCAATTTGGTAAGTATGTATTAAGAAAAGGGCAAAGCCCCTAGAGGGAAGATTACAACCAAAAGATGGAGAACAGAAGGCGCCCAAAACAGCAGGGGCAAAGGATAAAAGAAAAGAAGCCAAAGACATTGGCTAAGAAAGAGCTAACCTGCCCTTAAAATAAATGCAGCAAAGCTCCTCCACACAAAAGAACAGCTGAATTAAGGCTAAACCAACTTCACCGACAAAAGGAGATAGAGCTAAGTACCAATCCAGCCATCAGCAGAAGATACTACAGTGCCTCATCACCATAAGACAATGAGGCACCAACTACTGAAAAAAGAAAGCTCCCTGGAGAAAACGGAACTCTGCTAAGCCAACCAGCAACAAGGAGAGAATGATAAGAGAAAATGCAACACCCAATTCGGATCAGCAGGACAGGGGAAGGCAGCCGAATGTCAGCAGCTACTCCACATGAAAGAGCTCCCCTTATAGCACTCTCATAAACCTCCCAGAACTTCTACTAGGCTAGACGAAGAGAGAGGCAGTAGCTAAGCCAGAGCAGAAATAGAGTTACTGAGCTGAACTGAGCTGAGAATGCACTGTATAGAGATATAGAAATGGTAATGGTTTTGGCATCTCATTTGGCATCTCATTTTACATGAGATGCCATTACCAAAACATGTACATGCATTTTCAAAACTCACATCTGCTACTGTTTGTGTTCTTATTTGTTAAACAATGAGATGCCACATTGACAAGAGAAAGTTGTAGTAAGCTCTATAGCACAGAAGCATATATATATATATATATATCAGTGAAAATAGAAACATGGTTCTCAGTTGTTAAATAGTGAATTTTCCAAAATATAAATAAAAAATCTAGTATTCATACTTATGTCCGTTATGCTTCACAAACTGTCCATGCAACATTTTTTTTTTGTTTGAACTGTAACAGAAATTATATTGAAAAAGGAGAAGAACACAAATCCACAAGCGAAAAACAAAAGAACTAGATTGGAGGGTAAATGAGCTAATAGCCTCCAATCAAACAAAGAAAGCATCAGATTACAAGGAAATCATGCACAAAGGGAAACTACTGGGAAGCCCCACTCTTGGCCAACACATCAGCTTCCTCATTCTCTGAGAGGAGAATATGCCTAAACTCCATATATAACTCTGCAGATAGGAACTTGATTTTGTTAAGATAAAAATAGAACTTCCATACGCCTTTAGTTGCATTGGACACCCAAGAGATAAGCATTGAGAGAATCACTTTCCACTATCAAAGTGATAATGAAGTGATCATTCTCTAGCAGATCATGATATCAATGACCTGATGGGAATAAAAAAAAGCACGCACATAAATGTTCGAGAGGAGAAATAGATAGTAGTACGGAAGAGAGGTTCATCAAGAAGGACCACCATCCAGAGTTTCATTATAGGGGTAGAAGTTCTGCTAAACATTATATAAATTCTGGATATAAGCATCATAGAGGAATGACACTAAATTCCCTTTCCGTTAACTGGAGCAAAATCTTTAAGCAACCTATTGAAATAAAGTTGCACCATACAATCCAGGGGTGTAACACGATGAAACAAAGACGATCCAAGTACTAGGTGGAAAAGAAATAATAGAAGCATGAGTTGGACACTCAATTAAAAAGGAGGTAAGAGTGCCCGAAAAAATTAAAAACTGGAAACTCATTGGTCAACCAGAAAACTCAGATTAATAGACTACATGTGAGATTTCCAAACTTAAATGTGGTAGGTTACTTGAAAATAAAAGGAATGAAAACAATTGCTCGCTTGGAAAGAGATTATCATCCTGGACCAGATGATCTGAAACTATCCTTGAGCCAGGAGTTTTACTTGTAGCTTCCCTATTCCAGAATTTCATGCCATTGATTTGGTGGGCAGCACCAAGCATAGACCATGCTCTTTAAAAAGCCCAAATTAATAAATCTTATCCAATACTTTGACCCTTTTCCATTGAATTTTAACCATTTATGTATTTATTGCTTCCATTTGCAGGCCACTGAATGAGAGGCCAACATTACTTGATTGCAAAACTATCATAGTCAGGTCTATAACTGGCAGAAGCAGTTAACTCTGCAATCTTGATCACTAAACCATGGGAACAGTTGAATACACTCAAGGTTCGAGGATATTATACATATCCATGATTATCATGGATAACCCCGCAATAGAAAAGCTCATTAATAAATTGAAAACCTCAGAAAATCCCGAAAACCCTATTTCAAATGTAACATGAAGTTGCCATTTTACATGGTTTTGAAATGGTAATGGTAATGGCATCTCATTTTACATGAAGTTGGATGTGTAATGGTTTTGAAAATGCATGTACATGTTTTGGAATGTGTGTATTGATTATATGAACAAAGGTTGAAAGTTGTGGAGTGGAATTAGATGTTACAATTTATTCATATGTTGGATTTGAACTGAAGTTACAGTTATTTTCTACAAGTTACAACTTGTTAATGGTGGAGTTTGCTGCAGGTGGGTGTGTGCAAGGTGGTGCAGCAGGTGGACTGTGCAGGGTGGTGCAGTAGGTGGGCTGTGGGTGTGTGCAGGTAGTGGAAGAGGAGAAATTTCTCTTTTCCTTTTCTTTTCGATTTTTTTTCTAATGTAGCTCAAAAGATTATAGCATCTGTGGTATTTCATTCTGAGAAATAAAATATTCAATTATGAACTTGTGTTCTTTTATTTTCTATGAGATGGATATGATTCACTTATATAAGTAGCTGATGTAGTGGGCCATCACGTTCATGAATACTCCATATAAATCACATTCTTTTGTTTTTTTTGTTTATATATAGTTCAACTTTTTGTACATCCCATGGAAGACAATGTAGATACTATATATATACAATATTTCCATAGAGATTTGTCTAGTCAAGCTTTATGTTAATTATTAGTTATGATCATTAGCAAAGTTTGTTAGACACATGGATACTGTGGATCTTTAGAATTCATCATAGAGTAACTTTGCTTAAAGATCTATTGCCTTGTGATTTATTTTTGGTCTTGAATGTGTTTTTTTTTTTTTTTTTTTTTCTTTTTTTTTTTTGTTTCAAAGAATGCCTACTATCACTATTTGCATTTTATCAGATGCTGCTTATTCTTTGTTTACATTCTTCTCTCTTTCTAATTTTTATCAAATTGCACCTGTTTTTTGGTGTGTGTGGTGGGTGTTGGGTAGGGGATTTCCTTGCATTGAAGTGCTAGGGTCAAATGGTGTATGACTGATGACGAGTGGTGAATGACTTTGTAGTGTGTTGGGGCATTGGGTTGTTTATATGAAGTATTTTTTTGTCATGTACAGGTACTAGCAGGTTGTAAAAAAAAATTACATATCACACGTACAGGAGAGACTATGCCGAAATTTTGAGAAAATCTTTCCAGGTACATCCCATGTTTTTTGGGTCTACAAAGATGTGAACCTTTTCTATGAACCATTGTATTTCGTTTAAGCTGTGTTTGATTGCATATGGTGGCTGTTTTTACCAGGAAATCTCATTTTACTGTATAGTTCTTCATGCATGAGATAGGAAGCATATATATATATTAGCTAGGCTTCTCTTGCAAAGTATTGATCGATGAAGTGATTTATGCCTTATAGCTCCATTTTTCATTGGAGAACTAATCGGGGAAGCAACGGTACATGGAGGCATCATATGCCACATGGTACATATATACATGCTTTTGGTTTTTTTGTTTATATATAGTTCAACTTTGGTACATCCGATGGAAGACAGTAAAGATACTATATATATATACACAATATTTCCATAGAGATTTGTCTAATCAAGCTTTATGTTAATTATTAGTTATGAACGAGGACTAAGCGGTCGTTACATGGAGGCATTATGCATGTAGTTCTCAATACATAATTTTGTCTTTCTTGCTTTAGTTTAACTTAGCTTGTTAAGTTGTACAGTACATGGAAGTGAATGAACTACCTATACTATACTATGCATGTGTATATATGTACATAGAAATTAATTTGTTTATATATATATACAAAGGTTTTTATTGTTTAGATGTTAGTATTTTGAGGTATATTGCAGGTTTTTTTATCACTACAAGAAATCTAGGCTGTTGTGATGAAATTTGATGACGAAATTTTTTTTTTGTCTTAAAAGAACACCCAAAGAGGACGAAATATAAATTTTGTCGTTTTTTTTAATTTTTTTCAAAAGTATAGGAGATGAAAATAAAATTTCGTCTGCAAAAATAAGGCGCCAACTTCATTTGCATCGGCGCCAATTATTTTAGCTCATTGGAGACGAACATTTTTGTCACAAAATATAAAATTTATTTGCGACGAACGTAATTCGTCACCAATAAGGATAAGTTATGGAAGACGAATATATTTCGTCATCAAAATAAGGCGCCAATTTCATTTGCATTAGTGCGAATTATTTTAGCTCATTGGAGACAAACATTTTTGTCACAAAATATAATTTTTTTTTGTGACGAACGTAATTCGTCACTAATAAGGATAAGTTATAGCAGACGAAAATATTTCGTCACCAAAATAAGGCCCCAATTTCATTTGCGGTGGCGCGAATTATTTTAACTCATTGGAGACGAACATTTTTGTCACAAAATATAATTTATTTTTGCGACGAACGTAATTCGTCACCGAGAAGGATAAGTTATGGAAGACAAAAATATTTCGTCACCAATAAACACTCCATCATGCCGTTTCATCTTTCTGTTAAATGGGCGACAAATATATTTTTGTCTCGGAAGAATAAGCTGTGGGGCAAATTATTTTAGTTGATTGGAGACGAACATTTTGGTCACAAAATATAAAATTTTTTTTGCGACGAACGTAATTCGTCACCAATAAGGATAAGTTATAGAAGACGAAAATATTTCGTCACCAATAAACACTCCATCATGCCATTTCATCTTCCTGTTAAATGGGCGACAAATATATTTTTGTCTCGAAAGAATAAGTTATGGGGTGAATTATTTTAGCTCACTGGAGACGAACATTTTTGTCATAAAATATAATTTGTTTTTGCGATGAACGTAATTCGTTACTAATAAGGATGAGTTATGGAAGACGAAAATTTTTCGTCATCAAAATAAGGCGCCGATTTCATTTGTGTTGACGCGAATTATTTTAGCTCATTGGAGACGAACATTTTTGTCACAAATATAATTTGTTTTTGCGACGAACATAATTCGTCACTAATAAGGATAAGTTATGGAAGGCGAAAATATTTCGTCACAAAAATAAGGCTCCAAGTTCATTTGCAGTGGCGCCAATTTCATTCGCACTTGAGCATATTCCTCTCTCACAAGTATTGCTTTGGAAAATCCTTTAAAATGACTAAAATGGCCACCACAGGCCCCAACGTCTATTCTGCTTGCCCCCCCCCCCCCCCCCCCCCCCCCCCAAACCCATTCCCAATCCAACGCCCCTTTTCCAAAACCCATTTCCCCCTTTGTCCCTCCATCTATCCCGGTCTCTCTTTTCCAACACCCTTTTCCCCCTTTTCCAAAACCCTTTTCCAATATCTCCCACCCATTGTCTCAGGCATCAGCCCCATGGCCCATTGGCCCGCATCAATCATCATAACCCTCCATCATGCAACTGCCATGTATCCTTTTACTTGTATTGCTTTCTTTTACAGTGCTGTTGACCATTTTAAGAAGCAATTTGATTTGCTTACCTTGAGGAGAACTATGGTAATGATGCTCCAGGTGCCTCACCTGAGAGGCAACATGCATCTTTACCGAGGTATATGCACTACTAAAAAATAAAAATTTTATATCAGTTTTAAAAATCCCTTAATATCGATTATTAGTAAAATCGATATAATGTGCTGCTCCAAAATATCTTATATCAGGTTGCTACTTTCAGATATTGGGTGGACTTAAACCGATATATTAAGGTAACTATTTCGTATCACAAATATTTAAACCGATATAATACTTTAGAATTTTCATATCACAAATATTTAAACCCATATAACACTTTAGAGTTTTTAATATCGGTCGCTAACCCCCCACTTTTTCTTTTTTCTTCCCACATTTTTTCCCCTCCCGCGCTCTGCCCTCCCCTTTTCCCTCTTATCCCTCACTCATTTCTTTGTTTCCCTCCGCGTGAATCTCATCTCCTCTTAGCTCCATCGTCTCTTAGTCTCTCCGGATGATCAAACCCAAACCCAAACCCTAACCCTAACCCTAGAAAAGAAAGCAGCCGACGACTTCAGGCCCAGGGCCGTCGATCCTATTCAAGGTTGGTGTGTATCTCTTTCTGGTTTCTCCGGCTTCTGCATCCGTTTTGGCTGCGATTCAAGGAGAGAAATAGAGAGAAGAAAAAGGAGAAAATGGGGAGTTTGGGAGCGATATTGAAGCATCCAGAAGATCTTTTCCCTCTCTTGAAGCTGAAAATCGCAGCCATTCATGCGGAGAAGCAGATCCCTTCCGAGCCCCATTGGTCCTTCTGCTACACCTTGCTCCACAAGGTCTCTCGCAGCTTCTCTTTCGTCATCCAGCAACTTCGTCAGGAGCTCCGAAACGCAGTACGATTCGATCCGATTCTTTTTGACCCACCTTTTTTTATCCCTGTTTTGATTGAGTTTGAGGTCTTGGTTCTCTTCACAGATGTTGAAAATTTTTATTTTTGTTCTCTCTATCTATGTCTTTGTACCTATTTCAACCCCATTCCAGTCTTCCAGATCTCGATTGACTATAGAAATTATGAAAAATCTGATTCTTTTTCTTTTGCATTGAGAACCGAATATTGAATATCAGACGGTTCCCATCCACCTACCGGATGAATTTCAGGTCATGACTTGTTAGCCGTGTTACCTATCATATTAATGGTCTAGACCACCAGACTTCGAGATCTGGACATGTTCTAAAGGTTCATCTGGCAGGGCTAGATGTGGATGGGTAGTGCTAGCAAAATATTTCCCATTGAATAGTACTAACCATCTGAGCTAGGACATACAGATGAAGCAGATGATTATTACCATCGAGTGATAACTCCACTGCTTTCATGGGTAGGACAGTCCGATAGACACTAAAATTGAACCATTGGATTAGTATTCGTTCACTGTGAATGAATCCTCATATGAGTACCATCATGGGCAGACTTCTGCCTCCAATTATACACATTGGATGATCCTTCCCATTAGATTGATGGGCCTTTTCCTTGCTCAATGCTGACTGTTGTTATTCTTTGCTGCTGTCCATTTGTTTATTTCCACACTAATGGTTAAGATTGTCTACAAAATAATATTTAATCCAGTGGCTAATCCTTAGCGGGACACACTTGATGAGTGCCCCATCCCATTAAGGCATTGACCATCAATCAACATGTCCTGATTTTAGTTTGATGTACCAGATGACTGGTGCACCATACTTTGGCCAGGTTTCCCTCATTCTCACGTGTCTTGCTATATTCTCCACTTATGCCCCATTTCTACCAGCTATATAATTTGGTGCTCTGTTTTTCCTTTCTTCCTGCAGGTGTGCATTTTCTATTTGGTTCTCAGAGGCCTTGATACTGTTGGTTAGTTCATATTGCTGACTCCTCTTTATGGATCTCATTATTATTGTTGTTGTTGTTATTTTTTCTTTCTATTACGCTGTGAAGTTCTTTGCATGTGCTGTTCTATTTCATATTCTAGCAGGCCTCAATAGTTATGCTAGGGGCTATGCGGTTTTTCAGCCCCTAACATCATGCACACTCATGCCCCTTGAATAGGCACATAAACCCATTCGAATTAGTACAAATATTAAAAAAAATGCGGCTTTGCTTGGAAAGTTGCTGGTCATGCACTCTGTTTGCTCTACTCCATAAAACAGAAAGAAGTTATGATTCATTGTTGTAAGTCAGTTCTGCTGAAGGTATTTCGCTAACTGAAATTCTACCATTATAATTCTATCTCCGAAATTGAAGTCGTTTGATGAACTTAATGAAAATGATGTAAGTAGGTTTCCCATCTTAGGGTTTAATTCTATAAAGGGAGAGTGAAATTGCCATGAATATTTTGAGTGAAATTGCAATCTCACAGGTGGTGCAGGGTAAGTGCAGGTGGTGCAGGGGAGGCGGTGCAAGGTGTGTGCAGGTGGTACAGGGTGAGTGCAGGTGGTGCAGGGTGAGTGTAGTGGCTATGCAAGCCGGGTGGTGATGGCAGTGCAGTGGGTGGTTGTGAGGGAGAGTAAGAGAGGAGGAGAAAGAGAAGGGAAAGAAGTTGGTGTTTGTGGTGTTGGGCTTTCTGTAACATTTCTCCCTTTCTCTCTTTCTACAGAAGAATAGAGGAAAAACAGAGGAAGAAGACCCATTTCAATCTGTTGGGTTTTCTGTAGAAACGTCTTTTTGCACGAATAATCCTCAAGGTAAGCTCTAAAACCCTAATGGGTTGCTAGCTTTTTGATTGATACATGTAGGAGAATGTCAAAGTTATCATTTTGATTGATCTCTCCTTTGTTTTTTTATTGGGTTTTTAATGTTCTTTCTTTCTTTGTGTTTTTCTGTTCTAAAATTTAAAACCTGTAGCTTCTTATGGCAAGAAACCAAGGGTTTTAGGTTTGGATATTGCATTTACTTGGTTTTGGATTTGAATTTCAGGCGGATTCTATTTTCTGAGGGCATCCAGACGAGATTCTCATCTAAAGTTGAGATCTTTTTTGAAGCAGAGAATTGGGTTTGTGGTTTGGTGGGGTTTAAGTAGATATAAGAGGTTTTGTTTGGGTTTTGGAGTTTTAGGAAGGCAACATATGAATGTTCTTCAAGCTTGATTTTTTGTCTTCTCTTTTCTCACCTATGTGAAGGGTTCACTTCAGGTGAGATTAGGTCCTGTAATATGATTTAACTTCAGTTTTATTTATTTATGTAATATGATTTATCTTTTCTTGCTTTTTTATATTTGATAAGTAATATATGTGGAAGGGAACGAAGAAGAGGAGGAAAAGAGGAAGAAGAAATTTGTGAGAGGAAGAGCAAAAGAAAGTTGCTTCCATTTTCTTGTATTGGAAGATTTCGGTTTTAAATTTAGAATGTTTGAAAGCTTGGTGTTTTGGCTATGAGGATTTCTGTTGCTTCCATTTTCTTGTATTAGAAGATTTGAAAGACTCGAAGAGAGATGAACAGTTAGTGCAGATAAACTCAGTTTAGTTGGAAATCAAGGTTCGTGTGTTTGGATCAGCTGAGGTACATGTAAGTGACAGTTGGTGGTCTGTTGTTTTGTTTGCATATCCAATTGCATGTAAAATGATTGAAGAGCAAAAGGTTTTGCTCTGAGGATCCAAACAGGGGGGCTCTAGGATGCTCAGTTTGTTGAATTTTGGTGTTCTGATTTAATTTCTGTTGATTTTAACTTTTTTATGGTTGTATGGATTTTGGTGTTCTGATTTGATTTCATCTATGCAGAGGTCATCATTGGTGGAAAAGTCCAGGCAGAAGCCTCAGGAACGAATAAGGGCGCCTATTGAGTGACAACTTCTGTGGATGGTCAGGTTCTTAGTGCACCATCGGTAATTTTCTATTTCTTCTGATTTTTTTCTTATTGTTTTAATTTGATGTATTTTGTAACTTCACTCTCTCTTTGTTACAAGTTGAAAGTTGCCAATAGTGAAAATTGTGTCCAACGTGATGGAAGGTGGAACTACAACAACAAGATTATTATTTTTTTCATTTTTTTATACCTTTCATTGTGTTATATATAATATAATTGATTCTCATGTTGACTTCGTCACTTTGGTAGAGATTATTTTCACCCATACAGATTGTAAATTGGGCTATAGTTAATTTTTTTGTTAGATGCAATACAAGCCATCTTTCTCGAGAGCTTATTAATTGTGGAAGAAACAAGGGCATTGTAAGTTATGTTATCATGTATAACAGCCTATTTGCTTCACAGGGCACTGTGTTTCATCCTTAGCAACAACATTTATTGATTTGGAGAAGCAATGGATCCCATCTTTAAAAGATCATTCGATTATATCAACTGCAATTGTTGGTTCTTTGGCATATATAGGTGCCATAGGTCCACCTATACAGGTCAGACTTCATATATGTAGGGGTAAATCAACCTTCATATTATGAATTTTTTGGATTTTTTTTTGTAAACATACCCCTTATTTTGATGTTTGAAGATTTGTAACCATTGCCCATTGGTTATGAGGATAACACCCAGCGCACCCATCCACTCGTGCACACATGAAAATCTGTTTAAAACTATGATTTGGGCATTACTTAGATATAAATGACAGGTTTAATGTTTTCTTTCAATTCTAACAATTCAAGATTTCGAATGACTGGTATTTTTTCCCGTTCTGGCTTTTGTTTATGCCTGGTATTTTTTGGATTTCTCAGACTCAAAATAATGGGACAAAACGGCCTTATCGCTGATGAGGTGGATGCTGGGGATGGTGGGCAAGTAAGGTCTCTCACTTTTTAATTGCTTGAAGGTTACCATCTGGATTTATTATTAATACTTTTTTTAAGGTATGTTGGATATCAGATGGGTTTTCTCCATTTGGTTCTCTCCATGAAAAATTCGAGTGGAGGTGTTTTTTAACTCAATTATTTGCAGGATGCTAATTTGGATTCATTTGGAGACACATAGTAATAGTTTATGATCTTACTTGATGGTTTCTCGCGACCGGACTGTTTTGAGAGAATTTGGCATTATAAATGAGTTTTTTGTTTGAACTTTTGTTTACTATAATGCTGTTGTAGTATTGAACCTGCTGCTCTTAGTACCTTCGAATATAAGCTGACCGGGTTCGGATTCAGTAAAAAGTGAACCCGGACCCAGACTGATTAAATGTATGCAGAACCTGTGCCCGACTCTGGACCCAACTCAAAATTAATACATAACATATTAAACACATAATATCAATTTATATTTTGTACAATAACCTCGTTAGCGCTAGGTATTTGATACATATCAGTCAGGTCATCAGATATTTGGGGCATGGACCCAAGCTGGACCTGGACCAGGTCATCAATTGAGTTCAAAAAGAGAGTCCAGTCCATACAGGAATTTTCAGGTAAGAACACATTCAATAATCATAGATCCATAGACATTATATCAGTATCTCTGTCTCTCTTGATCCAATCTACTGTTCTATTCTCGTATTTCATTTCCAGCCATGAAGTACTCCTGTTAGCTATGTTTCTACAGAAGATCATTGCTGGATTATATTTTTGGCAGCTCCATATTCAGTGAGCCTCATTAGATTCTGTCAGCTCATTTATGGATATATCCCTGCATGAAACATTTGTTTTTACTATAGCATTCTGTTTCTACAGAAGATTAATGCTGGATTATATCTTAGGCAGCTCCATATTTTAATGAGCTTTAGTAGAATCTGCCAGCTCATTTATGGATAGCTCCATGCATGAAACAATTGTTTCCACTATAGCATCCACAGGTAAATGTGAGCAAGCATTCACGTTTCACACCCAAGTTGAAAATTAGGACAGACTGTGTGTGGAACTGTGGAAATGAATTTATGGAACAACATAGACAAAAACCTACACCAATGAAGTCATTTGAATGATGCATCTTTTACCATCAAGAAACCTGCACCAATATGTGGTTTGAAGAGAAGGGTTTGTTACAAGGGCTGTTGTTTTCTTCAATCTAGTGGGGTTTGAAGAGATGGGTTCTTTGGGTGGAGAAGTTGTGAACAAGAATGCAATGTGGCTATATCCAAAGGTTTTTCTTCATTGTAGTTGTGAAAACAAGAAGTTGTTTTCATTTACAACATGATACAATTACTCAATGGAAGCCACTGTATCCTTTGGCCTCTCTGACATTTTTTTTTCTGCTGAATTAGTCTACTTACTGCTCTAGTTTGTATGACATGATGTCCATATTCAGACAATGGAAAAGACATGGAAACCTTCCATTACAAGGTAAAGAAATAAAATGCCACTCTTAGATAATGAAAGGCCTCATTTTTCCGAACATTCTTTTTTGAGATGCATGATCTTCATTGCAGACTGCATTTACTGGGGAGACCAAATCATATTAAGCTGAATCAAGAAATGATAAACTTGCTACGATTCACAGCTTCTTTCTCTGCTCTCACCTTTTTTTTTCTTCTCTCGTGTTTTATGTGGGAAGATGAGACAAGTTGCCAAAGGGTGGTCTTCAGTACAGTATGAGTGAGAAAAGAGAGACTGTTGACAATGCTCTCTCTCTCTCCATACAAGTAGAAGAAGAAAATATGATCTCCACATATCCTTCATTGTACTTGTGATGGATGTGCCTAAGCTTCTTCTTTTGTCTCATGTCATAGTGAAGTGAATTACACTAATGGATGTCAAATTTGGGTGATCCAAGGTGCCGGAAGAATTGATTTCTGGATTGAAACAGGGGTGTGTGGGAATTTGAATAAAGTCGGGGCAGTGAGCAGCCTCTTTATTCCAAGTCTCAATTTCCTTAATTTCAGTTATAAACTTCCAAATATCCCGCACTGAGTGTTTCGAGATATTTACTACTGATGGCCATTAGGTCTGACTACTACGGTGTATTATATTATGGGTGGGGCTCAGCATCTCTGTACATGCAGATCAGTCTCGAGTATCATGTGATTAGTTTCTTTGTGAACAGGAACATCTTTGGTCGGATTGTATCATCATTCTTGCAATTTGCAACATTAATCTAGCTATCATGTAATAGTTTAAGAAAAAGGTTTCTTATAGCATCTCTGTTAATGGCTAGGCATGTTAGCCATGTGTAAATTATTCACAATTTTATCCAATGTACCTTCTGTATATTTGGGTGTCTGTTATTGATAAATTTGATTGTTAGTGTACTGATAAACAATGCAACCTTTTGGAATAAGGACTTGATTTCAAAATCTGTGATGCAGGTTTGCTGTCTCTCTTTTTGACACCTGATAATGTGATCTCTTCATGCTTCATCAAAATAATTTATAGCAGATGACTTTTAAGTAGAAACTTTTAAGTTTAATGCAAGCTAGGAAAGAATCATAAGAAAACCGATTAATTGTCTAGTGTGTTTGTTGTATGGAAGCCATATTTGAAATCACCATATGCAGATGCATCCGCACTTCTCTGCTTCAACCAATAAAATTGCCGCTGTAATAGCTCTCATTATGGATTTTTTTGGTCCTTTAGTTCACTCTGAAATGTGCTTGTTTTGCAGGTGCAAGTCTTGCAACTACCAAATTACTTCAGATGATTTAGAAGATTGGTTGTATATGCAGTTGGCAGATACAACACACCTTTTGCATGGAGTAGTGCATGTCAATGGCTATGGTCACCTTCTTAGAATTAATGGAAGGGAAGGTGGCTCCAAATTTCTGTCAGGATGTCAGTTGCTATCATGTTGCAAATTGGTGAGAATGCTTCTTATCATAATGTAAGTATTTCTAACTTACCTAGATTGTTTGCCCTTTTTCACTCTTACAGGAGTTTTCTGTTTGCTTTTGTTTGTATGGTCCAATTAGTTGGTTATTTTATGGAGCTTCATCTTTCTATTAAAAAATTCATGGATCTCGACCTTGCTTGTATTCTTCATTTTTTATGCCATGTGCTATAGTACCCTGTTATGTTAAGGTTTTCACTTTCAATTTTATGGAACACTTTTTATTTCTGCTTTTCTTTTTTTAGATTATATAAATGATCTATGTATTTGGTAAAAGAACTAATAAAATCTCTATTACTAAAGATGGGTGGGTGTAAAGAAATGAAGGATACATGCAACAGCAAAAGCTGCCGAGGCCATGAAGTTAATATTATGCACTTCTCCATTGGAAATTAATGCTATTCCAAGGCGACTTTATGGTGGCAACTCAATAGATAATAGAGATGGATATGGAGGTGACAGGTAATAATAGTACAATTCATTTTTTAACTAAACCAATAGTTTTTTTTTTTTTTTGAACTACTGGTTTTTAACTAAACCAATAGTTCAGCCATATGTTTGGTTTCTTGCTCTAATTTGAAGCTCTTATGTTGTTCACATAATAGGTTTGGCCATTTGGTTGATGTGTATTCATGGAATCCACACTGTAGATACTTTGATGGGATGGGTCCTTCAGGTATTTTTTTTGGTTTCTTTTTATGGTTTCCTCCAGGTAATTTTTGGTTTAAGAGAGGCTTGTTACTTCAAGGAAAAATATGATTCCCTACCCGAGGATATGCAACTTATTCTTGGGTCATGATTTTGTTCATGTCATCCAATGTCTACAACAGACCACTTTTCTTGTTAGTTTGGCTATGCATTGACCATACTCATTGATGACCGTGGGGAGTGTATGCTTGCTAACTTAAGGGCTATGGTTAGTTTTATTTTTTTAATGTAAGTCGCAGTTAGACCATGACTCCAAATTTCATGTGGGGATGGTGTAGTTAATGGTGACTTAGTAATTTCCATTTCCTTTAGTTAATGACCACTTTTTTTGTTTATATATTGTTCAACTTTTTGTACATCCCATGGAAGACAATGTAGATACTATATATATATGCCCTATGACAATGGGGGTATTTATTTCCTATGTCGGTGGAATGGAATATGCCCATGTTTTGCTTCCCCCTTTTGAAACTCTATGCACTGTGGAAGAAACTTGTGTAAGGGACAAGGCTGTGGAATCAGTGTGTCGAATTGGGGCCCAAATGAAGGAAAGTGATTTAGTAGACTGGTTTATCCCTATG
Source organism: Litsea cubeba (assembly GCA_012931725.1). Taxonomy (NCBI): domain Eukaryota; kingdom Viridiplantae; phylum Streptophyta; class Magnoliopsida; order Laurales; family Lauraceae; genus Litsea; species Litsea cubeba. Next base: position 122,085,406 of record CM022947.1, on the reverse strand, counting down.
GTGAAGGTGAGATTATTGAACTTTCTTCATTTGTGGCATTAGGTTTCCTTTCTTTTTTGGTTGGTCAATGCTGGTTCTTTTCTCCTTCTGTGATTCGATGAACAAACACTGTATTCTTTGTTTTTCTTAAGTTTTGAGTTGTATTAAGAATAAATTAGAAAAAGCTTTTATTTAATTGTCCATGACTGATTTAAGAAACTGTGGATATTGGAATCTTATCCTTGGTATCAAGATCATGCTCTTCAATTTGTAAAACATGGATAGATGTAGACACCACTTGCAATGCTATGCAAAATTCATGAGTATATAGAATTTTGGATGGCAGCATTATATTCTAAATGCTAGAACATTATGTTCTTCCATGAAATCGTGGTTACAACCCCATTGTGTGGCCTGGCTACATGAATTGTTGAAATGTTTGAGGACAAGCTAGTATGCATATCGCCTATTATATTTTTAAAAACTCTGCCACTTGTACTGTGCTTATGGGAATTTTTGTAAAGGGATCTTTTGTTTTATGACCATCATCTAGGACTGTATTCATAGTTTAAGGAGTCAACCAGTGCTGTGCTGTATAAATGCCAGTCTTCTTAGCAGCAAGCTACCTCTGCCAACTTTGCATCCATGAATTCTTAATGACTAATTGAAGAGAGATTTTACTATAACATTCTTCTCTAAAAGCAAATAATTGTGCGGATTTGAGTTGACTATATCACTAACATTGTCTTCTACCTATTATTCACTAACATCATCTCCTGCAAACTATTATTCACTAACATTGCCTCGTGTTAGAGTACTATTTTCCTTTACTTTCATTATATTCATATTCACTAACAACATCTGGTGCCACTTTAAAGTTCCCATGATCTTAGGAACAATAATATTTGTTGTTATCAATGAAGAATGGATGTATGTAGTTACTTTGAAGCTCGAAAATCCGCTTGCTCTTTTTTACTGCATTTTCATCACATTCCACTTCTTTTTCTTTTTTTTATGTTATTCCTTTTACTGCAATATATAGGTTTTTACATCAAGTACATTCTCTAATTTTTATCTTCTTTTTGGCAATATTGTTTCTCTTTGCACTAAATAATTTTTTACTCAGAGACTAGCGACAGGGGAATTGTTTACTGCTCGGGTTTCCTCATGTGGACTGTTCCATATTGCTTACCCAAGTGCACCAGAGTTGCTGAAGGCAGAACTACACTCTATATATAGCCAATTGTGTCAGGATGATATGCCTATGGTGAGAAGATCTGTACTTCCTCATTTCTCACTTCTTAACTGAGTTTTTTTTAGGAAAAAAGGCTTTCTTCTCTGTTGCAATTTCACTTTAGCGATGTTCTTTTGATATGCATCTCTTGAAATTCTTCATTGGTTATTATTATTTTTTTTCACTTCTGCAACTTTTTAATTTTTTGATCTGGGATTTTAGGAGTGTATACAATCACCATAGATGCAGAGCAGGGGAAGGTTACTGTTTCAGGTAATGTAGATCCATCCACTCTAGTAAAGAAGCTCCAGAAAAAGGGAAAGCATGCTGAGCTATGGGGTCCAAAGGGTGGCAACAACCAGTTGCAAAAGATACAGATTGAGCATGGCAAAAGGTCAGAAAGATAGGAAGGCTTAAAAGGGAGGAAATGACCAAAAGGATAAGAATCAACTGCCTCAACTACAACAGCAGCAGCTGCTGCAGCAGATGAAAGGGGTGAAAGGTCTGAATCTACCCCAATTCAATGGCATGAATCTGGCATTCAAGGACCCCGAATCTGTCAAGTTCAACTTTCCAAATGATGATGATTTACCCAGTGATGATGGGTTTGATGATGATGATTTTGAAGATGGCCTTGATGATGAGCATTCTAATGTAGCCTTTAAATCACTCAAGAAAGGTGGTAGATTTTTGTGTGTAGCTAAGTTTGTAACCCTCTCCAAAGGGAGAGGAATCCATTGACATTTAGAGGGATAAATTGTATAATTGATATTTTGTGGATATTACACTATTTTATTATATTTGGATGAAATTATTTGTAATGATGAATGGATATTTTCATTTTGTTAATTCATAAATTTGGTTTTGTCTCTATTGGTAGCTTCTTTGACAAATTTTTTTTTGTCTTCCTTGATATTAAATAAGACAAAATTATTTCGTCTTTATTTTTTATATTTATGACAAAATATTTTTGACTCTAATTTCTTCCTCTAGTGACAAAAATATTTTGTCGTTAATTACTTACAAGTATTTTCCCACAGAGTCGATTGGAGACAAAAAAAATCGTCATCCACTGGTAGTTTTTTTGACAATTTTTTTCGTCTTCCTTTATATTAAACGCGACAAAAATAATTTCGTTTCTATTTCTTATATTTATGACAAAAAAATTTTGTCTCTAATTTCTTCCTTTAATGACAAAATATTTCGTCACTAATTACTTACAAGTATGTTCCCAACAGAGTGTATTGGAGACAAAAAAAAAAATCATCACAAATCTATCTTTTTCAATGACAAAGGGTTTTCATCTCCAATACCTTTTAGAGACGAGGCTTTGGCAACAAATCGGGTGACGAAAAATTTTCATCTTAATTAGTTTCGGTGACGAAATGTGTACATTTTGGGATAAATTTGTGTCGTCCTTAAACCCCAAATTTCTTGTAGTGTATCGTGGTACAACATGTTCTTTTGATATTAAAAAAATAAATAAATTGTGAAATTATATCGGTTTTTAATGAAACCGATATAACAAACCAATTACATATTTTTTATATCGGTTATTCTTAATCAATTATATCGGTTATAATTTAACCGATATAATAAACCATATGAAACCGATATAACAAACCAATTACATATTTTTTATATCGGTTATTCTTAATCAATTATATTGGTTATTACGAAACCGATATAAAAAATCATATGAAACCGATATAACATATATTAATTATGTCGGTTTGGCTATAAGTTATATCGGTTTTACAATAATTTATGATATAAATACATATGATATTACATCGCTTTAGGCTTAACCGATATGAAATATTACATTTATTATATCGGTTCCGTTTATCTTTTATATCGGGGGTACTTATATCGGTTTGAAATTCACACAAAAACCGATATAGTAGGTCTTTTATATCGGTTTTTAGCCGATATAAAAATCCTTTTTTCTAGTAGTGAGCTGACATAAATAATTGTATTTTAGTACATTCCAACTTCCATAATCCATTAAAATGGAACTCAACGTTATTTTAAATCTTGAAAGTCTTCAATGATTGATTATGTGCTAAACTTCTCCGCAATTTCCCTCTCAATGTACACAAGACAAGAGTCTGTGAGAAACTCATCCTCCATTTTGCTGCGAAGTCTAGTTTTAACAAGGCTCATGACTGAAAATAATTGTTCAATAGTTGCAGTGGAGACTGGAAGAGTAAGCACAAGCACGATCACTCTAAAAAAAAGTTGGTAGACTGTTGATCTTCTAATCCTTGCCAATCATTGGCACAGTTCAAAAATAGTTGACAATTCTTTGAAGTCTTTATGTCGAACTACATTATGCTCATAATATAATGGTTCAATTGTATTCTCAATTGCATTTTCTCATGATCTGTGAACTACAATTATGCGTCGATTTGTACTTTTTTTTTTACTTTGTGCAAACAATTAGTGGGGGGGGGGGCGGGGGCGCCCTTGTTATAAAATTAATATATAAACTAATTAAAGCATATATAATATAAAAAATAAAGATTTGAGGGGGGGGGGGGGGGGGGGGGGAGGGGGGCTACACCTAGGTCCACCAATGCTCATAACTCTCCTAGTGCCATATATTCTCCACATATGAATGATCATGCTTGTGTAATGCAAATGCTGACTCCTCCCTGCAAGTTTCACTCGAAATTTGTAAGCTGATCGTGCTTGTGCGCGCTTACTCCTCCCTGCAAGTTTCACTCGCAATTTGTAAGCTGATTGGACCCCATAATGATAAAAGGAAAATCATGTCCCTTCTCCCATCTGTAGTGGTGCCAGTGTATTGCCTTCTAAGTACCAGATTAGACCTTTATAATCACTACCGGAGTTTGTCTTTCCACAACACAAAGTTGAAGGTGTACTGTATGGGAGAGAAAGTCTGGATCGTTTGACGCTTCAAATGAAGAACAAGTCAGGCTTATAAAATCCTACCAGAAAACAAAAGTCAGGCATATAAATTTGAGTGCAGACCATTAGCTCTAAAATTCAAACCCTTAAAAACCAAAATTCCATGTTTCTGCTTTCTGTCAAATTCTAATTGGTGGAAAGCCCATGCTAGTATTTGTTATCACACATGAAGAATTACACAAGATATATATATATATATATAGATATAGAAAGATAAGCCCAACTTTTATTAAATTAAAATTCAGCCACTTATAGGTTGGCTTTCCTGTTGATCATGGGCCTCGTAATAAGATTCTCTAATTCCCTACGTACGAGGATATGAACTCATTTTTTATTTCATGGACATTTAATAGCCATCCCATGCAAAGATGGGAATATGTACGTGTTCGGAAAAGGACAGGAAGAAAGGATGGAAGCCTTGTAACTCTCCTTTGCTAACACTTGCTAGAGCATTTGTTAAGCACGTGAAGGAAGGGACTTTTCTATTTCACGTCTTTATATATACCAAGAATCCAGACAACTCCAAATCCAATACCCACCAGCTTTTCTTTTCCTTTGTCAAGCACCTTTCACGTGCCCTTTGTCACGTCCCCAAAATACAACCAGGGGAAAACGTGAAAAATAAGAATAAATATTCAATTTCCTGTGTTTAATGCAACACAAGCTCCCAAATATGGACCCACAAAAATTTCGAAACATGGTGAGTCATAATAAAACATTTGCGGAAGCATTAAATCAATTGGTATCATTATTAAAAATCAAACCAACACATAACTAACTGAATATTTAAGGTTAAAGTTTCCAAAATATCTTAAACAAAATAACTAAATAAAATTAGGTTCGCTATGAATAGTTTGTTACTAAAATAGTCTCTATGATGAAAGTCACTCCGGCGCAGACTCAGACGACTCTTTGGCCATCATCGGCTCTCCACTCGGGTTCATCAACTGGCTCAAACGCTTGAAACGTTTGACCCTCCACTGTCTCCTTGGCAGGGTAGGGATTCATACCTATGCACCAATAAACAAAGTAAACAGCAAGCACGAAAGCATAATTCATAAATAAAATACAAGAACAAAGTGAGTAATGACAGGTAATGATCATAAGAGAATAACAATGTATCAATGACGAAAAGAACGAATATCCTAAATTCAATCTACACAATAGAGCAATACAATAATCACACAGAAGCAATGCCACTGCTTTGGGTGGTCAGCCCTAACTATAAAGCGGGAAAACCCGTTCGAAGGCCGGCGGTCATAAACCGGTTCGTAATCGTAGGCCGGATAAACCGGTTCGAAATTCGGATATTACAGTGTCCGTACACATCGGTGATCAGCCGTCCAATTACAACTGCAGTCGTTCGAATATGACCCAATCGAAATACATATATACATATCATAGTAGAATAGACCTAATGATCTTGTAAAGCTCTGACACAGAAACCTAAGTCAAAGTGAAGGGCTGGCTGCATAATAATCCACAATCGAATACTAATCAAATCATTCGAATAAACCTCTATAATATCTCAATCAAATACCAAGCCACATCACGGTCCATATCCAATCAATGTAAGGTATGCAGCTAATAGATCAATATCAATCACAGTCATATATGCAAACCCGAAGGTCAAGGAATAATCACAAGCCAATCCTAAGGTCAATCATAAGGTCTCATACCCAACAACCACAAGAATCTCTAATAGATAGAAGATCAACACATCCCTTCTCAATCAATGGTGCATACACCCAATTAAGGGTTTTCCAATAAAGATGGGTTGAGCTCATATCTATTAGGATTTCCTCGAGGTCATATAAGGTACTAAACCCCACGTAAGTAATATACCGTATGCCCGGACGGTATTTACTCAATCCAAAGATCCAATTAATAAAGTATAAAATTGTAATTTTAACACATTAAAAACCAAAGATATTATTTAAAATTAATTTACAAATAATAATAATAAATAACAATCTTAGTTTATAATTTTAGAAAAACCCGAGGATTCAATCTATAACATTTTCCAAATTCAATTCTTTATAAAAAGGCCAAAGGTTCTAATTTGGGTTCATTAAAATTACCATGGACATTTTTCCTAAATCCTAGGAACTTTTGGGCATGGTAGTCATTCTAAGAATAAAGTTAATGTTATGAACATCAGAACATGTGGACTCCCTTGTACAACGTGTCCAGGCCACCCCATACACACAACATCTTTCCTCATTCACCCCCACAGAACGTTCATCAAGATGTGGCCTCCACGCCTAGTACTACCGGGCCACTGAGATAATGGGACTCTCTCTTTTATCAAATTACACATACAACACAAACCGTCTTCTATCCACAGACAGAACCGAGTTCTGGTGGAGAGCTTCACGCCTGCAAAAATTGGGGCATGTGGATAGTAGGCCCCACAGATCACAATTTAAGATCAACCTCACAAACATGGTCGCCCGGCCATGTATGGCTAGATGAACGGGCTAGATTGTAATCAGATCTTCCGATGGGTCCCACATCAATACACAGTAACAGGTCTCATGGTTTTGCCTCCGAAAACCTATGACAAGTCCGATCATCGTTGGTAGATTGGGTGGGTCAACGGTGATACTAAAAAAATAAAATAAGAAAAATCAATAAGATCTTCTCCAGTCTCCGATTCCAATCATTAAAACAATTAACAAGGGCATCGAAGGGTTTCTACATGCATTAACAAGCAAATCAAGAAACAACACAAGTATTAAATCTACAAATTATGGTTAAGTACTTGCCTGATGTCCGCGGTTGATGGAGACGGTCTAAAATTCCTAAAACCCAAGGTGCAATCCCAGAGAAAAATTGGAAAAGAGAGAATTGTGTGTGAAAATAAAAGAGTGTGGTGTATAAATAGGAAATAGGAATAGGAATTGTAATCTGACATAAAGTCTAAAAAAATAATAGAGTTTGTTTCTAAAAAGATAAGAGTTTGTATTAGAAAAGAATTATACCACTAAATTGGGCCTGGGTTAACTATGGGTTAGGACACCTATTTAACAAGCCTAACTCACCAAACCTAAGCCAAACGTGGTCCCCACTTAGACTAATCGCGTATTTAATTAATATACAATCAATTATATAATAATTAAATAAAATAAAATAATATATATAAAATATCAAAACGTCACACCCTTTATGGTAATCAATCACAAACCTTTATTTATTTATTTTTAAATTTTGTTTTCGTTTGTGATGGTAATCAATCACAATTCACAGCATCAGGACGTGGTTTCTAAAATATTCTCCCATGTATTGTTATCAAACAGCATTTCTCCTAGGCTAACGGTTATTGACTTGAAGAGACTCGTAATTGATACCTTCTAACTCCTTCAGACTAGTGATGGTCATCTTTTTCCAACTAGTGTATCCGTATGTATATACGCATAATGGAAATTTTTTTTTTTTTTTTTTTGTTATGTTACATGCCGGTGAAAATAGATCTCCACCATACATGCAAGCAGGAGCGGAACCAGGATATAGATAATAGGGGGGCCATTGTGAATAAAGATTTTTCTTTTGGTGTCTGTGGGTGTGGGTGTGTGTGGGGGTGGAGGGGGGGGGAGGGGGTGGCATTGCAAAAAATATCTTTAAATTTTAAGTAATCTAAAGGGCTTTTTTGAAAAAAATTTTTTGCCGGGGGGGGGGGTTGGGGGGGGGGGGGGGGCTTTTGCAAAAAATATCTTTAAATTTTAAGTAATCTAAAGGGCTTTTTTGAAATTTTGCCCCTGCTAGCCCCTCCCTAGTTCCGCCCTTGCATGCAAGCCCGTTTGGTTGCAAGTATTTCGGGATATCTTATGTTAGAGTATTTGAAAATCTTAAATAGTGTCTTTCTAAATAGAGTTCTGGAATATTCAAAACTGATTAGTATTAAAAAAGACTAAGTGGATATATGAGAATTCTACGTGGTAAAATGCCATTTGGAATGCCACTCTAAAGAATTCTTCTTAATCAAATAAGACATTTGGAATTATAGGAAGACAACACCTGCATTATTGTCAGACATTCTATACAAAGAGAAATCATGGAAGAAATGCTTATAATGAATTAAGCCCATAAGTATGAGAAAATTTAGAGAAAAATGGTATTATTAATGATGATCGGGCTAGTACGTTGCCTCCGAGGATTTGATGTAGGATATACTAAAATGATAAATCAAAATTCATATTATTGACCCAATATAATGGTGACAAGGTTTTAATAATGATGATGCTATTGATAATTAAGGTCAACAGTGCCATTTAGTAGGGATGGCAACACGTCGAGACTAGAAGGCACCCACCTCGAGTTGCATGTTAGGAATAGGGCCTGGTTTGATATTGTATTCGTGGGTTTGGGTTAGGTCAGGTATGGTTTTCCATACTTTGATCCAAGTCCCTCTTCCCCGTTTGATTTCGCTTTATATATTTACTCAAAGGAACTTCATTGGCAGTTGGCACATGAGGTGGTGGTAGGCGGCGATATTCTCGTATAGGTTGCAAGTTTAAATCATACTCTATGGAAATAGTTTTTTACATACTAACAAATCTTACCTGACACTTACTCATCATGGGACGGATTCGGTATAATAAACTCACCCATTTTTGCATTTCCGTTGAAACGCACAACTCCAATGTACTTTTTAGGTTTTTTGGGCACAGCAAGGAGAAGCTTTTGGGAACTCCTGCCAGTTTAGTAGGTAGGACTCCAAAGTTTTCTCCCTTACATGTAGCAAACCTAACAGAGAGTTTGTGTTGTGTTCATCTCGGATCTGAATCTGATCTGTCTCTCTCCCTTTATGTATATGGAGATTACTTAGGCCCAATTAGATGTTCCTATTCCCTATCGTTCTTCTCTGCAACATAACACAAGCATGAGTGTGTGGGGAGATTTCCCGAACCACCGGATTAAGTTAATCACAGCCACCAGATCAAGTTAAGCATTCTCACGTGCCACCCTCACGTCATCCACGTGACACCAGGCTCGTCCCGGCTACCAGGACAGGAGGTCCGGCCGAAGTCGGACAGCTCCGGGCCTTAGCGCCGAACTGGCCCACCTCGGGCGTCATCTCGGCAAGGATCATCACCACGGATACCACCTCGGCAGAAAGCTCCATTTCGGCTAAAGAAGCCGAGACAGAAGCCGAAGCAAGAGAGAACATTCACGTGTACCCTTCATCCCCCACGTCATCAGGCACGTGGAGGGATAGGGACACGCGCTGGTGGGACAGACGCGACATCCAGCCGCCCACAATCTTCGCCAGATCCCTGACAGAGTCCCATCCAGCGGCTGAAGCCACATCAGGGCAGGGCCCGAGGGCGGATCCGCTGGTACTCCTACCGCCAAAGGCGCCCAACAGGATCTGGCCCAACAAGATGTGCATTAAATGCAATGTGGGCTGACCCGACGGGCATTTAATGCATAGTGGGCTGGATTGGACCACAATTAATGCAATGTGGGCTGATCATGACTTCTAAGTCAAATCGTGGGACCCACACCACAATATCTTCCAAAGATACGTTCCACACTCTATAAATAGAGACCCATGCCACCATCTAAGGTACGCCATTTTTCCATACCAGAGTCGTTACTCTGTCTCTCTTCCTCCTCTCCTTCCATTGTTCCAGTTCATATACTGACTTTGGCATCGGAGAGCCTTGCGCCACCCAGGCCAGGGTCCTCTGACTGTTTGTTCTTCCCTTCCAGGCTTCCGGGCGGCATCCAGACATTCCAGACACCATCATCTTCTCGGATAAGTCCTATAAGGCACCCTCTTATTGTGGGTCATAATTTTCTGCACCTACAATTGGCGCCGTCTGTGGGGAAGAAATATCCCAGCCATCCAAACCTCTCAAAACCTTCCCAGTCTTCCTCACCTCATCCTTTCAGAAGCCATGCCTCCGAAAGCTAAGAAGGGCGTAGAATCTTCAGGAGCAGCGCTCGCGCTGCCACCACCGCCAACGGAAGTCCCTCCTCAGGGGCAGTCCCGCGCGGTGCAAGACACGACTCCAGCGGAAGTCCCTCCTCAGGGGCAGTCCCGCGCGGTGCAAGGGACGGCTGCAGGCGAGGGCCGCCTGGGCTCCCAACTCTTTGTCGAGATCCCTTTCCAAGAGGGAGTCGAGACCTCACTCTCAGCGGACGAGGTCCCGCCACCCGGACGCGATGAGCATCAGCATCAGCGTCCTCGGAAGGACAAAGCCGTGGCCGTGGGAGAAACGCGCCACGCTCAACCCCCCGGAGAGGCTCCCGAGGCTGCCCTCCTCCAGAAGCAACTCCGGAAGCAAGAGCGGATGATTCGCAAGCTCCAGCAGCAGCTGAAGGCAGTGCAAACTGCCTCCTTGAGGGAGGTCTCTGAGCCCCAAGGAAAAAAGAAGGGCGCTCCCAGCAAGGCAGCCCAGCCTCCTCGTGAGGACCTCAGACATCATCTGGACCAGAAACGGGGCCAGATTCGTGACGAAGGCTCGAGCAACAGCCGGAGTCACCATAGTCGCGATGGCCGAACTCATAGCCATCACAGTCCGAGCCGCCCCAAGCGAAAGTCCAGAGTTCAGACTCCAGAGGAGGACGACGAGCAGGAGTGGTTCGACAAGCGCGTCAGGCGGGCTCTCCAGCACAACCTGGACATGCGGGACCAGAAGCAGCTCTGCGGTCACACTGATCTCGGGGGCTCTCCCTTCACGAAGGAAATCGAGCGCACCCCCTTGCCCAGGAAGTTCTCCGTCCCGCGGTTCGTCCCCTACGACGGACTGTCAGATCCATCTGCACACCTCCGACACTTCTCCCAGAAGATGTCTATCTGGGGAAATGAGGGCCACCTAAACTGTAAGATCTTCTCCTCCAGTTTGGGCGACCTCCCCCTGAAGTGGTTTTGCTCTCTCCCAGAGCAGTCGATTCCCAGTTGGAAGGAGCTCCAGCTCTCCTTCCTGAAGAAGTTCCAAGCATACACCGTCGTCCCCAAGAAGGAAGGGGACCTTATCGCCCTGAGAATGAAGCAGGGCGAAACTCTCGCCAAGTTCACCCACCGATTCTGGGCGATCTACAGCCAGATCGAGGGCGCAAGGGAGGGGATATCCGTCTACGCCTTCCAGCATGCCCTGATCCCCGGCAGCGACTTGCGGAAGGACTTGGCCGGGGACACCCCCGAGTCCATGTCAGAGTTAATGTCCCGGGTGAAGCGCTTCATCGCCCGGGAAGAAGATGAGATCCGAGCTAAGGATCGGGACGGGCATCCAGAGCCCGAACAGAAGAATAGCCAGCCTCGGCAAAGAGGCGGGAGGCCCTCCCAGAAGCAGGAGTCCAAGCGGGACTGGGCCTCCAGTTCGACGAAGCCTTCGTCGTCCAGGTCTGGGGGCAATTGGAAGCCCAGACCTCCCTCCAGCGCCAGCCAGAGCGTCAATGTCGTCTTCAAGGAGCCGATCTACCGCATCCTGGCCAAGATCAAGTCCGAGCCGTTCTTCAAGTACCCTCCGCCCCTGAAGAGTGAACCCACAGAAGGCTCCCGGAGCAAGCTCTACTGCGCCTTCCATAAGGGCAACGGGCACAGGACTGGAGAATGCAGGAATTTACAGGGGTATCTAGAGAAGCTGGCCGAACAGGGCCACCTCCAAGAGTTCGTCAAGGCTGGCGATGCCGGTGGCAGCGAGGGCCGGGTTCACCAGAGCGCAGCCCAGGCTCCAGACAGCGAGGATTCAGAGAAGATCATCAACGTGATCCATCTGGCGTCCTCAGCTCCCGCTTCCTCGTCCCGGGGAAGCTCTCAGACCCGTGCCGAAGCCAGGCGGACTTCGCACGAGAAAGAAGTGATGAAAGCCGACCTCGCCCCGGCATCCAAGAAAGCCCGCCGCGACAAGCCAGCTATCTCGTTCTCGGATCGAGATCTAGAGGGAGTCCAGGTCCCTCACAACGACCCCCTGCTCCTCACCATGAAGTTGAGAGACTTCACCGTAAAGAGGATCCTCGTCGACTCCGGCAGCTCCTCCGAGGTCCTCTACTACGACTGCTTCAAACGGATGAAACTCTCCGAAGCAGACCTCACGGAGGTTCGTGCACCTCTGCTAGGGTTGTCCGCGACACCAGTCTACCCAAAGGGTAGAATCACCTTGGAAACCCAAGTTGGCGGAGCCTCCGTGACAGCCGACTTTCTGGTTGTGGATGCCCCATCCCCCTACAATGTCATTCTGGGCAGGACGTGGCTCCACAAGCTAGAGGCAGTTCCTTCTTCCTTCCACCAAAAGCTGAAATTCGTCCATGAGAACGAAGAAGGCAAGATGGAGGCAGTCACAGTGAAGGGAGACCAGCAGCAGGCCAGGCAGTGCGTGTTAGCCGCAGTTCCAGCAGTAAAGGAGCCAGAGCGCGTTAACCTGGCCGAATTCGAAAAGGGCCTCGATGAGATCGGCAGGGACCCTGAGAAGAAGAGCATCGAGGACCTAGCCGAGGTCAGGCTAGACCCGGCAGACCCAGACCGTTTCTTCCTGATCGGCACCCAGCTGTCGGACGAAGAAAGGGCCGAACTCTCTCGGTTCTTGATGCAGAATGTGGACGTCTTCGCTTGGAACCCAAGTGAGATGCCCGGGGTCGACCCTGAGGTCATGTGCCACAAGCTCAACGTCGACCCCGACCACAAGCCAGTAGTGCAGAAGGCCCGCAGAACCGGGCTGCAGCAGACAGATGCGGTCGTGGAAGAGGTCGACAACCTGCTAAAAAGCAGGGGCCATCCGGGAAGTCCAGTACCCGGTATGGCTGGCCAACACGGTGGTCGTCAAGAAGAAAACTGGAAAGTGGAGGGTGTGCGTAGACTTCACCGACCTGAACAGGGCTTGCCCTAAGGACAGTTTCCCCCTCCCGAAAATCGACCAACTGATTGACGCCACCCGCTGGTCATGACCGAATGAGCTTCCTCGACGCCTACCGAGGCTATCATCAGATCCCTCTCTATGGGCCCGACGAGGAGAAAACATCATTCATCACCCCCCGCGGCACTTACTGCTATAAAGTAATGCCCTTCGGGCTGAAGAACGCGGGGGCGACCTATCAGCGCCTCGTCACGAAGATGTTCCAGGCCCAGCTCGGCCAAACGGTGGAGGTGTATATCGACGACATGGTCGTCAAATCTGTGCGCTCCAGCGACCACCTGGTAGATCTCGGCCAAGTCTTTGACATCCTCCGCGCCTACAAGCTCAAGCTCAACGCTTCCAAGTGCGCCTTCGGCGTAGCCTCTGGCAAGTTTCTCGGCAGCTTGGTGACGCGGAGGGGGATAGAGGCCAATCCAGACCAGATCACCGCCATCCAGGACATCCAGAGTCCCTCCACCACAAAGGAAGTTCAAAAGCTTACGGGAATGGCCGCCGCACTCAATCGCTTCATCAGCCGCTCATCAGATAAGTGCAGGCCTTTTTTCCAGCTTTTGAGGAAAAATTTGAAGTTCCAATGGACCCCCGAGTGCGACCAGGCATTGGCCGCACTCAAAACTTATTTGATGTCACCCCCATTACTCTCCACCCCGACTCGGGGGGAGATTCTGTATTTATACCTAGCGGTCTCGGATCACGCAGTGAGCTCCGTCCTCATCAGGGAGGACGAGGGAGTTCAAAAGCCGATCTATTACACGAGCAAGACCCTGCTCGATGCCGAGACCAGGTACCTTCTGTTGGAGAAGCTTGCGTTGGCTCTTGTCACCGCCTCCCGCAAGCTCTCCCATTATTTTCAATCCCACACTATTGTGGTGATCACGGAGCACCCACTCCGTTCCTTGTTCAAGAAAGCTGACTTTTCAGGGCGCATATCAAAGTGGGCAGTTGAATTGGGGCAGTATGACATACAGTACCGTCCCCGAACTGCAATCAAAGCCCAGATTCTGGCAGACTTCATAGTCGAATTCGCCTGCCCCAACCAGGCTCAGACCCAGCTCGGCACGGCACTGGGGGGCACAGGGCAAGAGCCAGCAGAAACAGAAGTCCAGCAGTCTCCCACCTCGGCATGGAGGATCTTTGTCGACGGGTCGTCCACCTCCAAGAGAGCTGGCGCCGGCATAGTTCTCCAGTCGCCAGAGGGACTGGTCATAGAGCAGGCTTTCACCCTCGACTTCAAAGCAACGAACAATGAGGCAGAGTACGAAGCACTGATCGCAGGGTTGAACAGTGCCCGAGTCCTCGGAGCCCAGCACCTGGAAATCTTCAGCGATTCTCAACTGGTAACTAGCCAGCTCGCTGGAGACTACCAGGCCAGGGACGACAGGATGGCGGCCTACTTAGCCCTGGCAAAAAAGCTACTCTCCCAATTCCAGAAAGCCGAGGTCAGGCAAATCTCCCGAGACACCAACACGCACGCAGATGCGCTTGCAAACCTGGCCTCCGCTGTTGAAGCAGGAAAGAAGAGGACCATCGAGGTCGGGTCAGTATCAAGGTCAAGTCTAGAACTCCAGTCATCTCGGCTTGTCCTCTGTGCTGACCTCGGCCCCAGCTGGATGGATCCAATCGTTGCCTACCTGAAGGATGACCAGCTCCCCGAGGACAAGACTGAAGCCCACAAGATCAGGCTCAAAGCAGCCCGCTTTTGGCTCTCTCCAGAAGGCAAACTCTACAGGAAGTCTTTCACAGGCCCGTACCTCCAATGCGTCCACCCGTCCAAGGTGGACGACTTCCTGTACGAGATCCATGAAGGAATCTGCGGCAGCCATATAGGAGGCCGCTCATTGGCCTACAGGGCAATCAGCCAGGGTTACTGGTGGCCCTACATGCAGAAGGACGCCCAGGTCTACGCCAGAAAATGCGAGAAATGCCAGAAGTTCTCCCACTCCCTCCATCAGCCAGCGCAGGATCTGAGCCCCCTCTCCAGTCCATGGCCCTTCGCTCAATGGGGACTGGACATTGTGGGGCCCCTTCACCGAGCTCCAGGGAACAAAAGATGGCTGATAGTGGCTACGGACTACTTCACCAAGTGGATAGAGGCTGAACCGTTGTCTTCCATCACGGACAGGGACTCCAGGAACTTCGTCTGGAAAAACATCCTCACGAGGTTCGGCATCCCCCGGACCCTGATTTCAGATAACGGGACTCAGTTCGATTCCAAATCCTTCAGAGATTTCTGCCAAGAGCATGGCATCAGAAACCATTACTCCACCCCGGCATATCCACAGAGTAATGGCCAGGCAGAAGTCTCCAACAAAGTGATCCTGGACGGCCTGAAGAAGCGACTGGACAAGGCAAAGGGCAGATGGACAGAAGAGCTTCCAAGCGTGCTGTGGGCCTATCGAACAACTCCAAGGAGGTCCACATCGGCGACACCATTTTCTCTGGCCTACGGTATGGAGGCGGTCATTCCCCTGGAAATCGGCCTTCCTACCCTAAGGACAGAGCTGGTCGACCAAGGCCGAAATGAGACGAACCTGGCGATGGAGCTGGAGCTGGCGGACGAACGACGAGAAGCGGCAGCCCTGAGACTAACCGACTATCAGCAACGGTTAGCCAGGGCATACAATCAGAATGTCAAGGAAAGAAGGTTCACCACGGGGGAGCTCGTTTTAAAGAAGACCCTGCCAGCTGACAGAGAACCAAATGAGGGGAAGCTTGCCCCGAACTGGCACGGCCCGTTCAGAGTAGTTTCACTGGCAGGAAAGTCAGCCTACAAGCTCGAAGGCTTGGATGGCAAGCCATTGCCGAGACCGTGGAATGCATCCCACTTGAAGAAATTCTATTTCTAAGGATGTAATGAATCTCAATCAATAAAAACAGCTTTCACCTTGTCATCAACTTGTCATCTCTCTGACTGATTTCGACGAATTGGGCCCTCCGCCCTGGAAGAGACCTCGAGTCCAGACTCGGTCGATTCCTAAAGCTCCTAGCCTTGGGCTATGGAGAAGGCTTCGAGTCCTTACTCAGCCGAGATTGGGCCCTCCGCCCTGGAAGAGACCTCGAGTCCAGACTCGGTCGATTCCTAAAGCTCCTAGCCTTGGGCTATGGAGAAGGCTTCGAGTCCTTACTCAGCCGAGATTGGGCCCTCCGCCCTGGAAGAGACCTCGAGTCCAGACTCGGTCGATTCCTAAAGCTCCTAGCCTTGGGCTATAGAGAAGGCCTCGAGTTCAGACACTCGGCCGGATTCCTAACATCTGGGTTTTTACACCCCTCAAAGATCATTGCCGAGCTCACGCTTTAACAGCCATGACCAAGGGAATGATGCCAGCACTCAAACACAATGCAAGCATTCCAGGACAATACACAGAAAGAGAAGGAATTCAAAAGCATTGGACAATGTTTGGATAATCAAAAAATTCCTTTTCATTTATTATGAACTGCTTTGTTACAACAACTACAGAACAGAAAGAAGAGTACAGGAAGGAGGATCGCAGTCCTCTGAAAACAGAAAATGAAGCAGAAAATAAAGTGACAGAAAGACTCCGATCTTCGCTCTGGAGGCTCTGAGCGATCCTGAACTTCACCGGGCTATGCAGCAATGCACTCTGGTTGGTCAGACCAAAGCATCGCACAGCCCCTCCAGTCGGAGGCCTCGGGCCCCGCTGGGCTCTGCAACACCCTCGGTGGCAGTGGGAGCGGCAGAGCTTGAAGAATCCTCCCGGACCAGCGAGGCCCGATCCCGCCTGCCGTACGACGGGCGCACAGGGCCGTGTCGGACGAGAAGGCGCCACCGTCCCCCTGCAGCGCATCCTCACTCTGTCTCGCCAGGGACGGATGGCCGTGGACCCGCGTTCAGAAAGCGCGTAGTCCACGGGGATTTCCTTCAGAAAGCGCGCAGACCACGACAGCCATCCCCCCTCGGGGATAGCCGTCCAACGGCGCAGGGTTCCCCCCCGGATCAAGAAGTTTCGGACACCTCCCAGGCATGATTTCTACTGCCATGTTCATTCCTTCTCCCATGGCGAGCTTGCCACCCCTATTTATAGGAAGGAGGAGGACTCGGTCTCCGAAGAAAGTTATGAGGGCGAAGTCTCCCACGCGTACTGGGGATGCACGGCTGTTGACCAGCGATCCCTATGGCGCCACGTGGAGACATCCGTCCGATTCCCTCGTCAGCTGCGCCACCCTCGTTCGTTGCTATTTATGGTCTCGAGAATACGGAGTGTCAGCATGACAGTTTGACTCTTTCTACCTCAAGGGCCACGCCACACCGTAAAGGCATTCAGTACCATTCAATGCACATCCAGAAATGAAAGAGAGACAAATGCAAAGAGAAAAATACGCAAGTGAAGAAGTCTTTTCATTGACAATGGAAAGGATTACAAGGCTGAAAGCAAAAGTAAAAGTATTACAAAAAGAACCACAAGGTAGAGCTACTCCGGTCTCGGCGACTCGACCAGGTCAATCACCGTCTCCAAGGGGCCAGAAGCTTCGGCCAAGACAGGGACCTCGCTTGGAGCGTCGCTGGCAGACAAGGCTTCGGCTGGCACCTCAGCCGAACCAGGAGCAGAAGTCTCACCCTGAGGCACGGCCAAAGCCTCGCTGGCGACTGGGGCATCGCTTAAGACCGGGGCAGCTGGAGCGTCAACGACCGCAGGGGCTTCGACCGGGGCACTATCAGTCGTAGGTACGGAGCTCGGCTCGGGATCCAGGTCTGAATACCTCGGCAGGTCCTGATAGACGGGGTGGTCTTCAGGGACCCCCGCACGTCTCAGTGCGGCCAGGCATCCCTCCTCGAACAGGATGGCGGTGATCTCCTCCACCTGCTTCTCGTACAGCTCGGTGGCTCGATCTACCCCATCCTGGAAGGCGGACTGGGCCTCCTTCTCGAGCTCGGCGTTCGCAGCCTTCAACCTCGCCGTTTCAGCACGCAGCCTCGTCCCCTCAGCAGTGGACTCAGCCTTCAACCTGGCCAGCTCGGACTCCAATTCGGCGGCCTTCTTGTTCCTCGCCCAGAGCTCGCTTTTCATGTGGTCGGCCCGAGACGAGAGTTCGGCGACCTCAGCCAGAGCCGACGCCAGCCGAGCAGATTCTCCAGCACTGGCTACCTTGAGCTCCTCGAATCCCTTCCGCTGCTCATCCAGCTCCTTCTTCAACTTCTCCCGCTCGGACTCCAGGCGGGCCATTCTTGCAGCGCTCCTATCCCTCCTTCCCACCACGGTTAGGAGCCTCTGCACGTTCTGCAAAAAGAAACAAAGAGTCGGATTCGACCAAGGTACTTGAAGAATGAAGAGAGGCGTTGCAAACGCTTACCCGAATGTTGTCCTGGATCGCCGAGACCATCAGGCTCTCATCCTCGTACCTGTCGTGCGTCTCCATATCTCTTGGTAGAGCACAGGCCTTGGCGAGAGCCCCAATCACCTCGGCATTTCCCAGCAACCGGTCTTCAACGCTCAAGGGTTCACCGGTAGAGGTTTCCATCCTCGGCTTCCACGGCGCTGGGGCAGTTCGGGGCCCGGAAGCCGATCCGGACCCTTGACCCGCCAAGATGAGAGGCTCGCGCGCTGGACCGACAGCCGACTTGCTGACCAGCGCACCCTTTTCGGCCGGCGCACTCTTTTCCTTCGGCGCGCTCTTCTCGCCTCCCTTCTCGGCAGGAGCTTTGGCCCCAGGAGCTTTGCCCGACTGCAGGTCGGCCCTTGAGCTCTTCTCCCCCGCTTTGGACTTCTTCCTGAGCGGGGACCCCTCCTTCGAGCGGTCCGGCGAGCGTTGCCGGGCTCTCCCAGGAGCAGGAACAGAGGGAGCGCCCACGCCCACCGGACCCGAAGCAGCATGAGTACTGGTAGGCGACGGAGTCCCAGAAGACGCTGACCTCTGCCTAAACTTGGCAGCTAGGTCCCTGACAGCGGCCTCCCTCGAGCTTCCTCCCATGTCCTCCTCTCGGTCCGAGGTATAGGCTTCCACTATCTGCGACAAGTCCGGCAGCCCCGGATCGGAAGTGGACGCTTCGGCTCCAGACGCAGTCCGGTCAGCAACAGGATCGGTCAGGGGGATCCCGCTAAACACCGCAACCGATACGGTCGGACGGTCAGGATGTGTCTCGTCCGCCCCAGGAACTCCGGTCCTGTGGTAGTGGCCGCGATACCTCGGCGTATACCCAAGCAGTTTCCAAGCCGATCTGGTTTCGTGCCTCTTGTACCGTTCGACCTTGTTGATGTCTTCGGTATTCCTCCTCCAGCCTTCGCTAGCAGCTCGGCGTCGCCTTGCACCCGCCTCTGCTCGACAGGCAAAGAAGAATGTCAGTTCGGCACCAGTAAGATAAGCAAAACAGTAAAGGAGAAAAGCAGCGATGATTACTTGGGACTTCCCCAGGGCGACGTGGGACCGACAGCCTCCTATCTTCGCCTGGGCCGAACTCCCAGTCCCCCGAGACACAGAAGAAATCCTCCTCGGCGTTCTTACTTGAATCCTCCAAGGCTAGGACGAAGCCCCTTCGCTGCGGCTTCACACGGAGATAGTATCTTCCCTCCCCAGCCTTGCAGATATCATAAGTGTCCTCGATGTCGTGAGGGCCTAGGTTGGTCCCCAGGATCTCGTTCAGCTTCGCTGTGCCCATAATGACCTTGTAGCCATTGGGCATCAGCTGGCCCGGGGCGAGGGACCAAAGGCTAAGGCAAGCCCTAAGCAAGGGGTGCAGTGGAAACCTGACCCCACCCTCGATCACAGAGATCAGAGGGAATGGCATCCAGCCGCCGTAGCAGCGATACAGGGCAGCGTTGGCAAGGTCTGCCGGTTTCAGGAGGACCCTCTCCGGAATTTTGAAGGCAGCCCTAAACTCGGCCAAGCCCTCATCAGAATCTACCCTGAATCTAGGGGTGCCCATGTCTAGAAGGGGAAACCCTCATTTGGGTACCGCCTCCGAATTCGAAGAGACACTTCAAAGCCCGTGCCCGTCAATCAATGAGACAGCCCGTCAATCAATGGGACAACGCAGTCGGCGCGGAAACTACGCGTGTAGCCGTCAGCTCGGTTCCAAAGGCGGACAGGGCAGGGCATTTATTGCTTTAAAGAGTTGAAGCGACACCAGGTAATGATCACAGTATCCCCAGATGGATTCTTCTAGCTTTCAACCCCTAAAGGCTAGCACACTTCAGAGGTCAAAACCTAGGGGGCAATTGTGTGGGGAGATTTCCCGAACCACCGGATTAAGTTAATCACAGCCACCAGATCAAGTTAAGCATTCTCACGTGCCACCCTCACGTCATCCACGTGACACCAGGCTCGTCCCGGCTACCAGGACAGGAGGTCCGGCCGAAGTCGGACAGCTCCGGGCCTTAGCGCCGAACTGGCCCACCTCGGGCGTCATCTCGGCAAGGATCATCACCACGGATACCACCTCGGCAGAAAGCTCCATTTCGGCTAAAGAAGCCGAGACAGAAGCCGAAGCAAGAGAGAACATTCACGTGTACCCTTCATCCCCCACGTCATCAGGCACGTGGAGGGATAGGGACACGCGCTGGTGGGACAGACGCGACATCCAGCCGCCCACAATCTTCGCCAGATCCCTGACAGAGTCCCATCCAGCGGCTGAAGCCACATCAGGGCAGGGCCCGAGGGCGGATCCGCTGGTACTTCTACCGCCAAAGGCGCCCAACAGGATCTGGCCCAACAAGATGTGCATTAAATGCAATGTGGGCTGACCCGACGGGCATTTAATGCATAGTGGGCTGGATTGGACCACAATTAATGCAATGTGGGCTGATCATGACTTCTAAGTCAAATCGTGGGACCCACACCACAATATCTTCCAAAGATACGTTCCACACTCTATAAATAGAGACCCATGCCACCATCTAAGGTACGCCATTTTTCCATACCAGAGTCGTTACTCTGTCTCTCTTCCTCCTCTCCTTCCATTGTTCCAGTTCATATACTGACTTTGGCATCGGAGAGCCTTGCGCCACCCAGGCCAGGGTCCTCTGACTGTTTGTTCTTCCCTTCCAGGCTTCCGGGCGGCATCCAGACATTCCAGACACCATCATCTTCTCGGATAAGTCCTATAAGGCACCCTCTTATTGTGGGTCATAATTTTCTGCACCTACAATGAGTTAATTGCATAGCCAATCTAAACCCTTGGAGTTGGGATGAACGGTGCCTAGGAGTTGTAGATTTTGACATAAATGGGAAAAGAGCAACGATATCATCATGGAGTATCTCCATTAAAAAAAAGTGCACATCCTCTGCCGTTGTTTTCATATTTTATTAACTAATTTGATTGATTAGAGTTCAGGCTTAATTCTTTTGTAAGAGTTTGTAAAATAATTTTTGGGGGGCATAGTTCATGAAAATCGGAGGACTGAATTTTTTTTTCCCGCTAAATTGGGACAATGGTTTAGGAGACCCATCGATCGATATTGACCGGGTTTGAGTCACGGAAATGGCTACTTGGAATAGAGTGAGATCCCTCTAAAGAAATAAAAAAAATGGCTACCTACTGCGAGAGTGAAAGCCGCCTTCACGTGAACCATCAGTCCTGGGGCTTTTTGGCATATTGGTTAGGTCCATAAATGCATGTGTGTAAAATTGCGATTCCTACACCACTTAACTGTGAGCCCGCCGCCCTGCCCCGCTACAAGTGGATATATATTAAAACCACCTTTAGGCGGACGGGGCGGTTTCAATCCGTACTAATGAGCGGGCGGTTACGGTTTGACATTTGAGCGGGCAGTTTCAAACCGCCTCGCCCGCTCATTATTAAAAAAAAAAAAAAAAAAAAAAAAAAAAAAAAAAAAAAAAAACTCTTCATCTATTCTTTACAGATAACACTTCTACTCTAAATCCTAGTGCAATTCAATACAAGTCTAGATTATATTGTATGAAAGTTTGACGACCTTACAATTTTATCACTAAACTAAACATTGATGTTTATTATCTTTTATCAATTATTATTCTAACTATGATTTTCTTTTTGGGTTGTTGCAGGATTGCTTCAAATTATATATCGATCTTTACGAAATTGAAGTTTAGATTTTGAATTTCTTTTAGCATTAGGACATTGA
Organism: Litsea cubeba; assembly: GCA_012931725.1. NCBI lineage: Eukaryota > Viridiplantae > Streptophyta > Magnoliopsida > Laurales > Lauraceae > Litsea > Litsea cubeba. The sequence goes on along the minus strand of CM022947.1, from coordinate 122,063,342 downwards.
ATTTTGAAATTTGGAGGTTTATTTATTGAAATTTAGACATTGAGTTTTCGAATTTAGATGTTTTTTTATTAGATTTTTGACTTTTGGATGTTAGATTATATAAGTGATTGTATTTTTTAATTTTGGTGATGCCTTTGGACTTTAATTTTACATTGATATAATTAGTTGAAATTTTTTTTATTACCAATTGACTTTTATTAAAAATCATGTTTAATTTTTATTATTTATGTTAAGTACTTTGAAACTTTAGTTACATTCTAGTAAAAATAAAAAAGAGAGAGATAGGTACAAATACCAAACCGCCCAACATGCCGCCCAAGTCGCCCACTAAAAAAACTGCCCAAATCGCCTTTACTTTGGGCAGTTACGGTTTCTATTTTTTACAAACCGCCATAAAACAAAACCGCCTAAACCGCCCAATAACCGTCCAAGCCGCCCGCCGTGCACCCCTAGTTGGCGGACTTGAGGTTTTAATTATGTAAAGGGGAAAAGGAAAAAAATAATCATTGGCTAGATGTTCAAGACGATCTGATTTAAGAAAATAGAGGATGGGTAAATCAAGAGAACGGTTTTATCCCTTCACCGTCACTAAGAATATTTTTTCCTAGATAATGGACCACCCACTATCCCTTCATATGCAAGTTTCCTAGTTCCGCTACTGCTGGGAAGGGCCAGGAGCCCTATGGACAATTCTCTGTGTCCTATTTTAAAGCAGTAATATTTTACCTCTCTGGTTGGACAGTAATAGTTTCTTGGAGTAAAAATTATAGTTTTCTAATTCTACAAACTTCAGCCCTCAACAACTAGGTTCCAATCTAAATTTCACATGCGAATGCTATACACCAATAAATTTATCAATGTTTAAAAATGAAATTAATGATTGAGTCAAGTTCCCACTTTTGTACATGAACAAACTCAATGGGGGTAAATTACTTAATATGAAAGTGAAACTGGATGAGTGTGTTTTTATTGGAGACCATGGCACAATGTACTGGATCACTCAAACGGCGGCAATATACGCCTTTTAAACTCATGAAAAATGAGATTAATTATGGAGACAAATTCTCAATTATATAAATTAATGAATTCAATAGTGTAAATCACTAGTACTCCTATTAGAGTGAGAACATACCTTTCTGGGATGCATGACCCAAATAGATAATGCAACTTTTCTAATACCATACTTGAGCTAGGGCTGTCCATTCATCATACTATCTTGCCTCTTGTTGTGGTAGTCTCCATCATCATCATAATCATCATTAATAAGAAAAAAAAAAAAGCTTTATCTCAACTCATCTATGTCAATAGTATTTCTCTATTTCAATCTATATTTCAATCTATCTAGAAAATTTTCTGATTGGTTGTATTTCTTTTTGTCCTTTTGGTGTCATCACCTTAAATGGTCACCAGGTTTTAACCTAGAAATGTAGTTTTAGGTGTTATCGATCAGCACCCTGAGCACCTTTTTGCCGTGCTACAGGCTCCTGTCATAAAAATTGTAAACATTTGTCAAAAGGCTAGCTAATCTGTTTCAGTCGGTCTGTGGGATGATCAAAGCCCACTAGTTCTTCAGAGTTGTTTCGGGGTCTGACTTAAGAATTGGGCGAACCAAGCTTGACTACTGAGTATCTAGTAGACTTGTGTACAAAGGAACAAAAGGGACCACATCTTGAAACATGACTCAAAGCCGGGTCTGTTGTCACCTCTTAACCACAGTAGAGGTATAAAACAAACAGGAATCTCATTGGATACTCTCATCTGCCTGGAGAAAGTGTCTAAAATGTGATGATTGAAAGTTGAAACTGTACATTCCCTGGGTACCACCAAAAGTAAAACTCTAACTTAGCTATCACGCATGTAGACAGACTTTTTGAGTATATTAGATTTGTATTTTGTAGGGAAGCTCATTCCGGTGTACTGTTTTATTAACCAACCTAATAATATTTTGAAACAATGCGTTATCGATGTTTGGCTTTAATCAATATCGCAATCCTCAAGTGATTTTAGACATTATTAACATGGCCAGATTTTCTCCTATAGGACTTAGGAGTCCACACGATTGATAGTGGGGTATTTAAAGTCCCCCCTTCCCTGCAAAAGCAGACGTCTTAAATTAAACGTGTCCATTGAAAATCTTGCATAGCTTTTTGGCAAGATTCTAGTACGAAAAAATGTCCCATCATCAAGATGGGGTAACTTAATTTGAAGTTCATGGGAATCTTAACGAGTGCATTTCTAATTTCTAATTTCTATCAAACGGAGAGCTGTCTCATCAACGTCTTTATCTTGTATAATTCACTCGTCACTCCTTTGACACTCTTAGCCAAATGAGCTAAGAGTTGTACTTGGTATGGAACTATTTAAACTAAGCTACTAGCTAAGCTATGGTTTTGGTAACAATAATTAAAGCTACTTACACATAGCCACTCAACATCTTTAGTTAGTAGACATTATATAAGCTACTAAATAATTACTAACTATAACCATAACCATAACCATAGCCACTCAACATTATTCATAGCTTAAAATACGAATAATTAAACCACAGCCATCCTAATAATTTTCTGTTTTTCTTTTCCCCTGTTTATCGAATCATACAATCACTGAGTAATGCGTTGGTACTGAATTATGATGACGTACATTTTACTTTAGATTGCAGAGTGGAAAGAAAGGGACACCTTTCAACGCACATTTTACCTTTATGTCATCCTTTCAACGCACATTTCACCTTGATGTCGTCTTTTTTCTTTGGAAGATACTGTCATACTTTTCGCTTAAAAAATCACACCTGGTAGATAAGTGAACCTGCATTGGATGCATGCTTCATGTTTTCTTACTTGGAGGAAGAATGTAAAATAACGAAGGCCCGTGCGTATTCTATCTTTCTGCTTTAGTTTAGGTGGCGAGGATGAAAAAAGGTCTAGTTCTGCTTTGGGTAGGGGCGAGATTGTGATGAGTTGCTCAGTGAGCTGGGCTATGTTAAAAAGTTGGGGACTTGATATATTAGTTATTCTTAATGACTAAAAGTTTACTACGACTCTGGTTCATAATTTTTATTATTTTACTTTTCTGCCCCTGGATCCCATGATATCATGTGATCCAAGTCTAGATAAAAAGACGGTCTAGATTTTTTATTGTACAAGCTTTTCAACATTTTACATTTGAATCCCTTATAGGATTCATGATAGAAAGTAAAGAAAAAATGTTGAACACAGTCAAACAACTCTTGTGGCATTAGTTCAACTTCAATCATGAAATTGAAGATACAGGATTTAAGGATGATTAATATGTCGAATTCCTTTAGAAGATTCCTCATTACGGATCGCTGTACTAATGGCTCTATCCGACCGCGAAAATAGAAAGCTTTAAATTGTCATATATAGATGTATTCTTTTCTGAAATGTTTGGCATGAAAAAAGAGTTATGCAGCCAATTCATATCAGTAGAGGTTTTCCGTCGCTTGCCTGCCCGATTTGGATTTGAACTTTTGAGCCATTGCAAATTGACATACTCGAGGGTGTTGAGCCAATATTTTCAGCGGTTGGATCCTTTCCTAGGTCACCCGTCCTATTGTGGTCCTTTGTTTTATTTTTCATAGCCCAATGATAAACCTCAGCTCTAGTTTTCTCTGCCCCAACTAACTCTAGAAGTCGGACATTAGACATACCCTTGGCTCTACTCGGTTTGCTCGCTGCACTCATTTTCTATTCTCATGATATTTTCAGAATAGTTGAAGCTCCATGCTAGAATTGCGTAGGTGTATGTATAGTGTGGCTAACTCTAACTAAAACATTTGAATGAGTTTTTTTACGAAAAAATTAGTAAGATAGTCTAATTAAATGGATAAGTAAAGAAAAATATAAAAGTAACGGCAAAGGATGTCGTATATTTTTTTGATGAAAATATCCCCTATTGTGAGTCTTTGTAAAATTTTCTTTAAGAGAGTTGCATTTAATTATTCATATTAATAAAGATATTAGAGGTTGTAGACCTCATGTAAAAATTAGATGGTCTAATTTTGTAAGGTCCCGGATTTCCAAGGATGGAATTAACCTAGATAATTGTATTTTTAGCTAATTAAGCTCATTTAAGCCAAATAAGTCCGGTTAATTTTTAGGATCGCACGTGTGAAACTGGGTTGAGATTCGAGTCACTTTGGGATCAGTAGAGAAGTGTGTTGTGATTTCGGAAAAGTTTAAAAGTCTTTCTCATAATTTCAAATTTTCGAGAATTTGATACCGTTAATTGGGTATGTGTCCCAATTTCCCAAATATTTCCCTTCTACCTCAGTCTAACCCGAACCCCCAATAACCCTTTTCCAAACCTGTCCCAAAGCCCACTTAAGATACATTTATAATTTCCAAAAGTACCCCTGGCCCACCTTTTATATATAACCCACGTGAATGAAGCCCCCCACCCATTTCACTTTCTCCCTATTATAAGATGGTAGTTTTAGACCTACTGTAGGCTGGTAGTTTACTCAAAAAGAAGTTAGTCTCGCTGCAAGAATTGTTGGTTTTTTTAGTGAAATATTAAAAGTAACAAGAGGAATTTACCCAAAAAATGACCTTTTATGGCCACTAAACGAAAAAGGCCTCCAATAGTTTATATGATACGAAAGTGGTCCCCTGAGATCAATTTCATTTTTTTATTGAAGTTTTCATTGAGTGACAATGGTGCCACTAGTTTAAACCTTACAAAACCTCCGAAATCCTTTTTTTCCTTTCTTCCTCCTCATCGTTTTCCCCCGTTTGGTGATTTTGTTGACTTTTTCTTCCACAACAGTTTGCAACATGGTCATAAAAGTTGTTTTTCAGCCTATTTTGGATTAAAGCATCATAGATTCAAGCATCATATCATGTGGAGGTATTCTTTTTATTGTCTACCCATTGTTTGTTTTTCAAAATAACGTTTCTTGTGGGTTTCTTCATCTACTTTCAATTTCCTTCAACCTATTTCGAATATAGCATCATAAAATTGTTAATATTCATGCACTAAACGTGTCTTTTTGCAATGAATTAACCCATTAATCGGTCCCTCCATTTTCCCCTTCTTGACTGGGCTTCTGAATGATATAGTAGTAGGGCACATAACCCTATTGGGGATATCGGAAGGATATGTGGTCAGAAACCATGATTGAATCATGTCATTGCATCTTTTCCATGGTGAATGACTAGAAGAAGTAGATCATCATGTAGTTGAGCATACCATAAAAAAATAACTTTTTTTTTTTTGCACTCTTAGTATTGAAGGAATAAATGAATGATGCCCCCCAATAATATCAGACATCCCAGTTTGTGTTTAGAGATCCATTGAAATGCAACAAATGATGTCCCCATTGATCCTTATCCTGCCACAACCACTTTTAATTACATATAAGACATTGCAGTGTGCTCCTAAAAAATAAATGATTTCCTTTAAATAATTCTTGGGCCATGAGAAAATGATACAATCAGCTCAAACCATGTGAACTGAACCATCAAAAGTTGGAATGGTGAAGTGAACTCCCTGAAGCTAAGTTTGGTGTACTCCAAAGTCCAAACCTTAATGAAATAAGACTTTTAAATGGAACATATTATTTTTCAATCAGCCTTCAATATTGATGATAACATATCACAATCCCTTTATAATTTGTTCAGCTTCAAGCCTATAAATTCATCGATTGATTCCCTTCAAAGACCCACCAATTTTCCTTATTTTGAATGCCCATAAGAAGATAAATAAAAAAAGTAAGCATCATTAATAGGAACCCCACAAAAAAAAAAAACAATGTAAAAAGGGAAAAAAAACACTAAAAAATGTCATCATTTTCTTTAAAATAAAACATGGTCATCTCCCCCTCGACATCACACATATCAAAGAAAACCTAGTTTCTTTGAATCATGTAGTGCGCATGCACATCATAGTGGATCTAATGATTTTTTTTTAAATTAAGGTCAATGTCGACGTCGTTACCCAACCGTTTATGAAGTCTTGCTGAAAGGGTAGAATAAGTTACGACGTCGTCGCTCCACAGAATCTTGAAATACTTGGTCCCACTGAAATGAGCGACGACGTCGCCACTCCGCAGAATCCTGATATGCTTGGTCTCGTTGAAATGAGCAACGACGTTGACGCTCATTGAAAAAGGGAAAAAAAAAAAGAAAAAAGTTTGGCCGAAATGTCGCTTTCGTATCATATGAACTACTGGAGGCTTTCTCATTTAGTGGCCATCTAAGATTATTTTTTGAATAAATTCTTTAAATAACAATTCCAACAATATGTGTCCAAATGTTTTTTATATGTTTATACTTGTAGCTGTAATTAATAAATGCAAACTAAAGTTCACAATATTTTACTTTCTTTTATGGTGTTGCGAGTCACAGCTGTTTGGTCCAAAGAGGAGATCCGGTTTGGAGTCGGACTAACAGAAATCTGTTTGGACCAATCAAGAAGTGCCATGGAAAGATGATTTTTTTTTTTTTCATTAGTGGAGATGGTATTTGACATCTCCTCTCGCGTGTCACCCCTGTTTGGTCCGTACATGTTTGCCTATTTGGAGTCACAATCGGTGATTGCATGGTTCCTCTCCATTTATGGTAGATTATGACATTTAATAATGATGCTTGGAATGGGACAACAAGTCTTTTCACCTCTTCTTCAAAGGTTATTGACGGTTAATCTCTCACTTGAATTTTTCCACTCGATTGTTTAATCAATGTTATCTTGTTCGCTGCATTACCCGACAATTCATAATATGGCCACGGCTATTATTGTTGTCTCTCGACATCCCATCAGCTAAATATTTTTCCTATGGGAACCCTCAAGGCCTCACCCATCATATCAGGATAAAATTATCCTATACTTCCATTTCATGCAACAAAAGTACTATACTGGATAAAACTAGGCTGTAGACGAGATGCTCTACACGTATGATGCGTGTTCATATTGTATTGCTATGTGATAGGATATTCATCATCAACAATAAATTTGATATCTAAAATCACTTTTAGGATTGCAAAATAAATTTTAGTTAGAAAAAAATTATTTAATTTTACCTTTAGCGATATTATTTTTAGTTGGAGACTTATATGAAGCGTGGCTCTTTTAAAGAAAGGAGAACAATCCTTTGCTACTTAACTAGTTAAAGTGAAGTAAAGTGGAATTAGATAAAAAATGACAAGGGGTCACATCAAAAGTACACAATTTCAATATTCCCTCCCAATTTTTTAAAAAAAGTAAAAATAACAACCTCATTTCTGCACTAAAAGACAAAAACAACTCAACTTTTCTATACAAAAAGTAAAAAAGATTACATACCAAACAACTAAAAACAAAACACCATCATAACACTTTTTATTTTATTCTCTTTTCATTTGATGCTTCACCTCACCATACTTCAATTCACCACCTATCCAAACATACCCTTAGGGGTCTTTAAGTTTAATGTGGATGGTGCTTCGAGGGGTAAGCCAGGTTCGGCTGAGATTGGAGGGGAAGGTGTTAATGATGTTTTCCAAGTATATGGGTGTGTGCGATTCCAATGAAGCGGATGTGCTAGCCATTCTTGAAGGTGTTTGTTTGTTTTCTAGTAGATATGGTGGTACTCTTATTATGGAAAGTGATTCCTCTAATGCGATCGCATGGGTGTCTAAGCGGAGGATTAATCCTGGAAAGTTTCATTTCCACATGAATGAAATTAGAGAATTATCTATTGAAATCAATGTTTCCCTCGGTCATGATGTTAGATCGGCAAACTCCATGGCAGATGTGTTAGCCAAACGAGGGGTCGATAGGTTGCTTCATTGGGTGGGTGTGATTATGTAAGTGGTTGATATGTTGTTTCTTTGGGTGGATGCATTTTTGTTTGTAGGGTTGGAGGCCGGTGGTGCATTTCTCTTGAACATCCCTTTCCTTTTTTTTTTTTTTTTTTGTACTTTGTTCATTCTGTTCTTTAAATGAAATATTTGTTTACGGTAAAAAAAAAAAAAAAAAAAAAACTCTATGTAGCATAGTACTGACCATTTCATTAAAATGTGTAATTAATGAATAAGATTGTACTGATATGTTTTTGCTAGCAATTTGTCATGTTTGAGTAACTTTATTTTGAGTCGATGGGCTCGGCTCAACTCCTTGAGTTCAGTATTTCTCGAGTCCAAGCCTCATTGGATCCATCCGGACTTCTCTAATCAGGTGGCTGAGCCGTCTTTTCCAAGGGAACAACACGAAAACAACATATCAACAAAATATTATCATTTGTCAAACTAGCCCTAAAGAGAAAGGACAAACGTGAAATTTGGGTCGCGATTCATTGTCCGTACAGATCCTGAGGACACATGTCATCATCCGGATTATCTTAACTACTCTAATTACTGATAGGAAATTTAAAATACCGGCAGAGGGCGTCGTATAATTTTAGGAACTTTTGGGAACTCCTCCCAGTTTAGTAGGGAGGAGTCCAAAATTTCTCCATTAAACGTAGCAAACCAAACGGAGAGTTTGTGTTGTGTTTATCTCGGATCTGAATCTCTGTCTCTCTCCCTTCATAGGCCCGATTAGATGTTCCTATTTCCTATCGTTCTTCTCTGCAACATGACACAAGCATGAGCTGCATAGCCAATCTTAACCCTTAAAGTTGGGATGAACGGTGCCTAGGAGTTGTAGATTTTGACATACATGGGAAAATGACAAACCCTCTGCCGTTGTTTTCATTTTTTATTAACTAATTTGTTTGATTAGAGTTCAGGCTTAATTCTTTTGTTAGAGTTAATTTCTAAAATAACTTTTGAGGGGCATAGTTCATAAGAATTATAGGACTGAAAATTTTTTCCCGCTACATTGGGACAATGGTTTAGGTGACCCATGGATCGATCTTGGCATGTGTGTGAAATTGCACAGTACCACTCAACTATGAGCAGTGGTGGCTCCAGAAATTCGAGTCCGTGGGATCAACAAAAGACTTATTTTCCACAAATCGAATAAATTTATTTTTCCCTTTATCAACATTTGTCATCTACTTTTGATAATTCGATAAATATAATATAAAATTCTCAAATTATCTATTTTCGACAATTCGACAAAGATAACATTGAATTCTAAAAAAAAAAAATAAACACAAATTTTAATATATTGTTACTTATAATTCTTAATTTAAAAAGAAAATCCAATTACAAAAACTCCTACAGCTGCGCTCAACGGATTTTCATGTGTTTAAATCGTTGCATAATAGCTTCATTATCAACACTAGAAAACACGTCATTTTCAATATATGTGACCAAACAATCATTCATCCATTGATCTCTGCGGCTCAGCTGTGGCTGAAAGTCTATATGCCTAAATCTAAATGTTTAGGTTTTCTTCTTCTAATATGGGGAGAATACCGTATTTAGAGGTTAAGTTAGGATAAATGAAGAGTTAATAACAGAATGTCTAAATTTTTTTTTTTCATTAAAAACAAAAGTTGGGCCCATTATTTTTATTTATTTTGATAGACAAATGGCATATTAATTTAAGCATAAAGTGCGGTCAAAATCTTCACATAAATTTAAATCATTAGAGAATTTTTTTTTAATAATTTTTTAAATATCAGTAGGGTCAATTGATATCCATCTAGTGCCGCCCATGACTATGAGTGTGTTGGGGGACTTGGGGTTTTTATTATATAAAGGAGAAAAAGGAAAAAAAAAATCATTGGGATCAGTAAATAAAGAGAACAGTTTTATCCCTTCATATGCAAGTTACCTAGTTCCGCTGCTGGGAAGGGCCACATCTAGTAGACTTGTGTACAAAGGAACAAAAGGGACCACATCTTGAGACATGACTCAAAGCCGGGTCTGTTGTCACCTCTTAACCACAGTAGAGGTATAAAACAAACAGGAATCTCATTGGATACTCTCATCTGTTCGGTGCAACCTGGAGAAAGAGCCTAATATGTGATGATTGATGAAAGTTGAAACTGTACATTCCCTGGGTACCACCAAAAATAAAACTCTAACTTACCCATCACGCATGTAGACAGACTTTTTGAGTAAATTAGATTTGTATTTTGTAGGGACGCTCAATCAGGTGTACTGTTTTATTAACCAACCTAATAATAGTTTGAAACAGTTCGTTATCGATGTTTGGCTTTAATCAATATCGCAATCCTCAAGTGATTTTAAACATTATTAATAAGGCCAGATTTTCACCTATAGGAGTCCACAAGATTGATAGTGGGGTATTCCTTGTCTGCAAAAGCAGACCTCATAAATTAAACGTCTCCATTGAAAATCTTGCATAGCTTTTTTGGCTCTAGATTCTAGTAGGAGAAACTGTCCCATCATCAAGATGAGGTTACTTAATTTGAAGTTCATAGGAATCTTTACGAGTGCATTTCTAATTTCTATCAAATAGAAGTGTCTCATCAACATCTCTATCTAATATAATTCACTCATCACTACGATGACACTCTTTTTTAGAACTTGATTCACTATAAATTCTTTAAAATTCAATACTTAGCAAATAAATGGACTCTTAATGTTTAGTATAGACCATCGCTATAACTTGTACTTATATTTCATTTATGCTGATTAATTAGGAGAGTTTGAGTGTGGACATGTACAAGCTCATTAATGCCTCATTTATTATCATCATCGTGATGCTCTCTTTATCTTGGGAACTCCTAGAATGTCCCTCAGTCCTATTTTATGTCGTATTTGTGGTAACTCTAGAATCTTGCATGACATTAGGCACAACAATTAAAATTCGAGTTTGGATCTCTTATTTAAGCCAATTCACATTCGTCACCCGTATAAAATGCATTCATTTTTTATTTTATATTTTGTGCAATAATATATGAAATTAGGAATTTTATACAGGTGGCGAATGAAAATTAATTGAAACAATATTTCCAGTTTCAAAAATTGTTTCATTGAAACAGGGGATCCAAATTCTTAAAATTCACTATTTTCCCTTTTTCTCTCATTAAACTTGTAATCTTTCATGTTCCTTACTTGAAATGCATGATAGAGTTATTCCTCTCAATTGGACGTACACGTCATGATGCATGACCCATATCATTTGTAATAGTAATTTTGACATATTAGTCCCCCTGAAACTTGATTTTTGTAATTTCATAACCGAGATTTAGATAAAGTCACTAGAGTCGTCTAACTTTGGTCAATATTTTTTTTTAAACTTTTTTGCTTCATATCCCATGATATTATGAGAATATCGTATGTCATGGAAATCAATAAATTCCATGATATCATGACTTTTATGCATCATCTTAGGAAAAAAAACTTTTCAAATGATAGAATTTAAGAAATAGCGGTTAGATGTATATTTATTTTTCACAAAATGTCATTGTTCATCAACCATAAAAAGAGAATTCACTTGCTGGCAAAAAGTATATGTTATAGAAACTGATAAATCATTTGATATCACAGGACTATCTAATGATATCATGGGATATAGTGTAAAAAAAATTTAAAAATTAGTGACTAGAGTTGTGTGACTTTGTTAATGTTATTTTTGTTTAGATCATGAAATTGGAAAATTCGGATTTACAATGGACTAATATTTTAAAATCCTTCGTGGTACAAACTTGAAATTAAGCAAAATGGGAGAAAAATTCCTTAGTTCAGTTCATATCTTACAATTCCCAAGGGAAGAAACATGCAACTTGTCGCATCTGTGGTGGTGGTGGCGGCACGTAGTTTCATTTAATCTGACCTGATAAGACCTTTATAATCATAAGAGAGCTTGTCTTTCCGATCCACAAAGTAAAACTTGTACTCTATACATGGGACGAAGTCCGGATGCTTGGATGCTTGAAATTTGAATTCCAGATGCTTGAAATTAGTACAAGTCAGGCCGGGTCCATTGTCATGTTTATTACACGCTTTGCATGCAATATATGTCCAGAACTCCACCTCGGTAGCGATAATTTGGACCACTTATGAAGAATATCATCCCCTCGTAGAACCCATACTACGAATTACCTATGAGGTGAAGAAACACACACGAGATAGATGTGAGGGTGCGATCAATTTCTATTAGAATGGAATTTGGGCATGAACTTTTAAATGGGCTTCACTGTTAATTGGATGTATGGGCTTGATCAAAAGATTTCTCTAATTCCCTTTACGTATGAAGATATGAACTCATTTCCTATTTCATGGACCGACAATGGCCATCCCATTCGCATGCATAGACGGGAATATCGTAAAAGTCGGCCGGAAAGGGTTAAAAGAAACAGGAAGAATGACTGGTCTTTTCTTGCCACATGAATGAGTTGTCATGAGTGGGGTCTTCTATTTCACGTCTTCAAACTTTGAATCCGTATAAGGCCTAATTTTAGGTGACCTTTCACCTTATTTCAAAGCATCTTTCTTTCTTTGTCCGGTTTGAGCTAAATGCAGTTTTCACATGGCCCTTCGTGGTTTAAAATTCCAGGGACATCTAAAAACAGCTTTCACCTGGCGTTTTGTGGTAATTAAATGGTCTAAAATCTCGGTCTGCATGGGGTTGACTCGCCTGGACTCGGTGCCGGCCATGACTGAGTTGAGTCAGGCACTGGCACGAGTAAACTACTGTTTTGACGGACATAAGTTATGATTTTTTTTTTTAGAAAGGTATCATGATTTCAAGGAGGCCCTTATATCTTTGTGTTTGAAGTAAAACTTCTCTTAGCCTAATAATTAAACTAGCTAAAAATTAATGAGGCCTTTCAATTCTCTTTGTTTTTGTTTTTGACCATTTTACCCTAAAAATAGACTCAAATGACCTTTCCCTTAAGCTCTATTTTTTCGTTCTTGACCAATTTTCCCTAAAAAAAAACTCAAATAACCTATGGCATGAGTTTAAAAGATAATATTGCATCTTAAACTTTGAAGATTAAAAAGCAAAGGTTAGGATTATCTAAATGACTTGATATTGTATATTTCCTAATGCAGTGATGGATCCAGGATTTTCATTTGGGTGGGGCGGACAATGGTCAATTGAAAACGTCATTCATTCTTTTGCTAGATTTATTTTTTCACATTAACAAAAAAAAAGCAGAAATAATGTTGCGTTTAAATAGTTTATAGCAGTTGATCTTTTTTTATTATATTTCTCCATATCTAATTTAAAGATAAAATCAATAGCATAGGTTAAAAGACATAGTTTTAAACAAAATTTTCCTTTTGTAAGAAACCCTACTATCAACACCAAATTCATAAATAAGCCTTTTCAATTCCTCAAAAAACTAGAGAACCCAAAAAAAGAGCTGATGATAAAACCAAGAACAAAAAGAGACATCATCTAAGAAAAAAAATGTGAAGATTACAAAAAGGCATAGAAGAACAGACAAGAGTATTCACCTTCCTTCCTCAGTCATATAATAGAAACGAGCTGTGTGGTTTTACTCTCCCGTAGAGATGGAAAGAAAGGCTTGTTTTTTTTCCCTTCCACCAAAGAAGAGAAGAAAATGGTCAACGTGGGGCGATTGTTTTAGCTTTCGTGGGGCATGGCCCGAGCCCCAATTTAATTTTATGTGATTTTTGGACTTGACCTGGGAAAATCATTTATGCAGCCTCCCCCTCTCCCTGCCCACTGCTGCCCATTGTGCCTTTCTCCCTCTCCCTCCCTCCCTCCAGCAGTGCTACAGGAGGGGACGGTGGGGGTGGGTGTGTGTAGTAAGAAGTTGGGGATGTAGAGAGTTTGATAGATGCCATTTTAGGTGATTTTCTACATGAGTATTTTGGTATAAAAAAAAAATTGGTGTGTAGAGATCAATTTTGAGAGTGTGCTTAGCAGCTCTCACTTTCATACCCATTAGTAGATGACTTTCTTTTAAACACGCACTTCCATGTACACGATGTTAGCCGACGCTTTTCCAATCATTTTCAACCCTATCACAACCAGACAACAAAACATAACTCCAACTCCCCCTCCAGCAGTGCTGCAGTAGGGGACGGTGGGGGTGGGTGTGTGTAGAAAGAAGTTAGGGATGTAGAGAATTTGATAGATGTCATTTTAGGTGATTCTCTACACGGGTATTTTGGTAAAAACAAAAATTCGGTGAGTAGAGATCAATTTTAAGAGTGTGCTTAGCAGCTCTTACGTTCATACCCATTAGTAGATGACTTTCTTTTAAACACGCACTTCATTGTACACAACGTTAACCGACGCTTTTCCAATCATTTCCAATCCCATCACAACCAGGCAACAAAACATAACTCCAATTGTGATAATCTGCTAAACTCAGATAAATTTGTGTAAAACTCAGATAAATTGAAAAAACGCGAAGAAAGAAGATTGTGGGATATAGATCGAAATCTAAATAATTTAAACCCTATTTCTTTGATTCAGATTGCAGATGCTATATTAAACTAGCAAGGTCACAAAATCTTCCCTCACAAAAGTATACTTTGAAAACTAGAAGGTCGTAGAATTTGTCCCTCCCTCTTAGAACGAGTGCATATGAGTTTCTTTTAGAAAATATATTCTCGAAAAATCTCACTATTGATTGCCATTATCATTTCAAATTCAAAACATGATCTACAATGAATTACAAGTCAAATCAGTCATAAATGATTGTACTTATGGGCTTAAATTGCGTGACATGTTCAGACGGTTTTGCATGACGTATTGGGGCAGTTACATGGGCAAATCAGTCATGACAATGTATGATCTGGCGTATTTATGGACCTTTGGCTGAAATATATCCAGCTGTGCGTGGACTACAGGCCTTAAACGAAAGTCTTGTGGACTAAAGCCTTCAAAAGACAAAGTTAAGGGACCATTTGCTAATTTATTAAAACTTGTTATAATTCATGTTTAATTCTATTTTACAGCATCTTTGTTGATGAGTGGGCTCCACCCTCATTACGTATTAGGTACTCTGACGACACTTTTATGTCTTTTGTCATTAATTAGTGAAAATTAATTTTAAGAGGTTTTAATCCGTGAAGATTCCTTATTTCTATATATCTTTATGCTATTCTTGTGTGGGTAAGATGGCTTTTAATTTGAAGTGGGGTTACGCAGTATTAAAGATATTCAACAATGACCAAGTGAGCCTCTACCAAAAAACAATGACCAAGTGAGATGGAGTATGTGGTCCCACTCAGATGAGTACTGATGGGATCAGGATGCGTAGGTAAACATGTGGAGGTAGCTGGCAGAATTTTACCCACGAAGGTCATTCTAGGGCGATGGATTGGGTCTGCAGAAGTAGTGTTTCAATTCCCCAGATCATAGCCAAAAAACAAAAAAAAAAAAATGATGGATGGAGTTGAAAGTTGAAACAATATGCTCACCTACCGTGCCATCCATCCAAGTGATTTGGGACAGATGATGCTGATTTTGTTTATGTTTGCACAAGAATTTTGCCTATGCACCCGTTTTAACAGCATCACTTTGTGCCGGCCGCTTTGGGCTATTACCAGTTAATAAGGGGATGGGAAGGTCAATGCATGGATAATGGATGCGCTTCAACATTATCAAACTGCAGCTGATGTTGATTTAAAGGCCAAAATGGTCCAGGGCAAGAAGTCCTTTATGGAGAATCTTCAATTGAACTATGCAACTCTGATTATGATGAAAGGTGGGCCATTGTCAATTAACTTTACCTTAGAGGAAGTCCCCCTCTATATTCCCACATTGTCACATTCCTTGGTCATTGTAAGGCTTACAGGTCAAAAGACTTGACAAGCCTTGACAGAACATTGTGTCATAGACAAAACTGCCCCTACGGCATAATTGTGTCTCACTATAATGAGACACATGCTCGCTATAGCGAGCTAGGCGGACATGCCTAGTCCGATCCAAACTCTTTTAAAGAGTTTGAGGTTGATTTCTCTTTTGATTGGAGTTTAATTAGAAGATTAAGGCACGAATTTAGGCATATAAATAGGGTATTGCTCTCAACCCTACATATTACCACTCTCACTAATCCGAGTCAGAGATATCTTAGAGAGAGATGTTCTTATTTTTCTAGAGTCATTGAGAGATTGTTCTGAAGGGTTGCTCTAAAAGGTTTTGTTGCTTCTACTCTCTTGTGGAAGATTGATCATTTTGGTGGACAAGGTGCGATGAGATCAAGTAAGGAGAACGGTGCACGGTGGAAGTCGTGTTAGTGGATTCTGTGCAATAACAACTACGGTCCTTAGGTCGAGGTAGAAACTGAGGTAAAGGAGCCTGTGGGTATATCTTGTAACTGTTCGTGAAATCTTGATTTCTAGACCGTGGTTTTTCTCCCTAGAAAGGATTTCCATGTAAAATTTGTGTATGCCTTATTGTGGTGATTGCTTGGTAAATTTATTTGCTAGTTCTACATTGTTTGATTGATTACATCCGCTACATTAATTTAATTAATTAGACTAACATCTATTCTAATGGATCCTAAAAAACCTTCAGTCATGCTGCTTAATTTTTCCTTTGAAAACAATTATTCAACTCTAAATGCATGCACTCAAGTGGGTCACAAAGTGTATATGAAATCTAGGGCAGCTGGCTCTCTTTTGTTTTAATGTTTTCCCCTCTAGGTGGCCCATTTGAACAGAAAAACACCTTGTTCGATCGATTTCTTGTTCAATTATCTATCTATTTTATCTATAGGGTCTTCATCATGTACTGTTGGGAGGTTGGTGTGATGGAGCTGAGGCCTCCCTGGGGCAGTGAGTCTTGCAGAAAAGGGCAGAAAACAATTTGAAACGTGACTTCATAAATTCTATGACGCGTCCTATATTAGGGCCCTGCTGAAGAGACAATTTAAAAATGAGCTCATTTTTATATATAAAATAAAATTCCACTGGTATAGGGAACCATAAACCTTTTAATATCCCATATGTGGACGCCGCTGAAAAATGCATACGTCTCGCACGGGAGAAACCATGTAAGACAGCGTGTGGGGCCTAGCTAGGACCCACATGATCAATCTTAACCTATAATCCAAATGAATCTTATATGTCATGAATCTGTTGCTTGTAATCTCACCAAGAGCTCTCATGGATAAAGGTTTTTAGTGGGAGGAAGGAGGTCTTGGTATGAGGTTGCCTTTATTTCCCTTTTTCTCTTTCAATAAAAAAAGAAAAAGAAAAAACCCACCTGAGAAGATAAAACCGCTGAATCGAATTTGATTTTTTTAATTTTGAAACTGTTAAATTTGTGGGTTACATAACAAGGGGTCATGGTCTTTAAATTGACTTGAGACTTAATATCTAAGGTGGTCCTACCTGAATCTTTTGATCCCCCATATCAGCCATGATTGGGGGTACCCTAGTGGGCCCAACAGACTGTCTCAAGTGGACTCTTGTGCTAGACATATGAATAAGACCACGGCCCATATGCATACTGAAATATTTATGTGAGAATGATTCACACAAAAGAATCATAGCCCACCATTTCCGTTGGGACACTTGGCCTACATATGATCAAGTTACTCGCATCAGTCTACCTTTTTCTTTTTCCTTTTTCCGTAAAAGATACTCTACTTTGTTGTATTGCCATAATCCATACTTTGATTCTCATCTAACAGCTATTCATCATTAAATTGAAATTACTAAAAGTGATGTTTTTTTTTCAAGATCATTAAAATTTGATGGCCATAAATCATGATATTAGAATGATCAAATAGGATATTTTACATTGACATCTTCCATTTCATCATTCCTCATGATTCGCATGGCTCTGTCTGTGCTCCACATGAGTCCATGCAGTCCGTTGGCTCCTTAATCCTTAATAAACCTCTTACCTTTGTAGAATATTTATCATACATATATGCGAAGGGAGTTTCATCTAATTTCGTGAGGCCGTGGGGTTACCGAATGCAGAAAGCGGCGTTTGCTGACACGCCAACAAACAACGACTTCCAAAGCACGTGCAAATCTATTTTATAAATAAAACACATTCTATTATTCATTTGTATTATTTTTGTCATTTGTCACTACAAATCTCTTGAATCATCTCTATACTTTGATCATTATGTTTCACTTCATAGCTCAATAGTGAGCCATATTATCTTCAAAGAAACAACCCGAGATCAATCCATTCCATGGGTTGTAGCCCTCTTGGTTAAAAACGTGAGACAACCCGGGATCATCATTGGATAATACCCACGTTGATTACGAACTTGGGCAGTGTGTGGGTATGTGAGTATTTAATTGTGCAAAAAAAAAAAAAAAGATTGAAAGTGAAATTGTTGTAACTTATCATCTCTTATTTTAATATTGTCTAAGATTTTCCTACAGATCGAGTTGAAACTACGTACTGCCATGTATAAAATCATAATTTAACTCAATTATCATCATCATTATTATTATCTTAATAATATAGTTATGTCATCATTTGATTTATAATATCCATGACATATGATTCGATTCTCCTTTTCTTGTTTTAATTACGTATTTTAGAATCAATCATATGGAAATCATAACTCTTAAGATGATGGAACAATGTGAGACGGTGGTCGTTGAGAGAGAAAATTAGGGACTACCTTTTAATAAATTCTGTGTCGTTTTCTTTAGACTAGTCGAGGACTATTTATAAAGTAACATTAAATATATTGAATCAAGCTTAGCAAATCTAAGATGACTCAAACCGGAAAACCTAATCACATCCTTAATAACCAACTAAACGTTACTTTCTTTTGTAATCCGATCTAAACATTTTAGAGAGATTGGATTAACTCAAGTATATGTTCATTATACTTTGATACTCTGTTTTTTTCAGATACAGCCTAGGCTGTGTATGGACCTCTTTGGCTAGTCATGATATGAAGACGTCAGCTCTTTTATCCATAATCTGATAAAGAAGCAAGTGGGCCACCAATAGTTAGAGAGTCTCTCTCATTCTCTGTCAACTACGCGCTAAAAGTAGTTGCTCAGTCAAGTTCATTATTATTTTATTTTAGAGGTTTCTTTTAGGAGAAACGAACAAGAATTAGCTGCCACAAAGGGCCCTAATTAACCGGGTGTTTTTTTTTTCCCCCTGCACACATCAACCTTAATCAATGTTGGAGCATATTTCTCAGACCCAAACTTCAGCTCCAAAAAAACAGGATGTCATTCCATCCAGAAAAGAACGGTCGGATCTGCAATGCACAAAGAATGATGACAACAGCAGGTGAAGCATGTATACAAGAATCCAAACAGTTGATCTCCCCCAACCAAAGGCAGGGCACTGAAAATTCTTTCGTCTTATGATTAAAGTTGCAGTCGCTGACCAGAAAGTGTGACTTTTACAAACCTGGAGGGCTCCCGCACAGGTGTGGGGCAAAAATTCAATCCAAGCCTTTCCTACAGAGGGGTCCCACTTTGTGGATGTTTTTTTTTTTTTTTTGATAACGCACGATTCTTAGTCTTTTAGGTCAGAATAATCCCTACGGGCCCACGAGAGAAAGCCGAATAAAATTTACTTGTGGCCCGTAGTGCAGTTTTGAACCCACAACCTCCGGATGTAAACCGTGGTCCTATGCCAACTGACCTACCCCTCGGGATTACTTTTGTGGATGGTTGAGATCTAAAATAGCGTACCGTGATAGAGAGGGAGTTGCTTTGTTGAAAATTTTCACTCTTTGACAACAACATGTAGGGGGCTCCGTGAAAGTAGACAGTAGTATTTTGTGTGATTAATTGGACTCCCATTGGACCAATCTTCATTGCTTTGACTTTACAAGTCATTACTCACGGCCAGATTAGCAGAGCTTTTGGGTTACAATCTAAAGTTACTTTCCATCAGCTTGATTTGCTCTACCACGAGTTTAGTAAAGTACTCCTCTTATTTCATTCTTCTACCTTGGCCTTGATCTCAACCTGGGCATTGCGGACGGTAGAGAAATATACAGCATAGAGATCATTGAAAACTTTTGGCTCTGATATGGAAATTGGCTGATATTGATCAAATGCCAACATAAAATCACATGCAAAATATTTTCTCACCACACATTTGACACGCGAAAATAATATAGTCCAGAAACGCCCATGATGTCCAAAGTGGGGACGCTGTTCTCTATTATTCAAGACAAGTTGAACTTCAAAAGTTCAAGTTGAACAAGGAGTGTCTCTTTCCTCCCATGAGTTAATTAAGTCTTAAGCCTTCCATCTAAATAATAATGTTCTAAGAAAGAAACTAATCAAAATAAGGGAATATATAGTGCAGCCGGCTGCTGCTCAGCTGGTTAGAGGCGGTGGCCCACAAACGGTATTTGATGAATTTGGCCTCATATGAGCCTGTTTGCTCTAAGCCAGTTGTGCTAGTCTTGTGGTCCATTCATACTTGTTTAATCGAAGTGTTGGCTAATTTTTGGCCCTTGGTTTCTTAGCTTGGTCCTAACGGTCCAATACAAATTAATCCACGTGGTCCATTAAATCATATTCATAATCATAACCAATTAATGCACATAGTAGTAAAATGGGAATTGATGGAAGCCCCTTTTAGGCTTAATTTTAATGATCTCTTTGAAGATATTTCTTTTCATTCTTCCACTCTCCATGATGCACTACTTTTGGTGACGGGGACAATGCAAGCCAATGCCTCCAAACTCCCCCATGTACCAGTTGTTGCGCAAGATAAACGGATCATGAGCTGGGCTGGGCTGGGCTGGGCTGCTCCTTTTTGCTGTGTGGTAATTTGGATGGTGCTTTTCCACAAGAATTTAAGGTCCAGTGTCGCTGATCCTGGGATGTGTGTGTGACTAAGGTGCCAACACTACTCATCCATGAGTGTGTTGGGCCCAATCACGTTTCATTATCTCACTTGATTCCAAAGGTGGATGGCCCTTCTCAGTAGAACATTGAACCCACCTCAAAACCATGAATTGAAATGCGACCTTTTTCTCACTTCTCCCATCCTTCATGTAAGCATATATAAATACATCACCCCCTTAGCTATGCCTAACATATTCTCTCTCTCTCTCTCTCTCTCTCTCTCTCTCTCTCTCTCCATTTTCCTAATTAGAAGCTGTGATTGTGTCACCCAAAAGCTGAAGAAAAGATGAGTCTGTCAAAAAGCTGTCCGGCTCGTATTCCACCGGGTTTCCGGTTTCATCCCACGGAGGAGGAGCTTTTGCAGCATTACTTAAGAAAGAAGGTGGCAAACGAGAAGATTGACATGGACGTGATCCTTGAAATCGATCTCAACAAACTCGAACCATGGGATATAGAAGGTGATGCCTCCATAAAACCGTTCTTCACACACTAGTACAAAAATCTACCTTACTCTCATATGTCGTCTTCTTCTTATTATTATATTACTATGTCGATGAATTATGCAGAGAAGTGCAAAATCGGATCCACCCACCAAGACGAATGGTACTTCTTTGGCCATAAAGACAAGAAGTACCCGACGGGCAATCGAACCAATCGAGCCACTACTGCTGGGTTCTGGAAAGCCACCGGTCGCGACAAGGTCATCTGCAGCAGTTCCAAACGGATTGGAAGGAGAAAAACCCTTGTCTTTTACATGGGTAGAGCACCCCGCGGGGAGAAATCCGATTGGATTATGCACGAGTACAGGCTCGTGGAGAACACTGACACCGACTCCGAATCCAATGTAACATACAGATACATATATCATCTTATTTGCTAATGAAGCGAGTTGATTGATGAAACAGTTACTATTTGAAGAGCTTTTAGGGAAAAAATATGTTAGTTTTAGTTCTTTATTTATACTTATATTTGAGATTGAAATTTACTGATGTTCCTCTGGGATAAATCCAGGCCTCTTATACCTCGGCCGGAGTGACACAAGAGGAAGATGGGTGGGTGGTTTGTCGCGTTTTCAAGAAGAAAAGCTTTCTGATCAAGACACTGGATAACATGAAGGAGTCGTCAATGGCCGACGACGATCACACCCAAATGCTCCATTCAACAAGGGATGGAGCCTTGGACCAGATTCTTCAGTACATGAAAAGGTCTTGCATGATGGAAACTGAGCCCAACAACAACAATAATACCGACTACATGACATGTCTTCCTGCACTTTCGGACGAAGGTCGAGTCGTTCAATCTATCAGTACGCAAAGGGGGGACAGCAGCAGCCCAGACCAAGCCAATCATAAAGAAACAGCCCTCAGTGACTGGACCACCGTCGATCGACTCGTGGCCTCCCACCTCAATGGTCAATCAGATTCATTCAACCAGCTTGATTTCTTCAACAACAGCAATCTCTCCCTTGATCAACAAGACCTTCACACTCACGACTGCAATAACGACTTCGATCTATGGAGCTTTACACCACCATCATCGTCGATAATGGACCCTTTGTGCCACCTTTGAAGAATGCCATTGATATAACCTTACGAAACTATTTTATAGCCATAAAGAGTGCTAAAGTCAGGTTGTTATCAATATTTTATTAAGTTACATAATTTAAATAAATTAGCAGAACCTTTAATCAATGATGAAAGCTGGGGTGCATGGCATTATGAAGCATTATGTTATAGTCATCGAGATGTCTTAGATGTCTTGTATGGAATTGGTGATGTAATGAGATCTTGGATTCTATTCTTACCAGCGCGACTTTACCACATTAGCAGTGTTAATAGCACCTCATTTAACATGGAATAAGGCTTTCCATTTGGCCAATAATTGAATGAGTCCGGATCTCCTGTTTCCTTGAAATAGGGGAATACTGTATCATCCAATTATGGAGCGCCACTTGTGTAAAATGTGATATCACTAATTGCCAAAAAAAAAAAAAAAAGTGTCGTGACCAGTTCAATGACTCAGGCCATTTCACAACTATGTCGCGGCCAGTTCAATGACTCGGGAGATTTAAATAAATGGAGAGCGTTTACTAAATATAGAAATATTGTGCCGCGCTGTTTTTTTAAAACTTGGTGCCGCCCGGCATTTCAAAATCCCAGATTTATGGGCCCTGACACCCATTGTTGTCACTGGATGGAAATCTTCAAAGTTAGTTTCAACATGACAACCATTGTATTGATCACGCGAGAAGGACTCTATCCATTTTTATCCCAAATAAGAGAGAAAAAAAAAGTAGGTTCATCATGCGTTCTGTATACAGTCAATTCAAACGCTCCACCATGCTATAATGCAGCTGCACTCCATTGTAATTCTGCCCAACACAAGATAAAAGAATCTCCAGGGAGACTGAAGGAATAGTGACTCGGAAGTCGTCGTATTGACTAGCTAGTGCAGTACGTAGGTCTTGAGCTCCCCCAGCTCATTCTAGCATGTGGGAGATTCGTATTCTAGATGATTTGATCCATTTAATGTGACAGTGATTGATTATACCGATGCAGATTAGCGTTGAAATATTATAATCCCTGGAATCATCTTGGGTCCTTCCGCTTCATTGCTATATATAAATAAGTAATAGGGGATTGAAGTGTACTAAAATTTTATCTGCAGTAAAGACGCATGTAGTGTTGTTCGTAGTCCCGTTCGCGGCTTAAAACTCTTTGACCAATCCTGGCGTCAGTTGAGTCCTGTAACGAATAGACAAAAAAAGGTTGCAAGTGTGTCAAATAACAGGCCAACTCAAAAGCGCAAAAAGAGAAAGGAGTAGAAACTGCGTGCATTGTCTCCTGGGTCAGTTTCTTTATCAGAATTTTCCAAATATATGTTTTTACGGCCCATTCTCTATATCCTTGAGGTGGAAGTCCAAATCCCTCATTTTAGTGGAGCATTTGAAATTACAATCAAATGCATTAAGGATGAAATTTTAAAAATTCAAAAAGATCAGTTGAGATATTTTAGATAGTTGAAATTTAAAATTCTTGTAAAAGAAACATAGGATTTCAAATGCCAGAAGACGAAATGTCATATCATGTCCAAAAAAGACACCAACATACCAAATCCTTTTCAGGAGTCCTAATAAAGAAACAGGCCCTTAATTTTTTTTTTCCTGTGAGCCAGAACTTTGGACCTCCACTATGGGGCCCACATAATGATAATATGGACCATTCAAGATGTATTCCAACTATTTGGCCTTGGGGATTTTTTGCCCTTTGTATCTCCTCCCTTTTTCTTAATACAATTTACGAATGAGCAAAAAAAAAGATGTATTCCATCCCCATCAATGACAACCTCAAATTTCACTTCAATAGAGTACATCTCACTGTAAGATTGAGCTAATGGGAGAAGGGCATATGATTTATAATATATAAGATTATTCAAATCACGTCATTATTAGTCATGTGCTTAGTCTTATGATGTTGTCCAACAATTGATGTGAGGTTTGTGGATATGTAAATCAAAGGGATGACACTCATCTTTAACGGTCTGGATAATCATTATGTGGGCCCCATGGTGGAGTTCCCTACATTCAACTCACATGGAGCATATAAGAGACATGATAGCGGATCTGGATTTTGGACTCCAAAGAAATATGTCCCTGCGTCCGGTCTAAATGTACAAAAATGATTTTAGAGTTATTAAATCTAATGTCACAAACATTATATTGCACTATTATTATAATATATAAGTGAATTAATATTTTCGTATAGTGTTACAATACCTAATAATATAGAGGAAACTACCGGATAAATCCCCTAAGTGAGCCATGACCTGGAAACCCACCCAGTAGTTGTGGGCCCTTTCCGGTTTTTTTTTATATGTATATTGAAGTTGTCGATATCGACAATTGGTGCGTTTATACTAAAACCGCAAGAGACCCTTTCTTCCCCATTTCTTCTTCTTCCTTTTTCCCTTATCCTCTTCGACAGTGCCTGTCGACACCTCTCCCTTTCGTTGGTCCCAGGCTGTGGTCCCAAGCATCATTTGGCGCCATCTTTCAAAGCTTATACACTGTTTCCAAGCACATGGAGGTATGTATTATAATCGTTTTGTCTTATTTTTATTAGGGTTCAAACAGAGCTTTCGGTGCTTTTCATTGGATCTAGAATGCAATTTTCTTATTTCCTCATAATTCTTAAACATGAAAAATCCCTACATTAAACAAATTAAATCAGAGTTATTTTGTCTGATTAGGTTTTTTTATTAGGTTTTTTGAAGGAAAAATGGGTTGCATTGTTACCACGTTGACACCTGAGTTTTGTGGAAGATGGGTTTCACACCTTTATTGGCATTGCTAGATCTTGGTTTCACACCTCTACTGGCATAGAGATATTTTGGGTCGGTTATACATTTACATACATAAAAAGAGAGATTAAGAATTCTATATACAGATTGCTGATTAAAAATGATTTAGAGAGAGATTAAATAGTCCATGTAATGCTGCTTTTGGTTTTTATATTTCTGTTACCAGACATTCTGTTGTTCCCCTCTATCCTTAACCATCACTACATTATAAGATTGCAACTAATGCATAAAACTTCAATCATTTTCCATGTTATGTCTCCCTCTAATTTTCTTCATCGGCTCAATTCAGATACCTGGAACCATCCATAATTTTCTCTTAAGATTGAGTAGAAAGTTGGGAATATAGAATTTGGAGTGGTGGGTCAAACCATGTGGATCGTAAGCCAATGAGGTGTCGCAGACAACTTATATATTGCAGGAATAGTGTCCCAGGTCGTTTATGTCCTCTAGTTTAGCCGCAGAATGTGGCATTCATGTGTGTCAATGAAGAGGCTTTTGGATTGCACAATGGCCACACTGTAGGTGGTGGCTGCAATCTGGCACAAAGCTATTGGTGGATGAAGGTTGTTGTGAGAATTATAGAAATTGCAACTTTTGGGATTGAGTTGGATTGAGTTCTCGCTTGTGTTTACCCAAATGGGATTGAGTTGGATTCTGACTAACACATTGGAACCCAATGATCTGGTGAAGGAATAGCAGCGATTACGGAATGTTACCTTGTTTTGGTTAGGTGTAACAATGATTTAAGTGGGGTTATGTGTAGGAAAGTATGGTCTAATGCAGATTGCATAAGGTAATGTAGGGTGAGCATTACGGAATTTTCGTACGAGCTCTGTTCTCTCTCAGTTGTAAGAGTGGACCATGCAAAACACACATTATCCCATCATTCATGAATTGCTGCCACTCATATCACACACCAATTAGTGTAAAGACACCTCTTAAAATGTTTCAATTCAATTGGTGTGGGAATCACCGTTGGATTTATCACATGAAAGAGTTAAAACACATGATTTAACTCTAATGAAATAAATTGAGTGTTTTACATGATGCATCATGTTAGGAGTGGAATTGGATGTGTGCCATTTCGATTTTTGGGTTTAGGGGAGGCGAGGGTATGGGGTGCACATGTGGTATGAGCATGTTGGCATTATCATACTGGGCCCATTGCATGGATTTTATAAAGTTTGTGCATACTCCATTTATGGTCAATTGCCCCTACTGCACATACTCTTCTTCTCTCCAAATGGATTGTGACGATCTACTTTTAAGACACAAAGAAATAGATGAGTAAATATAAATCTCTCCAGTGTCTATATAATACATAACTACAAGCGAAAGTTTAACGAGACATTCATTATGTGAAGTTTGCAATATATTTTGCATAAGAGTTCTCTCTCTTTTTGTGGTTATGCACCTATAATTTTTGGAAGTTGAGAAGCTACGTTTGTTACTATGCAGACGAACGAAAATCAGCCTGCTGATGCTCCGAAAGTTCTCCTATATAATCAACAATACCATATATCAGAAGGAATTCGTGCTGGAGAGGTATGAGCATTTCTACAGTGGTTGTCTTTCGTAATTGATAGTTATATATCTTCTTCTTATTTACATTTGGTGTATGATTCCTAACTGTCCTTGTAAGGATTAATATGTGCAGGAGTTCGGTCGCCTCAGGTGCATTCCAACAAACCCGGACGCAGAAATATGGGGGCTTACAAAAAAATAAAAGGAGTACGTGAGGGCGACAGGTCTCCATCATTTGCCAGATATAAGTCGTATAGTCATAGATCACGCGTTAATAACGGCATTGGTAGATAGGTGGCGGCCTGAAACGAACACTTTCCATTTTCCATCCGGTGAAGCAACTGTTACGTTGGAAGACGTAG
Source organism: Litsea cubeba (assembly GCA_012931725.1). Classification (NCBI taxonomy): domain Eukaryota; kingdom Viridiplantae; phylum Streptophyta; class Magnoliopsida; order Laurales; family Lauraceae; genus Litsea; species Litsea cubeba. The sequence goes on along the minus strand of CM022947.1, from coordinate 122,036,446 downwards.
CTTATATATACGGGCTGCCCATCGATGGGGACCGAGTAACAGGTCGAACTTTCCCAGGGAGGCTAGTGCAATCTGTATGTCAAGAGTTGCTCGGTATTACTCCTCAAAAGAAGGTTGATTACGTCGGTCATACATTGAAATTTAAGTGGTTAGAAAATAATTTCAAGGCTGAAGAACTGGAGAAGAAGAAGAAGAAAAAAAAATACAAGCAATATGAGATTCAGGCTACACGGGCCTACCTATTCTTCTTGGTATCTGGTCAACTTGTTTATCAAACATCTGGAGCTCGCGGACATGCTTATGTTCTTGAATTGTTTAAAGATTTTAAGCCTTACGCATGGGGACCGGCTTGTCTTGCGAATCTTTATAGGATGTTGGCAAACGCTACTCGATGGAATCGGGAGAATATAGATGTAGGAGAGGAAGGGAAGAAGGAACAAGGAGAGGATGAAGGACACCAACTTTGGGCACCCACTGGGCCTCTTCAGTTGTTACAGGTGATTGTTTTCGCTTTTAATAGTTGTTTTCCAATTCTGCGTATTAATTCAGCGGTATATAACGTTTATTCATTCTTTGTAATGGTGCAGCTCTGGGCCTATACGAGGATGTCAATCGGGCGATGTCCTAAACCGACAGATAGTTGAAAGAAGGACATACAGTTCCCATTGTTTAAGACCTGGCAGAAGAGGCTTGATGAACACCCAGCTCATGCAACAGTAAAAGAAGTGAGAAAACAAATGAACAATCTGAAGACTGATGGGGTAATGGATTGAACTTTTTCGAAATCTTGATGTTTTGTAGTTTTTTTAACATACTACATTGTTTGTACAAACTTGCTATTCATTCCTAACTCATGTTGTATGCAGTTCAATTGGAGACCCTATCATGGTTACGGGAAAAAGCTTGAAGAAAAAGTACGGAAAGTTGATCGTGCTCTATTCTCGTCGTCCACCGTCCTTGTCTATTATTGGATCGTGGAATGACACAATACGTAGCGTGTTATGAAACAGTTTGGCTTCAAACAGTTAGTGCCACCGCCATTCAATATGCCATTCGTTAGACGAGAACGAACATGGTATGTTGTTGTTGATTACAGCACGCAGGTGGACGAGGAGGTAGAGTCATTATGGAATGCTAAGACAGAACTATTTTTAAAAGGGGATAAGTGTAAGGAGAAAGTCCAATCAAAGGAGTATTTGTCGTGGTATGGTGCAAACTCTCTATTGTATATTGGGAGGTCAGCTCAGATGGAGCATGCGAATAAAGGCCAGCCAGAGGAGATCGCCAAATCAGCTGATCTCACCATCCCACAGAAGCATGTATGGCTCAAAATTGTGCATTTAAGTTACTGCATGAAACAATGTATTACGTAATATTTTATGCGATTTTAACATTTGATTCGCTTGTCGGCACTGGTAAATAACTTTTGGTGTGTTTCTTCGTTTTCAGGCAGAGGAGCTGGTAGGTCATTTATAGCGATCTTGTGATCGAGCGGAGCGCCGGAAAGTGTTTATTGATAAGCTCACCGCATCAATACGAAAGAAATTGTCAAAGTTTAAGGGTGCCTTTGGGACAAACTTTGATGACTTCTCAATGGGTGGGTGCAGCAGCTCACAGTCCGACGACGAAGATATGAAGAAGAAAATTACAATAATGTTTAAGCATCGGAAAAGAGCTGCTGTTAAGAGTCCGGGAAAAAAGAAAAGTAGCAAAAGGACCACCGCACCAGTACACAAGCTCAATATACAGTTCGCATTGGAGGGTTCTGGTAGTAGGCCTCTGTCTCCCGCCCTATCCCCAAATTTTGAAGTCCTAAGTACTCCCCATGTCAGTAGAACGTTGTTCACCTCTCCAGTCCCAGTCTCAAGCGAGTCCGCTTTGGTCGTTTCGCTTTCGCTACACTCGATTCACTTGTATCGAGGATCAAACGGCTCCCGTGTATGCGGAAAGTACCACTGAAGTTTGAAGATTACGATCATTCTATAGTTCAAAGCAATTACGTGCTTTCTGATCTTGATAAGTTTTTTCTCAATGGATTCAAAGAATACAACGAGGAGAGGTAAGAAAACTAATCTCAAGAACCTTTTTTATGCGGATTAACCACCTGTGCATTTAATGGGATTAATGATGGTTCATTACAGGAAGGATGAGTTGGATAGCATTTGTACAATGATCCCAAGCTCAGACCTGAAAAGGGTGCTTGATGATGGAACATGGATGGACACTAATGTCATGTATTACTATTTTGAAATTTTGAGGGATGAATGTGATTCATGTTTCATTGCTGACCCAAGCGTGTGTGTAAATATTAACTGACTGAAACAGACTGCATACTAGTAATGTCAAGCTGTAGGCTCTGATTGAACTAATTTTTTGTGAACGAATGCAGAGTTGGTGGTCAGATGGTTCTAATTCTGCTGTCGAAGTTGTGTTTGGGAAGCATGGACATAGGGTGATGGACGCAAGGGAAGCACGCACTCTGATTTTTGTAATCCATCACAGATCACATTTCACCTTGTTGGTCGGATATGTCGACCAGAGACGATGGGAGTTCTACAATAGCATGGCTGGTGATCGTCGATCGGTAAAACATGCATCGAAATTTGTATGTTACCTCTCCTTACCCATTGATATATTTGTGTTCTGATTCGTTACACTCTTCTATGCCACGTATATGAATTTCTGACTTAATCTAAGAGTGAGCTGTGAATGACTATCGCAGGTGGCATGGTTGAATGAAAGGTACAGCGATTTCGGGTGGTCGGATATGTATCTATGGAGTTGGCTCGTAAAGACAGACATCCCTCATCAGCAAAATGAAAATGATTGTGGAATCTTTGCATTAGCCTTCACAGAACACTGTGTGCACCGCCGTAACATCAATTTCACTCAAGAAGATATCCCATACTTTCGCAGCAAAATTGTCGTAGAGATATTCAAGCGGAGCTGGACTTTGAATGCCAACAGACTAGGCTTGACTGACTTGAGTGATTTCAACTGATGACAGTTGTCTATTGTGTGTCTATGGGGCTGTAAATATAATGTAACTGATTGTCATTACAGTGGAGAAGTGTATATTTCCTTTTGTTTTGTTTCTCTTTCCTCGGAGGATGCATGTCCGGACTTTTTGGGAGATTTTAATACTACTGTCCATGTTTATAGATGATGGATGTCTGTATCTGTTAGCAATATGCAAATGTTGAACATACTATATTTCAGTAAATTGCCTTTTGTGCATATTCATTCTATAGCTTTTACCAAGAATTCAATGGAGAATGTTTTGTTTGATTTACAACTTTCATGAATGGATTCACAGTTTTATAAGTTGTGTACAATTCCTTAAACTTTGGTAGTATGTATGATGTCGATAACAATAACCTAAACATGTCGATATAGACAACTCTTAGTTGTCGCTATCGACTAGTTTCATCAGTGCACTGATTTAATAGTTGTAACCTATAAAAATGCTGCAAGTATAAAAGTTGTCGATAGCGACAACAACTCAAAGTTGTCGCTATCGACTAGTTTCATTAGTGCACTGATTTAATAGTTGTAACCTATAAAATGCTGCAAGTGTAAAAGTTGTCGATATCGACAACTCAAAGTTGTCACTATCGACTAGTTACATAAGTGCACTGATTTAATAACTGCTTATTGTGCTGCAAGTGTAAAAGTTGTCGATATCGACAACTCAAAGTTGTCGCTATCGAATAGTTTCATCAGTGCACTGATTTAATAATTGTAACTGCTTATTGTGATGCAAGTGTAAAAGTTGTCGATATCGACAACTCAAAGTTGTCGCTATCGACTAGTTTCGTCAGTGCACTGATTTAATAGTTGTAACTGCTTATTGTGCTGCAAGTGTAAAAGTTGTCGATATCGACAACTCAAAGTTGTCGCTATCGACTAGTTTCATCAGTGCACTGATTTAATAGTTGTAACTGCTTATTATGCTACAAGTGTAAAGTTGTCGATATCGACAACTCAAAGTTATCGACATCGACTAGTTTCATCAGTGCACTGATTTAATAGTTGTAACTGCTTATTGTGCTGCAAGTGTAAAAGTTGTCGCTATCGACTAGTTTCATCAGTGCACTGATTTAATAGTGTAACTGCTTATTGAGATGCAAGTGTAAAAGTTGTTGATATCGACTAGTTTCATCAGTGCACTGATTTAATAGTTGTCAGTATGCAAATGCTGTGCACTGTAAAGGTTGTAGAAGGTTGATAATGCAGCGATCCCAACATATAGTGATAAAAAAATGCGTAAGAAAAAAAAAGATTGTGAACTGCAGAAAACATTGATCATTTATATTTATATTCAAAAAGTTCTGATCACCATTCACATACCATCATTCATTACATAACCAGTAGTTACAGCAGAATAGATAAAATGTGAACCCATTTACATCAGCAGCCATACAAAAAACAGCATTACTGATTTCAAGCCTGGAACAACCATGTACATCACCAACTATACAAAATAATTACTTCTCCTTCAGCCCTACATGGAACCCAAGAACATAAGCAAATGCTACCCAAAAAACAACACCGCACTTTTTAAGCCTGGCACAACCATGAACATCACCAACTAAACAAACTAAGTAATGCAGTTTTCAGGCATACACGAAACCGGTTGAACATACGCAGCCATACACAAAAACCTCCGCAGTGCACTGTTCAAGCATGTTACAGAACCAATAACATTACCAACTATACAAAAATGACTGCAGTCTTCAATCCTACATGGAACCCATTTACATCAGCAGCCATACAAAAACATCACTGCACTTTTCAAACATGTAACAACCCATTTACATCACGTGGTGGATTGCGACAACCTCCACGGTTATGCCCCCTCTCCTTACAATTGGAGCACGTAACTACCCTTCGTTGGCGGCCACGATCTTCGGTCCGTTTCCTGTTTTTTTTTTGACGCCTTGGTTGCTTAGTTGCGAGTGGTGGAAGAATTCTTTCTTGAATTGTGCCTTCCCATTGCTTCTTGTCTCGTGTAGCATGCAGAAATTCACTATATGTTGTATGATAAACGCTTGACAGATACCAATGCTCGCAAAACGCATAAGGATCGTAGTTCCTTACCTTCATTGATGCCAGTGCATGACAGCATGGGATGCCCATAATCTCCCATTTACGACATGTACAAGTTCTGCGTTCGAGATCGACTACGTCCACGTATTCAGCGGACTGAACTTGAAATTCAACGAGACCAGCAACGCGAACATGAACCCTACGGGCTTCCTCCATTTCTTGGCCCAAGATTTTTTCTGCATATGGAGTTAAACGAGTGGTTACACTCTCTGACTGAATATGGCGCTTTTGATAGAACTCCATTAACTTGGCACGTATCTCCTCGACCTGTTTAACAATGGGCAGTACCCTTGTGTCCTTTAACAGACTGTTCGTGCACTCAGCCGCATTACTAGTTAGCATGTCATACCGACATCCTTGTACGTATGCATTTGACCAACGGTGTTTCCCAATTGCATCAATATAGTTGAAAGCCTCTTGGCAGACTGCACGTATCTCATATATGCCTCATAAACATAAGGCCTATAGGACTTTGCAGCACGCAAGAATTTCATAACTATTGCCCCGTCACTGAAAGCGTTTTTTATTTTCAGCAATGTGACGGCAACAGTAACAGTGCACTGCAGAGGGTATAGTATTATGGAGAGCTGGAATAAGACCCTTCTGATGGTCAGAAACAATAGTAAAATTTGGTGGCTCTCCAAGAGCAATGAACAGGTTTGCAAGGAACCATTCCCAACTATCTCGACGCTCGGCTTCCGCAAAGGCAAAGGCGATGGGTAATAGCTTATGATTCGCATCGTATGTCACGGCTACAAGCAAGACACCAGGATACTTGCCTCGAAGATGTGCACCGTCTACGGCAATCATCGATCTCAGCGAAAAGATGAAAGACCTAATACAAGGTCCAAATGACTAAAAAAATCTTCGGAAACGATCATCAGATATGGTGTCTATGTTTGTTATTGTCCCAGAATTGGTTTTCTGCAATTCCATACGGTAGAGAGGTAGAAGCTGGAAGGACTCCTCGTATGATCCTCGCACTATACGCAGAGCCATATCCTCTGCTATAAGTGCCTTCCTATAACTAATAATTGACCCGATTTCCATTTGGTAGTCGTTCATTATCTCCTTCGGCTTTAAATCGATGTTCTGTCTGATTCTATCCATGATGAATTCAGCAATAAGGGCTGAACTTGCTTGTCGATGTGTCATGCCCATCATTGGCTTCGAGCATTGATGTTTAGGATTGTACGTTCTAACTTTAAATTGTGGTCCTGATTCTACAATAGAAGCGTGGATCCGCCAAGGACAACCCCCATCTTTGAAGCCAGCCATCACCTTCGTCGAGTTGGTCTTCAGGTGTTTAAGAGTGAAGTTGCCATAAATTGCAAACTTAGCAAGAGTATTCCGAAAGGTCTGACAATCAGGGAACTCACGGCCAACCCACATTTCCTGAGCCGAGTTATTACCAACCTCCGTTTTAACCTCTTCAGTCTCCATTCTGTCTTCAAAACTAAATCTTCATTTGAACGATTGGTAGTGTAAGCTAGATTGGCATCAACTCCATTGCTTTCAACCTTCGCATCTGCTATCCGACGAACCTGTCCGATGGCAGGTTGTCCGTCGGTTTGAATCCCATCATGATTCTTCACTCCAACATCAATATCATCACAAAAAGTATCAACTCCTGTCGCCTGATGTGGACTGCATTCATTACGCATGGATGGGAAATGCATGTCATTGTCTTCACGGAGATCAACAATAGGTAGAGATGTTGTGGGCGTTCGCTCTATGGCTTGCCTTCCCGTACAAGTTCTTGACGAGGTCCTCGTTTTTTCTGCACAGTTTTGAGCTCGAAGATTCCGTTCATACCTACAATGAATCAACAAAAGTCAATAAACAAGTAGGAAGACATACTTAGTATTTGGTAATCAATTGATTTAGCAATACAACCTATGCACATACCTCCATTTTTCTCCTCCTATACATTGCCTTATCTTCGGACCGTTGAAAACATATAAATATATCCCATTCACGTCTTTCTCCGATGCTTTGAACATCCTCCTACATCATTGTCGTCGTCAATGCTTGCCATTGAAAATGCCCGTCCATTGTGATGAAGGTATTGTATGCTTAATCTATGGATGATTGAGACCCAATTAGATGCTTCAGCTGCTTCGGTAACCAGTGAGTCATATGTTATATCCGTCGGTAAATACCTCATCTGTTGATTTCCTCAATTGTACACCGGACGGATTATATTGAACTGGAAGTCACCGTCATAGTGGAATATAATCAACACCTCCCTCACTGACATGCTAACATCAAATCACAATAACATAATTTAGAAAAATATGAATTATATATACATGTTGAAAGACAAAGCAACTTTATATTACTGAACAATAAGCCACAGTTAAAATGCCCATTTTGGGATATGTTTGATCATAAAATAATCATTCTGGTTACATTAGAGTAATATAATGTGGTAATAAAAAAACTGTACTGAAAATAAACAATGGAGGAATAGATAAAAACAGTGCATACCAAAAATAAACCCCCTTTCAAAACCCTAAAACCCATTAAGGAAAATCGCCATTAACCAGAACCAAAACGAAAAACGCCATCAACCAACCCCAAAGCTGAATACAGTGAGTCATATATTGGACACCATGTACATATTCAACCGGCATTTTTAGGGTTCAGACCACGGTTCTATTCCTTCTAACAAGTCTATACAAAAAAACGAATCAAGCTGAACCTCTTTTAGGGTAGATAATGCTATATAAGAAGGAATTTATTGTGTGTACCAACCTTTTAATGGAATCCAACAACCGCTTTGGCTAATTCAATATAGGAGTTTTCTGAGATGGAAAATCGCCAGAGAACCAGTTGCAAACGATGAAAAGGGTCTCACAGAGAAATGCAGGCACGGGGCGATGGATAAAGGGTTTTCGCATATTTGTCGATATCGACAACTTAATTGTCGATATCGACAACATCGCTAAACGACAAAAAAAATAAAAAACCACGCCCAAAGGACCCCTCCCGTCTCTAAAAATAAGCTGAGTCCTCTCCTTACTGTGGGCTCACTATTGGGATTTATTCAGTAGTTTCCTCAATAATATATTGATATTTTCTAGAGATAGCAAAAAATTGACAGTATAATGAGAAAAGAAGAAAAAAAAATTAGAAAATGTGAGAAATTCGAAAAAACCCATATATAATTATGTTTAATAGTCTTAAATTTGTTTATTATTTTTAATTTTTTAAAAGTTCAATGTATCTTTTGCTTCATTTTTACCTCGAAATCCAGTAAAAACCCCAAATCTGAAGCTATGTTGACATTTTGGTTTGAGATGATAATTCTCCATGCTTCTAGAGTATGATGCCACTAACATTTCTTTTTAAAATGGTGCTTGTGGCAAAGTTTGCGAGGCACAATAATTCTACAAAATATAATGGGTTTTGTGATTTAGCTAACTACAAAAGAAATGATGGTCAAGATAGATAGTTTGCTTTCGTGCTTAGATTAATCACGCGGAAATGTCCAGTGAATCTGCTAATTTAGCCTATAGATAGGCCCTAATGTAGCTTGTATTTGGCAGCACCAATGGTCCTTCCAAACACTGCCATGTGTGGAACTCCATGGTACTTGGATTTGAGCCATGAGAACATTGTTAGCAACCCACATTATTTATTTATTTAATCATAATTTACCCTTTTGAGCTAGCCCATGCCATCTTACCTATTTTCGTTTACTTTTTTTTTATTTTTTTAATGTAAAACTGTATAGAAAAAAAAGGAAAAGACAACGGCAGGTTGCCCCCAGGGAAGATATTACAAAATTTCTACATGATATGAAGAGCCAACATAATCAACCAAATTGTCAAAAGGAAATTGAAGAGATTATCAAAAGGTAAATGGAGAGGCGTCTCCCAAAAGAATAAAAGAAGAGCATCATTAGACGGGCTCCAACATCTCTAGGCAAGCTCCGAATGGAGTCTATAAGGTGTACCGACAGATGTCTGATGGCCCAGGATTGGATCACTGATTTGTTGTTAAAAACTGCATCCATCCTATAATGCCAGACCATGTTGATTAGGTGAAAGAAAGTAGAGGCAGCCCACTATCGCTCTGATTTGTTTCTGCCTGCACACATGAGAGCCCATATACTTTCTTATTACCTAGACAATATCTTCCATGCTTCTACCGAAAATAGACAATAATGTCCCTTCCAACTAGGGCTCAAATTCGATCTCAAATGTAGCTATCCTGCATTTCTTGGATGAACTTTGATGTTCCTTACGAGCTAAATTAACACCATGGGACCACCTTACGAGACTGCTTCTCTTGTGCACAACCTTTTTTGATGTTTCTTTTTTGCTTTCCTGTTGTTTTGTCTTATGTTGATTGCTAGAGTGAGCTGGTTTTGTTGAACCTCAAGGGATTGGCCGAGTAGTTAGGATCACGCTTCCTCCTTCTTTCTGAGCTAAATGTTTTGATATCGACCCCCGGTTCCCCCTTCTTCAGGAATCGAATGTTATGTTGAGTCCACTAGTTCTACCACCTAAGGGCCACATGGGTGTTTACCCGGCTTCCCTTTGGGTGAGAGGGATTAATCCAGCCTAAACTAAAGGGTTAGAAACCCTCCGATAATAAAATAAAAAAAACAAAGGGGGGGGGGGGGGGGGGGGGGGTTTTGGATTTTTTGGGGCTCTTTGATAGCCATGTACTTTCTTTCCGCCCTATTAATATTGGGATCACCCACAGCTGTTTTCTAGAATGTTTAGAGATCATGTTTGCCATATGCACCACTACGGTTGATATATCATCATCTGCCATAAAAGGATATAGGTATATACACGGATATAGGGATCCAAGAAATGATTTTCTAACTTAGAAACGTAGGACGGAATACGGACGTAGATGTCCTAATGTTTTCTTTAGACTATTTTATTTTTTAAGGGAAAACTTTTAAAAAGGTATAAATTTTTGGCTCATTTTAAAAAACACACGAAAATTTAAATATTTTAAAAAATATAAAAAAGTTTTCCATAATTCTTTCAAATAAGTTCTCTTCATAAAAAATTTTCGAGGAATGACAAAAACTCCCTTTTGTCATTTTTCAAAACCGTTCTTTGAAAAATCATTTAAGAGAAACAATTATGTCTAACCTAAATGACCTAGTGGTTTCAAATAAGTCCCCTTCATAAATAAAATTCTAAGAAATACAAAAACACCCTTATGTCATTTTTCAAAATTTTTTCTCTGACAAATCATTTAAGAGAAATGATTAAGTTTAACCCAAATGACCTATTGGGGCCCACTTCAACTACCATCGTACATGGATGGTTAAAAAGGGAATTCTAAATGATTAGAAAAACTAGCTTCATTAATTGGTTTTGATTATCAAAATCAAGATGGCCAATTTTGCAAAGGAAAGGTTGAGAAAAAGAAAAAAAATCTCTCATAAGGGAAGGGTATTTTTGTCATTTCTCAAAAATATTTTATGAGGAGGACAGGATTGAAGAATTGTGGAAAACTTGTACACTTCTTTGAAATATTCAAATCCTCATGTAGTTTTTTTTTTTTTTTTTCAAAAGAGCTAAAAGCTTTTTATACTTTCTTGAAGTTTTCCCATCTCTGAATTATGAAATTATGATTCTTTACATACCGTTGCAACAATTTTATCATTAAAAATCTCAAAGAAAAATAACCTTAGAACTTTCATGAAATAATGGACTTAATAAATTGGATTATTCTAAACTTGTATATTTCAAATATGAGTGTATTATTCGGACATTGGTTATTTGTTTGCAATCATTTACATATGAAAATAATTCGCATGCACAATCTTATCCATTATCATATTTGTCTGCACTCGTTTGCAAATGTGATGCATAAGTAATGTGTAAAATAGTGTGAAAATAAGGTTGTTCTCACTAAAATATTCATGCCTAAACAAGTATGAAACAATTGCACATCTCCCACTTCTACAAAGGCACCGATACAATCCTTCACATGATAATCACATTTGGTTGTGCAATTGGTGATGAAAACAAATCCCAACTACCGCTTTCTTTTTTTTTATTCTATGGGTCACATAATTGTTATCAATATATAGACATCCGACTATCGGGGGTGGACCCAGGTACTACTGACTGGGGCTGAAGCCCCCACCCACATATGTGAGAAGTTTAAAACTTTTAAAATCCACCCTACAAATTAATTCTAAAAAATCAATATATCTTTTTTTTTTATATTTGTCCTTTCTCCAATATTTCTTCTTCATAGAGTCCCCAAGGTTGAGATTTTTGGATCCGCCCTTGCCGGCTATCATATAGATGGTAGTCACTGTGGTCACCATGGTTGGAGGGTGGACCCATAAATCCTTCATTGTGGGGGCCACTATGTAGGAAATATATTTTGGGAGGGCCACATATAAAAAATTAATGTAGTTTTTAAAATATATATGGGCTTTTCTTTAAATTTTGGAGGGGCCATATGTAAAAAAATATAAAAATTTTGAAAATATAAGGGGTTTTTTAAAATTTTGGAGGGACAATGACCCTGCCAGCCCCCCTCTCGTACCGCCCAGCATCTTAACGATATGGCCACAAAAATATGAAAACAAAATAATATAACAAATAACCAACACAAACCAACGTCAGTGCCACCAGAAGAAAGTGGGGTACATAAGCATTCGATGAAAGACAAATACGATAAAGACGCGAATAAGATAATATTTAAGAAAACCAAAAGATAACACATGCATCCCACATGCTTTATTTAGTTCCTCTGTTTCAGGCCTCTGAAGCCGGTTCATCTTTATTTCTCCCATCTGGGGGATCTTAGCCCATTCCTATTCTTCTTCTCTTCAATACAATCTTACCTTTAAGCAAAAAATAGACAGGGCTGGCCCAAATGGATTATGATGCACGTAACCTCAAGCATCTTTTTCCCTTGCCTACATAACACGATTGCATGTGAACAATGAACAAAGTCTTTTCAAGTGGGATCCACATTTACTTCAAAATATGCAGACATATGGAGCAACTTCAATGAAACACCCATGATGTTTGATGTTTGATGTTTTGTTTTGAGTTTTGACCAATTAGCCTTTTTTCTTTCGGTTTCTGTTTGGTGAACGTACAGATAAATACCGATCCCACTTTTTTTGTTCGGTAACTAAAACATTCATTTATTAATTATTAAATAAAGAGATTACAACGAGGAATGAAAAGGTATAAAAGTATTGTATCTGCATCCACCAAACACATATAAAAGTCACCATCCTAAATTTAGCTACCTACTTAACTAAAACATCAGCCATAGAGTTAGCCGATCTAGCGATATGATGAAAGACAACATTAAAATATATAGATAAAGACCGAATTTCATTGAATAGGAATTGAAATCTCACCCTTACTATTATGAAGAACACATCCAATTTTCGCCGGTCCTGACTTTCCTCTTACTGAACCACTAAGATTGGGGAGAAAGAAAAAAAAAGAAAAAAGAATTCTTGTGGGGCATATATTTGTAATCCATACTGTTCAACTTGTCTATTGAGCTAATAACCCCAAGAATTTTAAGTATATTGTCTTAGCCATTCAGATTTTTTGAGTAATTTTAGAGGGGCAATTGCAAATCTTAGGACCCTCCACATGGGAAGAAAAAAGAAAAAGAAACTACAAGCTAGGGAGCCTCAATTACAGTCGATGTAATGTAAGTTTTATTTTTCTTGTCAAAGTGAAATGTGATGTTTTAAAATGTGATTTTTTTTATTTTGGTTTGTATTTGATTACTAAGATCCGTGTATTGGGCGTCTCTTGCGTACACATGAATGTAATTATTCCTGTCTTATTGTCGTTTTCTCTTTTCAACTGTGGCTGGAATTTTAATGGACCCCAGTTTGAAATTGTTGTGAGATAGCAGAAAAATGCAAAGCGATCAATACATAAATTGGACATGCATGTTTCTTGCCAGGCTGCTTTTCTTTTCCCTTGGCCACACCGCACACCTTTCAGCATGTCATATCTATCAGTTTTGAAAAGGCCAGAGAGGATCCTAAAAGGAAACTCGAGGACTTTTAATGTAGTGTAGCTGACTGTAGAGGAATTTTGTGTTGCCCACCTATCTTGTTTCCTAACTCTTTAATATCTTTTACCCAAAAAAAAAAAAAAAATCTCTTTAATATATATCAACGTACTTCTCATTATTATGAGTGGGCCGAAAAACGACCTATCGAGGGTCGCCGTCAGTTTAAGAATCCTGATATCTTAAACATTTTCTTAGAGTGCCTGGAGTTTTTCTCTATCTTGCAACAGTGAGCATTTTTTACTGTGCAGTGTGCTCCTGTGGTAGTAGTCCCGATTTAATGATGCATTCCCAAGGTGAATTTCCTCCTAACTACAACCAAGCATGTGGCTTTAATGTATTTTTTGTTGGGACCATACCGAATTGATGCTCACCAGAAGTCCAATAGCTGTAAGTCATCATCTTGGTGAAGGACATGGGTGTGTAGAGTATGTGAGTTCAAATGCCCCATGTAGACAGAAAGGAAGGGGAAAAACTTCACCACAAGAACTCCATGTTTACTAGTCCTGTTTATGTATGAGGATTGGAATGCACATGGGTCTTAGATCCACGGTGGACCCAAACCAATTATGAATTCTAGTAGACCGTGAAGCTAGAATAATATATATATATATGGGAGATGCTCTTATGAGAGATGCTCTCACCTTATTATGAGAGATAAGATGAGGGCCTCACATCCATATCCAATGTCAACAACTTAAATGTGAGGGTCCCACCATATTTCTCATAATAAGGTGAGAAAGATCTCTCATAGGAGCATCTCTCATATCTATATTTAATATATATATATAAACATTTTTGTAACATATATTGCTTTTTAAATGCACACATGCTCATATATATAAGCTTTTTTGCACACCCTTGTGTGGGCTAGGGCTACTTCATAGGAAAGATTTATTCGATGGCCACTTATTGATCTTCACTTTCGGTTCTTCCGCCAGCTGCCAAGTATTCAATTACTGGTCCTCTCCCTTATCTGTGCTGATGTTCATGCCTGCGACTATCAGGTCATTCAAGGGTCCATCCACCTTGGCTAATACCAAAAAGAATATATATATATATATATAGCTAAGTTTATGAATAGTTAAATACCTTAGAATCCAATTGCAGAGAAAAACAAATGGGAACTAACAAAAGAAAAGGGTAAAGGGATGGGGAGGGTATAAACTAGAAATAAAGGAGGAATGACTTTGCAAAGAGAGTTGCTAATACAGGAGAGAGAGAGGTTTTGAAATTGGATGACGACTGTCCCTTCTGAGAGCCCAATGTTCTCGTTTATTGAGAAAGGCTAGGAATGAACAGTTTGGATTGTGATATTAGAGTCCCCATCATGTGCCCATTTCAGCCAAAAAATAATAGGGTTCCGGTGGGTGATGCTTTTGGTATGGAGTTTGTCTTATTATCATGTACAACCATAGGATTAATTAATCACATATATTACAAATTATTAAGATTCCGTCATGTACTTTTTATGTGTTTCCTTATATTGCAAGTGATCGACATTCCATCACGTTGTTCTGTGTTTCCTAAAACAACCGCATTGAGTTCACTACATGTAAGACAAATAACGGATTCAACAATGGACCTGCATTGATTGATTTCGAAATTTCATTTTATTCCAACATGACAAAGTTAGGACTGTTTTGATTTTTGAAAGTAAACCTACTACAGTGTTACATATACTTCTGCTTATGAAGTTAAATTATGCAGCTGCATCTACCAGTGGGTTGTAATTGATGACTTCTCGAGTACTTGATTATCTTTTAATTATTCATTTAGTGATTAATTCACAATGGGCCGGGCGTTCCTTAATCATGTCCAATAGCATCCCATTTAGTTATTTATTTCGTCTGATATGTTAGGCCCAGATCTGTAAGGTTTTGAATGTTGGCATAATTCATGGGATTGGACAAAATTTGGATTTGATTTATGTGTTTTTTATTTTTCTAGAATGGACAGCAAAATCCCATGGGACCAGAGCTCTAGAGTCAGAAACTTTAGAAGCAGAGTTAGAAAGTTTGAACCTGTCCTGGCTGTCCAGAACCTTTCAAGCCAAGTTTCCCGAGAGCTCAAGAGTTCGAACGCACACTGCATTCGTTTGAACGTTGGTCATGCAGAGTCATCAAGCCATTTTCCCGAGAGCACAAGAGTTCGAACGCATGTGACAAGCGTTTGAACGTTGGTTCCCCAGAAGCCTTCAGCCAGTTTTCCCGAAAGCACAAGTGTTCGAACGTTCCACTTAAGTGTTCGAACGTTCGTTACAGAATTCTATTTTGGGCAAACCCTAGTGGTTCTACTATATAAGGGTTGTTATATTTTGCCCTAAATACCTCTTTTAGACATTTAATGACGACTGCTAACATTGAGAGAGGGTTTTTCATTTTCTAGAGAGATTCATTCATTTTGAGCTGAGATTTCCATCTCTAGAGTCCATTTCTTCTATCTTTGGTTCGTTTTAGCTTCGAGGGTGTAGACGGAGAGTCAAGCACGAGAGAAGATGAACGGCGAGACGCCGGCATGAGGTTCTGCAGTCCTTAGGTTGTTGTTCAACTGGGAGGGGTTGTAAGTTCTCTTGTAATCTTCGAATTGTTAGTGTTTAATCTCTTTCTTGGACTGAGTTCCAGGGCCTGTAGTTTTTTTTTCCTTGTTTGGGGTTTTTCCACGTATATCGTTGTCTCTCTCGTGGTGATTGATTGTTGATTTTGTGATTATTATTTGTGTTGTTTGAATTGCATATTAGAGATCTGATTTGGGTCCTTAAACCCTAGGATTAGGGGTTTTTAAAACCATCAATTGGTATCAGAGCAGGTCACACTAAGATATTGTGTGAAACGATCAATTGGATCTAGAATATGGATCTCAACCAAGAAGGATCCTCCACCATAAATCCTCCTTTGTTAATTGGGTCAAATTATGCATATTGGAAGGTTCGGATGATAGTGTTTTTGAAATCTATTGATGATGATGTTTGGGATTGCATTGAAGATGGATATTTTCTACCCAAAATTGAAATCGATAGGAGTTTTGTATACAAACGTAAGTCTAAATGGACCAAGGAGAAATATGCTTCAAATTGAAATAACAAAGCCATTAATGCCATCTACAATGGTCTATCTCCTTCGGAGTTTCGAAGAATTTCCTCTTGCACCACCGCCAAGGAAGCTTGGGACATTTTTCAAATGGTTCATGAGGGTACAGATAATGTCAAACAGACTAAGCTCCAAAATTATGCCACTGCTTTTGAATCATTAAAGATGAAGGATCTGAAACTTTTGATGAATTCAATATGAAATTGAGTGACATAGTTAACAATTGTTTCACCTTGGGGGAACCAATTTCAGACAGTAAAGTTGTTAAGAAGATCTTAAGATCTCTTCCCCCAAAGTATCATGCTAAAGTGGTGGCAATTGAGGAGACTAAAAATCTGGACTCCTTGAGAGTTGATGAATTAGTTGGAAACCTGCAAACTTATGAGGCCAATTACTTACCTTCTCTCAAACCCAAAGGAATGGCTCTTATTTCATCTAAAAATGAGAGCTGTGAGTCTGATGATGAAACAGAGGCTACTTCAGAAAATGAAGAGCTGGAGGCTCTCTTTGTGAAGAAGTTTAAGAAGTTTTTGACTAACAACAAGAGTGGCATGAAGAAGAATTCTTTGAAAAGCAAGGGACAAACTAGGAACAACTATGTCCCTAAGGTTAACAAGCCCACCGGTAAGAGTTTTTCGAAGAACTCTTCAAAGGACATCAAATGCTTTGAATGGCAAGGATATGAGCATATTGCTGCTAAATGTGCTAATCGTGTTGATAGGCGATTGGATAGAGCTCTGAATGTTACTTGGGATGATGACTCAAAAGATAAGAAGAGTGAGTCAGAGTCAATCCCAGAAGGTGGTAGAAAATTTATTGCTTTGATGTCTCGATCTTCTAAAATCTCTTTCTATGCAGGGTTTTTTTGACAAAGACTCTAAGTCAGAACATGCAGTGAATTTTCACAAATCATCTGATGATGATCAAGACTTGGAAACACAGTATGAAAAGCTTCTTAAAGATTCAATGAAGCTTGCAAGGAGAAATGACAAGAAGTCAGTCAAGTTGAAACACTTGAAACTTGAAAACTCTACCTTGTCAAATGAATTAAATGAAAAGCTCATAGCAAGGTAAATCAGTTGGAAATGAAGTGTTCTAAGTTGACTGAATTGTTAAATGATGCAGGTAAAAATGGGTGTGATGATGAAGAGCCGGAGGCTCTCTTTGTGAAGAAGTTTTTGACTAACAACAAGAGTGGCATGAAGAAGAATTCTTTGAAAAGCAAGGGACAAACTAGGAACAACTATGTCCCTAAGGTTAACAAGCCCGCCGGTAAGAGTTTTTTGAAGAACTCTTCAAAGGACATCAAATGCTTTGAATGGCAAGGATATGAGCACATTGCTGCTAAATGTACTAATCGTGTTGATAGGCGATTGAATAGAGCTCTGAATGTTACTTGGGATGATAACTCAAAAGATAAAAAGAGTGAGTCAGAGTCAATCCCAGAAGGTGGTAGAAAATTTATTGCTTTGATGTCTAGATCTTCTAAAATCTCTTTCTATGCAAGGTTCTTTTGACAAAGACTTTAAGTCAGAACATGCAGTGAATTTTCACAAATCATTTGATGATGATTAAGACTTGGAAACACAGTATGAAAAGCTTCTTAAAGATTCAATGAAGCTTGTAAGGAGAAGTGACAAGAAGTCAGTCAAGTTGAAACACTTGAAACTTGAAAACACTACCTTGTCAAATGAATTAAATGAAGCTCATAGCAAGGTAAATCAGTTGGAAATAAAGTGTTCTAAGTTGACTGAACTGTTAAATGATGTAGGTAAAAAT
Organism: Litsea cubeba; assembly: GCA_012931725.1. Lineage (NCBI taxonomy): Eukaryota > Viridiplantae > Streptophyta > Magnoliopsida > Laurales > Lauraceae > Litsea > Litsea cubeba. The sequence goes on along the minus strand of CM022947.1, from coordinate 122,018,423 downwards.
GGGTGTGATGATGAGAAGCACCTGAAAGATCTCCAAAGTGAAGTAGTCATTCTCAAAACTCAAAAATATGATCTTGAAGGAAAATTGAATATGGTGTACAATGAACTGGCTGCAACAAAAAGTACACTCAAAAGGATGAATAATGGCTCATTAACCTTGGATGAGATCTTAAGCCTACAAAAGAGGGATAAATGCGGGATAGGGTATGGTGATGTTGCTTCTTCATTCAACTCAAAGGGTAACACTATTTTTGTTTAAAGCCCCATCCAAAATGAAAACACCCCTATTGTTCCTACTGTCACTCATGTGAATCATGTTCCTAGTGCCCAAAAGGAAAAGTCATTCAAACTAAGTTTGTGCCTATTTGTCACCATTTTGGAGTGAAAGGTCATATTCGACATTTTTGTCGAAAATTGAGGACAAACTTTATCCCAACTTGTTATTATTGTAAGATAAGAAGCCATAATCGACCAAAGCGTCGAAAACTAAAAAAGCACTTACATGAGCAACAGAGGATGATACGATATCCTCCTCCACAAGTCAAGACCAAATCAATATAGATTCATAAATCAGACTTGTGTTGCAATGCGGTCTTGTCTGTACTAAAAGCACAAGACTCAAATGTGTGGTACTTGGACAATGGTTATGACTGGGAACAAGTCATTGTTCACTTCACTTGAGATGTGTGATGAGGGTGTTGTTCAATTTGGTGATGGAGGTAAGTCAAAAATTGTTGGAAGAGGCACAGTTTACATTTCCGGGATATCTACTCTTTCTGATATATTTTTTGTTGATGGTTTGAAGGCTAACTTACTTAGTATTAGCCAATTGTGTGATATTGAGTATGATGTACACTTTTCCCTAAAAGAATGCACTATTGTTGACAAAAATGGAAAGAGTGTTCTTGAGGGCAAGAGGACTTCTGATAATTGTTACATTGTAGCAAAGACATATTATATTGCAGGGGGAATTGTTGCACACAACTATTTTGGATGAAGCAAATGTTGTCTATCTATGAGATTTCTCAAGGGATGGTGAGTGTTTTCTATGATAACAAGAGTACCATAGATATTTTCAAGAATCCGGTGCAGCTCTTTAGAACAATACACATAGATATCCAACATGTTTTTATTTCATGACTTAGTAGAGGAGAAGATTTTGGTTTTGGAATACATCTTGTTTGATAATCTCTTAGTTGATTTCTTTTCTAAGCCACTTGTTCGATATAAGGCTATATCCCTTAGAAAGTCCCTAGGTATTTGTTTGTTTTTCTAATTCCCTGCATTTCTGAAAGTTTTGATCATTCTCTTCACACGGCACTTCAGTTTGAAAGCATTTCAAATGGGATGAGTTTGCTCCTTATTTCCATTACTTCTTCTGAATGTTAGTTTATCTTTTTGTCTCCTGGCGATTTTAGGTCGTTGACGAAGTTTTGCTGGGTTTGCTCCTTAGCTCGTCTTGTTTGATGATTTTAGTTTGCTGATGAAGACCTATTGGATTTGCTCCCTAATTTGTCTTGTTTGGCTAGATTAGCTCGGTTATGTAGACACATTGAGTTTGCTCCCCAATGAGTTCTCATTTCATAGTTGAGTGTTAAAAAAAAAAAGAGGATTGGGTTCGTAACCTTTTTTACCCGAGCCGTTAAGCCCGTATGGGTATTTCTATACCTAGTGCCTTAAAGTCATCTGACTTGGGAATCATTGGCCGACTGCTCGTTACAAGGTTAAGTAGAAAGCTTAAGGAACCAGGCTCTGTGATAAAATATATATATATATATAATAAGAAAAAATGCTAAGGCTCTGTGAGAAAATGTTTTTAATTTTATTTTTAGTGTTGTTCAGTTTAGAATGAGACATCCAGATGGGTTTTAACATTCAGGGGGAGTTTGATTAACTTGAAAATTGATTTGCCCCTCACACACATCTCACTGGTCAAATCTTTTAGAAAATTATAATTTTCTTCGAACTCTTTCATTTGCAGCCGCCGCCCCCTCTCTCCTTCCTCTACAAGGAGCCTTCCTCATCATATGGTGTGCTCAAAATCTTCTTATTTGCTAGGTTGTGAGCCTTTCATGTGTTTTTGTTCTTTTCCTCGTGGTTTCTTAGACATACCTTGTGGTTTCTCTATTTCTTGATAGATTCTAGTCATCTTTTGTCTCATATGATAGATACATGGCTAATGATTCATATTTCTCTTGGTTGTGTTTGAATAGATGGTTTTGTGAAGAAGATGGGATGGTGTGTAGGGGGAGTTATGCATTGTTGAGAAGAGTTGATTTTTGTTATGTTGATGGCTTTGTCTTGTGTTGGCTATTTTGACTATCTTGTGTTGATCGAACTTAACTCCTTTGACAATTATGTACAAAAAGGGAGAGAATGACTTTATTTTGTTTGGCTTTGGTTTGGAATTTTTTTTGGCATTTGGTTTATATGATTATCTTGTTTTGCTGACAAGATCTTTGCCCAGTGGTTTAGGTTTGGTATTTGGTTTGCAGGTTATATGGGCTCCTCCTGTGATGGTTCTTCAGAACTTTTGATTGTTTTGAGTTTTCAAGGGTAGAATGTATATTTTAGAAAGTTTTGTCCATGAATTGCCAAAGAGGGAGATTGTAAGGTAGAGTTCGAACGTTGCTGTCCAGAGCCTTTCAAGCCAAGTTTTCCGAGAGCTCAAGAGTTCGAACGCACACTGCATTCGTTCGAACGTTGGACATGCAGAGTCATCAAGCCATTTTCCAGAGAGCATAAGAGTTCGAACGCATGTGACAAGCGTTCGAACGTTGGTTCCACAGAAGCCTTCAGCCAGTTTTCCCGAAAGCACAAGTGTTTGAACATTCCACTTAAGTGTTCGAACGTTCGTTACAGAAATCTATTTTGGGCAAACCCTAGTGGTTCTACTATGTTAGGGTTGTTATATTTTTCCCTAAATACCTCTCTTAGACATTCAAGGATGGCTGCTAACATTGAGAGAGGGCTTTTCATTCCCTAGAGAGATTCATCCATTTTGAGCTGAGATTTTCATCTCTAGAGTCCATTTCTTTTATCTTTGGTTCGTTTCATTTTGGAGTTACTTTGAGGGTGTAGATAGAAAGTCAAGCACGGGAGAAGATGAACGACGAGGTGTCGGCATGAGGTTCTATAGTCCTTAGGTTGTTGTTCAACTGGGGAGGGGTTGTAAGTTCTCCTGTAATCTTCGAATTGTTAGTGTTTGATCTCTTTCTTGGACCGAGTTACAGGGCCCGTGGTTTTTTCCCTTGTTTGTGGTTTTTCCACTTATATCGTTGTCTCTCTCGTGGTGATTGATTATTGATTTTGTGATTATTGTTTGTGTTGTTTGAATTGCATATTAGAGATCTGATTTGTGTCCTTAAACCCTATGATTTAGGGTTTTTAAAACCATCAAGATCCAAACCACTGACTTGAAAGTCTTGGCCCGTCACTACAAGAAATTTGGGGTTTAAGGACGACACAAATTTTCCCAAAATATACACATTTCGTCATCGAAATTAATGAAGACGAAAATTTTTCATCACCCGTTTTGTTGCCAAGGCCTCATCTCTAAAAGGTATTAGAGACGAAAAAAATCGTCATTGAAAAAGATAAATTTGTGACGATTTTTTTATCTTTAATACAGTCTGTTGGGACCATACTTGTAAGTAATTAGTGACAAAATATTTCGTCAGTAAAGGAAGAAATTAGAGACAAAAATATTTTGTCCTAAATATAAGAAATAGAGACGAAATAATTTTGTCACGTTTAATATAAAGGAAGACGAAAAAAATTTGTCAAAGAAGCTACCAGTGGATGACGATTTTTTTTTTTGTCTCCAATCAACCATGTGGGAACATACTTGTAAGTAATTAATGACAAAATATTTTGTCAATAGAGGAAGGAATTAGAGACAAAAATATTTTTTCATAAATATAAGAAATAGAGATGAAATAATTTTATCGCGTTTAATATAAATGAAGACGAAAATAATTTGTCTAAGAAAGTACCAGTAGATGACGATTTTTTTTGTCCCCAATCGACTCTGTGGGAACATACTTGTAAGTAATTAACAACAAAATATTTTTTCATTAAAGGAAGAAATTAGAGTCAAAAATATTTTGTCATAAATATAAGAAATAGAGACGAAATAATTTTGTTGCGTTTAATATATAGGAAGACGAGAAAAACTTGTCAAAGAAGCTACCAATAGAGACAAAAATAAATTTACGAATTAACAAAATGAAAATATCCATTCATTATTACAAATAATTTCATTCTAATACAATAAAATAGTGTGATATCCACAATTGATCAAGTATACAATTTATCCCTCTAAATGTCAATGGATTCCTCTCCCTTTGGTAAAGGGAGACAGCTACAAACTTAGCTACACACAAAAATCTACCAACTTTCTTGAGTGATTCAAAGGCTACTTCATATTCCTTTGAGTCACATCATTTCTCTTTTCATCTCTGGATATAGAGAGTATAAATCTATTGTTTTTCTATGCTTATCCCCACATCTGCACTTCCATGAGAGAATATAGTAGCTTTCATCTTTCTCTTCTTTGGATAGTACTGTAGATGTCTCCTATGTGGAGGAATTACCAAAGTAGCCATGTAAGGCCTGCAGCGAAAGCACTTCTACACACATGGGAGGCCTTGAACCCAACATCGCCGGTTTCCTTTGCCTGTGGAAGTCTTACCAAACTTGGAAAAAACCAACCCAACTGCCAAAACAACAAAACGAGAAAAAGAAGAACATTAACAACTATTAGCAAGAGAAAGAATAGACATTTGTCATTAGCTAGAAACAGGAAATGGAGATAACCCATATGGAATTTTCTCCTCTGATGAAAAGATGGGATGGTTTCTATAATGAGAAATGGGGTTGTTACCTGGTCTTGAGGCTAGAAATATGAGGGAAAAGATGAGAATTACCACTGCACTGCAAAGCCCATTTGGATAGCTCCTTGGTGAAGCCATCAATGATCAATCAACTTGCTTTTTAGAAGAAAGAATGAGAGAAAGATGGAAGATATGGGGATGTCTTGAAAAATTTATGATGGGTTTGGTGTTTGAATGGATGGAAATCTGATGGGAGGATTTGAGACAAAGTGATGGGTTTGTTGTCTGCCAGAGAGACATGTTTCTGGTACTTGTTGGTTACTCTTCCTATTAGTGTAAATCAATTATACAATTTATCCCTCTAACATACATTTTTCAAGATTATGGGAACAAAAAATTAATGGTCCCTCCCAAGTTGGTTGTTCTTGTTTTCGGGCACTTCCATAGCTGTTTAACTATTTGGCCCTCCAATAGCCTTTTTTGAACTAGTTTCCAAATTGGGTGTCCTATGCATGTTTCCATTACATCCTAATTCTTCAAACATATATTCTTTTATAAAATTTGTTATATTAAAGTTAATATACTTTACCAAGAAGTATGTCCACTCAGGGATGAGTCCCCCCCATTCCCAAAGTGTCCAGTGAATCCTTTACTCCTCAAAAAGTTGACGACATCTACCATTATCTCCCCTTACTTCTTCCCACCCTCCTCAAGCTCCTCTATTTTATTTTTTTAGAGTACATTTCTAAGTCACCGGTCAAAGAATCAAAGTCTATTGATCATGAAGATATTTACCGTCCATTTCTAATACGGGGCCCATCACATCAATGGTGTAGATGATATGTACATGGGTCCCGCTTTGGTGGCATGTGGATTTCTAAACTTGCAGTTGCAACATATGTGAATAGAAGCATATATACATTGCTAATGTATATGAGAGGGGTGGTGCTCACAGAAATCTGAGGGAAGTGAGTCTGCTGAGGATGGAGGGATGGTTCCAGTGAGATTGTTGTGGTAGAGATCCAAGCTCAAGAGGCTCTTCAAACCCCCAAGCTCTTTAGGAATCCTGCCGATTAGGCACTTTTTCTCATTGGACCTTTCCTTAACATGTATTACCACTTCTTTCATTCTTAAGAACATGCTACTCACAGATATTGGAGTTTTTCCAGTTTCCTATTGAACATTACCTTGGATACTACCATCTAAGAGAGAGTTTATGAAAATTTCAAGCTATGAAAAAAAAAAAAACCCATGTCATGAAAAATCCTAAATTCATCTGTGGAACTCAAGATGCAGTCAAGACCAGCACCACCTTGGCATTTAATGAGTAGAGGACAGAGATCTTCATGCTAGGAAAATACCAAAATGAAAGAAAAAACCTGTCTAATACTACCATTTATGTAGTAGAAAGTAAAAATACCTCCTCTTCTTTATTTCTTTCCTCGGCCCCTTCTCTTCTTTCCTTCTCTCCTTCTCCTCCTCCCCTGCACCCACGCCTGTGCACGTCCCTCTCCCTTTCCTTTTCTTTTCTTCCTTCCCCCACTTCTTTCCTTCCTTTCTTCCTCCCCCTGCCACCTGTCACTGCTGCACCCCCACTGCAGACACCATCACCATCTCCTTCTCCATTATTTTCTTTCCCTTCTCTTTCTCCTCCTCTCTTACTCTCCCTCACAACCACCCACTGCACTGCTATCACATATAAAAATTAAGAGAATAAGTTAATGAATTCTTCTGTATCTTTTCTCATTCAACCGTACACCATATATAGCTAGAATACAATTCCTTGTTCCTTAAGTCTAGGAGATAATTAACACTAATCTAGGAATGTGAACAATATACAATCCCTTAATCATTGGAAGTCCTAATTATCTAATATACACAGTATCACTACAATATACAATCCCTTAATCATTGGAAGTCCTAATTACACAGTATCACTAATATTATGATAATTATGGTAATACGTAACACTCCCCCTAAGTTGGAGCATAGATATCAATCATGCCCAACTTGTCGAGATGCCGGTTGAATACTTGACTCGAAACTGCCTTAGTAAGAACATCAACAGTTTGATCTTGCGACCGAATGTGTGAGATTTCAATGATCTTTGCTTCAAGCTTCTCCTTGATAAAATGTCTATCAATTTCAACGTGCTTAGTCCGATCGTGTTGAACCAGGTTGTGAGCTATATCACATGCAGCCTTGTTATCACAAAATAACTTCATAGACTTTACACAAGTAATACGTAATTCACGCAGTAGTCTTCTTAGCCACAACAATTCACATACTCCATTAGCTACTCCTCGATACTCGGCCTCCGCACTTGAACGAGCTACAACAGCTTGTTTTTTGCTTCGCCAAGTCACCAAATTTCCACCTACATACGTTAAATATCCTGATGTAGACTGCCTATCATCAATTGATCCAGCCCAATCTGCATCGGTATACCCTTCAATAGCCAATGTATCACCCTTTTTAAACATTATCCCTTTTCCCGGAGATGACTTCAAATACCGTAAGATTCGAATAACTGCATTCATGTGTTCTTCACTTGGAGAATGTAGAAATTGACTAACCACACTTAAGGCATAAGCCAAATCTGGCCGTGTATGAGCAAGATACATAAGCCTTCCTACTAATCTTTGATACCTTTCTTTGTTTGCAGGTACTTGATCGGGAAAAATGCCAAGCTTCACGTTCTCGGCCATAGGAGTATTAACTGGGCTGCACGCTGTCATACCTATTTCTTTCAAGAGATCTAAAGTATATTTCCATTGGGTTAAGAACATACCTTTCTTGGATCTCAATACTTCAATTCCCAGAAAATATTTCAATGGACTGAGATCTTTCATTTCGAATTCTTGAGCAAGATTTTTCTGTAACGCCTTCTGTTCTTCTGAATCATTTCAGTCACTATCATATCATCAACATATATGATGAGTGCAGTAACCTTACTCCCCTTATGCTTCAAAAAAAGAGTATGATCTGAATTACATTGTTTGTACCCAAAGGCTTTCATCGAATTCGTGAACCTGCCAAACCAAGCCCTAGGAGATTGCTTTAAGCCATACAATGACCTTCGTGATTTACAGACTTGTTGACTTCCTTTAAGAGACATATTGCATCCTGGAGGTAAGTCCATATATACCTCTTCCTGAAGTATTCCATGCAAGAAGGCATTTTTTACATCAAATTGATGTAAGGGCCAGTCAAGGTTCACGGCTAGTGATAGCAACACACGTACAGTATTGATCTTGGCTACGGGAGAAAAAGTCTCTGAATAATCAATTCCATATGTTTGACTATACCATTTAGCAACGAGTCTTGCTTTGAAACGTTCAATGGCTCCATCAGCTTTGTATTTCACAATGAAGACCCATCTACACCCCACTGACTTCTTCCCTCTTGGTAAGTCAACCACATCCCTTGTTGCATTTTTTTGGAGGGACTTCATTTCTTCGTTCATTGCTTCTTTCCACCTGGTATCTCTCAAAGCCTCCTACACACTATTAGGAATAGGTACAGCAGATAATTGATTCATGAATGCTTCAGATTTTCTTGACTCATTGTGGTAAGATACAAAATTACTTAGTGGGTATTATGGATTAGATGTAAGGATGGGTTCATAATGGGCTTTAGGAATTCCTCTAGTAACCCGATTGGGTAATTTTTTCAGATTAGGATCAGTGATTACCTGAGGTACTGGAGTGGAGTTGGACTCATCATGAGACAATTGGTTATGCAGCAGAGATGAACTTGTACTATCTTGATGTGGCACAACTATATCCGATGCATCCATTGTATCAATATCTTCAATATTTGGTGAATTCATCTCATCAATTGCCACATCTTGGTCTCCACTTGCTACATTAGACAGTTCTTCATCAGTTATTTGTATCCTATCATTACTCAAAAAATTCATGATGTCTAGAGAAGGTAGTGGATGAGAAGGTGGTGGTGTTGGATTTGCATTACTTGGTGATTCATTCTCCCCCTGAAATGTAGACTTGGGTACTGACTAATACATTTCACCTTCACGGAACAAAACATCATGAGAAACATACATCTTGTGCGAAGGTGGATGATAACACCTGTACCCCTTTTGATGCAAAGTATAGCCCACAAACACACATTTAAGAGCTCGGGGTTCCAATTTATGTCGTAGTTGGGTAGGGAGGTGCACAAACACAACACTGCCAAATACTTTAGGGGGCAAATTTGGGACAGTAAGTAGGAGAACAAATGGATGCTTGAAGAGTTTTAAATGGAGTGGAGAATTTTAATGTGCTAGAAGGGACTCGGTTTATAAGATATGCTGCAGTAGTAAGGGCTTCCCCCCAATAATGTGTGGGCATATGAGCACCAAATAAGGATCAACGTACCACTTCAAGTAGGTGACGATTCTTTCGCTCCGCAACACCATTCTGTTGAGGAGAATAAGGACACGTCGTCTGGTGGATGATGCCATGAACATTCAAATAATTTTTTAAGTTTTGATTCACAAATTCTCCTCCGTTATCAGTGCGAAGAACTTGTACATTAGATTGGTATACTGTGTTGTGACCATCTTGTGGAATTTCTGAAACAAAGAACTCACTTCATGTTTAGTTTTCATTAAACATACCCATGTCATACGAGTATGATCATCTATGAATGACACAAACCATTGGGCACCACTGAGAGAAGATTGTTTGGCGGGACCCCAAACATCGGAATGGATAACCATAAATGGCACTGGACTTTTATTCATACTGATTGGAAAGGGAACACGTTGGCTCCTGGCCAATTCACAAACATCACACTTAAAATCTGAAACATCACACTTTGAAAATAATTGAGGAAATAATTTCTTTAAATATCTGAACGAAATATGTCCTAAACGCTTGTGCCATAACCAAATTTCTGAATGCAAGGTTTTTGTTGATCCATCACTTGAGAAGACTTGAGCCAATGTAGCCGAACAAGCTGTTTCCAAGTCAAGATAGTACAACTTTCCACGTCTAGTACCACAACCAATTGTCTTCTGAGTCTTGATATCCTTAAAAACACAATGATTAGGCCAGAAAATCACACTACATTGTAAAGCAAGGGTGATTTGAGATACAGATAATAAATTATGACTGAGAGATGGAACAACAAGAACGGAATCCAAATTGAGATTTTTTGTAAGGGTAATTAAACCTTCTCCAGTTACAGGAGAAGAGGCACCATTGGCTGTGGACACAACAGGTTGATTAGATGATGTCATACACTGAATATGGGTAGCATCGAATGTCATATGATCTGTTGCACCTGAATCAATTATCCATGCATTATTCCTATTAGGTGTACAGGTGTTAAGAGTCTTACCATCATTATTCCTATGAGGTGTCACAGATTCAGCTACAGCAACAGAAGCACCGTAATTTTGTTTTGACTTTGACTTGCGAGGTGCCTTGTTAGGATCCCACCACTCTGGGTAACCAATTAGTTCATAACATCTGGACTTTGTATGTCCGGTTGCACCACAATGAGTGCACACTCGGTCATTCCGAGCACCCCCTATTTCGTAGCTGCGGTTTTGCGATTCTGGTTTTGGATTAGACCTCAGTGGCTGCGACTTGTATTGGTGGGCCACCATAGCAGCGGATTCGGTGGAATCAGACTCTCCATTCAAGGTGATCCTTCGATTGGCATCACGACGGACATAAGCATAGGTAGCTTCCAAGTCCAGTGCTGGATCTTTGCGTAGAATTTCACCGCGAAGTTGATCGAATTCTACATCAAGACCATTCAAGAAGATGTGCACGCGCAATCTTTCAACTGATTTTTCATATTGGATAACGTCATCTGGGTCCTTCATTTTTATTTTGTCACGATGATCCAGTTCCTGAAAGATTTCAATGAGTTCACCATAATATGTAGAAAGAGGTCGACCAACCTGTTTAGTAGAAAACGCTCTTTGATTGAGTGCAAAGATTTGTGATTCGTCTGATCCATCGTAGAATGCTTTGGCAAGAGCACTCCAAATTTCTCTTGCGGTGCGCAATCGTAGATAGCGCTTCATGATCTCTGAGGACATAGAGGTTAGCAACCATCCCTTTACCTTTTGATTTTTAGCATACCATTTTGCATAGCCAGAATCACTCTCCTTTGGATGAGGTGATTTGCCCAAAATATAGTCGAGTTTTTCACGTCCGGCAATATGCATCTCCATGATTTGAGACCACACATCGTAATTTGTTTCATTCAGATTGATACCAGCGTTGAAGGTTGAATTTTTAGACTGAACATGGATAATCGGTGTAGGGGTTTGAGATGATGATTCAGAATTGGAAGACATGATTCAAGAATGTGATTTGGGTTGAACAAGATGTATGGAATACAGGAAAGGACCAGCTCTGATACCAAGATAAAAATTAAGAGAATAAGTTAATGAATTCTTCTGTATCTTTTCTCATTCAACTGTACACCATATATAGTTAGAATACAATTCCTTGTTCCTTAAGTCTAGGAGATAATTAACACTAATCTAGGAATGTGAACAATATACAATCCCTTAATCATTGGAAGTCCTAATTATCTAATATACACAGTATCACTACAATATACAATCCCTTAATCATTGGAAGTCCTAATTACACAGTATCACTAATATTATGATAATTATGGTAACACGTAACAATCACCACCCGGCTTGCATAGCCATTGCACTCACCTTGCACCACCTGCACACACCCTGCACCACCTGTGAGATCGCAATTTCACAAATGAACATGTGACAAAAAAAGAGAGGAAATTGAAGTCTTCTCTTCAACTGCATCCACTCAATTTAAACTTCCACCAAGCACTCTCTCGCTTTGGAAAACAAAAGAGGGTATTGTGATGTTTAGATGTGCAAAGCTTGTGCACTTCACATGCAACTGCACTCGAAGCATATGGGTGAGATCTGAGCTATTCACCACAATTCCTCACCACAAATTTGATGTTTATTTAAAATAAAAGCATTTTCCACATGGAACTCACAACTCTGGAGATCACACTGGAAATATATTTCATTTCCAATTTAAAAATAGATGACATGGGAGGTATCACCTAAAAACTGAGGAAATGATGCATCTTCTGGAGTTACCTGCTTTTATTTCTTGAAGATTCGCTTGGTTACTATTGAAAGTCCTGGGGATCCTAACCCTAGAGGGGGGGTGAATAGGGTGAGCTACACTTAATGACTAATTATGACCAATTTTAATTTCTTTACAATAACTAGTCACATGTGATGATTAACATGCATAATGCGGAAGCTAAACAAAACAATCACCACAAAAGCAATCACCACTACACAAAGATTTATAGTGGTTCGGCCTCAATGCCTACATCCACTACCGGCTTGTGTTCCTCACACCCCACCGGATTTCCACTATTATGCTTTTCAAAAGGCTAAGCAATAACCTCTACAAATATGCTTTCCAAGGATAAGCAATAACCTTACAATGTTGTTTTTCAAGGCTTAACAACAACCTATACAAGATGCTTTTCAATGGCTAAGCAATAACCTTACAACAATAGATTTTTCTCAAAGAAGGTGTCTTCACAAAACACTCTAAGAGATTACAATTTAGCTCAATAAATTTGCCTCTAAGATAGGCGGATATGAAAGTGAATAACAAACTCACACAAACACTAAGAATTACAAAGATGAATGCTAATGAAGTGTGTGTGTGAAAACTTCAATCAAGTTAAAATTAAGTCCAATGAATTTTATGCTTAAAGCATTTCAAAGTTTAAAGCACATAAAAAGATTTGATTGAAGTCAAATGCAAATCACTTGAACAATTACAAACTTGTGAATGATATGAAAATCTAAAGATCACAAGTTGTATGAAAATGATTAAGACTAATCAAGTGATGCATGTGCAATGTTGTTTTCAAAAACAAAGGTTTAACTAAAGTTCTAAAGAGATTGAAAACAACAATGAAGATTCAAACAAGTCAAAGAAACATGTTATAAAGGAAATCAAAGATTTTGACTAAACATGTTTAAGAAGTTTTCTAAAACAACCTTGATTTGAATCTAAGTGAAGAATCCAATAAAATCAAAGATTATAAGAAGAATGGATTCAACACATCATAGTTATCATGCTATTAAACATTTCCCAAAGATTTAAACAAAGCATATAACATATGATTAGTTTAAGCAAAGCTTACTTGGAGATTTAACTTCATTAATCCAAGCTTGAGCTTTACTAATGACCCTCTTGGTCTTTCTTAGTTCATCCCCTTTTTCCTTGACTCCAAACTCCTCAAAGATGGCTTGGAAGGTCTAAAATGTTCAACTCTTTTTCAATGGGAATGAACCCTTTTTATACACAGAAAACAGAGTTTCTGCGTGTCCCCGGTCGACCCCATGACAGGCCCGGTCGACCCCATCCAAACGGTCAGAAAAATGACCGTTGGAGAGCCAAACGGCTCTCTGCCCAGTCGACCCGCAGTGTACGCGGTCGACCGAGATGTGTACCCGGTCGACCGAGTACACTGGGCCCTGGGTCACTTTTCCCATTTTGCATACTTTTGCAATTTTCAAAGATTTTTGATGTGGGACTTGTTGGGGCCATTAAATCAAGCTTGAAACATGATTTAAATCAATCTAAGTATTTTTTAAAATCATGAATCATAAAAAGCCAAAAATGATTAGAAAGTTTTAAAACCATAGGCTTGCTTGATTTATAAAACTCTTTTTCAAATTGAATGCATCCAAGATGAAAACCAAAACATGCATGAAACATAGGATTTACAAGATTTAAAACAATGCATGTATAAATCAAGATTTCAAGATTTCTAAAATCAATGCAAGTGTGAGAAATCAAATGATGATTAAAATGATATGCATCCATCAAATTGCAATACACAAAATTCCTAACAATCTCCCCCTTTGCAATTTGATGGCAAACCTTAACTTAACACTAAACCTCACACTAAGTCTTCAGCTCCTTGGCTTGACACGGCTTGAAATCTTCGGATGCTCATTCACTTAGCTTGGGCTTTAGCTCTTTTGATCTTCATTCTTCTTGTCCTTAGCTCCAAGCTTTCTTTCTTTTATCTTCTCTCCCCCTTAGACCAAGCACTCTCTCTCCTTGGTCTTTCTCTCCCTTTGCCATTGAATGCTCTCTCCCCCTTTGATCTTTCTCCCTTTTTGGGTAGCTAGAGCATTTTCTCCCCCTTAATCCTTTCTCCCCCTTTGCCATTAAATTGCAAAGGTAGCAATTGAAGAAAAGGTACCTACACACATGAAACAAGGAAAATACCTTTAGTAGCACCTGTTAACAAATGAAATCGAAAATGAAATACTTAACAGGCTATTATGCATGTGAGTAAGTTATAAGGGAATAGCAATGGTGAATTTGATCATCTCTAATGCTTCCTTAGAAGGTTTACTCCCCCTCAATCCATAATCTTCTTTTGTCATACTTTTGACAAGAATATAACTATTAGATGCAAGAAGAAGATGGTTTAACCAATTGAGGGATAACTTCAAGGGAAGGATTAGATACCAATTGATAATGATTAACTATAAGGCTCAATGATCAAATTACCAAATTGGAGAGAAACCAATTGACCTATAAGCTTAAGGAAAGTTGAAGAGCAAGGTCAAAAGGTTAATCTATCATGGATACCAATTGAAATAAGAACCATATCAATTGAGATTTAAGAGTATGACTTATTAGCTCAATCACTCTAAAATGGACTTAAGGAATGTAACTAGAAGGATTAATCCAAGTTAGAGCTATCCATGATGATAAGGGGATTACTAAACATAGCATCAAATAATATAACTATGAAAATCATATGCTATGTAAATTTTGAAATCATTTCACTCAATCATAAAATATGACTATCAAGTGTAAGATGAGTGAAATGAAATTCAAACCATGATGCCTACCTCAATCATTAACCAACCAAGATTATTAACACATAAACATGGTGGTCACAAGATTTAACCAAATAAGCAAGAGAGGTGGCAAACATGACCATTTATGAAGCTAATGGAATGTGACATGGAACAAAGACATATTACTATCAAGTTTAATCCAATGTGCACAAGGTTTATCACAAATATATAACATCAATTGGAAGTTATACTAATTGAAAATGATATCATTTGATTACCAATTGAATATGGAACATCTTTGAGAGCAAGCATGTGACAAACACAAGATTCCATCAAGCAACATAAATGAATATTCATCACTTTAATGATATAACTATTGAGCATAGTGATGAACATGAGAAATTGCATTTTGAAAATATATGACTTATAAGAATATGCAATTTCCAAAGTGTCAACCATATGAATACAACATCTAAGAAATCCATCATTCAAGAGATATAACTATGTAATTCAAGAAATGAATTTCAAAGAGGTTCATATGATCAAACACTACTATGAGGTTGAAACATGTATAAGTATGACAAATACACATGAATCAAACATCATAACCATCCATTTCACAAAAATGACTAGAAAGCATAAAGGATGGATTTGGGTTCTAGTATGGTTACAAAAAAAAATAATTAAAGAACACAACCATACATGGAACAAATAAAACATTTGCATAAAGAATGTAACTAAAAGAGCAAACATGCAAATAGTCTATCACAACATTCATTTCCATTAAAGGATGACATAAGCAAAAGCATAAGGAAATGAAAACATGGAACATGCTTTGATGAATACAACAAAAAGTTTTAAAGCATTTCCATTCATGCAATCTTCAAATCATAAACAAAATCTAACAATGGGCATAATGTATATGAAAATAAAGAAAGCACCTTATCAAACATCAAATTGTATTCTAAGCAATATCACTACCAAGAATCATACAATTTGATTTAAAAACCATTCAACTTGCATTTTAAAAGATATAACTTAATTGGAAAACATACAAGTTGATCTTTTCAAAGTAATTTTCCATGTGAAAGTATAACTTAAAAATTCATGGAAAAATTAAATTGATTTAAGTCGTTTGTTTTTCAAAATAATCTAACTAAGACATACAAACAAATGATATTGCAACATCAATCGATTATGAAAGATCTAGCTATGAAAGCTTTGAACCCATAATCAATTGAACATGTAGAAATGCAAACAAGATGTGACTATAAAAAGCAAATCTAACATGTGAGAAATACACTCAAATGATTTTGAAAACCATGGTATGTGACTTAGGGAAGTACATGAAGACAAAATCAAATGATCATAAAGAAACAAATGCATTTTAAAAAATGTAACTAAGAAAGAACATAAAATGCAAATGCAATCATGACCAACAAAAAGATTTAACTATTAAGGTTAGGTTGGTCAATGAGGTCCAAGGCCCTAAGGTTTGTCTATTTGTCTAACTTTGGGAATCCACCTAAGGTCTTGGGATGGATGAACTTTGAGGTCTAACTTAAACTTCTCACCAACTCTAGGAGATTTAACTTGATAAATTATTAACTTAGACTTATCACCATGAGATATAGATTTAACTAAATTTGGCATAGGTTGGTGATTAGTCTTTTGAGGTTGGTGAGTTTTCTTTTTAGGGGATTGATTACTTTTCTTCTTATTTCCTCCATTTATTTGACTTTTGAATTTTAGATTTAACTTAGCAACTTTATTCAAAAGTTCTTTCATTTGTTGTGTTATGGGAGGAAGATTGAGAAGCTTTTTGTTAATAGATTCTTTTAGAGTTGGTTTAACTTGTTTAACCTTTTTAGAATCTATTTTAGGAGACTCCTTTTTAATAGGTTTTACTTGTTTAGTCTTCTTGGAGTCTTCCTTGGTTTTTAGTGTCTTAACCATCATAGAGTTTGATTTAACTTTCTTTGGTTCAAAGATGGGTTTAGACACATTGCTTCTTCTTTGTTTGCACTCAAACCTAAAATGTCCTTCAATGCCACAATAATTACATTTAGACATGGGCAAAGAAGTGTGAGTGCTAGAGAATGAGGACTCACATTTCACAAAAGTGTTGGTGAATTTAGGGTCATATGAGGTATTCCTATCAAATCCAAGACCCGTCCTATCTCCTTTTGATTTACCCAATTTAAATAACTTTTCCAATCTTTCTTCACTTTGGGTAAATTTGCACTCATACTTTTGTTTGTATGTTTCAAGTTGAGTGACTTTGGTTTTAAGGGTTGAATTCTCATTTTTAACTTTAGTTAGTTCTTGTTCAATTCCCTTAAATTTGATTAGCTCTTCATTGGCAAGTTTTAACTTCATTTCAAGTTCATTAACAACATTAGATCCAAGTTCTAAGGTGTTTAAATTATTTTGAGCATTTGACAAGTTTTCCATTGAAATTGTCAACTTGGATCTTAAATGGATAATGTTCTCATCTTGTCTTTTTAAAGTATCTCTTAGACTTAAATTTTCTTTCTTAAGCTCATCACAATTTATCTTTATTTTATTTAGTTCAATTTGAGCATTAGATAAATTTTCCTTAGAGATACTTGACTTAGATTCAAGATTGTTAAAGTCTTTGTCTTGCCTTTGTAATTGATCTCTTAGTTTAGAATTTTCCTTATTGAGATTGTCATAACCTATTTTAATTTCATTTAGTTCATCTTGGATATTAGATAGGTTATGCAAAGAGATCATGAACTTAGAGTCTACACAATTTAAAGCTTCCTCTTTTTCTCTAAGTTCATCTTTAGAAGAGACTAATTCTTTGTTTAGTCTTTTAGATTCTTCTCTTAATTTTTTATTACTCTTGGCAAGCTTCAAGGATATAGCATATAATTCTTCATAAGCTTGTTGAATATCATCTTCATTTTCTTTAATTTCTTCTTCTTTCAATTTAAGTTGAGATTCTTTAATTTTGATGTTTGAATCTCCAATAGATGGAAGAAGGGATCTAGAAGAATCTACAAAGTCTAAACTAGTGGAATCCATTTTTATGATTTTCATGTAAGCACAAACACTAGGGTTTTGACTCTAGGTTTTTACACCTAATCAAGAGTTCCAAACACTTGATCCTAATATTAGAGCACTAGGCTCTGATACCAATTGAAAGTCCTGGGGATCCTAACCCTAGAGGGGGGGTGAATAGGGTGAGCTACACTTAATGACTAATTATGACCAATTTTAATTTCTTTACAATAACTAGTCACATGTGATGATTAACATACATAATGCGGAAGCTAAACAAAACAATCACCACAAAAGCAATCACCACTACACAAAGATTTATAGTGGTTCGGCCTCAATGCCTACATCCACTACCGGCTTGTGTTCCTCACACCCCACCGGATTTCCACTATTATGCTTTTCAAAAGGCTAAGCAATAACCTCTACAAATATGCTTTCCAAGGATAAGCAATAACCTTACAATGTTGTTTTTCAAGGCTTAACAACAACCTATACAAGATGCTTTTCAATGGCTAAGCAATAACCTTACAACAATAGATTTTTCTCAAAGAAGGTGTCTTCACAAAACACTCTAAGAGATTACAATTTAGCTCAATAAATTTGCCTCTAAGATAGGCGGATATGAAAGTGAATAACAAACTCACACAAACACTAAGAATTACAAAGATGAATGCTAATGAAGTGTGTGTGTGAAAACTTCAATCAAGTTAAAATTAAGTCCAATGAATTTTATGCTTAAAGCATTTCAAAGTTTAAAGCACATAAAAAGATTTGATTGAAGTCAAATGCAAATCACTTGAACAATTACAAACTTGTGAATGATATGAAAATCTAAAGATCACAAGTTGTATGAAAATGATTAAGACTAATCAAGTGATGCATGTGCAATGTTGTTTTCAAAAACAAAGGTTTAACTAAAGTTCTAAAGAGATTGAAAACAACAATGAAGATTCAAACAAGTCAAAGAAACATGTTATAAAGGAAATCAAAGATTTTGACTAAACATGTTTAAGAAGTTTTCTAAAACAACCTTGATTTGAATCTAAGTGAAGAATCCAATAAAATCAAAGATTATAAGAAGAATGGATTCAACACATCATAGTTATCATGCTATTAAACATTTCCCAAAGATTTAAACAAAGCATATAACATATGATTAGTTTAAGCAAAGCTTACTTGGAGATTTAACTTCATTAATCCAAGCTTGAGCTTTACTAATGACCCTCTTGGTCTTTCTTAGTTCATCCCCTTTTTCCTTGACTCCAAACTCCTCAAAGATGGCTTGGAAGGTCTAAAATGTTCAACTCTTTTTCAATGGGAATGAACCCTTTTTATACACAGAAAACAGAGTTTCTGCGTGTCCCCGGTCGACCCCATGACAGGCCCGGTCGACCCCATCCAAACGGTCAGAAAAATGACCGTTGGAGAGCCAAACGGCTCTCTGCCCAGTCGACCCGCAGTGTACGCGGTCGACCGAGATGTGTACCCGGTCGACCGAGTACACTGGGCCCTGGGTCACTTTTCCCATTTTGCATACTTTTGCAATTTTCAAAGATTTTTGATGTGGGACTTGTTGGGGCCATTAAATCAAGCTTGAAACATGATTTAAATCAATCTAAGTATTTTTTAAAATCATGAATCATAAAAAGCCAAAAATGATTAGAAAGTTTTAAAACCATAGGCTTGCTTGATTTATAAAACTCTTTTTCAAATTGAATGCATCCAAGATGAAAACCAAAACATGCATGAAACATAGGATTTACAAGATTTAAAACAATGCATGTATAAATCAAGATTTCAAGATTTCTAAAATCAATGCAAGTGTGAGAAATCAAATGATGATTAAAATGATATGCATCCATCAAATTGCAATACACAAAATTCCTAACAATCTCCCCCTTTGCAATTTGATGGCAAACCTTAACTTAACACTAAACCTCACACTAAGTCTTCAGCTCCTTGGCTTGACACGGCTTGAAATCTTCGGATGCTCATTCACTTAGCTTGGGCTTTAGCTCTTTTGATCTTCATTCTTCTTGTCCTTAGCTCCAAGCTTTCTTTCTTTTATCTTCTCTCCCCCTTAGACCAAGCACTCTCTCTCCTTGGTCTTTCTCTCCCTTTGCCATTGAATGCTCTCTCCCCCTTTGATCTTTCTCCCTTTTTGGGTAGCTAGAGCATTTTCTCCCCCTTAATCCTTTCTCCCCCTTTGCCATTAAATTGCAAAGGTAGCAATTGAAGAAAAGGTACCTACACACATGAAACAAGGAAAATACCTTTAGTAGCACCTGTTAACAAATGAAATCGAAAATGAAATACTTAACAGGCTATTATGCATGTGAGTAAGTTATAAGGGAATAGCAATGGTGAATTTGATCATCTCTAATGCTTCCTTAGAAGGTTTACTCCCCCTCAATCCATAATCTTCTTTTGTCATACTTTTGACAAGAATATAACTATTAGATGCAAGAAGAAGATGGTTTAACCAATTGAGGGATAACTTCAAGGGAAGGATTAGATACCAATTGATAATGATTAACTATAAGGCTCAATGATCAAATTACCAAATTGGAGAGAAACCAATTGACCTATAAGCTTAAGGAAAGTTGAAGAGCAAGGTCAAAAGGTTAATCTATCATGGATACCAATTGAAATAAGAACCATATCAATTGAGATTTAAGAGTATGACTTATTAGCTCAATCACTCTAAAATGGACTTAAGGAATGTAACTAGAAGGATTAATCCAAGTTAGAGCTATCCATGATGATAAGGGGATTACTAAACATAGCATCAAATAATATAACTATGAAAATCATATGCTATGTAAATTTTGAAATCATTTCACTCAATCATAAAATATGACTATCAAGTGTAAGATGAGTGAAATGAAATTCAAACCATGATGCCTACCTCAATCATTAACCAACCAAGATTATTAACACATAAACATGGTGGTCACAAGATTTAACCAAATAAGCAAGAGAGGTGGCAAACATGACCATTTATGAAGCTAATGGAATGTGACATGGAACAAAGACATATTACTATCAAGTTTAATCCAATGTGCACAAGGTTTATCACAAATATATAACATCAATTGGAAGTTATACTAATTGAAAATGATATCATTTGATTACCAATTGAATATGGAACATCTTTGAGAGCAAGCATGTGACAAACACAAGATTCCATCAAGCAACATAAATGAATATTCATCACTTTAATGATATAACTATTGAGCATAGTGATGAACATGAGAAATTGCATTTTGAAAATATATGACTTATAAGAATATGCAATTTCCAAAGTGTCAACCATATGAATACAACATCTAAGAAATCCATCATTCAAGAGATATAACTATGTAATTCAAGAAATGAATTTCAAAGAGGTTCATATGATCAAACACTACTATGAGGTTGAAACATGTATAAGTATGACAAATACACATGAATCAAACATCATAACCATCCATTTCACAAAAATGACTAGAAAGCATAAAGGATGGATTTGGGTTCTAGTATGGTTACAAAAAAAAATAATTAAAGAACACAACCATACATGGAACAAATAAAACATTTGCATAAAGAATGTAACTAAAAGAGCAAACATGCAAATAGTCTATCACAACATTCATTTCCATTAAAGGATGACATAAGCAAAAGCATAAGGAAATGAAAACATGGAACATGCTTTGATGAATACAACAAAAAGTTTTAAAGCATTTCCATTCATGCAATCTTCAAATCATAAACAAAATCTAACAATGGGCATAATGTATATGAAAATAAAGAAAGCACCTTATCAAACATCAAATTGTATTCTAAGCAATATCACTACCAAGAATCATACAATTTGATTTAAAAACCATTCAACTTGCATTTTAAAAGATATAACTTAATTGGAAAACATACAAGTTGATCTTTTCAAAGTAATTTTCCATGTGAAAGTATAACTTAAAAATTCATGGAAAAATTAAATTGATTTAAGTCGTTTGTTTTTCAAAATAATCTAACTAAGACATACAAACAAATGATATTGCAACATCAATCGATTATGAAAGATCTAGCTATGAAAGCTTTGAACCCATAATCAATTGAACATGTAGAAATGCAAACAAGATGTGACTATAAAAGCAAATCTAACATGTGAGAAATACACTCAAATGATTTTGAAAACCATGGTATGTGACTTAGGGAAGTACATGAAGACAAAATCAAATGATCATAAAGAAACAAATGCATTTTAAAAAATGTAACTAAGAAAGAACATAAAATGCAAATGCAATCATGACCAACAAAAAGATTTAACTATTAAGGTTAGGTTGGTCAATGAGGTCCAAGGCCCTAAGGTTTGTCTATTTGTCTAACTTTGGGAATCCACCTAAGGTCTTGGGATGGATGAACTTTGAGGTCTAACTTAAACTTCTCACCAACTCTAGGAGATTTAACTTGATAAATTATTAACTTAGACTTATCACCATGGTGTTTAGATTTAACTAAATTTGGCATAGGTTGGTGATTAGTCTTTTGAGGTTGGTGAGTTTTCTTTTTAGGGGATTGATTACTTTTCTTCTTATTTCCTCCATTTATTTGACTTTTGAATTTTAGATTTAACTTAGCAACTTTATTCAAAAGTTCTTTCATTTGTTGTGTTATGGGAGGAAGATTGAGAAGCTTTTTGTTAATAGATTCTTTTAGAGTTGGTTTAACTTGTTTAACCTTTTTAGAATCTATTTTAGGAGACTCCTTTTTAATAGGTTTTACTTGTTTAGTCTTCTTGGAGTCTTCCTTGGTTTTTAGTGTCTTAACCATCATAGAGTTTGATTTAACTTTCTTTGGTTCAAAGATGGGTTTAGACACATTGCTTCTTCTTTGTTTGCACTCAAACCTAAAATGTCCTTCAATGCCACAATAATTACATTTAGACATGGGCAAAGAAGTGTGAGTGCTAGAGAATGAGGACTCACATTTCACAAAAGTGTTGGTGAATTTAGGGTCATATGAGGTATTCCTATCAAATCCAAGACCCGTCCTATCTCCTTTTGATTTACCCAATTTAAATAACTTTTCCAATCTTTCTTCACTTTGGGTAAATTTGCACTCATACTTTTGTTTGTATGTTTCAAGTTGAGTGACTTTGGTTTTAAGGGTTGAATTCTCATTTTTAACTTTAGTTAGTTCTTGTTCAATTCCCTTAAATTTGATTAGCTCTTCATTGGCAAGTTTTAACTTCATTTCAAGTTCATTAACAACATTAGATCCAAGTTCTAAGGTGTTTAAATTATTTTGAGCATTTGACAAGTTTTCCATTGAAATTGTCAACTTGGATCTTAAATGGATAATGTTCTCATCTTGTCTTTTTAAAGTATCTCTTAGACTTAAATTTTCTTTCTTAAGCTCATCACAATTTATCTTTATTTTATTTAGTTCAATTTGAGCATTAGATAAATTTTCCTTAGAGATACTTGACTTAGATTCAAGATTGTTAAAGTCTTTGTCTTGCCTTTGTAATTGATCTCTTAGTTTAGAATTTTCCTTATTGAGATTGTCATAACCTATTTTAATTTCATTTAGTTCATCTTGGATATTAGATAGGTTATGCAAAGAGATCATGAACTTAGAGTCTACACAATTTAAAGCTTCCTCTTTTTCTCTAAGTTCATCTTTAGAAGAGACTAATTCTTTGTTTAGTCTTTTAGATTCTTCTCTTAATTTTTTATTACTCTTGGCAAGCTTCAAGGATATAGCATATAATTCTTCATAAGCTTGTTGAATATCATCTTCATTTTCTTTAATTTCTTCTTCTTTCAATTTAAGTTGAGATTCTTTAATTTTGATGTTTGAATCTCCAATAGATGGAAGAAGGGATCTAGAAGAATCTACAAAGTCTAAACTAGTGGAATCCATTTTTATGATTTTCATGTAAGCACAAACACTAGGGTTTTGACTCTAGGTTTTTACACCTAATCAAGAGTTCCAAACACTTGATCCTAATATTAGAGCACTAGGCTCTGATACCAATTGAAAGTCCTGGGGATCCTAACCCTAGAGGGGGGGTGAATAGGGTGAGCTACACTTAATGACTAATTATGACCAATTTTAATTTCTTTACAATAACTAGTCACATGTGATGATTAACATACATAATGCGGAAGCTAAACAAAACAATCACCACAAAAGCAATCACCACTACACAAAGATTTATAGTGGTTCGGCCTCAATGCCTACATCCACTACCGGCTTGTGTTCCTCACACCCCACCGGATTTCCACTATTATGCTTTTCAAAAGGCTAAGCAATAACCTCTACAAATATGCTTTCCAAGGATAAGCAATAACCTTACAATGTTGTTTTTCAAGGCTTAACAACAACCTATACAAGATGCTTTTCAATGGCTAAGCAATAACCTTACAACAATAGATTTTTCTCAAAGAAGGTGTCTTCACAAAACACTCTAAGAGATTACAATTTAGCTCAATAAATTTGCCTCTAAGATAGGCGGATATGAAAGTGAATAACAAACTCACACAAACACTAAGAATTACAAAGATGAATGCTAATGAAGTGTGTGTGTGAAAACTTCAATCAAGTTAAAATTAAGTCCAATGAATTTTATGCTTAAAGCATTTCAAAGTTTAAAGCACATAAAAAGATTTGATTGAAGTCAAATGCAAATCACTTGAACAATTACAAACTTGTGAATGATATGAAAATCTAAAGATCACAAGTTGTATGAAAATGATTAAGACTAATCAAGTGATGCATGTGCAATGTTGTTTTCAAAAACAAAGGTTTAACTAAAGTTCTAAAGAGATTGAAAACAACAATGAAGATTCAAACAAGTCAAAGAAACATGTTATAAAGGAAATCAAAGATTTTGACTAAACATGTTTAAGAAGTTTTCTAAAACAACCTTGATTTGAATCTAAGTGAAGAATCCAATAAAATCAAAGATTATAAGAAGAATGGATTCAACACATCATAGTTATCATGCTATTAAACATTTCCCAAAGATTTAAACAAAGCATATAACATATGATTAGTTTAAGCAAAGCTTACTTGGAGATTTAACTTCATTAATCCAAGCTTGAGCTTTACTAATGACCCTCTTGGTCTTTCTTAGTTCATCCCCTTTTTCCTTGACTCCAAACTCCTCAAAGATGGCTTGGAAGGTCTAAAATGTTCAACTCTTTTTCAATGGGAATGAACCCTTTTTATACACAGAAAACAGAGTTTCTGCGTGTCCCCGGTCGACCCCATGACAGGCCCGGTCGACCCCATCCAAACGGTCAGAAAAATGACCGTTGGAGAGCCAAACGGCTCTCTGCCCAGTCGACCCGCAGTGTACGCGGTCGACCGAGATGTGTACCCGGTCGACCGAGTACACTGGGCCCTGGGTCACTTTTCCCATTTTGCATACTTTTGCAATTTTCAAAGATTTTTGATGTGGGACTTGTTGGGGCCATTAAATCAAGCTTGAAACATGATTTAAATCAATCTAAGTATTTTTTAAAATCATGAATCATAAAAAGCCAAAAATGATTAGAAAGTTTTAAAACCATAGGCTTGCTTGATTTATAAAACTCTTTTTCAAATTGAATGCATCCAAGATGAAAACCAAAACATGCATGAAACATAGGATTTACAAGATTTAAAACAATGCATGTATAAATCAAGATTTCAAGATTTCTAAAATCAATGCAAGTGTGAGAAATCAAATGATGATTAAAATGATATGCATCCATCAAATTGCAATACACAAAATTCCTAACAACTATGTTCTCGGATTCATCATTAATCGACATGGCATTGCACATCTCAGCCCGGTACTCATCATAATGAGGCTCCCATTTCTTCAAACAAGCGGCTGGAACTTCTTCACTGAAGTAAGGCAGCTGAGATATCTCTACATGCCAAAAAATTGATGTTCGGACCAGGGTAAATCCCATTTACTGTGAGAGTTGGCTTGGTGTGTCAACAGGTCACTTCTTTCCATTCCACCTGCAACATAAAATCTACTCTCCATTTAACTTTACACAAAAACAATTAAAACATACCATAAACATTAATCAACAAATAAACTAGGGAAAAAAAATGTCTTCTGATGTCTCCTGTACACTTACATTGAAATGGACCACATACTGCCATGAGCTTCGATAGTGCCTTGAAGTTTCATAGTATAGAATGTAACAAGAATTAGAAATTTAAGAGTACATAATAAAATAAATAGAACTTCTCAATTAATCGTATCATTAGTCTACATGAGCAGAGCATGGGTACCTTAGTGCCATAGTTAACCTCTCATAATTCATAAAAATATAAACATGAGGAGTGCTCCCCCTGCCAAACAACTGCTGGGGCTCACCTGGCTCACCTTATAAATTGTGTATTACTTTACAAGAACAAACTCTTTTTCGTGAAAACAAACTTTAATCAGTTATTATTGAAGTTTTCTTCTTTTTTTTTATTACCAGTTAAACAGTTATTACTGAAGTCGAACAAAAACAAACAAGCTTCAATCAGTTATTACTGAAGATGAACTGTAAAGACAAAGACATCATGTCAGATTTGATGGTCATAGTAGCTGCCATCGTCCGTAGACAATAGAGGATATGGCCGCATCTAGATTCACTAGTTCTCCAATATCATAAGTGATAGATGATATTACCACATGTGCCGTAACTCACAAATTTGCTGAATTAAATAAACCAATTTTTCAAATGAGAACAATCCACAATCTAATGCCATTCCACTGTCCACACAACTAACTTATTTTCAAGCATCAACGCCTTATCCACCTAAATAGTAAATACATTTAGTAGTGGAATCTGGATGAGTAATTAAGCAATTCATATACCAGAAAGGACTCTAATGATGGATACAAGTTGAATCATGATAAACTGAAACTTGAGACTTATTGAGACCACAAAGATTACCTGAGGGACATGACCTCAGCAGCCAAAGCGACACCCGGAATAGAGTTGAAATTGGGCAGTTGAGAGAGAACAAAGTGCAGAGGCAAAGATCATGACGAAGTAAGTTGTCTTGATGTCTTTGCAGTGGGGCGCACAAATCACATCATGGAATTTCTTAGGGATTTTCCACCAGTGACCATGTAGACAATGTCACCTACTTCACAAATTAGCTGTTGGGGTACAACAATCCACAGCCCAAGCTTCTCACCGAATGCATGCTGACCTAGCTCATGATATCGGTCAAACCATTTCCCGGGTACCATCTCATGCATCCCAGCCATTTGCCAAAGGGTGTACAATGTGATGATCCACGATAAAACAAGCATGGCAATCCCAGGACCCCTGAAAATGACATCAACACCATTTTTCAATGCGAACAAGAAAGACATCTCTTATCTGCTCAGAATGCACAATTAAGACGATTTGACTAGTTCTTAAAAATGAATGACTGGTCAAGTTTTCAACTGAAATACTATCACATTGCTATCATAGTACTAATTTCTAAAATAGTGTTTAATTATTAGGTGAAGATTAATGACATGGATGCTAACTGTAGGTGCAGAAAATAATGACCCACAATAAGGAGGTGCCTTATAGGACTTATCCGAGAAGATGATGGTGACTGGGTGTGACTGGATGCCGTCCGAAAGCCTGAAAGAGATGAACAAACGGTCAGAGGACCCTGGCTTGGGCGGCGCAAGGCTCTCCGATGCCAAAGTCAGTGTGGGAACTGGAACAATGGAAGGAGAGGGAGAAGAGAGACAGAGTAACGGCTCTGTGTATGAAAAATGGCGTACCTTAGATGGTGGTTTGGGCCTCTATTTATAGAGTTTGGAACGTATCTTTGGGAGATATTGTGGTGTGGGTCCCGTGATTCGACTGGGAAGTCACGATCAGCCCACATTGCATTAATTGCGGTCCAATCCAGCCCACTATGCATTAAATGCCCGTCGGGTCAGCCCACATCGCATTTAATGCACGTCTTGTTGGACCAGGCCCTGTTGGGCGCCTTTGGCGGTAGGGGTACCAGCGGATCTGCCCTCGGGCCCTGCCCTGATGTGGCTTCAGCCGCTGGATGCCGTTCTGTCAGGGATCTGGCGAAGATTGTGGGCGGCTGGATGTCGCGTCTGTCCCACTAGCTCGTGCCCCTATCCCTCCACGTGCCTGATGACGTGGGGGATGAGGGGCGCAAGTGAAGGCTCTCTTGCTTCGGCTTCTGTCCCGGCTTCTTCAGCCGAGGTGGAGTTTTCTGCCAAGATGGCATCCGGGGTGGCCAGCCGAGGTGGAGCTCCTTGCCGAGATGACGCCCGAGGTGGGCCAGTTCGGCGCTAAGGGCCCGGAGCCGCCTGACTTCGGCCGGACCTCCTGTCCTGGTAGCCGGGGTGAACTTGGTGCCACGTGGACGGCACGAGGATGGCACGCGAGAATGCTTAACCTCATCTGATGGCTGCGATTAACTTAATCCTGTGGTTCTGGAAATCTCCCCACACAATTGCCCCCTAGCTTTTGACCTCTGAAGTGTGCTAGCCTTTAGGGGTTGAAAGCTAGAAGAATCCGTCTGGGGATACGGTGATCATTACCTGGTGTCGCTTCAACTCTTTATGCCTGGTGTCGCTTCAACTCTTTAAAGCAATAAATGCCCTGCCCTGTTCGTCTTGGGGACCGAGTTGACGGCTACACGCGTAGCTTCTGCGCCGATTGCGTTGTCTTATTGATGGGACCGGCACGGGCTTTGAAGTCTCTTCGAATTCGGAGGCGGTACCCAAATGAGGGTTCCCCTTCTACAAATAGGGTCGTCCCCTTCTTTTTCTCGCTCCCGATTTCTTTCGCCTTCGCCTTTGCTTTCGATTTCTGCTCTGGTTCCTGAGATCTGTTCGAGGAGGACGACCGTAGAACGCGTCTGGATCTGCTCTTGATCTGCCTCTTCGTCCCTGTAAGTCGCTTTGTTCTTCTGTCTGGTTTTTCTTGGGGTTTTTTCGATTTCTAGGGTTTTTTCTTCGTCGTCACCCCTTCTAGACATGGGCACCCCTAGATTCAGGGTAGATTCCGATGAGGGGTTAGCCGAGTTTAGGGCTGCCTTCAATATTCCGGAGGGGGTCCTCCTAAAACCGGCGGACCTTGCCGACGCTGCCCTGTATCAGTGCTACGGCGGCTGGATGTCGTTCCCTCTGATCTCCGTGATCGAGGGTGGGGTCAGGTTTCCACTGCACCCCCTGCTTAGGGCTTGCCTTAGCCTTTGGTCCCTCGCCCCGGGCCAGTTGATGCCCAATGGCTACAAGGTCATCATGGGCACAGCGAAGCTGAACAAGATCTTAGGGACCAACCTAGGCCCTCACGACATCGAGGATACATATGATATCTGCAAGGCTGGGGAGGGAAGATACTATCTCCGTGTGAAGCCGCAGCGAAGGGGCTTCGTCCTAGCCTTGGAGGATTCAAGTAAGAATGCTGAGGAGGATTTCTTCTGTGTCTCGGGGGACTGGGAGTTCGGCCCAGGTGAAGACAGGAGGCTGTCGGTCCCACGTCGCCCTGGGGAAGTCCCAAGTAATCATCACTGCTTTTCTCCTTTTTACTTTGCTTACCTCATTGATGCCGAACTGATACCCTTTTTTGCCTGTTGAGCAGAGGCGGGTGCAAGGCGACGCCGAGCTGTTAGCGAAGGTTGGAGGAGGAATACCGACGACATCAACAAGGTTGAACGGTACAAGGGGCACGAAACCAGGTCGCCTTGGAAGCTGCTCGGGTACACGCCGAGGTATCGCGGCCACTACCAGAGGACCGGAGTACCTGAGGTGGACGAGACGCACCCTGACCGTCCGACCGTATCAGTTGCGGTGTTTAGCGGGGTCCCCTTGACCGATCCAGTTGCCGACCGAACTGCGTCTGGTGCCGAGGCGTCTACTTCTGATCCGGAGCTGCCGGACTTGACGCAGATAGTGGATGCTTATCTCTCTGATCGAGGAGAGGACATGGAGGGAAGCTCGAGGGAGCTTGCTGTCAAGGACTTGGCTGCTAAGTTTAGGCAGAGGTCAGTGTCTTCTGGAGCCCCGTCGCCTGCCGGTACTCGTGCTGCTTCGGGTTCGGTGGGCGCCGGTGCTCCCTCTGCTCCTGCCCCCGCTCCGAGCGGGGGAGCCCGGCGACGTTCGCCGGACCGCTCGAAGGAGGGGTCCCCGCCCAAGAAGAAATCCAAGGCGGGGGAGAAGAGCTCGGAGGCTGATCTGCAGTCGAAGGGCAAAACTCCTGAACGAGCCCCTGGGGCTAAAGCTCCATCCGAAAAGGGGGGCGAGAAGAGCGCGCCGAAAGAAAAGAGTGCGCCGGCCGAAAAGAGTGCGCCAGTCAGCAGGTCGACTGTCGGGCCAGCGCGCGAGCCTCTCATCTCGGCGGGGCAAGGATCCGGATCGGCCTCCGGTCCCCGAACTGCCCCAGCACCATGGAAGCCGAGAATGGAAACACAGCCCGGCAAACCCCTGAACGTTGAAGACCGACTGCTGGGAAACGCCCGGGTGATCGGGGCCCTTGCCAAGGCCTGTGCTCTGCCTCGGGATATGGAGGATCATGAGAAGTTTGATGACGAGAGTCTGATAATGACAGCGATCCAGGCTGACCTCCTGGTGAGTGTTTTTTGTGTATTCTTTTGAGTCGCCCAGTTCGGCTGTTCCTGTTTTGACCCTCCTTTTTTCACTTGCAGAACGTGCAGAGGCTCCTAGCCATCCTAGGAAGGAGGGATAGGAACGCTGCGAGGGTGACCCGTCTGGAGTCTGAGCGGGAGAAGCTGAAGAAGGAGCTGGACGAGCAGCGGAAGGGGATGGAAGAGCTCAAGGTGGCCAGTGCTGGAGAGTCCGCTCGGTTGGCATCGGCTCTGACTGAGGTCGCCGAACTCTCGTCCCGGGCCAACCATATGAAAGGCGAGCTTTGGACGAAGAACAAGAAGGTCTCCGAGTTGGAGTCGGAGTTGGCCAGGTTGAAGTCTGAGTCGACGGCTGAGGTAGCGAGGTTGCGAGGGGAGGTCTTGGCTGGTCGCGCTGAGAGGGAGAAGCTGGTGAAGGCGAACGTCGACCTGGAAAACGAGAAGGCCTCTCTTCTGTCTGAGGCTCAATCTGTCTTCCAGAACGGGGTGGATCGCGCCACCGAGCTGTACGAGAAATAGGTGGAGGAGATCACGTCCATTCTGTTCGAGGAGGGATGCCTGGCCGCACTGAGACGTGCGGGGGTCCCTGAAGACCATCCTGTCTATCAGGACCTGCCGAAGTATTCGGACCTGGATCCCGAGTCGAGCTCCGCACCTGCAACCGAAAGCGCTCCGGTCGAAGCCCCTGTAGCTGAAAGCGCCCCGGTCGAAGCTCCTGCTGCTGACGACGCTCCAGCTGCCCTGGTCTCGAGCGATGCCCCAGTCGCCAGTGAGGCTTTGGCCGTGCCTCAGGGCGAGACATCTTCTGCTCCTGGTTCGGCTGAGGTACCAGTCGAAGCCCCTTCTGCCAGCGACGCTCCAAGCGAGGTCCCTGTCTCGGCCGAAGCCTCCGGCCCCTTGGGAACGGTGATTGATCTGGTCGAATCGCCGAGACCGGAGTAGCTCTATCTCTTCTCATGTCCTTGGTCTTTCTTTGTAACGCCCCTTTCTTTCAGCCTTGTAATTCTTTCCACTATTAATGAAAAGACTTCTTTACTTGTGTATTTTTCTCTTTGCATTTGTCTCTCTCTCATTTCTGAATGTGCACTGTTCTGGAATGCTTGCATTAGTGTTTGAGTGCTGGCACAGCTCTCTTCTGGAGAGCTGCCTTTGGCCGAAATGGCTGGCTTTGGCCGAGACGAGCTGCCTTGTGCCGAAGTGGAGTCATCATTCCACTGGTCTCGGCAGTAGAAGCGTGAGCTCGGCAATGATCTTTGGGGGGTGTAAAAACCCTGATTTTAGGAATCCGGCCGAGTGTCCGAACTCGAGGCCTTCTCCAGAGCCCAAGGCTCGGAGCTTTAGGAAACGACCGAGTCTGGACTCGAGGCCTTTTCCAGGGCGGTAGACCCAATCCGGCCGAGTGTCTGAACTCGAGGCCTTCTCCGTGGCCCAAGGCCAGGAGCTTTAGGAAACGACCGAGTCTGGACTCGAGGTCTTTTCCAGGGCGGTGGACCCAATCCGGCCGAGTGTCTGAACTCGAGGCCTTCTCCATGGCCCAAGGCCAGGAGCTTTAGGAAACGACCGAGTCTGGACTCGAGGTCTTTTCCAGGGCGGTGGACCCAATCCGGCCGAGTGTCTGAACTCGAGGCCTTCTCCATGGGCCAAGGCCAGGAGCTTTAGGAAACGACCGAGTCTGGACTCGAGGTCTTTTCCAGGGCGGTGGACCCAATCCGGCCGAGTGTCTGAACTCGAGGCCTTCTCCATGGCCCAAGGCCAGGAGCTTTAGGGCACGTTTGTGTACATGTAATTTCCGTGGAATGGAGAAATTGCCACATCAGCAAAATCTATGGTAAATAAATTCCATAGAAAAGGTTTTCCGTGGCTGTCAAAAATCTTTGTTTGGTGCATAATTGTTTTCTCTATTGAAATGGTGATTTTCATGTTTGGTGCAGTAGAGAGGAAAACAACAATAGCATAGATGAACACAGCGATAGCAAAAATGAAAACCACAATAACAGAGATCAACACAACAATAGAAAAGAGGAACACAACAATCTGTGTTTATCATCCAATCGAATCTGACAATAGCAGAACAATCAACGCCAACATAATCAACAATAACAACACAGAGGAACACAACAATGCAAATTCAAATTGCAGAAAAATCAAATCAAACGTATTCAACAAGAAGTACACAGTATACCTTATATTGAACACAACAGTAGCCTCGTCGTAGGTTATGTCAATGGCCTTTGTGTATCCAAGATGGGCCCACATTGCATGGTGGTCGAGATGGGGAGGAACTAAAGAACAAAGAGGAATTGAAAGAGAAATTGAGACAGAAAAGAGAAAGTATGAAGTGATTAGGAAGCATGACGAGAGAGATGTAGTCGGATTAGGTTAGGATTAGGATTAGTGTTTGGGATTTTGAATAATGGGAATGGTGTTTGATTTAGGTTAGGGTTAGAGGGAGATGGCGGTGGTGAGGAGTCCCATTCAGGCGTAGATGGAGATGATGAAGAGTCCCATTTAGGCGGAGATGGAGATCGCCATTGGTGTGGCCTGGGATGGAGCTCAGTACAGGTGAAGGAGTTCAGCCAGGTGGAAGATGAGATCGCCAAGCTTCCTGATATTCTTCAAGTCTGATTAACAAGTCAATACTTAAAAATGGCCAGATCACACGAGCAGAAGAAGATTGCCAGAGCACGGGTGGAGATGGAGCCAGAAATCGCCAGAGCTAGCAAGGTCTTCTTGCAGATCGATCGAAGGCATCTGTACAGGAAAAGGGTCTTTTATATGGGGGTCGATTTTTCCGTGGAAGTGAAGTCCGACCCCCCCCTATCGGAATTCTATTTCCGCACTTTTTGAGGAAAACCGTACAACTGAGGAAGTCTACTTCCACATCACTGTGTTACACCAAACACATGAAAAACTGTTGTTCCGTGGAAAACTGGAAATTTTTCCATGGAAAATGGTTACACAAACATACCCTTAGGAAACGACCGAGTTTGGACTCGAGGCCTTTTCCAGGGCGATGGACCCATGCTGTCGGAATCAGTCGGAGAGAGACGACAAGTTGATGACAATGTGAAAGCTGCTTTTATTGATTTTGAGACTCGATACATCTTTTAGAAATAAAATTTCTTCAAGTGGGATACATTCCATGGTCTCGGCAGTGGCTTGCCTTCCAGGTCTTCGAGCTTGTAGGCTGACTTTCCTGCCAGTGAAACTACTCTGAACGGGCCATGCCAGTTCGGGGCAAGTTTCCCCTCGTTTGGTTCTTTGTCAGCTGGCAGGGTCTTCTTTAAACCGAGCTCTCCCGCGGTGAACCTTCTTTCTTTGACATTTTGATTGTATGCCCTGGCTAACCGCTG
Organism: Litsea cubeba; assembly: GCA_012931725.1. Classification (NCBI taxonomy): domain Eukaryota; kingdom Viridiplantae; phylum Streptophyta; class Magnoliopsida; order Laurales; family Lauraceae; genus Litsea; species Litsea cubeba. Next base: position 121,984,741 of record CM022947.1, on the reverse strand, counting down.
CTGATAGTCGGTCACTCTCAGAGCTGCTGCTTCTCGTCGCTCATCTGCCAGCTCCAGCTCCATTGCCAGGTTCGCCTCATTTCGGCCTTGGTCGACCAGCTTTGTCCTTAGGGTAGGAAGGCCGATTTCCAAGGGAATGACCGCCTCCATCCCGTAGGCCAGAGAGAAGGGTGTTGCCGAGGTGGATCTCCTTGGAGTTGTTCTGTATGCCCACAGCACGCTCGGAAGCTCTTCTGTCCATCTGCCCTTTGCCTTGTCCAGTCGCTTCTTCAGGCCATCCAGGATCACTTTGTTAGAGATTTCTGCCTGGCCATTACTCTGTGGATATGCCGGGGTGGAGTAATGGTTTCTGATGCCGTGCTCTTGGCAGATTTCTCTGAAGGACTTGGAATCGAACTGAGTCCCGTTATCCGAAATCAGGGTCCGGGGGATGCCGAACCTCGTAAGGATGTTCTTCCAAACGAAGTTCCTGGAGTCCCTGTCCGTGATGGAAGATAACGGTTCAGCCTCTATCCACTTCGTGAAGTAGTCCGTAGCCACTATCAGCCATCTCTTGTTCCCTGGAGCTCGGTGAAGAGGCCCCATAATGTCCAGGCCCCATTGAGCGAAGGGCCATGGGCTGGAGAGGGGACTCAAATCCTATGCTGGCTGATGGAGGGAGTGGGAGAACTTCTGGCATTTCTCGCATTTCCTGGCGTAGACCTGGGCGTCCTTCTGCATGTAGGGCCACCAGTAACCCTGGGTGATTGCTCTGTAGGCCAATGACCGACCTCCTATATGGCTGCCGCAGATTCCTTCGTGGATCTCATACAGGAAGTCGTCCACCTTGGTCGGGTGGACGCATTGGAGGTACGGACCTGTGAAGGACTTCCTGTAGAGTTTGCCTTCGGGAGAGAGCCAGAACCGAGCTGCCTTGAGCCTGATCTTGTGGGCTTCAGTCTTGTCCTCAGGGAGCTGGTCGTCCTTCAAGTAGGCGACGATTGGATCCATCCAGCTAGGGCCGAGGTCAGCACAGAGGACAAGCCGAGATGAATGGAGTTCTAGACTTGACCTTGATACTGACCCAACCTCGATGGTCCTCTTCTTTCCTGCTTCAACAGCGGAGGCCAGATTTGCAAGCGCATCTGCATGCGTGTTGGTATCTCGGGATATTTGCCTGACCTCGGCTTTCTGGAATTGGGAGAGTAGTTTTTTCGCAAGGGCTAAGTAGGCCGCCATCCTGTCGTCCCTGGCCTGATAGTCCCCAGCGAGCTGGCTAGTTACCAGTTGAGAGTCGCTGAAGATCTCCAGGTGCTGGGCTCCGAGGATTTGGGCGCTGTTCAACCCTGCAATCAGTGCTTCGTACTCTGCCTCATTGTTTGTCGCTTTGAAGTCCAGGGTGAAGGCCTGCTCAATGACCAGTCCCTCTGGCGATTGGAGAACTATGCCGGCGCCAGCTCTCTTGGAGGTGGACGACCCGTCGACAAAGATCTTCCATGCTGAGGTGGGAGACTGCTGGACCTCTGTTTCTACTGGCTCGTGCCTTGTGCCCTCCAGTGCCGTGCCGAGCTGGGTCGGAGCCGGGTGGGGGGAGACGAATTCGACAATGAAGTCTGCCAGGATCTGGGCTTTGATCGCAGTTCGGGGACGGTACTGTATGTCATACTGCCCCAGTTCAACTGCCCACTTTGATATGCGCCCTGAAAAGTCAGCTTTCTTGAACACTGAACGGAGTGGGTGCTCCGTGATTACCACAATGGTGTGGGATTGAAAATAATGGGAGAGCTTGCGGGAGGCGGTGACAAGAGCCAACGCAAGCTTCTCTAATAGGAGGTACCTGGTCTCGGCACCGAGCAGGGTCTTGCTCGTGTAATAGATTGGCTTTTGAACTCCCTCGTCCTCCCTGATGAGGACGGAGCTCACTGCGTGATCCGAGACCGCAAGGTACAAATACAGAATCTCCCCCCGAGTTGGGGTGGAGAGTAATGGTGGTGTCATTAAATAAGTTTTGAGTGCGGCCAATGCCTGGTCGCACTCAGGGGTCCACTGGAACTTCAAATTTTTCTTTAAAAGCTGAAAGAAAGGTCTGCACTTATCTGACGACCGGCTGATGAAGCGGTTGAGTGCCGTGGCCATTCCTGTAAGCCTCTGAACTTCCTTCGTGGTGGAGGGACTCTGGATGCCCTGGATGGTAGTGATCTGGTCCGGATTGGCCTCTATCCCCCTCCGCGTTACCAAGCTGCCGAGGAACTTGCCAGAGGCTACGCCGATGGCGCACTTGGAAGCGTTTAGCTTGAGCTTGTACGTGCGAAGGATGCCGAAGACTTGGCCGTGATCCGCCAGATGGTCGCTGGAGCGCACAGATTTGACGACCATGTCATCGATGTACACCTCTACCGATCGGCCGAGCTGGGCCTCGAACATTTTTGTGACGAGGCGCTGATAGGTCGCCCCCGCGTTCTTCAGCCCGAATGGCATCACCTTATAGCAGTAAGTGCCGCGGGGGGTGATGAATGATGTTTTCTCCTCGTCAGGCTTGTAGAGTGGGATCTGATGATAGCCTCGGTAGGCGTCAAGGAAGCTCATTCGGTCGTGACCGGCGGTGGCGTCGATCAGTTGGTCAATCTTTGGGAGGGGAAAACTGTCTTTAGGGCAAGCCCTGTTCAAGTCGGTGAAGTCCACGCACACCCTCCACTTCCCAGTTTTCTTCTTGACCACCACCGTGTTGGCCAGCCATACCGGGTACTGGACTTCCCGGATGGCTCCTGCTTTTAGCAGGTTGTCCATCTCTTAGACGACCGCATCTGTCTGCTGCAGCCCGGTCCTTCGGGCCCTCTGCACTACCGGCTTGTGGTCGGGGTCGACATTGAGCTTGTGGCACATGACCTCAGGGTCGACCCCAGGCATTTCGCTTGGGCTCCAAGCGAAGACGTCCACATTCTGCATCAAGAACCGAGAGAGTTCGGCCCTTTCTTCGTCTGGCAGCTGGGTGCCAATCAGGAAGAACCTGTCTGGGTCTGCCGGGTCTAGTCTGACTTCGGCCAGGTCCTCGATGCTCTTCTTCTCAGGGTCCCGGCCGATCTCGTCGAGGCCTTTCTCGAACTCGGCCAGGTTGACGCGCTCTGGCTCCTTCACTGCTGGGACTGCGGCCAGCATGCACTGCCTGGCCTGCTGCTGGTCTCCCTCCACTGTGACTACTTCCATCTTGCCCTCCTTGTTCTCATGGACGAACTTCAGCTTTTGGTGGAGGGAAGAAGGAACTGCCTCTAGCTTGTGGAGCCACGTTCTGCCCAGAATGACATTGTAGGGAGAAGGGGCATCCACGACCAGGAAGTCGGCCGACACGGAGGCTCCGCCAACTTGGGTCTCCAAGGTGATCCTACCCTTGGGATAGACTGGCGTGGCGGATAACCCTAGCAAGGGTGCTCGGACCTCCGTGAGGTCTGCTTCGGAGAGTTTCATCCTTTTGAAGCAGTCGTAGTAGAGGACCTCGGAGGAGCTGCCGGAGTCGACGAGGATCCTCTTCACGGTGAAGTCTCTCAGCTTCATGGTGAGGAGCAGGGGGTCGTTGTGAGGGACCTGGATTCCCTCTAGATCTCGATCCGAGAACGAGATGGCGGGTCGGTCGCGGCGGGCTTTCTTGGATGCCGGAGCGAGTTCGGCTTTCATTATTTCTTTCCCGTGCGAAGCCCGCCTGGCTTCGGCACGGGCCTGGGAGCTTCCCCGGGACGAGGAAGCGGGAGCTGAGGACGCCAGATGGATCACGTTGATGATCTTCTCTGAGTCCTCGCTGTCTGGAGCCTGGGCCGTGCTCTGGTGAATCCGGCCCTCGCTACCCGCCGGCATCACCTGCCTTGATGAACTCCGGGATGTGGCCCTCTTCGGCCAGTTTATCCAGATACTCCTGCAAAGTCCTGCAGTCTTCGGTTCTGTGCCCGTTGCCCTTATGGAAGGAGCAGTAGAGCTTGCTTCGGGGGCCTTCGGTGGGCTCATTCTTCAAGGGCTGAGGATACTTGAAGAACGGCTTGGACCTGATCTTGGTCAGGATGCGGTAGATCGGCTCCTTGAAGACGACGTTGACGCTCTGACTGGCGCTGGAGGGAGGTCTGGGCTTCCAAGTGCCCCCAGACCTGGACGACGAAGGCTTCGCCGAACTGGAGACCCAGGCCCGCTTGGGCTCCTGCTTCTGGGAGGGCCTCCCGCCTCTCTGCCGAGGTTGGCCACTCTTCTGTTCGGGCTCCGGATGCCCGTCCTGATCCCTGGCCCGGATCTCGTCTTCCTCCCGGGCGATGAAGCGCTTCACCCGGGACATCAACTCTGGCATTGATTCTGGGGAGTCCCCGGCCAAGTCCTTTCGCAAGTCGTTGCCGGGGATCAAGGCATGCTGGAAGGCGTAGATGGCTATCCCTTCCCTCGCGCCCTCGATCTGGCTGTGGACCGCCCAGAATCGCTGGGCGAACTTGGCGAGGGTTTCGCCCTGCTTCATTCTCAGGGCGAGGAGGTCCCCTTCCTTCTTGGGGACGACGATGTAGGCTTGGAACTTCTTCAGGAAGGAGAGCTGGAGCTCCTTCCAGCTGGAAACCGACTGCTCCGAGAGAGAGCAGAACCACTTCAGGGGGAGGTCACCCAAACTGGAGGAGAAGATTTTGCAGTTCAGGTGACCCTCGTTCCCCCAGATGGACATCTTCTGGGAGAAGTGTCGGAGGTGTGCAGATGGGTCGGACAGTCCGTCATAGGGGACGAACCGCGGGACGGAGAACTTTCTGGGCAAGGGGGTGCGCTCGATCTCTTTTGTGAAGGGCGAGCCCCCCAGATCAGTGTGACCACAGATCTGCTTCTGGTCCCGCATGTCCAAATTGTGCTGGAGAGCCAATCTGACACGTTTGTCAAATCGCTCTTGCTCATCGTCCTTCTCTGGAGTCTGAGCTCTGGGCTTTCGCTTGGGATGGCTCGGGCTACGACGACTATGAGCTCGGCCGTCGCGGCTATGGTGACTTCGGCTGTTGCTCGAGCCTTCATCACGGATCTGGCTCCGTTTCTGGTCCAGATGATTTCTGAGGTCCTCGCGGGGAGGCTGGGCTGCCTTGCTGGGGGCGTCCCTCTTCTTCCCTTGAGGCTCAGAGACCTGCCTCAAGGAGGCAGTTTGCGCTGCCCTGAGCTGCTGCTAGAGCTCGCGAATCATCTGTTCTTGCTTCTGGAGGAGAGCAGCTTGGGCTTCAAGAACCTCTCCAGTGGCAGGGGGTTGAACGTGGCGCGTCTCTCCTACGGCCACGACTTTGTCCTTCCGAGGACGTTCGCGCCGGTGCTCGTCGCGTCGGGGTGGCACGGTTTCGTCCGCTGAGAGCGAGGCCTCGACTCCCTCTTGGAATGGGATCTCGACAAAGAGTTGGGAGCCCAGGCGACCCTCGCCTGCGGATGTGCCTTGGATCGTTCGGGACCGTCCCTGAGGAGGGACGTCCGTCGACGGTGCTAGCCGCTCGAGGATTGCCCTCGAGGACTCTCCGCCCTTCCTAGCTTTCGGAGGCATGGCTTCTGAAAGATTGAGGTTTAGAAAGATTGTTTGGAAAGATTTGGAGAAGGTTGGGAAGGCTGGGATATTGCTTCCCCACAGACGGCGCCAATTGTAGGTGCAGAAAATAATGACCCACAATAAGGAGGTGCCTTATAGGACTTATCCGAGAAGATGATGGTGACTGGGTGTGACTGGATGCCGTCCGAAAGCCTGAAAGAGATGAACAAACGGTCAGAGGACCCTGGCCTGGGCGGCGCAAGGCTCTCCGATGCCAAAGTCAGTGTGGGAACTGGAACAATGGAAGGAGAGGGAGAAGAGAGACAGAGTAACGGCTCTGTGTATGAAAAATGGCGTACCTTAGATGGTGGTTTGGGCCTCTATTTATAGAGTTTGGAACGTATCTTTGGGAGATATTGTGGTGTGGGTCCCGTGATTCGACTGGGAAGTCACGATCAGCCCACATTGCATTAATTGCGGTCCAATCCAGCCCACTATGCATTAAATGCCCGTCGGGTCAGCCCACATCGCATTTAATGCACGTCTTGTTGGACCAGGCCCTGTTGGGCGCCTTTGGCGGTAGGGGTACCAGCGGATCTGCCCTCGGGCCCTGCCCTGATGTGGCTTCAGCCGCTGGATGCCGTTCTGTCAGGGATCTGGCGAAGATTGTGGGCGGCTGGATGTCGCGTCTGTCCCACTAGCTCGTGCCCCTATCCCTCCACGTGCCTGATGACGTGGGGGATGAGGGGCGCAAGTGAAGGCTCTCTTGCTTCGGCTTCTGTCCCGGCTTCTTCAGCCGAGGTGGAGTTTTCTGCCAAGATGGCATCCGGGGTGGCCAGCCGAGGTGGAGCTCCTTGCCGAGATGACGCCCGAGGTGGGCCAGTTCGGCGCTAAGGGCCCGGAGCCTCCTGACTTCGGCCGGACCTCCTGTCCTGGTAGCCGGGGTGAACTTGGTGCCACGTGGACGGCACGAGGATGGCACGCGAGAATGCTTAACCTCATCTGATGGCTGCGATTAGCCAGGCAAATAGGCATGTTTAGATGGCAATACATTATATAATTAGATAGGAAAGAGGACCATACCTGATCCCAGCTGTACCTGCATGATTAGTATCTCGATAATAATATAGAATATCAGAGTGCAACAGAAAACGGTGTAGAGTGTAGTGCATAAACGAAAATCGAGATATTGATATAACAGATGTTTGATACAACCTAACAAGTAGATAAGAGAAGCTATCAAAACATCAGATAAACCACACAAGCACATCAGAGTCATCAGTAGCAGAAGTAAACAGAGGAAGTGACATTACCAAAGTCGTATCCATCGCATCCAGATCCAACCGTATCAACGGCGGCAGTTAAAGACAATAAACAATGATATCCATAATATATAATATTCATACATCCAATATACACTCATAGAAGCACACCAAGGTACGTCCACAGTTGAAGTACAAAGGACGTGGGGGTCAGAGCCAGCCCATCGTCATCGTCCCAACAACTGTCGATGGACACCAACCATGGGGGTCATAGCCACCCACAGTTGTCGTCACGTCGAATAAGAGCGTACAAGAATCCATCAATGTCCATAGCTACAGCCAAGTCACAGCCATTGGTCTTATGTGCTATCTCAACCAACAATATCCATAGCCACGGCCAAGTCCCAGTCATTGGACTTACGTGCTAGATCAATATCACCGTCCATCCATACACTCGGTCCGAGCGCCGGCGGTCTCAGTACCCCACCCACACCTGGTACCTACTGTGTCAATCACATCACAATATCAAAGTCCATGCCGGCATCATAACCCTCGGCAGACTAATCAATATCAATGTCCATGCCGGCATCATAACCCTCGGCAGACTAATCGTACAACCACAAATCTACAGATCACTAGGTGGGGGTACTCCGAAGTAGATAGCCTTATTATCCTTAATATGAGATGATAATAGTCAAGGGTACGAGACACGGAGTTCGGGTATAGCTAGTCCATCCTTGTGGTTCCCAACAGTTAATAGTGCATACCCTTGTAAATTCCGCTTCTCTATACGCTTAATTAGTATTATCTCAATATACAGTCCGTCTATTAGTATCTATCGTTAAGTTCCCAATATTATCGGTCAGGACTTCAAGTGCCATGTCCTGACATCTCATCCAATACGGACCGTGATCATGGATCAGAGCCTAAGTGCAATGCCCTGATTTATAGTACCTCTCAAGGCCTACATCCAAGGTTCGGATCTACCAGCCAGCCTTAGTGTCCGTTTCATCAACATAGATACCACACATCCCAAATCCATCGATGATTGCTGCCCCTCTATTCAGGTCCAAGGTCCCACTCCACCTAAGACAGTGATCACGGAGTCCCAGATGCTTATTAAGTATCCTTGGTGCTCCTGTAGGTATTTAGCATCATAAGACATCCATAACCCTTGAATCAGGTTCCGTTTTACAACCCAAGACCCTACTTAGATGGCTGCACGGGTCAAGGTTAAGCCCGGCCCTTGACTCGTGTATAGCGTATCCCAAATAATCCAAATGGAAGGTCAACGGGGCCCACACATGATCAAATCATAAAAGGGTACAAATCTGGGAAATGTCAATGTATACACTGAGCTCGGCCACCCTACTCTGAGCTCGGCCAACCAGACACTGAGCTCGGCCAAATTGTTCTGAGCTCGGCCAACCAGGCATTGAGCTCAGCCAAACTGCTCTGAGCTCGGCCAACTAGGCACTGAGCTCGGCCAACCTGCTCTGAGCTCGGCCAACTAGGCTCTGAGCTCGGCCAACCTGCTCTGAGCTCGGCCAACCTGCTCTGCCTAGCTGAATACTGTTGCAAGTACCGTAATTCCTGGATTTCTCCCTTTTCATTCCAATATTCACCAAACACTTCCAAACATCAAACACATCTCCTATATCATGATCTCATCACAAGTGGGCCATTGATCTTCCAAATGAGGGATTCTCATCCATCAATGGCCAAATACACATAAAAAGAGCTTAGACTAACAATTCTATACATCTTATCATCCAATCAACCATCCAAATACAGAAATCATGCCAAACATCCATAAAAGACAGTAATTACCAATCTAAGCATGTTAATCAATTTAATTAAAGAATCTAAGCATGTCTACTTGCCTTTCGTTGGAGATGCCCAAATCCAAAAGCACTAGCTCAAAGCCCAACAAATCAAACCTAAGGAATAATTAGCAAAGTAAAACTAAATTAAAACATAAATCAATGGGAAGCTCTAAGCTACTAAACACACTACTACACCCAATTATTAATCCAAACCTAAGGGGAAGAAGGGCTTACCAAACAATGAAGGGAATGGGGTGGTGGCTTGCAAATTGGAGATGAGAAGCTTGTGGGGTCCATGCGGAGATGATGGTGATGATCGAAGGTTGTGGGGCCCACTTGATTGGTGGCCCACTAAATTAGTGGTGATGATGGTGGTTCATTGGGTAAGGGAAAGGGTGAAAACAGAAAGAAAGAAAGAATGGAGTACAGAGAGAAAGAATTAAAAAGAGAGAGAGATAATGGTGAGATGGGTGCTCAGTCTTGTGGGCAGTGAGTGAAGTGAGTGAGGGAGAGAGAAGAAAGAGAAAGAATAGAGAAAGAAAGAGAGAAACAGAGAAAGGGAAATGGGGGAAATAGAGAGAGATGGAAATGGAGAATTAGAGAGAGAGTAAGACAGTGAAGGGGAAGAATGGGGAAAACAGAGAGAGAGAGGGGGAAAGGAATGGAAAATAGAGAGAAATGGAGGGGCTGGGTAATTTCGTTGGCTGGGAGGAGTGAGAGAGGATTAAGGGAGAACGAGAAAACAGAGAAAGGAAACAGAGAAACAGGGAAGGGAAGAAGAAACGAAAAATGGAGAAAAGAGAGGTGGAGTGGCTGCCAGTGATCGAGGAGATCATCCACGGCGATGGCGATGGCGCCGTGCTCGGAGTCCGGCGGCAGTGGGCGGCAAGGGTTGGGAGAAGAAGAGATGGATGAGGGGGATGAGGGAAAGAGAGAACCGAGATGAGAGAGGAGAAGAAGATGGCCGGCGTTGTGATGGCGACGACGGCGTCCGGCGAAGTGGCAGCAAGCCGTGAGGGAGGAAGAGAGAACGAGAGAGATGAGAGAAAGAGAGGAATGAGAGAAATGGAGATGGAGGGGCTGCTGTGTTGTGTTGGTGTGGAGTGAATGAGGAGAGGGGAAAGGGTCTCCATCGTGACCTAGAATAGGGAATGGGGAAAAGGGGAAAATGAGATGGGGGGTGTGATGAGAGTGAGATGAGTGAGGTGGGGCTCACATGGGATTAAGGTGGGGTAGGGTTTGACTAAAGTGCCCTCTTAATTAATGGGTAATGGGTCAGGCCACGGGTAGTTGGGTCATCCTAAGGTTAAATTCATAATTCTCCAAGGGAAGCCCATCTGTAATTAGGATAACCTATGGTTGACTTGGTCAAATTGGGTCCCACCAGGTATGTCTAGGGACGGGTCCTCACACCAACCATGGCAGTGACATTGTGGAAAGCTGAATACCAGCACTTTGCATTCCTTGAAGAAGTGATGGGAAGCCAATTGTCAATAGACTTCTCCTTCTCGGATCTTCCATCAACCTGTGCACCACTAGTCATCTTCACCAAAACCAAAAACCCACCACCAAAATGCTCTCAAATCGATCAGAAATGAAAGAAAACCAATCCCAGCAGCAGTATATATATAAGTAGTAGTTTCCTTCCATTCAATGGAGAGTTTATGGAAACAGCTAAGGCAATGAGAAGAAATGGAAAGATACAAAGGTGACAACTAAATACTTTACAAGAGCAGTAACTACTACAAATACAACTACTACAAATACATGCATTGTATCTTTGGCAGTTTTAAAGATTCTTGTGTGGCTGATGTTGAAATTTGGAATGAAAGGTCGAGTAAACGATTTCCTCCTAAGAATCTCTACTGAATCAATGGGCAGTCAACAAGGATCCGGATCCGCTGATCCCATGGGGTGGGGCCTACATATTGAAAATCTATAAAAAAGAGTGATCCTGTCCTGCGTGAGATGGCAACGATTGGGCCCCACCTGAGGGCTATCATGTGAGAGGTGGGGATCAAATGATGCAGGTGGGTTCACCCTGGATATGAAGTCTTAAGTCAGTGCAAAGACCTACTCCCACAAGTGAGGAGTCACCACGTTTCATAGTGAGGAAATCTAGGAATGGCAACACTCCCTTATTTCAGGGCATTTAATTTAAGAACTTCCAATATTCGCGTAATTTAAAAACTCAAATGTCTGAAAAAAAAAAGAAACAATTCATGCTCCTTCAGAAATCAACAATGACCGGCCAGTAGCTGTTTGAGCATTTGACAAGGCGGATAGTTATCTGTTCCTTTGTGTTTGGGGCAGGAAAGAAATTATTTGGAATACTGTCTTTTTTATGCATTTTCCTACTTCATGCACCACTATTAAGTAATTCATCACCGGTTGTCTCCACTATCATCAAATTGTTGCGATCTACTGCATGTTTAGTTAATCAGTATTGAATTCTTGGGAGCTAAGCACATCCTTTCTATCAAATAGCATAAATATGAAGCGTTAAAGGAAAAGACCCACCTGCCACCTAGTAAATAAAATCCTAGTAGACTGATGGTCCACCTCAAACCCTTCATTTCTTACCTAAACAGTACTTCTTCATAAAACCCCTTTCAGCATGAACTCCTAAAAATTCAATACCAAGTAGCACAAATGCAAATGCACCATTGGCACGCACCCAAATCCGTCTATTCAAATTACATTTCCAATCTAAATACTCTGAATCAGGAACAAACAGAACAAGTAAAAAAAATTTCACCAACCAACCTGAATAATTGGAAAAACCAAAACCCATCTCTTCCTACACACATAAATAAGTCAAAAGAGGCTATAATCATACCATTATAATAAATTTTATAGCAGCAACAAATTGAAGATAAAATCAAACAACCCATGACTTGGATTTCCTTCTACATACAACGATAATCACAATCACTTTGTAAACATAGAAAATGATCAAACTAATGCTAGACATGAATTAAAAATGACAAAATAACAAACCTGAAAGCGTCAAAAATCGAACTTGTTTCTGGGGCGAATCCGGATTAACCTTCACGCATTCTGAAGCGCGAAACGCTTCCAATCCACCTAACTTCACAACCCCGAAATAAACAAATAAATGAATAAAAATCAGCCCTAGAACAATTAGAAGAAGAAACTCACTCGCCCAAATCAACAACTCAATAATAGCAATTCACAAACGAGTCACAAGAGACATTGAAGGGGAAAGACACAAACTTGGGGCAAATAGAAAAAGACCCATCTCCCACCACCCACGAAACAGTAAGAAGGGAGAAAAATTAGAAAGGAAAATAATAGATATCAGAAAGAGATAGATTGAGACCATTTTGGCAGCAGAAGCAGCACTAACAAAATTGGGTATCGGTAGTGAACGGGACGGGGGTTTTGGGCGATGTTCTCGGACTCCATTAAATCCCAAGCCCTCTTTCGATTTCTCCATTTCCACGCCTTTTGGTCGCTGTTACTGATCTGGGTCATCTCCTCTTCCATGGATTGGTGGGCCTTGGAGTCGAGCCTCTGCCTCTCCGCCTCAAAACTGACCTCGTCGAAGCTCTCTCACCTCCTCCCCCTCCCGCGGTCCAGATCCCAAGAATAATCCCTCTTAAACCCAATCTGAAAAACCTCGCAGCATCAAGTAGCCCATCTCCATCGCAAACTGACATAACCGACAAGACCCCAAGATCCCAAACAGGACCACGAAGGTGAGAAAGCTCAGGGATTTGGCAGGAAACGGCGACGGAAGTCAGAGGAGTTGGATTTGAAGAGGAGGCGGAGGAGGCCGCGGGCGAGATCGGGGGCGGAGGCGACAGGGTCGGGCTAAGGGGAGGAGAGGAGGAAGAGGGAGAGATGGAAGGAGACGAAGGAGAAGATGGAGAGGAGAAAGGAGGAGGAGGAGAGACTCTGGGTTTTTTCTTCCTTCCGAGAGAGACTCTGTATCTCGTTTCAACAGAACCCAATCAAACCCTAGGAGATCAACTTGTTTCAACAAAACTCAATCAAACCCTGGGAGACAGAGACGAGGAAGAGGGGTTCCAGCCAAACCGACGAATCGATCTCACTAAAACCAGAGAAAGAGAAGTGAAGAGGGAAGAAACGGCGCCAACGAAAATGGAGAGGGAACGCTAATGCGCTTTTAAAAAAATGAGGAACGATAACATCTTTTGTGTCGATGGGCCCACCATCTTTTTTAGTTGAAACGGTTTTTAAATTTGGGATGGCTCCAGACCTTATCTGATTAGACAGGGCTACAGACCGTTCCAATTTTTCATTTCTAATTCACGATTTTGGTGTAGTGAATTAAAACTGCATTTGGCTATCACCATTTTAGAATCCAAGAAAAATTTAAACCATGTAGCTTAATTCTACTTCATGGAGAATCAAAAAAAGTTTCAAGTTCATGATGCCAAACTCTCAAAAAGGCATGGAGATAAACATAGGGTTAAAGTACATATAAGAATCTACAGGCAGATGAGTAAATGTTGAGAAGGGATTATACCCCTATAAAACATTGAGAACATTTACCTCTGTTCCCTTTCACGGCCCTTGGGTCTTTCTTCTCCTTTACAGTCCCCAAAACAAAAGAAAAGCATAAGTCCTTCATAGTAGTTGAAACCTGAAGTAATAATTGAAAATAATTAAGTTTCTATCGATAAGGGAAAAGAAATGAAACAAACTATATAACAATTTAGCACAGATAGGAATACTGTTTGAAGAGGAAAGAGTCTCACGCTAGTAAATCCAGATTCTGAATTTCCACAGAGCTCAATTAACTTAAACTTGTCTACTTTAAGCTGCGAAAAAAAGAATGCTATTAGGAATAGACAAACAAAAGGAAACATGACAATTCTAATCTTTCTAAAAGGAACCTTGTACCAGATTACCTTTTTTTTGCACATAGATAGAATTCAACAGCTGTAAAAACAGGTCTATTGAAGTCAGCCACTGCCCGACGTGACACTGGCAATGCTTCCAGGTATCAATCCTTGTAACTAAAATCAATTATACAATTAGAGCTCGTGCTTTAGAACATCCCAAAGGCAACACCAATTGGAAGCTGGTCTAAATGATCATCAAATTAACACCAAATGGTGATTTGAAGTACGAGAAAACAATAAATATTGAGAGAAAAAAAATGACGGTTCGTAAATAAGACTCCTGGTTAGAGAATTTTGACTCCCCCCACCTTTTTATCCTACACTAAAAAATGAGGCAGCTTCATATAGGGTGTAACTAAATGATCAATGAGTAGACAAAAAGGGGTGTACAACCACATTAAATGATCAAATGATAATATAACATAAAGCGTTGGAATGAAAGGGGAAAAATGATAAGCTCTTTATGCCTATTCTTATTCAGATTCTCTTTGAATACAAGGAGGTTGATTCCTCCATAGAAATAACAAAATTAATCTAACACTGAAGGGGACTTATGAAATATTTTTTGTACAAATCTTATGAGGGAAAGTTGGAATCTAAAATATAATTTATTCAACTGATGCAGACACATTAGCACAAACATCTATTTGATGGGCCACCTCTTCAACAGCGTGTATGCTACAAAAAAATATTTATCTAATATTCTAAATTAATATTGGTTTTCGAAAAGTCCGAACACCCTCATAGAATTTATTAGTGATGAAATATTCTCATCTCCCACAACTTATTTTTCCGAGATAAAAATATATTTGTCGCCCATTTAACAGAAAGATGAAACGGCATGATGGAGTGTTTATTGGTGATGAAATATTTTTGTTTTCCATAACTTATCCTTTTCGGCGACGAATTACGTTCGTCGCAAAAAAAAAAAATATTTTGTGACAAAAATGTTCGTCTTCAATTAGCTAAAATATCACCCCACAACTTATTCTTCTGAGACAAAAATATATTTGTCGCCCATTTAACAGGAAGATGAAACGGCATGATGGAGTGTTTATTGGTGACGAAATATTTTTGTCTTCCGTAACTTATCCTTATTGGTGATGAATTACGTTCGTCGCAAAAACAAATTATATTTTGTGAAAAAAATGTTCATCTCTAATGAGCTCAAATAACTCGCCCCACAACTTATTCTTCCGAGACAAAAATATATCTGTCGCCCATTTACCAGGAAGATGAATGGCATGATGGAGTGTTTATTGGTGACGAAATATTTTTGTCTTCCATAACTTATCCTTATTGGTGACAAATTACGTTTGTCGCAAAAACAAATTATATTTTGTGACAAAAATGTTCGTCTCCAATGAGCTAAAATAATTCACTCAACAACTTATTTTTTCGAGACAAAATATATTTGTCGCCCATTTAACAGGAAGATGAACGGCATGATGGATTGTTTATTGGTGACGAAATATTTTCGTCTTCCATAACTTATCCTTATTAGTGACAAATTACGTTCATCGCAAAAACAAATTATATTGTGACAAAAATGTTCGTCTCCAATGAGCTAAAATAATTCGCGCCAACACAAATGAAATTGGCGCCTTATTTTGGGGACGAAATATTTTCGTCTTCCATAACTTATCCCTATTAGTGACGAATTACGTTCGTCGCAAAATAAAATTTATATTTAGTGACAAAAATGTTCGTCTCCAATGAGCTAAAATAATTTTCCCCACAACTTATCTTTCCGAGACAAAAATATATATGTCGTCCATTTAACAAAAAGATGAAACAGCATGATGGAGTGTTTATTGGTGGCGAAATATTTTTGTCTTCCATAACTTATCATTCTCGGTGACGAATTACGTTTGTCGCGAAAGCAAATTATATTTTGTCATAAAAATGTTCGTTTCCAATGAGCTAAAATAATTCGTGCTACCGCAAATGAAACTGGCGCCTTATTTTGGTGACTAAATATTTTCGTCTTCCACAACTTATCCTTATTATTGACGAATTGCATTCGTCGCGACAATAAATTATATTTTGTGACAAAAATGTTCGTCTCCAATGAGCTAAGAAAATTCGCGGTAACGCAAATGAAATTGGCGCCTTATTTTGGTGATGAAATATGTTCGCCTTCCATAACTTATGCTTATTGGTGACGAATTAGGTTCGTTGCAAAAAAAAAAAAAAAATTTGTGACAAAAATGTTCGTCTCCAATGAGCTAAAATAGTTGGCACCAACACAAATGAAGTTGGCGCCTTATTTTTGCAGACGAAAATTTGTTTTCATCTCCTATATTTTTGAAAAAAATTAAAACAAATGACAAAATTTATATTTTGTCATCTTTGGGTGTTCTTTTAAAACAAAAAAAAATTTCGTCATCAAATGTCGTCACAACAGCCTAGATTTCTTGTAGTGCGTACTCATCTGCAAAAAATAAGACCTTTGTACAGTTGTACTAAATATTTCTTGCGTTCTAATAAAGAAACATCACTCACAAGTAGCCCAACCTAATAACATTGAACTTGATCAAACTGAATGGGCTCTGATCAGGACATCGCACCATCGTACTATTTATGTATAAGCAACCGTGGAACGTGTGTGGTAAATAAGCCGAATAGGATTGTAAGGAAATTAACTTTAGGTCCATTACTTGGACCACAAGTCATTACCTTTCCTGAAATATGGTCATTATAGGAATCTCGTTTTCATAGGATACATGCTATCAATTACTCAAATACGGTTTCCTAATGAGATATATTCCATAATATTCTCTACCTTGATGGACGGTTGAGATTAAAACTAATGAATTCCTAATTGGAAACTCGGTCCTCTCTCCACCTATAAAATAGAGTCTTTCCTCCATCACAAAAACTACACACAAAACTCAACACATTAAGGTTTATAGGCAAGGAGAGAGAAACCGAAATTATTCCCCTAGACTCTTCTTGGACGGATCTCATCATCAATCAACAACAGCATCAGAAAGCAGAATCAGAAAGCTCTCTGCATCAGGATGTCTGGAGGTAATCTTCAATCTATTTAAAATTAAATCCTACATTTGATTATTATGATGTTCTCAATCTTAGGATTCATGTTAATAATAAAATAACATGTGGTATCAGAGCTAGGTTATTGGAGAACACATGATCGTCCATTAATTAAGATAACTATGCATTGCCATAATCGGCAAAAATAGATCCGTTTCTAACTCTGTTTTGCAGCAATATATCGATCCAACTATTATGGCCTGCATGAATGCTTACATTTATGTTATTCCGCAATTTTGATTTGACCACGACTGTTTGATCATGATTTATTTAAAGTTTTGGAATTTTTCTTTTTTTTGTTATGTATAAAACTCTTGCGTGAGAAAAAATTCAATGTAATAGTTAAATAGATCTGTAACTGGAACGTCGTGACTGAAGTGGAGGCTATTTCGAGACTGAAGATGGCGTTCTTGAAGCAATCGAAGATAAAGACAGATGATAAAAAAAGAGGACAGAAAATAGGCCATATAGTTGGATCATATTTTCATAATTATTCCGTATTATGCTGATTATCTTTAGTATGTTTCTTCATAATCAATGATATAATGCATCAAAAAAATTTTCCCATGCCGGAGGACTGCCCGACGCGGGCTCGGCCTTCTTTATCAGTACTTTTCATATAACGAATGATCTATCATGGATGCATGCAATATATAATGTTATATATTCATATTAAGCTAATTTTGATTACCAAAGTTGTATGCTTAAGGTTAGGTATCACCACAGTGACCCTAACAATTAAATACAGAAATTTGGCCCTAATAGTACCATCATGATGTTTACATTTCACATTATTCAAGCGCATGAAACATTTAGTCGCCCACAGGCGGATTATATTCATACGTTTGAACAATAATTAAGGAGTGTTTGTTCATACGTGGACCAAAGATATCCATAGATATCTTACTTGTTCTAATTAAAAGTAACATCACTCATTTACACCACCTTGAATATGATGACCTTAGATGGTATAAAGTGTAGAAATTATGGTGACTACCCACAGGAGCACCTAATTTTTTTTTTGTCGTATATATTCATATATTATGCATGTGTTGTCTTATTTTAATTAAAGCCTTATTGTTATATCTCTATTGCAGTTATTGTACTTACTAATCTGAATTCGCATGCTACCTCTGTCACTAAGCTCAATGGAACCAACTTCTCCGAACGGAAAGAGCAAGTTGAGTTCACATTGGGGGTATTTGAACTGGGTATGGCTCTTCGTAAAGATAAGCCAACTTCACTCACTGAAACAAGTAACGCTGAGGAAAAGACCCTCTTAATGCTTGGGAGAGGTCTGACTGACTAAGCACTATGTTTTTGCGAATGACTATTGATACCAACATCAAAACATCCCTTCCTACACCTAAGAATGCTAAGGACTATATGAAGGCCATTGAAGATAGGTTTAAGACTGCAGACAAATCCCTTACTGGAAAACTAATGGCAGATTTTACAACCATGAAGTTTGATGGCACTCGCTCAATGCATGAGCATGTCATTGAGATGACCAATCTTGCAGCTAAACTAAAGAATTTGGGACTATCCGTGGATGATGCTTTTCTCGTCTAATTTATCCTAAACAGTTTACCTCCTCAGTACGGGCCTTTCCAAATTCACTACAACACTATTACGAAAAAGTGGACAGTGAATGAATTGGCTAACGAACTGGTTCAAGAGGAGGCCAGGCTGAATTAACAAGGTATTAAAGTAGCTCATCTCGTTCAAAGAGCTGGAAACAAAGCCGGGAGAAAGCATAATTCAGGCCAGAAAAGGGCACCACCCAGATCTAATGAGGCCAGTCAGAACCCCAAGAAGAAAAAGAAGGAAAACGTATGCAAATTTTGCAGGAAACCTGGACATTTTAAGGCAGACTGCATTAAACGTAAAGAATGGTTCGAAAAGAAAGGTAACCCTATGGGTTTCGTAAGCTATTTTGAATCAAATCTTACTTATGTTTCTTCTGATATTTGGTGGATTGACACTGGTGCTAATGTTCATGTTTCCAATTCAATGCAGGGATTCCTTACGATCCAAATCATAAACCCAAGTGAGAACTTCCTTTCTATGGGCAACAAAGACAAAGCTCCAGTTGAAGCTATTGGCACTTTTTGTCTTGTTTTAGATAGCGGTTATCAGTTAGACTTATGTCAAACTCATTATGTTCCATCTATTTCCCGTAATTTGGTTTCTGTAAGCGCACTTGATAAAGTTGGTTACTCGTTTGAACTAGAAAATGGTAATTTCAGTTTACTTAAGAATTCTAGTCGTATTGGTTTTGGAATTTTGATTGATGAGCTATACAAGTTTCATTTTAATAGTCAAATTGCTGAAACCCATCTTACCCTGCATTCTAAGGAAACCAAACGAAAGTCATCTAAAAATGACTTATTTCTTGTGGCATAAAAGACTGGGTCACATATCCAGTGAAAGAATCAAACGATTAGTAAAAGATGGTGTCCTTCCGGATCTAGATTTTACTAATATTAAGGTATGTGTGTATTGTATTAAAGGCAAAACAACAAAACACACAAAGAAAGGAGCCACAAGAAGCACTCAGCTTCTTGAAATAATTCATACTGACATTTACAGACCCTTTGATGTTCCAACTTTTGGAGGAGAAAAGTACTTCATTACGTTTGTTAATGATTACTCACGTTACTATTATTTATACTTGTTACATGACAAATCTCAGTGTGTGAATGCTGTACAAGTGTTCATTACTGAAGTCAAAAGGCAACTAAACAGAAAAGTGAAAATCATAAGGTCAGATAGAGGTGGTGAGTTTTATGGTAGGTATGACGAAATAGGACAACATCCTGGACCTTTTGCAAAACTTCTCCAAAAGTTTGGAATTGTTACCCAATACACAACGCCTGGTTCTCCATGGCAGAATGGTGTAGCTGAAATGCGAAATCGTACATACATGGAAATGGTTAGATCCATGATGAGTCATGCTAACTTACCTATATCCTTGTGGATGGATGCTCTACGCACATCTGTTTATATCTTGAACAGGGTTCCTAGTAAGGCAGTTCCAAAAATACCCTTTTAACCTGTGGAAATGATGGAAACCTAGTTTAAGACATCTCCAAATTTGGGGTTGTCCAGCTGAGGCTAGAGTCTACAATCCACATGAAAATAAAATTGGACTTTAAAACGATAAGTGGTTACTTTATAGGTTACCCAGAAAAGTCGAAAGGATTTAGGTTTTACTGCCCTAATCATAGTACGAGAATTGTTGAAACCGGTAATGCTAGATTCTTTGAGAATGGCGGAAATCAGTGGGAGTAATAAACCTCAAGATGTGATAATTCAAGAAATCAGGGTACCTATCGCTTTATTCTCTATTTCGAAAGATGTTGGAAATCCTCCTGTTGTTGAACCATTTAAGAATGAAGAAAACCCAATCAATGATCAACAACTCCATAATAAGATTGTCACCAATGTACATATGGATGAAGCACTAGTGGAACCAGCATTAAGAAGGTCTCAAAGACAAAGGAGATCAGCTATTTTCGATGATTACATGCTTTACCAAGTAGAATATGAAGAATGGACAATTAAAGACCCAGTTTCTTATTCACAAGCCATTAAGGATGTTAATCTAGTAAATGGATTGATGCCATGATGGATGAATTGAAATCTATGGATGAAAATTAAGTATGGGAAGTTGTTCAATTGCCTCTAGGACACAAACCAGGTGGCTGTAAATGGATCTTCAAGACCAAACGCAACTGCAAAGGCAATATTGAATGACATAAAGTCAGACTTGTTGGCAAAGGTTTTAATCAGAAAGAAGGCATTGATTAAACTGAGACCTTTTTCCCTGTGTCCAGGAAGGATTCTCTTAGAATTATCATGGCATTAGTAGCTTACTATGACCTCGAGTTATATCAAATGGATGTGAAAACTGCCTTTCTTAATGCAGACTTGGAAGAAGAAGTCTACATGCGTCAACCTGAAGGCGTTATAATTGAAGGTCAGGAAGACATGGCCTGCAAACTTAAGAAATCAATATATGGACTGAAACAAGCTTCGAGGCAATGGTACCTAAAGTTTCATGAAATCATTACTGACTTCGATTTCACAGAAAACATGGTTGACCCTTGCATATACCTCAAGATCAGTTGGAGTAAGTTCATATTTTTGGTCCTGTATGTTGATGACATATTACTGGCTAGTAGCGACCATGGTTTATTATATGCTACAAAGAATTATCTCTTAAGAACTTTGAAATGAAAGATATGGGTGAGGCTTCCTATGTGATAGGAATATAAATATTCCATGACAGGTCACTTGGTATTTTGGGGTTGTCTCAGAAAGCATTTATTGACAAAGTTCTAGAGAGATTTGGCATGATGACATGTTCCTCTAGTCTTGTTCCACTGTATAAAGGAGACAAACTTGATCTTACGCCGTGTCCACAGAATAAATTGAAATGTAAAGAAATGGAAAAATATCTTTATGCTTATCTTGTAGGGAGTTTGATGTATGCACAAGTCTATACAAGACTTGACATTAGTCATGTTGTTGGCATGCTGTGTAGATTTCAAAGTAACCCATGAATCGCTCATTGGAAAGCTGCAAAGAAAGTGCTGAGATATCTCAAGTGAACAAGGAATTATATGCTCAAATATAGAAAATCAAGTCACCTATAGGTGACTTGTTATTTAGATTCAGATTTTGCTGGATGTCCTGACAACAGGCTTTGCACTCTTGGCTGTGTGTATCTTTTATGTGGAGGTGCAATATCATGGAAAAGCCAGAATCCTAGTTACTTTACACATCCACCATGATGGCTGAATATGTGGCATGTTATGAGGCTGTAATTCAGGGAACATGGTTACGTAACTTTATCTCTCAGTTTGGAGCTTTGATTTTCATCTCTAAGCCATTAACTCATTACCGTGACAATGACGCTGCAACCTTCTTCTCCAAGCATGACAGGATATCTAAGGGAGCCAAACACATGGACCTTAAATATCTATCACTGAAACAAGATGTTAGATTACAGAAATTTGTCATTGAGTCTATACGTACAGATTTTATGGTTGTAGACATATTCACGAAAGAACTACCTCCAAAGACCTTTCAGGGACATACTGAAAGCATGGGTCTTGAAGATAGTTCATAATTATAATTTTCTGCCTTTTATTTCTGTACTTGTATTTGACATTTATTGAGCTCTTAATGCATCTCTATATCCGCCATTTCTGTTTTTCCATTGTGTACATATTTATGTTTAGATGAATAATACACAGAAACAGTCTTTCAACAAAGACATTATGAGACAATTACGAAAATCTCTTATTACGGTCTAGTTATGCAGGTTGTAAATGACGTAGTATATGAAAGTTAGCATGTTGCAAAATAATGTGTGCACGCCATGACTCTCATTCACAACCGAATTACCCAAGACACTTATGATAACCGACTAAAGAATGTTTAGCATATGATGCGCGCCTTATGATTCCTAAAATGAAAACAATAATGGATCTTCCTATTGACCAAGTGGGAGACTGTAAGGAAATTAACTTTACGTCCATTACTTGGACCCCAAGTCATTACCTTTCCCGAAATGTGGTCATTATAGGAATTCCGTTTTCATAGGATACATGCTATCAATTACTCAAATACGGTATCCTAATGATATATATTCCATAATATTCTCTACCTTGATGGACGGTTGGGATTAAAACTAATGAATTCTTAATTGGAAATTCGGTCCTTTCTCCACCTATAAAATAGAGTCTTTCCTTCATAAAAAAGACTACACACAAAACTCAACACATTAAGGTTTATAGGCAATGAGAGAGAAACCAAAATTATTCCCCTAGACTCTTCTTGGACAGATCTCATCATCAATCAATAACAGCATCAGAAAGCTCTCTGCATCAGGATGTCTGGAGGTAATCTTCAATCTATTTAAAATTAAATCGCACATGTGATTATCATGATGTTCTTGATCTTATGATTCTTGTTAATAATAGAATAACATGGATACCACATACCTTGGATGTGATGGAATGAAGCCTTGGCTTGGACTTGGACGCCTCTACCTAGTATTGAACATTGAATCGGTGGGATCGAAAGGTTGCTTTGAACTCTTTCCCTCGACGCCTTGCAAACACAAGGCCCACATCATCACCATCATCATATGTATAGTTTTCCTTTTTTTGATAAAAAACAAAACCACTTTAAAAACAAAAAGTCTACTTGGTCTGATGTCAGGCCCGATGAGTGGCCGGCCTGGCATCAGGCCATGTAGCAGGGCTCCTTTCAAAATCGCAGCTATCGCGGACATGTGAGCTTGTGTCATGTCTCCTTTCGGACTCCTTCCTGAGTTCCTGTCCAACCGACCGCCACGAAAAGGTCATCCTTTTTTTTTTGGACTTAGCAGCTCTCTGTTTGCATAACGCAGTGCGAGCCAGAGTTTTTCCTCTCTTTTTAGACTCGGAGATCACGTGTTTTGTGGTCTCAGGGTACCCCGTCCCTATCTAATTTTTCTTGGTAGAACCCCTATCTAATAAATCGAGGGTTAGATTAGTGGTTGTATATATGTACAGGGAGATGACCAACGTAC
This sequence comes from Litsea cubeba, assembly GCA_012931725.1. Taxonomy (NCBI): domain Eukaryota; kingdom Viridiplantae; phylum Streptophyta; class Magnoliopsida; order Laurales; family Lauraceae; genus Litsea; species Litsea cubeba. The sequence goes on along the minus strand of CM022947.1, from coordinate 121,961,627 downwards.
CAGTGGATTGACACCTACAGAATGTTTGTGCAATTAATTTTCTTTTTCATCAAAAAAGCAAGAAAAGTAAAAATAATTTTTCGCTATGTTGAAAGTTTCACTTTCGGTGTGGTCACTTTTTTGCATAAAAAAGAAAAAAATTGAAATAATGTTATAAGATATGGATCTTGGGTGGATGCCTACTTGTGATAAGATAGGGTTAGAATTAGGGTTCCTCCTTTTTAGTTTACTTTGCCTATAAATAGGCTCTCTCCCTATGTATTTAGACACAGTTAATGAGATATCAGAAAGGCTCTCTCTTCTCCCTCTAATCTTCTTTCTCTTGCTCTCTCTCTTTTATAACACGTTATCAGCACGAAGCTCTAAGAGAAGGAAGAAAACCAGGTCTTCTTGCCCAAAGAGAAGAAATCATTCCCTGCGTGGATTTTCATCGCAAACTCCTTCCCTGCGCGGATTTTCATCGCGGATTCCCTGTGCAGATTCCTTCCTAGCGCGGATTCCCATCCCAGATTCCTTCCCAGTGCGGATTTCCATCGCAGATTCCCTGGGCGGATTCCTTCCCAGCGCGGATTTCCATCGCAAAATCCTTCCCAGCGTGGATTTCAGAAAAGAGTAATATTTTTCTTTAAATACAGTAAGTAGTATCCAAACCATAGTTCAAATCCAACATATTAGAATACATAAAATTAATTTATGATATTTATTTTACTGTCATTATAGTGTTTGGTTACTATTCATTATCTTGCACGATTTTTTATTTTAATTTTATTAATGCTATAAATTGATTATAAAAAAAAAAAAGAAAAAGAAAAAAGAAAGAGAACCAGAAGTTCTAAAAGTGAACCTGAAGTTCACATATTCATGGACCAGTAGAAGTTGGAATAATGATATGAACCTGAAGATTCGTATCAATAAATCAAAACCTGAAGTTTTTGATTCAACAATCCATATAAATTATAAAGCCATGAAATTAAACCTGAAGTTTTTGATAGAACTAGAAGCTCTGATCACTTGTTAGAACCAGACGTTCTACCCCAAACCTGAAGATTTGACAGAACCTGAAGTTCTAATTTCATGTATTATGAACCTGAAGTTCTAAATCAAGCCTGAAGTCTTGACAGAACCAGCAGTTCTGATTCTCAAATATGAGAACATGTTAAATTTTTATTTTTTCCATGTTTAAATTCCTTTCTTAATTACTTTTGATGTTAATATTTTTTTTATCATTATATGCACACTGATAACTTCATATATATTTCATATTACAGTTCTTGCAAGATGTCAAATTTGGCTAAAATTGACTTTAAAGCACTTAACATAAATGGGGACAATTATTTATCTTGGCAATTGGATGCTAAAATCCACTTGCAATCCAAGAAACTAGGAGAGACTATAAAGGAAGGTAACAAGATGTCCCCAGAGGAAAAGGCATTAGCCCTCATCTTCCTGCGTCATCACATACATGAAGATCTCAAACATGAATACCTTACTGAAGAAGACCCAGCAGGCCTATGGAAATCCCTGAAGGATAGATATGATCACCAGAAGATGGTCATACTGCCAGCTGCCCAGAATGACTGGTTAAATCTGAGGTTGCAGGATTATAAAACCGTATCTGAATACAACTCTGCTCTTTTCAATATTGTTTCCCGATTAAGACTTTGTGGTGAAAAGGTTTCAGAAGAGCAGATATTGGAGAAAACGTTATCAACTTTTCATGCCTCGAACATGCTCCTGCAGCAGCAGTATCGAGAAAGACGTTTCTCCAAATATTCAGAACTTATTTCCTGTCTCCTAGTTGCTGAACAAAATTGCATAGTACTGATGAAAAATCATAACTCCAGACCAACTGGATCTTTGGCAGTTCCTGAAGCAAATGCCAGTTTTAGCTCAAACAGAGGCAGAGGAAGGGGGAGAGGAAGGGGGAGAGGAAGACATAACTCCTCCAAACGAGGTGGTTTTAAAGGTCCCCCTCCAAAATTCAAAAATCACCAGAAGTGGTCTGCCCCTCAGCCTAAGAGCAACCAGAATCCACCAGCTAATCCTACCCACCGTCCTGATGACACGTGCCACAGATGTGGAAAAAGTGGGCATTGGTCACGCACTTGCCGTGCACCAAAGGAAGTGGCCGAACAATACAAAGCATACAAGGCCTCTGTTCATTTAGCAGAGACAAATGATCTGGAAGGATGGAATTGGAATGCAATGACACCAGAGATACCTCCAATTGACATTACAAACTTGGAGACTCGAGATTTTTTTGAGGATGAGGATAGCCAACCTTTGAATAATGAGGCTTTTAACACTCACTTGGGATCCCCCCCTGGCATGGTCTAGAAGGCCAATAAACTTTACAAACTTAAATTTTTTTTATTCTTTTGAGATGCATGTTGCTTAAACTTCTTTTTATTTATTTATTTCATGTCCTAATGAATGATTTAATTATTTCAATTTTATCATATGATTGCATAGTTATATTGTTTTATTATTTTGTTTAAGGTATGGATCATGGAACTGAGGACAATCTTTGTTTGGTAGATAGTGCCACAACACACACCATTCTGAAAAATCAGAAATTTTTCTCAGAATTGATGTTTATTCCACGAAAGGTATCAACCATAGCTGGGCCTGTACAAATAATTGAAGGCTCCGGAAGAGCCCACATAATGTTACCTAATGGTACCCACTTATTCATTAAAGATGCTTTATTCTCAAATAGTTCCCGAAGAAACTTGATTAGTTTCAAAGACATCAGAATGAATGGGTACCACATTGAGACCGTAAGTGAAGGTAACAAGGAATTCTTATGCATTGTTACTAGTATTGGAAGCCAGAAGCAAATACTAGAAAAATTAAGTGCACTCTCCTCAGGGTTATATTACATGACAATCTTAAATGTTGAATCACATTCGGTTATGAGCAAAACAACAAAGTTAAGCCCGAAGCTTAAACTAAGCCCGAAGCTTAGTGATCCGAAGACTTTACAGCTCTGGCATGATAGGTTAGGTCACCCTGGGGCTACTATGTTGAGAAAAATTGTAGATAACTCCTTTGGGCATTCTTTAGAGAACCATCAATTGACCCTACCTAGTGGGTACTTATGTACACCGTGTTCACAAGGAAAATTGATCACCCGACCTTCTTTTGCTAAAGTTGCATACGAATCCCCATCCTTTCTGCAAAGGATACAAGGTGACATTTGTGGACCCATAAATCCCCCTAGTGGACCTTTTAGATATTTTATGGTTTTGATTGATGCCTCCACCCGTTGGTCTGATGTTTGCATACTTTCAACTAGGAACATAGCATTTGCCCGTCTATTAACTCAAATAATCAAACTTAGGGCTCATTTCCCTGATTCTCCCATTAAGTCTATAAGACTTGACAATGCAGGAGAATTTACATCACAGGTTTTTGATGATTTTTGTTCATCTATAGGAATTGTTGTCGAACATCCTGTCCCCCCATGTCCACACCCAGAATGGCTTAGCTGAATCCATGATTAAGCGCATCCAACTCATTTCTAGGACTCTGCTGATGCAATCCAAATTGTCAGTTAGTGCATGGGGACATGCTGTGTTGCATGCTTCAATGTTAATTCGACTTCGACCCACAGCCTATCATCAATTTTCTCCTGCACAACTTACATCCGGACATCAACCCAATATCTCTCACTTGCGCAAGTTTGGTTGTGCAGTTCAAATCCCAATCCCACCTCCTAAGCGTACTAAGATGGGACCACAACGTAGATTGGGAATCTATGTAGGTTATGACTCTCCCTCAATTATTCGATATCTAGAACCAATGACAGGAGATGTCTTCACTGCTCGTTTTCCAGATTGTCAATTCGATGAGACAATATTCCCGCCGTTAGGGGGAGATAACATAGTTCCTGTAGAACGACCTGTTCCTGAAGAACGGCGAGAATTAACATGGAATACTTCCACTCTGTCTCATTTGGATCCACGAACTTCACAATGTGAAAATGAAGTCCGGAGAATTGTGCACTTACAAGAAATTGCAAACAGATTACCTGATGCATTTAACGATGCAGCAAAGGTGACAAAATCACATGTGCCCGCTATGAATACACCTGCCAGGATTAATGTCCCTGTAGGACAAAGTCAAAATACAACCGCAAAAGAATCTGCAATACGCCAGAAGCGTGGCAGACCTATAGGTTCAAAGGACTCAGCTCCGCGGAAAAGGAGAAATGAGCAATCATCATCATGTCCTCCCGAAGAGGCACGTAACACTCTTGAAGAGGTTCCTCCCGAAGAGGCACATAACGCTCCTGAAGAGGTTATGATAAAATCCGTTCTCTCTAGAATAATGGAAGTCCCTGGTGAGACTTTGGAAGCCCTTGAAAAGGCACCGGTACCGGATAATGAAGAGATCTCTATACTTTACAATTATTCAAAAGAGAGATGGAATAGAAATGATATTGTCATCGATGACGCATTTGCATATGCGATAGCTACACAAATATCAAAGGTAAATGATGATGATGATTGGGACACAGAACCACGTTCTATAAATGAATGTCGATAAAGAAATGATTGGCCAAAATGGGAAAGTGCCATCAAAGCAGAGTTAGAGTCTCTCAATAAACGTGGTGTGTTCGGACCTATAGTACAAACCCCAAAAGATGTTAACCATGTAGGTTACAAGTGGGTGTTTGTAAGAAAACGGAATGAAATGAATGAAATTACCAGATATAAGGCACGATTAGTGGCACAAGGTTTCCTGCAGAAACCTGGGATTGATTATGAGGAAACATACTCCCCTGTCATAGATACAACAACTTTCAGATATCTGATAAGTTTAGCAGTTTCTCAAAATCTAGAAATGCGACTCATGGATGTTGTAACTGCTTACTTATATGGGGACTTAGACACTAGAATTCACATGAAAATCCCGGAAGGATTTCCTTTGCCTGAAGCAAAGCCAAGGAGTACATACTCAATCCAATTGAGGCGATCATTGTACGGCCTGAAGCAATCCGGAAGAATGTGGTACAATCGTCTTAGTGAATACTTGTCTAAAAATGGGTATGCAAACGATCCTATTTGCCCGTGTCTATTTATAAAGAAATTCATGAAGGGATTTGCAATATTAGCAGTTTATGTGGATGATATCAATTTGGTAGGGACTCCAGAAGAGCTCGAAGAAACTGCTGATTGTTTAAAGAAAGAATTTGAAATGAAAGACCTTGGAAAAACAAGATTCTGTCTCGGGTTGCAAATCGAGAGAAATTCTAATGGGATGTTGGTCCATCAATCTAATTATACCGAGAAGGTTTTAAAACGATTTGGTATGGACAAAGCACACCCATTAAGCACACCCATGGTCGTCCGGTCTCTTGATACACAGAAAGATCCATACCGTCCTATTGAAAAAAATAAAAAAGTTTTGGGTCAAGAAGTACCATACTTAAGTGCTATTGGAGCCCTGATGTACTTAGCACAATGCACTAGACCGGATATTGCATTTTCTGTGAATCTACTTGCCAGATATAGCTCCGCACCAACTCAAAGGCACTGGGTTGGTATTAAACATATCCTACGATATTTGCGTGGAACAACTGATTTAGGAATATTTTATTCTTATAATCCTATAGATTCCAGTTTTACAGGATATGCAGATTCAGGTTATCTCTCTGATCCTCATAAGGGTCGATCACAGACAGGTTATGTGTTTCTAAATGGTAATGCCGCCATTTCTTGGCGTTCTACTAAACAGACTCTGGTAGCTACCTCCTCTAACCATGCTGAGATTTTGGCTCTTTATGAAGCCAGTAGGGAATGTGTATGGCTAAGATCCTTGATTCAGCATGTTCGTAGTTCTTGTCAATTACCTTCTATTGCAGGTATCCCAAATGTTATCTATGAAGATAATGAAGCATGCATAAAACAATTCGAGAAGGTTTTATTAAAGGAGACAAGACTAAGCATATAGCACCAAAGTTCTTCTTCACTCATGAACTTCAGAAGAACAATGAAATTGAAGTCAAACAAGTTTGTTCGAGTAACAACCTGGCTGATCTATTTACCAAATCTTTGCCAAAATCAGTATTCCAGAAGTTTGTATATGAGATTGGCATGCGAAGAGTTCATCATCAAACTATGTAAATGGTTGCAATCATCAGGGGGAGCAGTTTATCAGGGAGCATCCTGAAGTATGCTACCCAAGACATTTGTGCGCTGTACTCTTTTTCCTTTTCTAGGTTTTATCCCATTGGGTTTTCCTAGTTAAGGTTTTAACGAGGCAGCATTATGCACGTCCAACACCATTTCAATGATCTTGAAGAATGTTGTACTCTTTTTCCCTTCGCTTTGGTTTTTCCCACTGGGTTTTCCTTAGCAAGGTTTTTAATGAGGCAACTGTCATTAAATGGTGGTCATCCAAGGGGGAGTGTTATAAGATATGGATCTTGGGTGGATGCCCACTTGTGATAAGATAGGGTTAGAATTAGGGTTCCTCCTTTTTAGTTTACTTTGCCTATAAATAGGCTCTCTCCCTATGTATTTAGACACAGTTAATGAGATATCAGAAAGGCTCTCTCTTCTCCCTCTAATCTTCTTTCTCTTGGTCTCTCTCTTTTATAACAAATAACCTTTTTACAATTCCGTGGAAATTTTTTTGACTGGAAGGGGGTTTAAAATTGGTTTTCCGCCAAAAGGAAGAGAGGTTTTTCGTGAAAAGTGAAAAAGTTTTTTTTTGCAAAACCAGATCCAATCCACTGACCTGAAAGTCTTGGCCGCACTCATCAGCAAAAGCATAAGACCCTTGTTTCAGGTTCGGCTGTATCTTTTGCATTCAATGGCTTCAACCAATCCCGCTCAACTATTGGGACAGAAAATAAACCAAATCCCAGTATATGGGCCTAAATTCACAGCCAAATCCTTTTAATAAAAGGAGAGCTTGAGCATGGCCAAGGCTTGCTAGCCTCAAGTACTTGTGGGCCTTTCTATAGTGAGGCAATGCCATAATACTCGAGAGTGGACAGTCCATACTTTTTGATCAGTGGCACTAAGTGGACATTCAAAAATAAAATATGAAAATTAACTGAAAAGAAGGCAAAATAGTTGAAAAACTTGGAACCTAAACTTGCATTGGAAGTCACTTACCATAATAAATTGGGCGAGTCCAGATATTGGATACTCTGTAAGACTGCACCAGAAACATTCAACTTGCCCGATTGTGACTTACTAACCTAGATGACTCCGAGTGTGCAACCTGGGGGCTCCTTTGAGCCTTTGTAAGTTATCTTTTTTCTTCTTAATACAAATTACCTTTTAAGCAAAAAAAAACCTAGATGACTCGAGTGAGGAACGGATTGCCTGCGGTATGATTTTTTTTTTTTTTAGCTATATGATTAGGGTCCTGTGGGAATTGGAAATGTCCATGTTGAGGCTCCCCTTCAGATGAACTTGAGATACAAAGCGTTTTGCCCTGGTTTGAGTTTTCAGGTTGGTGTTCATTGGCTGGCACGCAAATCTAAAGCTTACCAGGCCATTGAATGCAATGTAATATAATAGTTTTCAGGTTTTGTCCGTGTTCATTGTCCACTGCTCGCATCTAATATTCAGCCATGGTGAATTCTATGGGCCTGAAAAATAGCCCAAGCCCAGATGAAATGGAAAATATTTAGGTGCGGGCCCACCCCTTGAGTATTTTTATAAATGAATAGAAAATCATCAATTCGGAAACTCGACCTGACCCAAATCACTCACGGGGCGCAGGTCGGATATGCGCATGGAAACTGTTATTCTGGTTAGTTCAAATCCGCCTAAACACAAATCTGATTTGACCTTCTGCCATTTTGTTAAAGTTAATTGAGGTCAGTCAAATTAAAATTTCAAATCACTCTGTTATTGTATATAATAGGGGAAAATTTTCTCGTATGAGCAAAGCCCTATAGGGCCCACACTTGACCCACCTTCGATTAGTGCAGCCCATTTGATACTTTTGTCATCCCATTATCTCCATTAGGTCCTTTTTTATACTCATTCAACCTTCACTCACTATTAGACTGAGTTAAAAAAAAAAAAAAAAAACTCTAGTTAAGACGCCATTAAACTTAAATGATGTTAAATTAAAGGCTACGATAATTTGGTGCAGCTGATTTTTTGGCTTCCTATTGCCCATAGAGAGACCTTTCCGTCTATCATCCTTTCATTTGTTGGCATCCTTCTAAGTGGACTCCATGAACTAGACTACATTTGAGCATGTAGCCTGCTCGTAAGAGTGGGGGTGGGGTGAGTTAGGCTGAGCTAAGAGATATCTGGACTTGGCTTGACTTTAGAAATATAGACCCATATCCATCCAAAGCATGACTTGGGCCAAAATCCTGGGCCCAAGCCCACCTATTATTCAATCGGGTGGAGGTTGGCTGGTACCATTAATTTTTTTTTCGGGTATAAGGTTTCTAACAATGGTTTATACAAATTATCACTAAATTATTAGTAGCCATTGTTTCCAGGCTGCAGGGCTTAAGACTTTCTATCACTTCATCCAAGTTTGACCGAAATATTAAATGGCCCATATTATACATCTAACCCCAGCACAAAGCAGGCCGGGCGCAGATCAGGCCTGGGTTGCCCCAGCATCACTACATTGAACATTCTCCGCAATGGGTCCAAATCTTTTATAGGCTTGTCCTTGTAATTAGTAATGCAAACTTGAATTCACATTCTTTTCAAGTGTGGCGCCTCATAATCGTTGGTTTGTAGGTGGAAATTGCAGTGGATCCTCTTCCTCTTCATTAATGGTCGATTGTAACATGTAATAGTGGTTCTTGGATAAGACGTCTTTTCCACACACGAGAATATTATATTAAACACGAGGTTGTAAAGTACATAAAACTTTCCAGAACTTTGTTTACAGAAATATACAGTAAACTATCAGTGCTTTCAGAAATTATTCTTGCTGATCCTTAGATAATTGATTCTTCCCTGGGACCACCTTTCCCTTCCTCTTATGTTTTCTTCTCCCCTGTTGTTTGGTTCTAAAATAGTTGCTGGTGGTGTAATGGCTGACAATGCATCCTCCCTGCAAGTTGCACCCGCAATTTAGCTGGTAGGACCCGGAAAGAAAATAATGTCCTTCTCCCATATGTAGTGGTGGTAGTGTAACGCCTTCTGACCAGATAAGACCTTTATAATCACTGCAGGAGTTTGTCTTTCCACTCCACAAAGTTGAAGCTGTACTGTATGGGAGAAAGTCTGGATCGTTTGATGCTTCAAAGGAAGAACAAGTCAGTCTTTTAAAATCCTACCAGAAAAAAAAAATCAGGCATATAAATTTGAGTGCAGACCATTAGCTCTAAAATTCAAACCCTTAAAAACCAAATTCCATGTGTCTGCTTCCTGTCAAATTCTAATAGGTGGAAAGCCCATGCTAGTATTTGTTATCACATTTGAAGAATTGCACTGAACAGATATGGAGGTGAGTCCAATTTCTATTCAATTGAGGTTGGCTTAATTGTTGATCATGGGCCTCGTCGTAAGATTCTCTAATTCCCTACGTACGAGGATATGAACTCATTTTTTATTTCTTGGACATTTAATACTTTAATAGCCATCCCATGCAAAGATGGGAATATGTACGTGTTCCGAAAAGGACAGGAAGAAAGGATGGAAGCCTTGTAACTCTCCTCTGCTAACACTTGCTAGAGCATTTGTGGAGCACATGAAGGAAGGGACTTTTCTATTTCACGTCTTTATACCAAGAATCCATACAACTCAGAAACCAGGACCCATCTCTGTCTTGTTTGAGCTAAAAGCAGCTTTTACGTGCCCTTTATGGTAACCAATCACACTTTAATCTTTATTTCTTTAATTTTTTTTTTCGTTTGTGATGGTAACCAATCACAATTCACAGCATCAGGACGTGGTTTCTGAAAGATTCTCCCATGTATTGTGATCATACAGCGTTTTTTCTAGGCGAACGGTTTCTGACGTGAAAAGAGACTTGTAATTCATACCTTCTAACTCCTTATCCAAATAAGAAAAGGCATTATGTCATATTACAAGTATACAATTTTAAAATTTCCTTCCAATTTTAAAAAAAAGTCAAAAAAGCAATCTCCTTTCTCTACTAAAAAATAAAAAAATTCCACTTTTTTATACAAAGAGTCAAAAAGATTCCATACCAAACAACTAAAAATAAAACACCACCATAACACCTTATATTTTATTATTTCTTGATTTGATGCTTCACCTCACCATACTTTAATTCACCATACATCCAAACATGCCCTAGAGTAGTGATGGTCATCTTTTCCAACTAGTGTATTTATATGTATGTTTTTAACGCATAATGGGATTTTAATTTTTTATTTTGTTGTTACCTACCGATTAAAACTGATCTCCATATATATAAGCCTATTTGATTTCAAGCATTCTAGAATTCTTGTTTTGGAGCATTTGAAAAATCTAAATATTGTTTCTCTATGTAGAATTCCGAAATGCTGAAAGCTGATTAGAATTAAATAAAAAGAGGTGAGATAAATGAGGATTTCATATAGCAAAATTGTCATGGAATGCCACTTTAAAGAATTCTTCTCAATCAAACAAGGCATTTTAGAATTGTTTGGAGACAACACTTGCACTCTTGTCAGGCAATTGTATTGATAAGAGGGGAAGAAAATAAGGACTTTAAAACCCAAAAAAAAAAAAACTGACAGCGGGAGGCAGCTGAATATAGAAAGAATGATACAAAAAGATCTCAATGAGAGGATAAAAAACATGTTAGTATATGTTGGTCAGAGGAGCTTGAACTCCCAAAAAATTGAGGATGTGTTGAAGGTGTTCACCTCTGAATGTCCTTGTGAAATTACTGAAAAAGAAGAGAAGCACATCAATGATCCATTTCACAGGAGCTAGTTTTTCCTCTGAATGATATGAAAGCAATGTTTTTCCTTTCTTTCCAAACTAACAATTTACGAGGGCTACTTTCACAGGATTTATTTTGCTACTTTTCTCTTATTATTTTTCTTTCAATATTCTATAGGATTAATATGTTGGACTCATTGTGAAAGCCAATTGATTTCAGAATCCATATTTAATTTTGAAATTGACACTCAATTTATGCCTAAGCACAAATATAATCAAATTAAAGTCCTAAAGTCTCTACTATTTACATGATCTTCCCCTAAAATCTTTCAGCTCCCTAAAATTTTTCTCACGAGTTTTCATTTTTATCATGTTTTTTTATTATCATTTATATTTACTAATTTAACTACAAAAATTGTGGATCTCATTGTGAAAGCCATATTTCTTTTTCTTTTGAACTCACAATTGATAGGGGGCCACTTTCATAGGCTATATTTTGCTACTTTTGTCTTCTTATTTCCCTTTAAATATTCAATAGGATTAATTTGTGAGGTCATTGTGGAAGCCAATTGATTTTAAAACCCACATTTAATTTTGAAATTGACACTCAATTTATGCCTAACCACAGATATAATCAAATCAAGGTCCTAAAATATCTACTATTCACTTGATGTTCCTCTAAAATATCCCAGCTCCTTGAAATTTCTCTCACGAGTTTCCATCTATATCACATTTTTTTTATTATCATTTACATTTACTAATTTAACTAAATAATGTATATGCAGAATCAAAGAAATAGTAAAATCCGAAAACTAGAATATCTACTATTTACTTGATGTTCTTCTAAAATCTCCCAGCTCCCTAAAATTCCTCTCATGATTTTCCATCTCTTTCACATTTTTTTTATTATCATTTACATTTACTAATTTAACTAAATAATATATATGCAGAATTAAAGAAATAGTAAAATCTGAAAAAACATGATATTGGACCAAGTAATAGATAGAGTCATCCAAGCATGAACAATTTTTATAAATTAATTCACTCTTCATACCAATAACAACTCAAACTAATTATTCTTTATATGTTTTATTCTTCAATATATATTATATTATTCATTCATAATTACTCTTTAATTTTTTCATTTTCTTTTACCCGTTATTTTATGTAATTGAGTCATTCTTTTCAATATCACGTATTAGATAAATTAGATCATTTTACTTATTTTTTTTTAAATCTTGATTTTTGAAGTTCAGTTCTGATTGTGTTTGTATTATGAATTACATGTTAATATATATAATTTATTTAAGTATGTATAAATATTTATAAGTAAAGTTTTATAATTATTTTTTTTATCATGGACGCAGGCCTGTTGCACTATTATATAATAAAAGACAGCAGGTGATTCTCCGGAGAGCGACACGTGGCGCGTCCTCACACTTTTTGCATCCCTTTACTCCGAAATTGCCCTTCCATACCCTATCCAATCCCCTAAAATCTCTCATTCTCATCTCTCCCTCTACACACAATATCTATCCAAAGCAACAAAACCCAATCTCTCCCTAAAATCTCTCCATCTCCTCTCCATGCTTCACCCCATCTCTACGTTCCCTCTCTCCCTCTCAATTGCCCTTCCATACCCTATCCAATCCCCTAAAATCTCTCATTCTCATCTCTCCCTCTACACACAATATCTATCCAAAGCAACAAAACCCAATCTCTCCCTAAAATCTCTCCATCTCCTCTCCATGCTTCACCCCATCTCTACGTTCCCTCTCTCCCTCTCTGCCATCTCCCTCTCGCTCTCTCCCTATCGGCTCTCTCTCTCTCCTTCATCTCTCCCCCGCTCTCTCTTCTCCTTCCTCTCTGTCCCTTCTTCACCCTCTTTATCATGCATATGTACAGCAGAGTAAAGTTGCTAAAAGCATGATGGAGTTCTATTTCAATTACGTTTGATTGTGTCATCGTCGGCTCTGGACTCGGCGCATTTTGATTTTTAATTTTCCAGAGAGTAGCCATCAAGTTCCATGGAGTGGCCATCTTTACCAAGTAGAGGATTTAGAGAGTTCCAAGGAACAAGCACCGTTGTCATTTTCCTCATCCTAAGAATACATCACAATCAGAGACCTCATGTTAGACTCTAAGTACAGAGGTGGGGGGATCTCAGTCATCAATTCACTTAGGACTACCATAGACAACTGTTACATTACACATTTCACAACAGATGGTATCTTAGTCCAAGGTGGCCATGAGACATACATCAGAAACTCCTTCCTGGGCCAACAAATTACAGCCGGTGGCGACAAGAACGAGAAGAACTTCTCGGGCATTGGAATCAATCTCATGGGCAATGACAATGCTGTAACTGATACTGTTATCTTCTCTGCGGCGACTAGAGTACTAATTTCTGGCCAGGCTAATATTCTCACAGGAGTACACCGTTACAACAAGGCGACGGGTTTGGGTGGGAATGGAACCTAAACAAGTGGGGCCCATTGGATGGGGATCTCGACCGTTCATCCCCAAAAAAAGGTGGCTGTACATTTATTGGGACCGTTCATGTTTTTTATTTTAGTTTTCATTGAGACCACGTAGAAATTGCCCGTTTCTTTTTTTAATATACTTATCCCCTATTTCCTGGGATTGTTATTCTTTTTTTAATTAATTTTGATTTTTTATGGTCTTTTCCCGTTTGACGCTGCCTGTGCAATGGGATTTACAAATTTATGTAATCTCACATCTTGCTTCAGTGATAGATATTTAAGGTCCATGTGTTTGGCTCCCTTAGATATCCTGTCATGCTTGGAGAAGAAGGTTGCAGCTTCATTGTCACAGTAAAGAGTTAATGGCTTAGAGATGAAACTCAAAGCTCCAAACTGAGAGATAAAGTTACGCAACCATGTTCCTTGAATTGCAGCCTCATAACATGCCACATACTCAGCCATCATGGTGGATGTGTAAAGTAACTCTGATTTCTGACTTTTCCATGATATTGCACCTCCACATAAAAGATACACATAACCAAGAGTGCAAAGTCTGGTGTCAGGACATCCAGCAAAATCTGAATCGGAATAACCAGTCACCTGTAGGTGACTTGATTTTCTGTATGTGAGCATATAATTTCTTGTTCCCTTGAGGTATCTCAGTACTTTCTTTGCAGCTTTCCAATGAGCGATTCCTGGGTTGCTTTGAAATCTACCCAGCATGCCAACAGCATGACTAATGTCAGGTCTTGTACAGACCTGTGCATACATCAGACTCCCTACTAGAGAAGCATAAGGATATTTTTCCATTTCTTTACGTTCCAATTCGTTCTGTGGACACTGCGTAAGATCAAGTTTGTCTCCTTTATGCAGTGGAACAGGACTAGAGGTCATCATGCTAAATCTCTCTAAAACTTTGTCAATATATGCTTTCTGAGACAACCCCAAAATACCAAGTGACCTGTCACGGAATATTTCTATTCCTATCACATAGGAAGCCTCATCCATATCTTTCATTTCAAAATTCTTAAAGAGATAATCCTTTGTAGCATGTAATAAACCAAGGTCGCTACTAGCCAATAGTATATCATCAACATACAGAACCAAAAATATGAACTTACTCCCACTGATCTTGAGGTATATGCAAGGGTCAACCATGTTTTCTGTGAAATCGAAGGCAGTAATGATTTCATGAAACTTTAGGTGCCATTGCCTCGAAGCTTGTTTCAGTCCATATATTGATTTCTTAAGTTTGCAGACCATGTCTTCCTGACCTTCAATTATGAAGCCTTCAGGTTGACGCATGTAGACTTCTTCTTCTAAGTCTCCATTAAGAAAGGCAGTTTTCACATCCATTTGATGTAACTCGAGGTCATAGTGAGCTACTAATGCCATGATAATTCTAAAAGAATCCGGTTATGTTAGTTAATCCTTTTGATGTGTATATTATGTGGTAGCCTCCTTCATTTTTTCTATAAATTCATGTCAGATTGATTTTCTGACAGAAATATCTAAAAAAACTGATTTCATCTATTAAATGGATCATTTGGAGAAGTTTATTTCTTTCCTTTTTTATTTGTTTATAAGTTGTCATTTTTTTTTCATCATTAATATTTTTTTTTTAAAATTGTCCTGATATTTTATCATTTTGCTACCCCTTATTAAATTTTCAAAATGTGTAGTTTCATATGTACTTGGTGTTTACTTTTAACTTAAATTGGATTTTCCCATTATGAGTTAAAGGCCCGCGTTGGGCGTGGGCCCCGAAGCGCTAGTTATTTCTAACATCGCTCAATAAGGTTTGGGATAAAGAACTTCATTGGCACATGAGGTGATAGTAGGCAACGATATTCTCGTATAGGTTGTGAGCTTAAATCATGGTATATATAAATTCTTTTTTATATCTAAAAATAAAAAAAAAACTAACCACTCACAAATCGAACCTGACACGTACTTATCATGGGATGGATTTGGTTTAGCAGACTATGAATCCTGTCACGGGTTAGATTCATGAGTGTGGCCAGCCCACATGCACCTGACACATTGATAAGGCTAGTCCAACACCAGAGTTTCAAGAATTCTTGTTATAAGTTGGTTCATACCTTTAACCCTCTTTTCTAAGTTCATAGATATTGAGGAAGAAGATGGGGAAAGCCAAAGGGAGAAGAAGAAGGTTTGAGTGAGGATGGAGAGTTGGGGTTGAAGTTCTAATGAGTTGGATCTGGTCCTAAATAATCAAGATGTGCTCACATGCCAAAAATATATATATTTTTTAACCACTAAAGCATGATTGATTCCTGACTAGCTAAATAACGTTCGCATTCTATTAGCGGATGATTAGTTGAAAGATGACTTTCTGTTAAACACATTGAATATGACGTTAGTTGACGCTTCCTATCCTTTTCGAATCTTTTCGCATTTCGAATCTTACACGCACAATCTATTACCCGCAAATTTCTGTGCGTGGTTAAATACTCTAATAGAAGGATCCTATCATTCCAAAAGCTACAAAGAAAAACAGCAGTAAGATGGTGTGTCTATTGATATATATAAAAAAAAAAGAAAGCAAAATACAATTTTAGATTATTACCAACTAAGAAATAGTTACCCAAGCATGTGGGGCCAACCGGGAAGCATGACAATTATTTTGGTTAAAAGTTTTTTGATGTAAGCTTAAACAGGATTGTATATCCTTCTTCCTCTTCAGCTTACAAATATATACTTTTATAGCAAAAAGAAAAAAAAAAGGGTTTTCAAAGATTCTATTTATAATGTGTAAAACTAGGTACCAAACTACCAATTTCTCATAAGAAGTCCGGCCCCTTGAGGGTCTCTGCTTTTTAAAATACTACATGTTCGATAAAGTTGCCGAAGTGTCAAATTTGCATGATATATTAATTCAATAGTCTAGAAAATTGAGATGAGTTCCAAGTTATTGTTACTAATTTACAGATAATAATCGTTTATTATGGGTTTGGATTAATGTAGGGGGCCCATGTGAGTGAACCACACTGGCTTGGCCTTTAAGGGTCAAATTCTATGCGCTATTTAGTTGTGAATTTTTAACCCCTAAAAGTAAACAACTTTAATTTCAAACTCTTAAAAACTCTCTATATAGTGCCTCTATGGTAAATAAAAGCACAACCGGCCAATGCTCATCCTTCATTCCTTTGTTTTGACCGAATGGAGTAATCACATGCCATTTTCACTAAATAAAATCAGTTCCCAATACCAGTGGTGTCACAACCCCGCCCAACTTATGTGCGTGCGCGGTGACTTCCAATGAGGTCACCCATTCTAAGGAGGTCACCCATCCTAATATTGCTTAGGGGTCGTTTGTTTGCAACCATTTACGTATGTAAATAATGCACATGCGTGAATGTTACGTACCATCACGTTTGTTTGCATTATTTTACGCATCACCTATGTAAATCTCATGTGAAAATGGTGTGAAAATGTGCTCATTTTCGCACCTAATTTTTCACACCTTCATAGATGGTAAAAGGAATCGCATGTGGAATAGTGTGTAATTAAACCCCACTCAAAAAGGCGCCCGGTACGGAGATATTTCGTTCCGACGTTATGTATCCTGGGTTCGAAACATGCAAACCCCACTTCATATCCATATTTCTTCTCAAGACATATATCGAAAGGGAGTAGATTAAAACACAACTTCTCATCTTCCTTTCTATTCCAGTCTAGAAAATCTCCTCTTCTCTGCAGTGCTCCAACCCTACTCGTGCCCAGGTACCTTTCTCCCTTCTCATGTCTCTCCCCCATTCTCTAATCTCTCTCTATATATATGTGTAATCTCTAATGCATATCTCTGTCTCAATCTCTCTAATATTTACTCTCTCAAACTCTGTGTGTGCAATGGATTATCAATCTATTTCTAGGGTAAGAAAGACCCAGATGCATTTTTTTTTAAATGGTATCAGAACTTCAAACTATTTGATCCTATCATTCTCGTGAGAACGAGGGTGATGTTTCTGAGTTAACAAAACTCTCTACAGAGTTTTTGGGTGAAGTTCTTTTTCATCTTCCATGCATTGGAAGCCTTTGGATTTTCTTTTCTTCACATCTGCTCCAAGAATCCAGCCAAACGAAGGTCTGATCATGCTATGATCATACATGGCCCACCTCAGATCATCATAACCACTTCTGAATAGCACCACTATCTTGGTCGCCTAAATATTTTGAAGTTTTCAGTGATTTTTTCGGAGTTGTTGGCATCACAGAGGTGGGATTTTGGCAAATTTTTTTATCACAGCAAGCTTCGGTGGGTTTTTTGTTTGGACATCAGGCAGTGGTGGGGCCCACTGGGTGATCTGATCACAAATCTAGTTCGTGCATCCGGCCATATAGCCCTGGGCGACCTTGTTGGTGGGGTATGATCTGGTTCTTGATCACTGGAGCTTTTGATTTCAACAACCTCACTACCCAGGCAAGAAACTCTTTGCTTCTGGATATGCTGTGTTAAGAACGGGTTCTGTGATGGGAAGAAAGAAGAGAATGGGAAACTCAGTGGTCTGTGAGTGTATGGGAATGTGTGGCCATCAGTCATAATGTATAGCTTGGAGAATTCAGTGTATTTTTTTCTAATGTGTAAAATGGGCTTACCTATCTGTACATGGATGATCCTTTTTGTTTGTTGTGAAAAAAAAAAGGTCAAATTTTCTTGGTCACAAAAGGTCATGAATCAGGATGTTATGCACTGATGGAAACAAAATAATTGGGATTCAATGTTGGTGGGTGTAGTGAAGCCGTTGATTTGTTTTTTCAATTCTTGGTGGTGGTTGTATTTCACTGATTTATGATATTCCATTTGTTCTTTGTATGAATGTATTGCCATTTTGGTTACATGGTCCAAGATCATATTTGATATAGCAACTTGAAGTCAATTAAGGAATATTTTCAATATTTTCAATATCTACAATCTTCATGTTCCCGAAGGTAAATATTTATTTCAAGATGAAAATTTGAAAGTTATTATAATTTTTGAAAACTAGTTAAGCATGTTGCAATCTTCTGATAATTGTCATATTGTTACTTTATAGGAAAGTATTTTCTTGTTGATGCTGGATATGGTAATAGACGAGGTTTTATCGGACCATATCGTGGGACCCGATATCATCTAAAGGAATTTGGAGCTCAAGCATTGGCTCCCAGGACAGCTAGTGAACTTTTTAATCTTCGACATGCAAAGCGGAGAAATGTTATTGAAAGGACATTTGGCCTGTGGAAGGAACGGTTTCCAATTTTGACACATGTACCTCGCAATTATCCTATCAAGACACAGGTAAAGATTGTAAATGCATGTGCTGTATTGCACAACTTTATCATGAAGAGAAGTTCTAGTACGGATGAATTATATGAACGTCATCGTCATGAAAGAATATTCATTGATGATGAAGATAATGATGATCGTCAGGATGAAGGGAACAATGAAGAATCCAATAGTCAATATGCTTATCGCTTACGGGATGCAATGGCATTAGAGATGTGGGATGCTAATGCTAATAGAAGAGCTCGATGAACTGACAAAAAGGAATTCTCTCCTTTTTTGCACATGGAGGGATATTCATTTTGAAAATGTGATGTTTGTTTATTTTGTAAAGGGCACATGGTAAATTCTTTTTTGAAACACCATGAAACTTTTTATGGTTTGGGCCTTTTTGTTTGAATTGATTTAAAAAGTATAGAAATGATTGAAAAGTTACTACGCTTGGTATAGAGTTAAGATGCATTAGAATATTTTAATTGTATATCTTGTGCAGGCAGTCCCACTCCATCGACTAATCATGGAGGGATTTAACTTGGGACATGTGTTTTTTCTTTTTTCATTTTTTTTATTATAGCAATACTTCATAGTAACTTTTCCATGTTTTCATGGTTTAACAATCATCCAAACATTACAAGAACAAAAGGTAGTGACCATTTTTAGTGTTCCTAAATATTCCTACTATCAAGATAAAAACACCTTATAAATATAATTTATAAAAATAAAAATTTATCATTTTCACATCTAGTTCAAACAAACGTGGTAAAATGATTCACATGTGTAAATGATATGAAAATGACAACAGTAGACAAACGTTGTAACTGAAACGCATGCGTAAAGCTTACATATGTGAAATTTACATATGGAACATTTCCATATATAAACTGCATTTACGCATCTAATGTGTAAAAGGCAAACGCCCCCTTAACTCTGGAGTTCTTATGGGATTCGGATCCAAACGGTTTTAAATTGCCTCATGTTGAGTTACGATGTCGTTTGACTTATAAGCTTGGGATCAGGACTTAATTGGTTGGTTCCAATGTGGGCAAAGTGGAGACTTAAAGCTCGCGGTTGACACGCTATACCCCGTGGTTAAGGGTACCGGGCACCCGGATCAAGTTCTCACATTCTCCTTCACCAAAAATAGAGCCGTCATCGGTTCCAATATTAACTTAAGTATATCACATCTCGAGCCCAAAACTACACTCATCTCATGTGGGCCAAAGTAGATAATTTTATACCCAGTTGGACGGGATACTAACCAGTTGAACGAAAGTCTTGTTACCTTTCGTGGAAGACAAATTTTTGGCTATTAGGGGCAATCTGTTACCTTTCGTGGAAGACAAATTTTTGGCTATTAGGGGCAATCTCCATTGTAATGTTTCCGACTTCTTCTCTAAGAGCAACTGACATTACTGATAAAAGAGAAAAAAATGCAACTGACAGTGGGATGTGATTATTGATGATGCCCTTAGTATCCCCTCCGTCAAGAATGAAATTCAGCTTGTTGACTGCTTCCCAAAGGCCCGATCTCATTATTTGAAAACCTCATAAGACAAGAAAGTTAATTGCGATACTATTAAATGGTGTGATTGGGTTCGGCTCAAGGGGCATAGTTACAAATGTTAGACAAAGATTATGTTTGAAATGTTAGAAGATTCTGTTTGAACGACCTTTCTCTTCTTCGCTGGAAGAGATAAGGAATTTAAATAGTTTGGAGAGGTTACATAGAAGGACTAAAAATCTGGTCCTGTTTATTGATACAAATATTCCTCATTCAGATCCTGCAATCAAGTATTCTTTTTCAATTTAAAATACTGTTCTACTGACGTCCTAGATTGTTGCATTCTGCTGTGGCAGACCTTGACTGACCTTGATGGACTTGGTCACTGTTTGACTGGATTTCCTGGGCTGAGCCCTGGGCCCCAGCTTCTTCATGTGCTGAACCTTCAATAATATTCCTAAGCACTTTTTCCTAGGATGGCTTAGAGCACGTTTGGCAATGGTATGCAGCATGGATTCCTCGCCCAAAATCCACCATCGCGCGGATTTGCTTTGTTTGGTTCAAATCCCCCCCCCCCCCCCCCCCCCCCTCGCCCAAAATCCACCATCGCGCGGATTGCTTTGTTTGGTTCAAATCCCCCCCCCCCCCCCCCCCCCCCGCTACAATATCTCTGGACGGTAATATAGGACAGACCGGTTTTTACATTTTTTTAAATTTTTATGGGCTCTACAATCAAGATTTGAACCGATGATTGTGTTAAGAAGGTCTATAACGGCCATGTCACAAACTTTCAGCCATTGATTTATTTTAGATCTTGAGATATTTGCAAAACCGTCTGGGATATTAGATGGCGATTTCTAAGTTGCCGTGGGCCAAAAAAAGGGATTAAATCCAGTCCCTTTTTTTTATTTTCTGGTTCCTCGGGCCCCCTTTGCACGATTTGAACCAGTAGTTATTTATAGAAGGTTAAACACGGCTAGTTGACCAAATTTCAACCGTTGATCCTTACCATATTTTGAGATATTTGTAAAAAAGTTCAGTACTAAAATATTAATTTTTTATTCCTGTGGGCCCCCTTTGCACGATCTGAATCCGTACATATTCTCTAGATGACCACAAACTACTTTGAAGTGAAAGTTGAGGTCTTGATTTCTCCTGGATTTTGAAAATTTTTAAAAAAATATTTGTAACCATTGGATCACACAATCTACAATTTGTCGGAAACCTCCCTCCATCCAAACATGGAACTCTCATTGGGAATCTTTCATGAGGATGTATTGATTCTTTGGAGATAGAGAAAATCCTCTAAACAGAGGATTCTTCTACGTTTACCAAACGTGCCCTTAGTTTCCATAGATTTCTTGAGAAGATGGAATTTTATCTGCAGTGATAAGTACACTTTTTCCATGATGGCATCGAATCTAATCTACTGATAATTTTCATTTTGGTTGCCCTTATTTTGTGGGTATTTGGGACACTATCGATCTGCTCTTGCTTTCATGTAAACCATCAATCTGGCCTTCAACTTACAGCTTAACAAGCAGTTTCTGATCTCAATAGCTTACTGCTCTTTTTTATTTATTTATTATTATTATTATTATTATTATTATTATTTTTGGTATAAAGCTTAGTAGCTTACTTCTCGGGATTGAAGCATACACTAATTTCTCTATTATGCAACACTGCTGTGGCTAGGTATATATCTGGCTTCCGGAGAACTCATAACTCGCTGCTCTTCCAGTCCACCACTAGCTGATGTTTTTACCCAGGCCTTGTCAAAAATGACTTTTCAGGCTCTTTGATTCAAGCTTAGAGTGACATCATCACCTCCCTCAAGCTTGAGTGGGGCTCATAAGGAAGGATGCGATCAGTGGCGGACCCAGGATTTTTGTTTGACGGGGGCGAACGATAGTTACTTCAAAAAATTAATCTCGATTTTATTGTACTTTCTTCACATTAATGGTAAAAGAGAAAATGTATTACATTTACTTAAGAGATAATTCTTGCCACTCTTATACTAAGTACACATTTGTAAAATTTTGGTTGAGCCTCTAAACTGAACCCCACTATTCCAACCAGACCAAATTCTTCCAAACTTAAATTGACAGATTTAAGTTTTGGTTGTTGCCTGAAAATCGAAAACGATTTCAATTCTTGTTGGGTTTAGGTTAAGTTCATGTTAGGCATTTGGGAACTTAGTTAGGCCAAGTTGAACTTAGGTTCTTGTCAATTTTAAGTTTGCCCAAAACTTGATCAGACATGTTGCACCCTTCTCATGTCCACAATTTAGACTTTCACACAATAAATGGAGTTGTACTTTTTCAATGGAGCTCAATGTAAAGTTGATGTTATTCTAGATCTCAAAATTACTTAAAAGGAAAATATGAGGTTAAAAAAAAACACATCTTCATATTGGATGATATCAAATGAGAAGCTTTAAACCAATTAAGCAAGCAAGGACATAAATGTCCTCCTTGACTAAATCATGAATATGTATTTCTTTTTTAATTTGTATAAGTCTTTAGCTAGAATATATAAATGAGACTAAACTTTAACGTATTAATAGTTAGGTCAATTAGGCTAGCTGGGTTTAAAACCATCATTCATATTATGAAACCACTTTTATAAATGAAGTGATTGATTTAATAATAAACTTGGTTTGATTGATTTAGTAATAGATTTAGTTTCGACTAACAGACAAGAAAGAGGGAAAGATATGTCTAAGTCTTGATATTATTAATAAAATAAAAAAATATTCATGTGCATCTATCCCTCACTATATTACGGTAAGGTATAACATAGCAGGGCCAAATTTATGATTCATCCGAACCATCTGAACACATGGGACCGCCTAAATTATATTGGATCCATTGAATTTCCACTAATCTGAAAGATTGAACCGTGGATCGAGGGTCATTTTTTTTCCTTTAGTATAAGACGTTAAATTTGTGAGCCATGGACGAAGGGGTTAAAGGCATGGGATTGACCCTAAGCTTGATATATGAGCCCATCCAAAATGTCTCTTTCCATCCTCCAAGTCCCATGATCAGTGGGGCTCTAAGTGGGCCCTATCAAATTTGTCCATTGCCGTATGATGAGGGATGCATGCACATGAATGCATGTCCCCACAACAAAATGACACTAATAGTTTATAATCATAAAAAGGAAAAAATGGATAAAAATTGGATATGGCTAGGATATCCAATGTGTGTCCCATCATGTAAACTGATGGGTTTGGGGTTTTCGAGTTGGGAAAGGATAGTGGGGTATTTGGTTAATTTTAAGTGGGGGCTCGGACATAAGGGCCTTAAGGACCTAATGGGTATTTTTTGATTTTGGAGGGGGCTTCAGCACCCAGCCCAATACACTTGGGTCTGCCCCTGGATGCGAGTCAGTCTCCAAAGGTGTGCACCAGCCTATCACATGCATGCCCAAGGTGTAAAGTCTTCAAGGAATAGGAAAGGATTCTTCAATGAGCTACGAATAAGCTTTCCTTTTATAGAAATAGTATCAAAGGATATTGAAAGTAGTCAAAAAATTTTCTGCCTTTTCTAATAGTCATTCATGTAGGCTAGAAAGGCTATGAAAACCTTTATATATATATATATATATGTATATATTCCAAGAAACTTTAAATACTTTATACACAAATTATATAGCTCACTGGAAGTGAGTTTTACATTTAAAATGCATTAAAAACTATTATTGCCAGTACAAGTTCGTAATTACGTAATTGATGAAAAATTATAGTATTCAATTAAAAAGTAGCAATTGCGTGGTAATTTCTTTAAAGAGACATTTTTTTTTCATAACTAAACTTATGGAAAGAATTTTAAGTAGCCAGAAAAAAATGTCCGCCTTTTCTTTAGTCATTCAGGTAGGTTTCAATGGTTATGAAAACTGAATTTTTGTATTTTTTAAGTTTCAAAGATACCTTAAAACACTGATAACTTAAAACACTTTATATATGAATTTTATAGTCTTGTATTGTACATTAATAATAGAAAGGTAGCTAGGAACGCTTGATGATTAAGTCTTGCAAGAGGGTCGTCCCAAACCCAAGGGTGTTTATATATATATATATATATATATATATATATTCCTCTTTGTAATCCTCTGAATATACATAATAATACAAATCCTCTTCGAAAATATCCTTTTCTATTGTATCACAACTAATCAATTGCGAATATTCGAATTTCAGGAGGAATGACTTCACGCCAAAATGCGCATGTCGCAAAATAAAAGTATTTCTACTACCTCCGCTGAAACCTCAAAGTTTTGATAAGGTTGGTTAGCTAATAAAATTTACTACATACTTGTAGTCTTCTCATCCCAGGTCCAGCTAGTTGAGGATTTAGCTGGACTTCTCATCCGAGTGGTTTTGATTAGAGGTTTAGGAATCTTGTTCTATTTTTCTTATATGAAAAACTTCATAAAATGGTCTGTGGGTGTCATCAGTTTTTCTCACAGTTCCCAGCTAACCAGTGGGTTGTATTTTCTTCCCAATAATTTCTAACTTGCTGCATGTTGTCATTTGTCTTGGAATAGCTGGTTGCCTAATTAGAGTTCTTCAAATAGTATTAGAGTTGTGTCTTTTTCCTCTTTCTTTGCACTTATACATTGGGATTAGCCCTCCTTTTCGTGATTAATATACCTTTACTTTTGCTAAAATAAAATAAAAAACAAATTAAACTTGCATAGGACATGAATTGGATAAAGATGAAACTTAACCCACATCCTTTCCTCTACTCATCCACCCTTTCCCCTCCATTGCCGGTCTTTGGGTGACCAATTTCACTGTTAAAAAAAAGAAAAACCATTCTTGCATCATGTTGCTGTTGGCCACATTCAATAGGACAGAGATCTATTAAGTTTCCTCACATTCAATAGCACACATCTATTATGTTTCATTAGCTAATCATTCTTATCAAAACTTCGAAATATTAGTAGAGGCATCAAAACTACTTTTCAATACTCTCCATTGGGTGGAACCTACTTCTCAATACCCCCTCGAACCTGGTTGGTGCAGTTTTGGCAATATGCATATTTTTTTTCAGTGCTGAGTTGTTTCTCTTTAGATTTAAATTCACAATTGATTAGCTCTCAAATTTGCAATTGTGTGTCTTTGATACTATATTAAATTTGATATTATATTAAATTTGCTTAGCTAGCATTTCTTACCAAAACCTCGAGGGTATAGGCAGCTAAGAGAAATACCTTTTAATACTCCTCCTTAGGTGAATTTAGTGTAAATACTTTTTCAATAGTCCCACTTCGGTGGAACTAAATTCTTTTCAATACTCTCACTTTTTGATACTCACTTGGGTGGAACATATGAAAATAGTTTTTAACACTCCCTTGGGTGGAACCAACTTCTCAGTAGTATCAACAATGACGGACTATTCATAAATACAGTCAAGTGGGTCACAAAAAGTACATGAAATCTTAGGCAGTTGGCTCTCGTTTGTTTTAATACATTCTTTTCTCCACCAACCGATTTCCTTCTTCTTCTTTTTTTTTAATTGGCCCACTTGTGCAGAAAAATACGTAGTTCGATCGATTTCTGGTGCCATTTATCCCATCTATTATATGCACAGGGTCTTCATCAGTTGGCTCTATTCTAGAGGTGGTGTGATGGGGATGTTGGGCTCACTGGAGCAGTGGGTCTTAGAGAAAAGGGAAGCGGAAAGGAGCTCACTTGCAAAAGGAACTTTATTAGCCACGTCCTGTACTAGGGCCCTACTGAATATAAAAAACAATTTGCTGAAAACAAAATTCCACCGGGATAGGGACTTTATAAATTCTTTAGCCTCCTATTCTTATCTGCGGACGCCATAAAATAATTTGACAATCAGCCCACATATTATACAATGAACCACATGGTAGAATCGTGCAGGTTGGGCCACTTGGCCTACATACGACACACACTCCATCTCTTTGTATTGAAAAGTCTAATTTATGTTGTCCATACTAACCTAAGGTTTGGAAGTTTAATATGATATTAAAGTTAATATGCTAATTTTAGTATTCATTCAATCATTACTCAAAATTACCGAAATTGTTGGTCATGGACTCTGAATTTCATATTTCAAATTGAGATCTTTCCTTCCCTCCTTCCTTATTATTGGCATGCGAGTGGCACCATCAACTAACTGAGCAACCTCCTGCTTGTCCCGTGCAGCACGTTATTACCTGTATGAACCTTTAATTTGCCTTACATTAGGTACATAAATGGCGTTTCATCAGGTGCCGTGGGGCTCTCTAAACGCGGAAAGGCGTTTGCTTCCCATGCAAACAACAATGTCGGAAACGTGTGCAAATCTAATGTTATAAATACAATATATTTGAATCTTCTCGTGTGCATTTTCGTTTTGTTTTTATTGTCGTTACCCTTTCCTTTCGTCATCCTTTGTGGTTTGATGTTTACATTCCACATATAATAATATCTCAGGCCTCATTGCATGAGTCATCTCCTTCCACGAAAACAACTCGATCCTGTTGGTTAGGAGCTTGGATTGTATGTGTGGTCTGTAACATATTAATTTCACGAGTGATTAGTTTGACAGTGGGCTCAGAGTAATGAAATTCGGTTCGAAGAAAAGATAAGTAAGATCGGGGATGGGGATGGTAATTTTGAGAGGCATGGATGTCAGCTGAAGGTTCCCGTGAGATAGAATCGTTGGGAAGATGTCAATGAACTTAGAGAGGACCAGCCTAAAACGTTATTTGTACTCAAATGTTCGGCTGGATTTCAAGCCACCATCTGCAACAATCTCAAGCAAGACATGATGCCCCACCATAGTTAGGGAGGAGTAATAGGCTTTAGCGAGTCCAGATTCGAAAGGCTTTACTAAAATATATTTGTTCCACCATTTGATTTATAATATCCATGACATATGATTTGATTTTTTTTTATTCTAATCTTAATCTAGTATTTTAGCTATGATTAATTTCATGGAAGTCAAAACTCTTATTGCCGTTAACAATTTCGCTGGGATAATTGAAAACTGTGAGACAATGACCTTTGAGTTGAAATTAAGGACTACTTTGTGACAAATTCTCTGTTGTTATTTTATTGAGAATAGTTAATAGCTATTGTGTGGGGATATTTTTGAGATACCAAGATTACATTAGCTTCGGTAAGAGTACCGGTCTAGGCCACACGCACCTTGGCAACAGTGCTAGAGCGCCAACCGAGATCTAGGTCGTTCCCGACCTCGGTCATTTCTGACCTCGGCATAATGTCTTGACTTCGGTCACGCATCTCGGCAATAGTGCAAGAATGCTAGCCGGGACAGACACTGACAGCTCTACTTCTATGGATACTCAATCACGTTATAGGACGAGTGACAAGATAAGGGCATGCGCAAGTGAGACTGAGAAAGCCATATTTGCCGCCCATAGTCCCTGACAGAATGACATCCAGCGGCTACGTTCACATCAGGGTAAGGCCTTAGGCATAGTCCGATGGGACATTGCCAAGAAGCCAACAAAGTAAGGCCCGATCGGACAAAATGGGTTCCGATGGGACTTCAATCAAGGAAGGATGGGGCTCCTTGTCAGAGTCATGGGACTCCTCATCCAACTTCTCCTATAGTTCATTCCATAACAGGTACGCAGACATGCATGCACAAAACCCCTTATGCTCGTATTCTGTCTCTCTTCTTCTCCACCATTTGTTTAGTTACAGAATTGACTTAAGCATCGGAGAGCCATGCGTTGGCGCTGACTGCAGCTATGGTCTTTGACTGCTTTCTTCTTTTTCCCTTTCAGGTTTCAGGCATCCCATATTCATCAAGGAGTTCTAAACTCATCTTAATCCATCATTCCAAGTCGGAATATTTTTAGTCACTTGCAGCTGTTTATAGAATACTATGTTTGTTTTCCTTGAAAGAAAATAAAAGAACTACCCGCAACAACCAAAAGGAGAACAAAAGAACGTACAGAGGAGGAACAGAGAAAGGAAGCACCCAGAAAACAACAGGAAGAAAATAAAAAAAAAAAAAGCCAAAAAATCAGTTCCTCATCAAATTGCATGGAGAGACCAAAGGATTCTGGTCATATTTGAACACAACAGTGCCTCAGCTCCCACGAGCAAAACATTTCAGGGATGAAGATAGCATCAATAAAGGATATTGATTCAAATGAAGATCTAACCATATTTCTAATAAGAAACTTAATCACACAGCAACAAGAAACATAATCATAATATCAACTTTTAGTTGATTAATAAATATAAAACAAGGGTATCAACCCTTCATCCATGCTCCCGAGAAAGAAGTGGCCACCAATGGTTAGAGATTCTCTCCCTTTCTCCTAGTGTACGCGCTATAGGTGGTTGGTATGTCATGTTCATTGTTATTATTTTAGAGGTTTCTTTATGAGAAACGAACAAGATTAGCAGCCGGAAAGGGTCGTAACAGAATATGGCCTATGGAAGAGAGAGATTCCTTCTCGTGGAATCAAATCCACCTCAGCCTTAATCTATGTCGGATGTTGATAGGAAACGGGTCCACAGGAAGGAATCTGAACACATCAATGGCACAGGATTTCATTCGATTGATTAGGGCTGTAAGCGGTCGGTTTTCGGTCGGTTTAACGATATATGACACTCGGACCGAAACTTTCGGTTTTATAATTTTACGATAACCGAAACCGACCAAAGTACATATACTAGACATTGAAAACCGACATTTCGGTTCGGTCGGTCTTCGGTTAATTGGGTGTATTTTTTTTTTTTGGTTGGGGGGTGTTCAGAAAAGAGAAAAATTTCACCTAAATTGAAGACGACAGTATGATTTATGAGATGATTTATGAGTAGTTTATAATGAAGAGATGGCCCTACTGATGGATACAAGGCTAGCCTCAAAGATTCTGTGAGAGCTGGCTTGAATGATTCAAATTCCTACAGTACAAGCATTCTACATGGAGACAATAATGTCACTTTGAAAACATAAAAAAACGGTGTGCTCAGTTCCATCATACAAGTATGTACACAAATCACGGTCTGTTTTTCAGTTCTACAAATTAATAATTTATGTTGTTATTTCGTCATGTGCCAGCCAACCACACTATTCAACCATCATGGCCTCAAGTGATGTTTTGATAAAAGACTTTGTTCTGTTGGTTCGGTTTTAACCGAAAGGTTTCTACGTAATTATAAAAATTGACCGTTGAAAAAAAAAACTTATAAAAACCGTTCGATCGGTTTTGTTTTAAAAAAAATCTATAAACTGACCAAACGGTCGGTTCGACCGGACGGTTCGGTTTTCACAATTAATTTTGACAGCCCTACGATTGATAAACGAAAAGAATGGTCGGATCTGCCCTACAAAAAGAATGATGACATCATCATGTGAAGCAGGTATACTAGAATCCAAACAGTAAATCTCATGACGCATTACACGGATTTCCCATCCATCAACTTTTTTAGGTTTCTGTTGAAGGTCTTTAGAATGGATGCTAGTTTTACTGACTAATCCACATCTAAAGTAATATGGTCAAATAAACGAGAACTAGCAAATATATCTACTAATCACACACAACAGAAAGACCTACATAATATTTTATGTGGATTCCCTGTTCAAATCATTTTTGTAAATACACACCCATTTTCCTAACCAAATTTGTCCCTAACCAGTTGAGTGTGTTATCACCATCCCAAAATACCAACATTGAATTTCAAGGACCCTCTAAATAAAAACAAAGCTTTTAGGCTTTGTTTGGACTTGCCAAGCGTACCCAGTTCGCAAGGTACCTAATCCATCAATAAGCATACAAAATGGCAACTTGTTCAAGCCTAAAAGAATATATTTTTATCTCTTTCTTTAAAGAAAAAGGATTGTAAGGAAAGGAAAAGGAAATGACTTCATATGATATAATTGATAAAAAAGAGTTCTCCCTTTTCTATCCTAATCTTCCAAGAATAGTATTACGATGAGGAAAGAAGTCTAATATAAAATTTAATTATAAGAGGTTGAAATTCTACATGGTTTCAGCATGTTATCTGGCTTAGTTCAGCACTTTGATTCCAAGATGTAACTTCAAAGATTCCGAAACCCATATGCAACTTATATATGAACTTGATGTCATCGAGAAGATCACATCCATTCAGAAGGCAATGATAAAAGTGCAGGTGGGTAAGGTGATACTGAAAATTAAAGGCTAGGTGCCCTAATGAAATCGAAGGATCACCCAAGGGTTGCCTTGTGGTGGGCCTATCTATTGTCGCATGTCAAGGCCACACATGAAATCCAGGGACCATGTTTATGTTAGTGGCCCACTATCAAATCAATTAATAATTTGGAGGCTGATGGACAAATAAAGCTATTACTATTGCATATTTCGAACATGTCCCTAACATGTCCCTACAATGGATCTAAAGATTTAATAAGCATGATCGCCTATCGATGCTGGCTTCTGATGGTAGTTGGCATGTCCCATTTAGCCTTCTAAATGATATTGCTAACTTCCTCTCCTGTAATTTATCTCAGGTCCATCCTTCTTAGGCTTATGATGATTAGTTTATCTGGATTGGGCACCCATTTGGTACTCTATCTTTAAAGCAAAGTCAGGATCTGGTTAGATCAAGAGCCTCTCCAAAGAATTGGTTGACGCTAATATAGAATTCTACCATGAACCAAAAACTCTCTTGTTTTGCGTGCGTCTGATTCACAGGAAAACTCCAACTGAACATTTGCTTCCAACTAGTCCAAAAAATCGTTCCCACACAAACCTCCATGCTACTCCGAGATGATCTTGATCCACAAGGCGAGATCCTTACCATCACAATGCTGCTGCCATCAATTATCTTATAATACTAGGCCCCGTCTGTTTGCATTAACATACATAAAAATTGAATATAGGAGGTGGGTTTAAAAGTGAAGTTCAAAGGTGAACTTCTAATAATGAGCATTAAATAACACATTCTTTTGATTCTATTTCCTAAGAAAATGTTACTTGATAGTTCATTTTTGAAAATTCACCATTAATCTTCATTTTCAATCACCTCATATACTCAAATTCTATGTATTCAACTCCAAACAAACATACCCAGATATGAAACTGATGGTGATTCTACCTATTGAACTCGGATCAACAACCACAAAGAAGGTTGTTTTCAAGTCTACAATTCATAAGGAATTTTTTTTGAAAAATCCTAAGAAAGTTGATTAACCCGAAGTACAACTTGAGGAAAGCAATATAGATGAAAATCCAACTCTAATTAATCACATGCAGAATATCTCCTGACCAATGATCTCGCACACTCGAACAATAAAAGTCCGAAAAGGCGGAAAACGTCAAAATTGGGGGGACGTTGTTCTGTATTATTCTACACCAAGTTGGAACAAAAGTGTCTCTTTCCTCCAACCTTTTAATTAAGTCTTAATCACATCCATCTAATAATAAAGTTTTGAAGGAAACTAAAGAAGGGGATAGGGAAGTTGGCTTGTTGCTCAGGTGGTGCGCGCGCGTGAGTACCAGAGTTTGAGTCTATTGTATGGCAAAAAAAGATGAAGAAGAAGGGACAAGGAATGAGGAGGTTCTTAGGGCATGTGTGCAGGCCTGCAAAACATGTGGCCCCCATAGAGTAGGCCCCTCCTTGGATGTGTTTTCGACATGCCATTTGAGTGGGGCTGTTTGGTTGGCCTACCGTACATTCATACATGTATTTTCAAAGTCTTAGCTAATTTTGGACCTTAGTTCCTTATCTTGCTTCTAATGGCTTCTTATAATAAGGCAGGGCTCAAGTCCGGATGATAAGGTGGGCCTCGTGTTCAAGCCAAATCTTTAAAAGATCCCAAAGTTTGAAGAGTTCGATTATTTTTTAGGATGTTGTTTGTCCTAAACCTACCATAGCTGTATTCTTTGAAAAGAAAAAAGAATGAGAGCATCAGCTACTCCTTTGCCTTTAAAAAAAAATAAAAAATAAAAAAATATTGAAAAGCTCTTTTTTTACTATACGATGGCTCTAAGAACGGCCTTTTACATTAGTGGTAATAGACGCCGGCCCTTACCTCGCCCAAGGTCGCATTTCCTCAATAAAAATAAAAATACACAAGTACCCTTAACCTTTGTAGACAGTGAATTTGTTTAATTTGAAGATCTGCCATTGAGGGGCACAGCAGAGCAGCAGCCAGCACCCGGTTTGTCGTGCCTACATACGGTGGGCTACTAACCTATGGGCCCTCTGTTCGACCCATTTATTGTCTTCTTTTATTTTGAAGATTTTGGATCATCCAAACTTTGATTTATGATGAATTATCCCTCTACTCACAACGCTCATTTAAGTGAAGTTCAATTAAGCAATTGTAGATGGGTAGCTAGCAGAGGATCTTGCGTAGCAGATGAATATGTGTGAGCATTTAAAAAAAAATATGTGATGATTTAGAGTTAAGCAATAATTTCCAATAATGATTAGGATTTTCTTTTTACTTGTTTTCTGGTTTAAGACCACTCTACGAGAGCTTCATAACATCCACCTAAACCTCTTTGCCTTGCGTACTCCTAATTTGTGATTGCTTTTAAAGGTCATGACTGGAGGACTCAACACTCTTAATTTTTTTGAGCTCTGGTTGCTTGTTTCTCTTTTGGAGGCTTTAAGAGCCCATGTTTTTTTCTCTCCTTTTCTTAATACAAATTACCTCCTTAAGCAAAAAAAATAACACTTTAAATAGATAAGCAAGAGTCATTCATTGATTCCAATGTGGCCTTTGTCCGATTAGAGCGTAAAAATCAGTTTAGCAGACAAAGCTACAGTGATGAAAATCTTAGCTTTTAAAAATAATATTGACGCTTGTATAGTTAGAAAAAGATCTCTTTTATCTGCGGCAGTTGCGCGCCAAATTGGCAAGAGTAAACACTTATCATTTACTTTCAATAATACTATTGTTGATCTTTAAGTAAGATTCATTATGACTATTGGGTAAAGCTCATGTCACTTCAGTTTAGGATTTTTTACTATATTGTGTTACTTTTATGGATTATTGCACTTGATGTATTTGAATTTTGTTTGAAACATGTTTTTTCCGCCTCTACATGTTCTTAGAAACCTAGGCATGAGAAAATCTCAAGACTTGATGAGGGTTTTAACAAAAAAAGATGGAAAGAGCACTGGAATGTGACAAATAAAATTCAAGTCTTGAATTTCTGCCTCTACATAATTCAAGTGAAACTCTCTAAATAATTTAGGCATGACAAAATCTCAAGACTTGAATTTTGTCATGCCCAGGTGTTCTTGAACAGAATAAAATAGCTGAAAGAAAACATAAACATATCATTGAAACAAGAATCACAATGATGTTTCATACAAAGACGCCACAAAAATATTGCGTGATGCTTTCCTTATAACTGTTGGAAAAGTGGATAGAGCACCGATGTTTTTGGTCAAGTTTGAGCCAAAATAAAAGTGGGCCCCGATTATCCTTTTAGGTGGGACTGCTTGAGAATGAAATCTACTCCTTAAGTAGATTAAGAACATATATTGAGTTGCTCTAATCCATTGAGGAGTGAATGTGAAATTGACTCTTCACACCACTACTTGAACATGGTAGCACATGGAAATACAAGGAAGTTGTAAACTTGCATCTTATATTGTTTGGGGGCTAAACATTCTATGGATATAAATATATTTGCCTTGATAATAAAGTCGAGCCGTAAGGGGCACCCCAGTACTTTTGGCGAGGAGGGAGGACCTAGACCAAGGTGAGCTCACCACCGCACACGCCCGCCCCACACTAAACCAAGCCGGCCTTAGGCTTGGGCTTCACGTGCTGGCTCGGCCCACTTCCTATTTATATTTTTGGAGAAATTTTATTTAAATTTTCGTTTTCTAAATGGGGTGTGTCCAGATGGGTGTGTCCGTCCGCAACTAAAAGGGTGTGTCCAAAGAAATGTTGTTGTTCTTTGAGTCTGTTCACCATTGAATAGTCACTGTACTGAACAGATGTAACCCTGCATGAAGAGTCCTGAAGCAGGCTATTTAAACCCATCCCATCCAACCTTTTTTGGTCATTCATTCTGCAACTGCATTGCATTTAGGTCATCGGTCGGAGTCTAAATAGAGAGTCTGCCATAGTTCTGATCGCCGGTGACACAGTCTGAAGTGTTGCTCCTGTGTGAAGAAGATGATTGTATCCTGTGAAACAAATGCCACAGAAGCTCATAAGTACCACTGTGGGAGCGGAATTTGTCTTAAGGACATAGTGTCAAACACTAGCCTTGATCACCTCACTTCTATAGATTTTCGGATTACATAACTACATCAATTGTTCTCTGTTTTTTCTGCCTTCATACTGTAAATTGAATTTTACTTTCTAAATTACAATTCTATTGTTATAATATTTCTGTTTTTTTTTTTCCAAACAAGTTTATAAATCCTGAATGTATCCAGACTAACAATAATTGTATTTCTGAACAACAGATTGCCTTCTATTGTGCTTGATAAGGACCCTCCAGATCTTGGGTTACATGGGAAACAGCCCAATTATTTAGTTATGAAGGCTTTTGGATTGTTGGGGCTCCCCGTAACCACCCGGAGGTCTTACCATAGAAGCTTACCAGGTGTTGGAACCCCAGGCTAGGTTTCCTAGCCCGACGAACCCCGTGCGTGGAAACGGGGAGAGGCCACTACCCCGGGGGATTTAATCATGTGCTCTAAGAGGCCTTGGAAACCCCCGGTTAGCAAAAAAAAAAAAAAAAAAGGCTTTTGGGTTATAGATGCTTTTCTTATTTGAGAGACTATTCTGACAACAATTTTGGACCAAGGTCTTGCTAACACTTTTTTCCTCGATTTACCAAATAAAAGGTCAACCGATCGTCCAATCCTAGGTCATGGTCACTCTCTAACCAGAGTACCTACTCTAGCAAGGTATGCGAGGGTTTGGACCGATCCTTTTGTGACTTTGAAACAACTCTAAAATAAACACCTTCCACAGCTATTAGTGAAGTAGACAAGTTTGGTCGATCTAACTACTTCCATTCTCTCCACAAAGCATGGAAAGCTCATATCCTTCTGTCTAACCATTTCTTCAAATGTGATTCAAAATCGCCACTACCAGCACCGGCCATTCAACGCCTCACCTGTAACACCCGAGAAAACCGTCTAAGTACCAAAATTGGCGCGCTACTTCTCGAAAAATCCGAGAACTTTCAAGATCGTAGGTTCGCAGTGAGGTCCAATTTAAAACTTTTTGAACAATATCTCATCAACGGTTAAATTGCGGAAGCATAATGAGTTAAGCGGAGGCAAATAATAAAATAGCGGAAGCATAAGGTATCATCAAAATCATATCAAGTATGACGGGCTTATCCAACATAAAAATGACAAGTGATAGAAAATCAAGGTTTAATTATATATTTCCAAACACTACCCAACTCACTACAAATAACACTCAAGCCCAAAATAAAGAAGAATCACTCAAGTCCCTGCCCCTGGTACTGGCTCTCCGTCCACCGGCTCAACCTCATGGTCGGCCTGTCCCCATCCGTAGTCACCTACTACGGGCGCCTCTACGAATGCGTACGCATCGCCCACGAACTCGGGATCAAGACCTAAGTACCAAGAGTGGATTAGATCTAAAGATCTGGCAAGTCACAGTATGCTAATAATATAGAATACATGCATCAAAATGAGTAGAGACAGTAGTAAAGTCAAGAGAATAGCAATGGTACAGATCGTAGGCAGTTGAGCAATATAAACAATATAGAATCAGAATAAGAATAATAATAAACCTACACAAAATAGCACACTCACACAAGCTGGATACCGCGGGATATTATACCGCGGCCCTCCCATACTGAACACAGTCACGGCGGAAAAAATCTCACAGTGCTGGGGATTATCTAGCCCCGCAATAACATCATCCATCAACACACATTGAGACCGGACCCGGTATCACACCGTCCATCTCCAACAATGCTCATCATGAGAGCCAGACAACACTCTCAATAGCTCCTACCAGTGATGATCAGTCCAACTGGCTGAGCTTAGATCAACTGAATGAATGTCTATGCCGACTCAGGAAACAATAAAGGTCGGTATCTGTCTAGGCTTTGCCTTGCGTGAACAAGGTCCTAACAAATCATTGGATCCATACCAAGGCCCACCAAATACATGGCATGGTCTACAATAATCCAAATAAGATACAAGTCCATTTCTAATGACATGATCCATTTACACTCATGATGAGTCACAAGCCCATACAATCTAACATCTCCAGTCTAGGGTAATCCATATCCAAACTTAGGCCATAAAAGGGCCCGCTAGCCACAGACACAAGTCAATGTTCACCCATTCATATTACCGGGTCACCTCTAAGTAGTCCTAGGTTCAGGTCATCCATTTTTCATTTAATTAACAGGTCTAAGCAATAGTAAGGATAATAGAGTGACAGTAATAATATGAAGGAGATGAATCTCCAGGTACAAAGATCAATGGGGGATATCAACAATCCAACCTACGTAATTGGTCCACTTTTAGTTCAGGTCTATTTCAGGTAATTTGATATTTAAATGACACCACAAAAGCTAAGGAATACTGTGTTTGGTGCTCAGAAGTTATGTGTATCATTGGTAACGTATAAAGGTCGAATCATCTTAGATTATATAACCTGGACCTTAATTAGTGGACCCCACGAGTCAAGGTTGAGCCACACCATTGACTCGTGGCTGGCATAATGATGGAAGTCTACTTGGATGGTCAATGGGCCCCATACATGATTACAACAATAGAAATTAAAATCTAGGAAGTGTCGCTGTACACAGTGTGTTCAGCCGACCTCCTGGCTCGGGCAGTCAGCTCGGCACACTGAGATCAGAGAAGTAAACACCCTGCAGGCAAGGCCTGACTGTCCAGAAGTTCCTGTGGGCCCGGCTAACCCCCTGGCCTGGGCAGTTGGCCGTGCACACTGAAAGCTTTGGCTAAAGGGGATGTCCCAGGTTCTAGTCTCACTTGTTGGAATCCCGCTTTTTCGGAATCAAGCTCGGAGTTCGGCTAAGCATTTGAGCTCAATTGAACACTCAGCTCGGTCACCCAGCTCGGCTCGGCAAAGCACCTAGTTCAGTTCAGTCACCCAGTTAAGTTCGGTAAAGCATTGAGCTCGGTCGGGCATTGAGGTCAGTCAAGCGCTGAGCTCGGTCAAGCACGGAAACCGTTCTGGCACTGAGCTCGGTAAAACACTGAGCTCGGCCATAACACTTAGCTCGGCCAAGACACTGAGGTTGGCATAAACACTGAGCTTGGCCTAAATGCGAATCTCAGCCTGAGCATTGTGCTCGGTAGAACACTGAGTTTGGTCAACACTAAGCTCTGCAGTACTGAGCTCGGTCAGTGCTGAGTTCAGTCGTCGCTGAGCTCGGCCAGTGCTGAGCTCTGTCAGTGCTGAGCTCGGCTAGTACTGAGCTCGGCCAGTGCTGGACTCTGTCAGTGCTGAGCTCGGCCAGTAGGGCTCAAAGAGCTCATCTCGGCCAGCAAGGCACAGAGACGCTCTGCAACTCCAAAATTTCGGTTTCCGTCTTCTTCAGCCAGAACTCAACCAATCTCATCCAAACTCCACAAAAACATCCAGAAATAAGAAAAGCACTCCGATATACACCCAACCATCCAAATCACGGGCCATTGATCTTCCAAATGAGATAACCCATCCATCAATGGCCGATCGTCCATGAAAACATGCTCAAAGGTAAATCTAGCAGTCCTAACATCATTTAAATAGAAATACAGAGAATCAAAGACAGTAAACATACATTCTATATTAAATAAGCATATTGCACTTGCCTTGATTAATTGCAAGAAGGAAATGAAAGAGAAAACAGAGATCCTATCCGGTAAAAGACAGTCCCAGCTCTATAGTATCCCAAACACACGATCCGCCCCAAAATCTCTGATCTGTAGAGATTTCTACTCCTACAGCCATTTCCACCAGAGAATTTATATAAGGGAAGGGATCGAGAAAGAGGAAGAGGACTTTCTAATGAAATAGAACTAGAAGTGGTCACTCACCTGATTTGAAGAAAGGGGAAGGGATGACCGAAGTGGAGAGAAAGAAATTTCAATAAAAGTTGCAGTAACAGGTCGGCAATGGCTTTCTTCTTCTTAGAACCCATACAGAGAGAACGAAAGAAAGATAGATGAGAGGGAGATGGGAAATTGGAGGGAATTGAGAGATCGTTGGAGGGAAAATGGGGAAGGAAGAGAGAAAATAGGAAAATGAGAGAGATGAGCAGTAGCCTTCATTTAGAAATGGGGGGTTTGTTTATATAGGTTGGGTTTTAGGGCTGAGGACTAAAGTACTCCTTTAGTTTAAATAGGATAAGGGTTAGGGCCAAGGGCGTTTTGGTCTTTGGGTGAGTTCTAGAAGATTCTTTAGTGGACACCCCCCTATGGTAATTACTAATTTCTAGCTAGGGCTTGTAACAAACTAACTAACTCTAAAAATAACTAATGACACCCTATGGGCTCTATTAATTATACAACAAGGCTAACCTAGGAAAAATACATAACTACCCTTAACTAAATCTCATAATTAATACAATTAAAATACTTAAACTAATATATAGTATTCAAATTCAAATTGAGGGCCCGCAAGTAGTGGGGCCTCACATCACCCATCCAAGAATCTTCATCCCATGGTTCCTCACAGTAAGTTTGTCGCACATGGGCTGATGCATCTTTAAGGTCCTGACACATAAAAAAAAAAAAGAGTGGCTCTCAGTACTCAGCCTCTTAAGATGCAAGCCTTCAAAGGAGAACTTGCTGTTTTGTATTTGAAGGCTTGCTGTTTTGTATCGTAATGTTGCAGGGGTACTTTTCTCTTAGACTTTTGATATCATGAATGTTATATTAAATCTCATTGGGTTTTTAAAATGAAGTACCAGGCAGATGACACTATTGAATTTTAAAAGAACAGATTAATTGCGATAGGCTACACTCAATATGAAAGTATTGATTTTAACTAAATATTTAATCCAATAATTAAGTCACAACTACTACTGCTATTGGATCAGTTATCTACTTCCTGTCATTGGTTTTCGAGTTCCTCGGATATACCCATATTTCTGTGTGACAACATTAGTGCATGTATCTGTCTATTGGTATGGTGTTTCATGTGGAACTAAATATATTGAATTGGATTGTCATTTTGTAAGAGAAAAGGTGGCGTGAGGGAACTCATTGATCTCTTAATTCTTCATCCGATTGGTTGTCCAATATCTTTACCATCACTCCTGAACATCGGTTCATATCGGCCGATATGAACCGGTATCGGCTCATACCGGACCGATATGGCCCCGAGATATCGGTATCCATATCGGTCCGGTATCGGTATCTTGGGGTCAAATATCCCCAATATCTCGGCCAATATCGGCCGAGATGAACTTCATATCGGTTTTTCCGAGATCTCGGCCGATATTTTAAAAATATTGGCCGAGATCATTTTAAAAGCTTCTAAATCCTATGTTTTCTAACTTTTCCCCGCATCTTCATCTTCTTCTCCTCTCCTCTCATCTCCTTACTCCTTAGAGCAGGAACCATACTCCATCACACATCCATCTTGTATATTTCCAAATCCTACATCTATTTTTTGAAGAAAATATTATTCAAGGTAAGAAAAATTCAACTTAGAGCATTTTATTATGTGTTTTTTATTTTTTATTTTTAGATGAAGCATAAAAATCATTAGGTTTGCCACTTGTGTTGTGTTATTAACTTAGAAGTCAGATCTATATATTTCACACTAACAAGTTGACCATGAGCATAAATAATGGTTGCATAATATGAAATACTGGAGAAGACAGTGAACTCCGACACAGACATGACTCATAACTTAAGTTGACCGAGATTTTGATTTTGTTGTTATTAATGGAACACTACTAGAAAAATGACTTTTAGCGGCCGCCAGTAGCCGTCGCTAAAAGTCTCCTGGCGGTCGCTAATACTCTTTAGCGACCGCCTAGCGACCGCTTAGTAGCCGCCGCGAAAACCTCGTCTCTAAAGGCTATTAGCGACCGCCATTGACGGTCGATAAGTATTAGCGACCGCCATTGGCGGTCGCTAATACTCAAATAAAAAAAATTTAAATAATATTAGCGACCGCCATTGGCGGTCGCTAATACTCAACAAAAACTTTTAAAAAAGTATCGCTAATAATTTTAATTTTTTCAAAAAAAAAAAATAGATTTGTATCGGTTTCCTTTTTTTTTTTTTTTTTTTTTTTTTTCGGGGGCGCTGCCCCCTGGGCCCCCGCGAGCTGACCGGTCAGCTCGACCCCCGCCGGGGGATACCCCCGGACCCCCTTCGTAAAGGGCATGTATTAACACCATCAAAATCTCTTTCAAACATTAAAATAAATCATAACCATTCATTTACTAACAACCAATGCTATCATTTCATAATAAAAAAAAAAAAAAAAAAAAAAAAAAAAAAACCCAACAAGCACAACAAATTACACTATATTCCACCAATCCAACCTAAACCCAATCTGTTCATTGTGGGTTCGGATTGAGCCCTTATTAACTTATTGGTTGGGTTCGTGTTGACATTTTAACCCGATTGATAAATGGGTCCATTTAGGGATGATCCTATACATGTTATTTATAGTGCTCAACCCAAACCTAACCAAACACAATGCACATAAAGCAAACTGGAAAACATACCATTTCTGCACCATAGCAAGAACCACAGTATGTCTCATTGTGCTCAAGCCTTCCGCCATGTCTTTGCAAAGGTTTTCTATCTGCATCACATGAAATGAAAACGTGAACACTTTAAAAGTGCATCAAAAGTAAACAAAAAGAACAAGATGATGTATGCTATGCCAAAAGAGAAGCAAAAGAAATGAAGTCAGCTCCTAACTATAGGTGAACCAAGGATGGAAGTACAAGGATAAAGACCACTACAAGTTGATTAACATGCGATGCCCTCTTTCAAGAAATATCGACTTTTAAAACAGCTTATCACCGACAAATGCCATTCAACAGTCTTTCACTAAAGATGGAGACATTAAAGAAAACAACAGTCTTCCATTGAAGAAGACCTATTAATGGATACAAAGAATGGATTAAAACTACCCCTCAATATTAATGGATTAAAAAGTAAAAAACTACCCCTACATACTCAAGAAGTCCACATAGTTGGTGAAGCTATCATTACTTTATTTTGATTTCTCTGAACACATAGCCAGTACATCATCTCCACATCATCTCTGAGTATTCAGCTTGACTAGCTAGTAAGAGCGTATGAAAAGAAGCATAAGTTCCATTCAAGGGTATTATGATGAATCATAAAGAGACAAAAAGTACTTGATGGGGACTAGCCAACAATAACAATATGGATTTAATATGGATGTCACAGCTAGTATAATATCAAATCATGGTTTATAATTTTATTGGATTGGTGGGAGACAAAAAATACTTGATGGGGACTAGCCAACAATAACAGCAAAACTGACGCACCAAACAAGCTTCTAGTACAATCCGCCAATTTGTATCTTCTAACAGGTTCATTCTCCAACCATAGACAACAATAATGCACGCATCATTAAGCTTGATTACTAATTTGCAATTATAATTCATCAACTGAAAATCAACCCAAAAAGCATACATACTAATAGCAAAACATTGATGAATCTCCAATGGATAGTACTAGAAGCCCACTTGATCAAACAAGAAGAATCCCATTAAATTAATAACGGTGAAAAAAAACTATAACAGGTTCAAAATAGTTAATCTCACACCTGACATTTCTTTCCAATGCTACAGAAAGCTCTCAGATCTCAGGCTCTGAATGAAGAACTGGAATCCTTTATACCTGAACTATAAGCCGGCCATCCAGTTGTCACCTTGATAAACAGCCCAGTAACTCTTATTTGCTTACATGCAATGCAATCAAAGTAGCTGCCAGGGTCCACTGTTTATAACCACGCGTCAAAGACAAACCTCAACAAACAGGCAGCAACCATACAAAGGTTTCCATGTGATCATGAAAATTAAAGTAACACGCAGTATACGTTATTCGCATTTTAATCTACCAATGGAAAATTCATCTACAAGAAATTTAAAAGGTTATAACAACTGGCAACCACCACAAAAATGAAATTTTCATCTAAAATAAATTCAAGCAAAACCCAGTATATAGATACAATCAATTTAAAAATAGTCAAAAAGAAGCTATGCCTCCCGATCGCCATCATCGCCCTCCCAAACCCTTGGTGGCCGATCACCAGCTCTCAATCCCTAAACCTTTGGGTCCTCTCTTTCTTCCCAAATCCTCCAGCTCTATTCTTCCCAGTCCTAAAACCCCCTCAGCAGATCAGCTATTTCCTCCCCTGTTTCTTGGTTCCAGCTCCCATCAAGTCGGACCCTCGCCGACAGGAATCCCCGGGACCCCCGGGACCCCGGCGCCAGCACAGCTGCATCTTCCTCCAGACCTTTTTCCCAGAGCTCCCATTTCTCAGGATTCCCCCAGGCCTGAGATTTCCATTCCCTGGATCTCCCCCCTGTTACCTTCCCCAAATCCAATATCAGATCTATCCTGGCCTCCGCTCAAAACAGACTCCGCCAGGAGTGCCCCCAAGACCCCACCTCAAGATCCTCAAAGCACTGATGCAGCAGCCGCTCCTAGCTCCACCTCTCTCTCTCTCCGGCGGTAAACCCCAGCAACCCCAACCTTCTTGTCCCTCTTCCCCACCCTCCTAACCTCACCCCCCAGCTATCCAGCACTCAACCTCCCCCCCTTTGGAAGCCCGATCAACTCCTTCTCCTCCAAAACCACCTGAACCAGCTCCTACAATCTCCATTAGGGCCCACATCAAATGGCTCTTCTTCCTTCCCTAAAACCTTTGCTAGCTGCCTATCTCAACCCGTTTTTTCACCTCCCCTATCAATTCCCCCTCCGATTATGCTTGATGGGAAAATCACAGTAAGGATCCCCCAGCAGATGGTTAACTCCAGCAAACAGTCTTTCTCTCACTCAGCCATTGGGAAATTCGCAGGCCGTCGTCCGACTCTGGAAGCAGTGGAAAAATGGGTGTGTCCATATGTCACTGCAGGTTATGGTCCATTCAATAACTATAAAACCATGAAACTAGTTAAAGTCAACAAATAGTCCATCAAAATATAACAGAATCTCTTTTATTTTATTTTTCCACCCGCAACCTTGTGATTGAGGAGGTATGAACACCTTCCAACTGTGCTACAGGCACTCGTCTGACAAGGAATATAGGTATCTCATATCTTACTTGACAGATATACATCCTCAAAAAATCAATCCATGTAGAAACTTAAATTCAATCTGGGTATCTCATATTTTACTTGACATATAAAATCATCCCACAAAAAGACCATATAACTTTCAAAGTGATGAATAATCCATATGGAGAAGAGCAGGGAAGCACTCAAAATTCATCAAATTAAACCATTATTCATGGAAGGGCATTTCAGATTCGAATCTGCATGCACAAACCCATCAACACGCAATGAAAATCCAATGGCCAGACAAAGCTATTACCATCTACACATAAAAAGTCAAACACATTAAACTAAAGCACAAACCCGAACTGGGTACTTCAGATTTCAATCAACAAAGATAAAAGAAAACATCTTTCCACAGAACCCACATAAATATGATCAAAATTAAAGCCGAACTACGCTCTAGGCGTCAAAGATCTACACATAACAATTCAAGCACACCAAGTTAAAGCAGAAATCCAAACCGGGTAGTTCAGATTTCAACCTATAAAGATAAAGATAACATCTTGCCACAAAATTCAGGTAAATATCATCAATTTAAGCCACAAAACCATCTAGGAGCCAAAGATTCTACTTTATATTTCGTTCAAACACACACAGATCTAGAAAATAAGCTTTAAAAAGAAGAAAGTAGGAAACCCATAAAACCTAGCGGCGGGTGATGTTGTAGATTCGACGAATACATGGATGCGAGATTGGAAACTCCATCTGGGTATTTCGGAATCCGTATTAGACGGGGCTGATGAGCTGATAAGCCTCAAGCACACCCATACAAAAGTCTTGAATCTTGGAACTGAACACAGCCTGTGAAAGAGATGCTCCACCTCAGCAAAAAGATGGACCGTCGTCTCAGACCCCTTCAGATGGGGAAAAGGACCAGGCCCCTGTTCAGACAGCAGCTGACGAAACCGAAGAGGGTTTGGTGCGAGCTAGGGTTTCCGGGAAAGAGAGAGAGAGAGAGGAAGAGGGAGGGAGAGGGAGAGGGAGAGAGAGAGAGAGAACCGGTGGCAGCTCCGGCGCAGGCGGGCTCCGGCGGTGGCGTCGCTGGTGCGGCGGAACAGTGCAGAGCGCGGCACAGTGCATAGAGAAATAGAGAGAGAGGGATAGGGATAGGGAGAGGGAGGGAGAGAGAGAGAACCAGTGGCCGCTCCTGCGCAGCGGGCTCCGGCGGGATGGCACAGTGCAGAGCGCGGGAGGGGGAGGGGAAGGGGGAGGGAAAAGGGGGAAAACAGAGGGCGCCAGGGCGGGAGGGGGGAAAGGGGGAATAAAAAGTGAAAAAGTGGATTTGGGGAAGGGGGGTAAATGGAAGACCTTTAGCGGCCGCAATAGGCGGTCGCTAATGGTATGATTTGCGTCCGCCTGCAGCGGTCGCCCGCTTTTCCCTGCGCCAATAAGCAAATCTCTAGTAGTGGAACTACGACACAGGCATGGCTCATAACTTAAGGTGACCGAGATTTTGATTTTGTTGTTACTAAT
The DNA here is from genome assembly GCA_012931725.1 of Litsea cubeba. Lineage (NCBI taxonomy): Eukaryota > Viridiplantae > Streptophyta > Magnoliopsida > Laurales > Lauraceae > Litsea > Litsea cubeba. Next base: position 121,916,798 of record CM022947.1, on the reverse strand, counting down.
GGAAAAAAAATATTGTTTTCCAGCATTTTCTAATTGGATTTTTAAGATATTTTTATGAATTTTTTTTTAATTAAAAAAGAAATTCACACTGCGACAACGGCGACGAACCAAAATCCGCGAACGATACAGATATCATATCAGTTTTTCGGCCCGGCCGATATCACGACCAAAACCGAGATTTTAAACCATGGGTGCTAGTATCCTCTGGAGTGATGGTTCCTCCCTCCATCTTGAGATGGAGTGATAAGGCCAAGTCAAATCTTGGGCCTCATATTCAAGCCCAATCTTTAGAAGATCTCAAAGTCTCCGACGTTTGAAGAGTTTGATTATAATTAGTGTTGTGCGAGTGCATGCAGAAGTACAAAACCTACGATCAAACAATCATGTCACAAAAGAGAGAGATAAGGATTTACGTGATTCTGCAAAACCGCCTAAGTCCACGACAAGAGAGCAATAACTCACATCTTTACTCTTAATTTTCAGAGTCTAGAGTTATAAATTATATCATATATATAATCTTTGCTGTGTTAAGCACCTACAAAGCCTCAGTACAATGACCAAAATACCCTTGATTCTGAACCCGGTCCATGGCCAACTTAATGGATCAATCGGAAAAACCCGGAATACAATAAATAAACCCAACAATTAGGATTAGCCATGCTATTTAGGGTCATTGCTTTGGTGTAATGATAATAGTCTTGTACGTGTGTCATACGTGATAACATAGGTTGGAGACCTGCGAGCAGCCAATTTATATAAAATTACCAAATGTCAGGTCTGTCTCTAGTCTAGACCCTAGGGCTGCACAGAACCGGACCGCAGACCGGACCGGACCACAAAATCGGACCGGACCGGACTGGATTTGCGGTCTTAGTGGTCCAAATGCGGTCCGGTCTGGACCGGACCGGTTATTCCGGTCCGTGCCTTTTGTGGTCCGGTCCGGACCGGACCGGACCGCATTTATTAAAATAATTTTTTTTTAATTTTTTTTTTCATAATCTTTGAGCCCATGAGGCATGAGCCTAGCACCCATTTGTAAAACCCATCATTCATTCATTTGACATTTGCCTACTTTTTAGATGTGAGGTGAAAATGAAAAAAAAAAAAACAAAAAAAAATGAAAAAAAAATGAAAAGAAAAAAAAATGGAAACCGGTCCGGACCACTTTAAGTGGTCCAACCGGACCGGTTTGGACCGGACCGGACCGGACCGGACCGCTACCCTCCTAAGTCCGCTTCCGGTGGGACCGCCGCCGAGTCTAGACCCTCCTAAGATCCTGCTTCGGTGGGACCGCACCGAGTGATGTCCTTTGACTTTATTAGCCATGCTATTTATATAGCATGTTTGTATTTTTTGGGTCATAATCATCCCTCGTATTCTTAATAAGAAAAAGAAGTATTCTCTACTTGGTGTTGATCCTCCTCTCTAATTTTCTCCGTGAGTACTTTAGTTTTCACCACAGTCTAACACTAATTAACCCACGTGGTCCACTAAATCATATTCATAATCGTTGTCAATTAGTGTAAAATGGAAGCTGATGCAATACCTTCTTAGTCTTCTTTTCTTCGTAGATATTCTTTTCATTCTTCCATTCTCCATGATGCAGTACTTTTGGTGACGGGACAACGAAAGCGCAATGCCTACAACTACATCATCTAATACCTACAGAAATACCAGTTGTTACAAAAGATAAACGGATCATGGGCTAGGCAAGGCTGCTGCTTTTTTGCGATGGTATTGGTAGTTTGGATGGCGCTTTTCCACAAGAATATAAGTTCCAGTGTCTATGACGACTGCCCGTGGCCTTCCACAATTGGATGCCTTCATCTCCTTTTCTCTCTAGCTAGCTTTGGACCTTTAACCAATTACATTTTTTTATATCACTTCATTCTAAAGGTGGGTGGCCCTTCTCGAACTCGACAGTAGAAAACTAATCCCACATCAAAACCATGAATTGAAATGCAACCTTATTCTCGTTTCTTCCATCCTTCATCTCGCGTATATATAAATGCATCACCTCCACCGGCACCCTTACCTACGCCCAACGTATTCTCTCTCTCTCTCTCTCTCTCTCTCTCTCTCTCTCTCTCTCTCTCTCTCTCTCTCATTGAATTCTAAAGAACTGATCCTTGCTAATAATTAGGAAAATCTAAAGGTTGCATTGCATTAGTTTCATCCATTCTCTCTCTCTCTTTCCCTTTCCCTTTCCGCGCTTTTTTTTTTCTAATTTGGAAATCTGTGATTCTGTCAGCCAAAAGTTGGAGAAAAGATGAGTCTATCGATAAGCGGTAAGTCTCGTGTTCCACCGGGTTTCCGGTTTCATCCAACGGAGGAGGAGCTATTGCACTATTACTTAAAAAAGAAGGTGGCATACGAGAAGATTGACTTGGATGTGATCCTTGAAATCGATCTCAACAAACTCGAGCCATGGGATATAGAAGGTGAGGCCTCCATAAAACCATCCTTCACAAATTCGTACAAAAACGTATACCTCTCTCATATTTCTTCTTCTTCTTATGCGAACGAATTATGCAGAGACGTGCAAAATCGGGTCCACCCCACAAAACGAATGGTACTTCTTTAGCCATAAAGACAAGAAGTACCCAACGGGCATCCGAACCAATCGTGCTACTGCTGCTGGGTTCTGGAAAGCCACAGGTCGTGATAAGGTCATCCGCAGCAGTTCCAACAGAATTGGAATGAGAAAAACCCTCGTCTTTTACTTTGGGAGAGCACCCAACGGTCAGAAATCCGATTGGATTATGCATGAGTACAGGCTGGAAGAGAAAACTGACACCAAATCTCAATCCAATGTAACATACATATATGCTCTTATTTGCTTTGATGAAACAGTTATTATTTGAACTGCTTTTTCTCCCAGATTGAACTGTTTTTTTCTTTTGGAAAAGATCTTAGTTTAGCTGTTTATTTATTCTTATATGATAGACTGACTGACTGATATTTCTGGGATAATTGGGAAATAATCCAGTCCTCTAGCTCCGCAGGAGTGACACCAGAGGAAGATGGATGGGTGGTTTGTCGTGTTTTCAAGAAGAAGAACCTTCTCAAAACACTAGATAGCAAGAAGGTGTCGTCACCCGAGACAGACGTTGACACCCAAATGCTCCATTCAACTAGGGATGGGGCACTGGAACAGATTCTTAAGTACATGAGAGAGTCTTCCAACATGGAAACTAACAACGACAACACGCATCTTCCTGCACTTTCCGATGATGTTCGAGTCACTACCTCTATCGCCCAGAAAAGGGGCGACAGCAGCAGCCCAAACCAAGCCAATCATAAAGAACCACCCCTCGGCGACTGGGCCACCGTCGATCGATTGGTGGCGTCCCACCTCAATGGCCAATCGGACTCATTCAAGCAACTTGATTTCTTCAACAACAGCAACCTCTCCGTTCTCTCTATCCAAGATCAACAAGACCTTCTTCACACTCACGACTGCAATTACGACGTTGATCTATGGAGCTTTACACTATAATGATCGTCGACAATGGAGGCCACCTTTCAACACCTGCCGTATACCTTGTGAATCTTTTCTGGTAGCCTTAAAAGGTGCTGAAGTCAGATCGTTATAAATATTTTATGGAGTAACATCAACTATATAAATTAGCAGCAGCTTCCAAAAGGATAATAAATTCGCAGTATTCAAGCTGGGTGGCATTGTGAAGCAGTATGTTGTAGTCATCGAGATTTGTTGCATGGAAATTTAGTGATGTAAAGGAAATTGATTGGATTTTGGGTGGTATGATTATCTGCTCTTACCCGTGCTGCATTAGGGCACGTTTGTGTGAGGGAGTTTCCCCATATGATTTTCAATTTTTTCTTGCTGATGCTTCCCTCTCCCTTTGAAAAATGACATCTTCTTTTCAAAGCTCTACTCTTGTCTCTTTTTTCATTATGTAATCAGCTCTCTCTTAATATGAGATAGAGCTCTGGTTTTCCTGACCTCTCTCTTGGTTGTGTTTGTTTTCTCGCGGGTGTATCTCTTCTCCTTCAATTCAATTTTTGCAACCTAGCAAAATAAAAAAGGAGTTTCCCCATATGCGGAACTTCCATTAAGTGATATATATTTGAATTTCAAAATTCTTCAGACAAGAGTTCCATGAGTTTCAGTAAAAAAGAAAAAACCAAGCCGTAAGACTCGGTGACCAGTTCAATGACTCTGGCCAAAGAACATAAGATAGTATCAGGATAAATATTAGAATAAATAGAAAGTCACGTTAGCTAATTTTGTGTTAAATTACAGAATCTAAAAAAAACAAAAGGAAAAAAAGGGTTAGTCCGAGGTTGTATTGACTCACTTGTGCAAAAGGTTTTGAGCTCCACTAGCTCATTCTCATACGTCGGAACATTTTATAATTTAGAGGATTAATTGAAAGGTGTTTGTGTTTATTTATTTATTTATTCTTTGGAACCTAGCTATAGGGGGCTGAGACCCCACCATCAGGAGAGGGTAGTAGATCTCGAGCGAGGTGATGTAGCCCTTGGGTGCGGGAAGTAGACTGCCCTTGGCTAAGGGAATGAGGCATGTCTAGGGTTCGATGAGAGTTGACGCCTCATATACCAAAGTAAAATTGTTGGGAATTTGACATGCATTTGAAATAGCATGTACCAATTTTGGCACTTTGGCCTTACTTTAGAACTCCGATTTGCTGGTTTTTTATGTAAAAAATGCATTTATCATTAACCAAAATTCAATATCACAAACATAATAAATAACTGAAGTCCCAAAATAAAAAATATCTCCAAAAATTGACAATATTGTGAGAGTGTTTTTAATGGTCTTTTAATTTTTATTATTTTAATTATGTAAAAGTCCAATATATCTTTTGCTACATTTTCTCACTAAAACTCTTAAAAATATCTTGACATTATTTGGAGAAGATAATTTTCAAAGAAAGATATTTCGAACAACGATTCAATCAAATGATGTCAGATTAGAGTTGTTTGTTAGAGATTAGTTAGAGTAGGATTCCTTATCCTTTCAGATCGGGTTTAGTTTGAACTTGAAAATTATTGATATGGGTGTGTATAAAGTGAGTGAATTTCCTCTCATGTAAGTCGGAGTGAATTTATGGTAAAGTAACCCTCCTAAAAGATTCCACATTGTTGACAATTTTGACAAGGTAGGGAAAAGCCTGTCCTATTTTATGTTGATAATAGATGAACCCTACTGTGCTAATTAGTTAAATGTAGAGTACTCTTTATATTGGATAGTGTGATCACAGAATTGATTGTATTCGGTTCTACTAATTCAAGAGTACAGTGACCTATGTTCCTTTTTTGAAATAGTTTCTCGGGCATTTTCAACCTACCAAATATTTTGATCCTTAGTCGTCGACGTTTGGAAGCTTTTTCTGACTGGGAGGTCGGAATCTCCCATCCGACCCCTCAACCCTGAGTCTACGGAACTGCCTCTCGCATGGTGGGAATACTAAATCATTGCGAGGCCTTATAATAATTTTCCTCTCTAGAATGCGAGATGCGCGTTGTTCTCCAAAACAGAGCTCAATATTTGCTGCAAACCCTCCATGGATGACATCTCTCTCTCTTTTCAACATGCTGAAATGGAACTCTTCCAGTCATACCTAAAGAAATTTTTGCAATTCTCCTAACATTCAACGATCACCAATCGAAGGTGTTATAGCGTTCCTTTCTTTTCCTCTATTGTAAAATGGTTTTTTTTTTTTTTTTTGGTGGGCCTCTTTGGATTGTAATCTTTTAAGGGTTCGTATGTTTAATCCCCTTCTTTAATAGAACACTTTTGGAACATAGAAAGAAAAAAAAAAGATTTTGTAACTGTTTGATTTAAAGCTAAGAAATTGATGGTGAAAATAAAATAGTTAGCTTGTGTGATCATTGAGTCTTCCCCGTCTTTATTCAACTTGACATGTTTCAAACCTATAAACTCCTGATGGGATGGGTGACTACAAGTCCCCGATAAGAGTTGGGCGGGGGTTGTGACACTTGCAAAGCATTTTTGTGTTGATTTTGATGTTGTTGAAGGTATCAAATGATGATGCTTGGTTCCAAAGATGAGAAAAGAGAGAGTTGGATAGAGTGAGAGTTGGATAGAGTGATCTCCTCTCCACGAAAAATATTTTCTTCAATTACATAACTTTCAAATAATTTCCATGCTTAAAAGTACAAAAAGAAAATAGAAGCAACGACTTACATGAAATAATAGTAAGTACGTAGGATATCGTAGAGTAGTACCTTAAAAGTATCGCTTTAGTATGAGTACACTAATGAGAGGATTTTGCACTGCATTGATTTTTGTTTTCATAAGAGAGAAAATTTTCATTCTTATCCTTTTTATAGGAAATTGAAATCTTTTTTATAGAAGAGAATTAATTTATTTTTGTTGCCAGCAAAAAAAATGAATCACACAAACAAAAGAATGGAGATGGATGTAAAATCACCACAATTTTCTTCTTGAGGCAAAAGCCTCTTTTCGCACAAATGAAACCCCAAGAATATGTTCGACCGTCGACGGGACTTTGAACTCCACTAGTGCCAGAGCCAATGTCAGTTCAGACAATATAGCCCATGACAGTTCAGACACATACAACAACCTCCGGTCAAAAGTGCCATCAGAAAAAGGAGGAGTATACGTACAACGATGAAAGACAAATAAGATAAAGACACAAATAAGAAAAAATAATAAGGAAAACAAAAGATCCCACATGAGCTCCATGAGGACTGGCCCAAATGGATGGTAAGGCACGTGTGGAATTAAAGCAACCGCAAAGCAGGGCTGTCCCTTGCTAACATTACACCAGTGCATGTGGACAATGTCTTTTGAAGTGGGCTCCACTTCTACTTCAAAGAATGCAAACATATGCTGCAACTTCAATTAACATATTTGTAGGATTTTTCTTTCGGTGTGATGCTAGTACAGAAAGAGGATTGAACAACTCAACTAATCTGGACAATCATCACTCTGTGTAGTTTCGTAGAAATAGTTTTCTTTTCCACCTCAAGCAAGGGGATTGGTATCAAAAGAAAGAGCTCGTACGTACACGGAAAGATAACCTACTCAAATTGGAAAAGAGTCTACATAAGTGGGAAGAAATGCCATACAAGTGGAAAGGAAGCCCCCACATGCAGGAAGAGGTAGCGGGCCAAGGGCAGGTAAGAACTGCCACTTCATACCACTTAGGTAAGAGGCCATTCTCTCACAGAAACAATTCGGGCCCATAAATCAAAGGGTGAATCTTATGGGACTCAATCCTTGGGAGGGCGTGGTTTCCTTACTCCCGTGGCTGTAGGATCTTACACCCCATTGAACTACCACTTATCCCAAAACCAATTGGTGATAGGAAATGGCACAACAATAGTTTTATGGTGAGGGCGAGGGCTCGACCACAATTTTGACCGCTCAGGAGCGAGGGTGGACGTTGACCTCAACAATCCCTCCCTCAACGGCACACTCTCCGCGACTCCTGCTGCGAACTCGCAAAACGCGTGTCCCGTGACTCGAACACCCGACCTACCAGGCTCTGATACCACTTGTAGGATCTTACACCCCATTGAACTACCACTTATCCCAAAACCAATTGATTTTGGGATAAGTGGTAGCTCAATGGGGTGTAAGATCCTACAATGGCCTCCACCCATACTCTCATAGAACTGTGCGAGTAACTCTCGTAAAAGCATCTCCCATATATATAAGGCACATCTGGGCTAAATGATGAGCATCCCTATTCAAACTCCATGGAACAAAATTAAACTCAATCACATGAAAATCTTTAGGAGAGTCAGATATGTACAATAGCACAATTTAATGGCCTACTCTCCTTCTCGATTGGTAGCATGCATTTACCACTTCTAGCTGAACATATTTGGATCTTAGAAAATCCCCCATCTATGGCTTTAATTACCACAAATAGGATTGCTCTCGCTCCAGCTTTAGCTTCTTGGAATGACATATTTAGTTGCGTGTTGCGAGAAATAGTGATTGTTGATTGACTTCCACCACGATTAAAACAAGGGATTGGATATGCGCACAGATCGATGTAATGGCTTCTTTTTTTTTTTTGGTAGAAACATCTGGATGATGTTCAGATGTAATGACTTAATGGAGCCATAAATGATCAAAGGATGTATCAATGAAAAACTACCAGCTTCATAGGCATCGAACTCTTTCTCCATTATTGGCACACTGATCTACATCAAGCGCAATATAGAGGTCACATGGGCTATTAGTGGCTGAAATAGAAACGACCATAATTGATTGTAGACCTATTGCTTTATTAGAAAATATTTCAAATAAATTGGATATGGAAAAGATAAGTAATCTTGAAACACCCCGTCTCTTAATTCCCAAGTAATACTAATTAATTGTTTGATAAGTTAGTAGGTGTGTTTAGAGTATTGAGGAGTCGGGTTCATCGTATGAATCACCCGTACGAAGTCTTGCGCGAGTTCGAGTTCGTTTGGGTACAGTAGGGGCGTGGTTTGCAATTTGGGAAGTTTTCAAGAGTTTTTATGCGTTGGGTGCATCGGGTAGATCTCAACATTTCACGAACTTTAGACTTCAGTCGCGAATCGATTCGACACGTCGAAGAGGCCCGAATATCATTATTAGTGGAACCAATGACTTAACCCAAATTTACATGTGTAACCTAACCTAATATAACAACCATCACCATCTCTTATTCTTTCTCTTCTCCCATTCACTATTCCCTTTCAACATACCCAGCCCCCTTCATTGTTTATTCATTGCCGACACTCACCGGAGCTCCGACGTCGCCGACGAAACTCTCCATCTTCTTCCTCAAGCTCCTAGATCTCACCCATCTCCTTTCTTAAGCTATTTTCTCACTACCCTTTCTAAGGTAAGCTCTTAAAGTTTGTAGACTAGATTAACCTTCTTCCCTTTTGTTAGAAATGGTGTGGGGAGACTCACCTCAACCCCTTGGCATGCATTGTAGGAGTGATTCGGATTTGAGAGTTGTTTTCTCCATCTTTGAGTTCAAATGAGGATTTACTCCATTTTCTCTTGGTTTTCTTAAAGCTCTTCATCTAAGGCAAGTAGATATCTATATTCATGCTTGATATGTTTGTCCTCCTTGATTTGTATAGAAAAATCATGTGTTAGTTGTTTATTTGCTCAATTGATATTTAGAGATTCGAAAACATGATAATTAAGCTTGTTAGCTTAATGAAATGGATTTAATTGCCTATGGTTGGATTAGATGGATTAGTATGATGAGAATGGACCACTATTATACCTGTTTTGATCTCTCATTAGGTTCAGGAAGAGAAAGAAGGGAAATGACCCATTTCACAGCAGTTACAGAACTTCGGTCCTGTAACCGCAGTGCACGTGGTCGATCGGCCACACAGGATCAAGTTCTCTGGAACTTGACCAAAACACTATTCACCCCTTTTTCATTTACCGCTGCCGGTCGACCGATCTGGGCTCGGTCGACCGAGCTTGGGCCAGGTCGACCGGGCCAACTGTAAATTCCTTTTTTTTTAATTTTGGATTTTTTACCCTATTCTAGATGGACTTCGATGGAACTTTGGGTACCTTTTTTTGAGTCATTTTACCACGCGTGAGAATGTTTTGAGCCAACATTCTTCACAGTTAATCGGGTTGTATCGAGACTTAACTAAACTCAATCTTGAACGGTACGGGACAACAAGATACGCTTCTTTAAATCTAAGCACGAAAATTGTTCGTCCGGTTATCGTGAACCCTAATCCCTTTCGTTGACTGAGTAGGTTGTACGATACTTCGGGTTTAACGCTAGGATTAGGATTGGATTGTCTATTGCCTTTGAATTCTGAATTGTACTGTCAGGTACTATCTACGTGTGACAAACATGTTCATTAGCTTTGCTTACTTTATTTTGTTTGGGACCACATTGATGAACTTAGGATCCCTTTTGATATTCCGTTTATTCTGAGGTTTGTTTGAGGTGTGAGACTAGGTGACTTTGAATGTAAAGTCTTAAAGAGAACTACTAAGGAAATTTGTCTTTGAAATCTGATTTGATCTGATCTGAAGGAAAGTAGTTTCTCTATTGTTTGATGAATCTTGTCCGCGCAAGAAAACATAGCCCCTCATTGATTAGTCTGTTCAGGATTCTTTATGTCGAGCACCACTCAGCTGACACGTACAGCACAGCTGGGACGCCACTTGTGTGAGGACTCTAAATTATCTGCCTGAAGGCAAGATTGTGAGCTAGAGCCCTCGGAGACTGCGCCACATGAGCCAAGAGATATCTGTTATATGTTATTTGAACATATATGGGTTATCAGAGCCCAATTCATTTATTATTAGCATATGTGGATGCCTACTTTGATAGTCTGTTTATGATTCGAATGTGATGCCCGCGTTTCTTACGATCAAAATGGTATGCATTTCCTAAGATTATGTTCATTCTTATTCGTATTGCATATCTATGGATTTTTATATATATTGCTTGTCAACCGTTGTGTTGATGATGTTACTCTTGGTGCATAGGTACCGACCTTACCAACTACGAGGAGGAAACGACGGGGGAAGTTCAGGCAGATCAGCCAGATGACTCCGTAGATTATTGTACGGACGGCATTGTCTAGTCGTAACTACCATGTACACGAGTGCCATCATGTTATATCTATTTAGTTTCATCTTTTGGTTCTTTTATCATTTTGATTAGGCTCAGGTTTTTGGTGTGGCCTAATATTGTAATTGATATTTTGTTAACAGTCTTAAACTTAAACTTTAGTTATGATATTCAATATTTGCCATAAACTATACAGTCTTGAGATATCACTTGCAATTATAAAGCTTCCGCTATTTTTATTTATATTTGAGAAAATGTTTACACCTCACAGCGGTCTTCGATCCAGTTGGGACACGATTGGGGTCAAGTTACATTTGATTAATGTTGAAAATTTTTTAATTGTCCCTAATTTCACGCATAACCCCGAATTACATTCTGGGGGCGTGACAAATCTTAGATTAGATTTGGAATATGTTAGGTCAGTGTCATCCGCTAAGTGTCCTAAGGATGAGTTCATCTTTAGAAAACCTAATAATCACTATACCAAAAACGCGAAATTGGAACGGATTACTGTTCCTAATCCGTGTGTTCCTAATCCGTTTATCCATTCTAATTTTCTGTTTTTGGAACGGATTAACGGATTAAGAATGGTTTAGGAACGGATAACGGATTAGAAACACACGGATTAGGAACGGTAATCCATTCCAGTTTTCCATTTTTGGTGTAGTGAATAATCAAATCTAAGATCAACTCATCCTTTTCATATTCAATTTCTCTGAAATATTCTCCAATAGACCACATAGTTGCATAGTCCCTTGGAAAAAGGATAGCAGGATTGGTTGTCATGAAAATAACTCTTTCACATGTTGGTTTAAAGTCTTGTCAAAATGTACAGCATGTCATTGTCATTTGCACATAGAGTCCATCATTGTTGACCCCTCCGAGCTTGTCTACTTGATCAAATCTGTTTTAATTCTCCCATAAGCATATGAATCATTAGGCTGGACAAAAATGGTACGAGATTGAGAGGCCTGATTGTATGTAGTTGATTGTCAATTATATCCATTTTTAAACCATTAGATTGCGTTGAATGTCTTTCCAATGTGTTCATCTCATTCTCATCTTTGGGAGCCCTTAGGTAAAAACCTTTTCACCATAAAAGGTAAGATAATGTGATCCTTGAACCATGTAAGGGTCCCATGTGAGAATGTCAAAGTTCCACTTTGACTGATTGGATCCACATCAGCTGAACTTCAATGAAACCCAACAAATTCAACTTTTCTATATGTATATATTTATTTATTTTTTGGTGGTCAATATTATTTTAAGAGCATTTTGAATTGAGCGATGCTACATGGACAACCCCATGGACCACTCCATGGTTCAAGGGTCACATCATCTAAAATTTTAGATGATGTGACCCTTGAACCATGGAGTGGTCCATGGGGTTGTCCATGTAGCATCACTCATTCAAACAAAACAAAAAGTCTACATGGACAAACTCCCATGAACCACTCCATGGAGAAACTCCATGGTTCAAGGGTCACATCATCTAATATTTTAGATGATGTGACCCTTGAACCATGTAGTTTGTCCATGGAGTGGTCCATGAGGTTGTCCATGTAGCATCACTTAATTCAAAATGCTTTTAAAGTAATATTGACCACCAAAAAATAAATAAATATATACATGTAGAAAAGCTGAATTTGTTGGGTTTCATTGAAGTTCTGCTGATGTGGATCCAATCAGTCAAAGTCGAACTTTGACATTCTCACATGGGACCCTTACATGGCTGCTTCTTTCTAACCATGGCCCGGATATATATATATGGGGAATGTTCATTGCATATTTCCCTCATCATAGAGTGAGGGACACTCTCCTTTTTACACATGAAAATTATTTTTTGTACCTCATCCTATATATTTGAAAAGTATATTTTGTACTTAAAAATTTTTAAAAAGAAAAATATCCCTTATCTTATGATGAAAAAAAAAAAAGAAAGGCATTGAATGTTCTCCAGTATATATATATATTGACCCGAACATGACCTTTATACATGCTCAAGCTTACAATCAGGGAAGAATGGAAGATATGTATTGCCGAAGAAACCACGCCGAACTTGGAATGAAAATTGTCCTGGGTTGGCATGTGTTGTAAACTAGGTATTTGTGCCTGGAAGGGAAAAAGGCAATGGCCTTTCCAGTGGTCGTTTGACCGGTCTATGGATATTTGATGGGTAAGATTCAAATCTTTCATCTTTTTTCTTATAAAAGAGAAAGAGAAACGATATGAGATCTTATAATTTTCTAAGAAAAGACGTACAGTAGGCTTTGGGCTGACACACAATAGAATAAAACGTGGATAACCAGTGGCTTTATTAGGAAACGCAGATCGAGAAGGATGTCATGACCCTTAGGATGGGATCAAGATCCGGGCCGTCCAGGTCATGATCGGGAACCTAATAAAGATCACATCGGATATGAATAATATGGTGGAAGTTAACTTTTTTCTTCTGTCTGGAATCGCTACTTCTGTAAGTCTCTGCTCCATACAGAGATAAGGAGCCCTGTATAGTTGTTTGCTGTGGGTTTTTTTTGGAGGGCTTTGTCCAGCTCTTGTCTCTTCCTTTTACCTCTTTAATAGAATTATTTACCAATTAGCAAGAAAATGGTGGCAGCTTTCCATGAAAGCATTCCAGGTGTTGGTTCCGATGTTGTTGAAGGTCATGAAAAGACCCGAGATAATGCCTTGGTTTCAAAGGTGAGGAGTGAGAGTGAGAGTGAGAGTGATAGGTAGAGAAACCTCTTTATGCGCAGTCGAAAGGATTGGAGAGAGAAAGAGAGAGAGAGAGAGAGAGGCCGAAGGCTGAAAGCCTCACGATGAAGGAAAGAAGAGAGTACGACGGCCGTTCTGATTGGGACCGTCGTAGGCACCAAATGACACACAGAAAAAAAAAAGAGAAAAGAAGAAAGAACGGGATAGAATCAGTGGTGGACTCTGTAACAGATGGAGATCAATGGATAATTTGGAAAGATATTAAACCAAAACTATAAGGATTATTTTCGTTATAATTTTTTCAAAGGACCTTGCAACCCATGTATCCTTTTCATATCCAACATCTCTGAAATATTTATTTATAAGCTATTGGGCGCGTTTTCTCTCAAGATATAATTGGCAAACTCATAAACCCGAGGGTACCAATCCAACTATGGGTCTTATCATGGGAATATATGAGCACCTGAGTAAATGAGTCCATTTAGCAGTTTTAGATATGTTACTATTTTCCTCGTGTTTCTTAAAATCAATGAATATTACGTTTCAAATAAGTACGCAATTATTTGAATATATGAAGTCTCGTAGGTATGAATCCTATATTAGGATCCAAGAGAAATTCGGATCCAAAACTGGCTCCTTGTATGTTCCAACCTGGGGGCTCAAATTGAGGACTATAAATATATAAAAGGTTTAATGATCTAAATAGCTTGAGTTATATTCATATATGAGAGTCCGCTTAGCTTTAATCATATTAATAGTCCCACTTGGATACTAAAAGAATGAGTCTTTGTTTTTTCTCTAGTTATACTAATGCATCCTACATCTTAGATCGCATTCGGTTTCAAAACAGGTCCTCCTTTCCAAGTAGATGCTGGATCCGGATACAACACCAATTTTATGTCAATTTCGGAACTGGATCTAAAAAGATGGACTCAGTCCGGATCCACAATGGCTCTGCCTTAAATCGGACCCATTTGCATGCATCCCTAATATTGATTCATACTATGAGATTGATTATTCATGCTTATCACTAATATGAGAATAATGAAATGTTTAGATCGTGAATTGAGAGCTGAAAGAGGAGTAGAAAATAAGATCTATAGGTTGGAGTATTCTTTGTTTTCTACACAAATTTTCCGTAATACATGAAGATTCAAGAGTCATAAGAAAATGAATAGCTTGGAATACCAATTTGGGGCTTAAAAAAAGTGCAAAAGAAAATGTGGTTAAAACTACTCAATTACATAACCTATATCGGACAAAGCATTATATTGCAGGTGTGTAACAGCCACCTTTTTTCTCATTCTAGTATCTTTTTTTTTTTTTTTTTAACCTTCTCAGGCGTGTAAATGAGAGGGTAAAATGACTTCAGTTATACATCATTTGACACCTCATTTAAGCATGTGATACGGATGTGCTTATGTATCACTACAATAAAAAACAGTTTTGCCAACGCAGTCACAGCGTCTGGAAAAATCAGAATTGCATTGGCAAAGGATTTCCCAACGCATTTTAGTTCGTCGGCACCGCGTCGGCTACCTAATGCCTGGAAAACCATTCCCGACGTAATAATGTTTAGCGTCGGCTAAAAAGGGCCATTCACCGACGCAATGGTGCGTCGTCCCAAACGTCGGCAATGTCAACAGCGTCGGCAAAAAATCGAACTTAATGGTCAACCTCACCTCACTGCCGACGCATAACAACGTCGGTTATGCATTTACCAATGCATATACTAGCGTCGGAATACATATTTGACGACACATACACAACGTCGGTAATACATATCCCGACTTGTTGAAGCGTCGGCAATTATCTTTAATGACGCAGAAAATCACGTTTGGCGATGCAGAAAGTACGTCGGAAAATAGATTTACCCCACTGCCAACGCATAATAACGTCGGTTATACATTTGCCAACGCACATACTAGCGTCGGAATACATATTTGATGACGCATACACAACGCCGGTAATACATGTTCCGACTTGTTGAAGCGTCGGCAAATATCATCAATGACGCAGAAAATTACATTTGGCAATGCAGAAAGTGTGTCGGAAAATAGATTTACCTCACTACCAACGCATAATAATGTCGGTTATACATTTACTAACGCACATACTAGCGTCGGAATACATATTGGACGACACATACACAACGCCGGTAATACATATCCCGACGTGTTGACGTGTCGGGAAATTTCTCCAACGAGGGCAGAAATTTACTTTTAGCGACGCAGAGAATGCGTTGGGAAATAGCTTTTCTTATCAATTAAAAAATAATTGAAAATATAAAAAAAAAATTCCTGTACAATATTTTCCTGTTCAAATCTATATTTTCAACATTGCACAAGCATAAGCATTGATAAACAACAAATAATCCCACATTCATCATGAAACAATAAAAAATAATGAGTCACCAATAAACTTAAAACCAATCATAAAACTTGTCCGTGCCACATAAAATGTAATATCCCACGTCAAAAAAAGTCAAATATCTCAATAAAGTAAATACTAACTAAAATCTAATCATCCAAAGTACACCATGAAACACAACCAGTTAGGAGGGGTTGACCCATGCCAATTCATAAAACCATAAAATCCTTATCTTTCGGAGGACCCCGAACCATCCATACCGACCCGGGAAAGCAACAACTGAATTTGACTCTGCATGTGAACCTGCAAAGCTGCCTGATCTTGCATTTGTTTCTACGAGTCCTCATACTGTTGCCGCAACTCATCTTGCATTTGTTTCTGTGAGTCCTCATACTGTTGCCGCAACTCTTCTTGTGCTTTCAAAGAGTCAGCTAGTTGCTGCCGTAGGGTGCTCATCTCAGAAGACATCAAGATACCAGTAGAAGATAATGATGGGCCCCTCGAGCGGTACCCTTGCCTCCTCGCGACCCTCTTCCCTAGCAGATTCTCGATCACCTGTTGCTCAGCCACTGGAGTGTTAATTTCAGGCTGAGACAGTGCCTCCTCCATTCTTCGCTACGATATGAAAACATTCAAATATGTCATGTAATTAATATATGTTAGGCAATTGAAATAAACAATAATATACAATATTTTTAATGAAACAACTCACATGTGTCTCCTCAGCATGATCTGTGATCCATCTGTTCTTCTTCTTGCTATAGTGTTGCTGACGATATAAATCAGGTTGAGAGGGAGGAGCCTGCTGCTCATCTGCCTGCATGATCGAGAACTGGGCTGCAAATGATCGAGACCCAGTTGTATGAAGCGTCTTCACTTTGCTCCGGCTCTCTGAATTCCTCTGTGACTTACGCTGAAAATTAGAAGTAATAGACAATGTAGTTAGCTTATTTAAAAGAGATTTGAGGAATCATAGCCATAAAAATTTATAAGTGATTCTGCAACAATGTAATTGACCTCAGTCCACTACTTTACTAATTCAGAGGATCATCAACATTGCAACCTTAATGAGAGTTTCAAAACAACTGAGATACAGAGTTCTCATTCATTTTCGTCTTCTTACCTTTTGTCATTTCAAAAGTGATGATGAGTGGAACCCACTTATCTCATCAACTACCTTTATCAAGCAACAAAAAACATCAAGAGAAGTGAACCCAAACGAATAAGCCTAGTAGCCAACATCAAGCATTTGAAATTAAAGTCCATAGGCTTCCCTATCACAAGTAATGACAAGTGCATGTGCATCCCAAATCATCTCATTGCCTATCACAAGTAATGACGAGAGCATCCCAAATCATCCCATGAAAGGTAAATATTAGCATGCACACACCTGTCTATATCAAGCTAATCTAAGAAAATATCCAAGCATTTAAAATCAAAGTTCTGGGTCCCACTGACAACAAGCAATGGTGTTGTGGCCTACTTAACAAGTTTTCCATGAGCAATGTTTTCAACAACAGACCGAAGAGCTAGCATACATTTTGCTACCGGGTTGGTTAAAGGCCTGAGTTTCAAATAACAACAATAGTTAAAACAACAACAATATATAGTGTAGAGACTAATTAAAACCATGTACCGAAAGCAAATCAAGAAATATAATTTAGATACCTTCCACTCTGGTGTCTCCCATTTGTTCTCTATCAGCCAGACCCACTGGACCGCCCTCTGCGTATCATATGGGAACTGCTTCGGATCGTGGCCATTTTCCAACAACTTCTTATATTTTTTGTGTAGCTCCGCCCTAAACTCCCTATAAGTATGCATTGCTAGTTTCTCGACTGCATTTGCCACACTTGCATCGGTCTTCCAATCGCCAAAGTCATATACTTTTGCTGTCATTTCAAACCCACGAGTGTGAAAAGTAAACAGTAAAGCTTATGAATATAGATTAGGAAGTATAAGATTGTTTTATTACCGCAGTTGCAGTAAAGATTGCCTCCTTGCACCCATCATCAATTGCTCCCCATGTTTCTTTATTCAAAGATACAAGCCTGTGAATATGACTCCCCAGCTCGATTGCAAATGTAGAGGCATTTATACCCTCAAATGCCCCCGATTGTGCACCTAGCAGAACAAAAAGCCTACTGCCCAGAATCTTCATCCTCTTCTCTGACTCATGGCCCACCACCCTACCCCGTACACGCCGAGAGGATGATGCTACAACCAGCATAAACAA
Source organism: Litsea cubeba (assembly GCA_012931725.1). Lineage (NCBI taxonomy): Eukaryota > Viridiplantae > Streptophyta > Magnoliopsida > Laurales > Lauraceae > Litsea > Litsea cubeba. The sequence continues at coordinate 121,898,894 of CM022947.1, read as the reverse complement.
ATCCAAATTATTAATCATAAAAAAAAATGAAATCGGGCAAATAAGTTTGAAAATATAATAGGGTCAAATATTTCTTACCTACGCTGCTGTCCGTAGTAGGCTGGCTAGATACATCGGGCTGGGTGGCACCAATCTCACACGGACTGGTAGTACGATCTGGGACCGATACCTGAGTGCCTTATGATTGGCATTGTCTGCGTCTCCCTGGGGCCATGTGTGCGAACTGAATAACACAATATGTTAGGATAAAATCAAGAATTGCAAAAAAAAAAAAAAAACACAATAAGTTAGTATACATGTAAGAAATATCACAAGTGTTTAAATTTTGATATTGGATATAACAACCTCTTCTTCTAACTCATATTCTTCCTCACTACTTCTAGATGGTCTATACTCCTTGTCGATGTTATCATGCTCGTCTTCAACAGAGAGTTGATGCAAAGATGGATTTTGAATTGCTTGTACCAATTGTCGTGCGCCAATTTCACTCATTCGGGCCATGTTACTTACAATATTCTTATTTCTAGCTAACTCATAAGCATTCTTCTTTTGAGACAATGCGCCAGGAGGAACATACGATTTTCTTTTTTTCGGCATTTTTTGGACCACTATGATAAAAAATGACAAAGAGATCATAAATATATAAAGGGATCAAACACATAAAAATTTTTAAAAAAGTCATAATAGTGGCAAACAAATAAAAGTAAAATTAATGATTTCATTGCATGTAATCCCTGTCCACACACATGAAGAAATAAACTTTACATATCAGAATTCCATATCAGAATCAATATCTGGGTCGAATTGATCAGTTTCCTCTTCATTTATATACTCTGCCAATGTTTCGTCCTCGTCACCACCATCAGCAATTGGCTCATCACCATCGGCCGCAGGTTCATTATCCTCGGGGATGATATCTGGTTCAATGTCATCCCTAGTGTAATAAAAGGAAAAATCCTCGGCAACAGATACCGAGACAGTTTCAATGGCTTCTTCCTGTTGGTACGGCTCGTTCATCACATTTTGCTCTTTTTCCTCATCTCGCTCTTGCACATCCCAAACACCCCGATGCTTGACCCGTTCCACGACTTTCCATTGGCGTCATTGACATAGAACACTTGATTTACCTGATTTGGCAAGACAAAAGGATCATCTTCATACCACCGATCCCTAACGTAAATGCTTGTGACATGTGGGTCGATATTTATTTTAGATTTATGACCAGTATTATACCATTGGCATTTGAACAAAAAAACTTCAGAACCATTGATGTATGACAATCCATAAATGTTGGTCAAGTAACCGAAAAAGTCAATGCTTTCCTCATTGTGGTCCCCCTCGACGACCACCCCGCTATTCTGGCTCTTCTGACGGTTGTCGCGGTCTATGGTGACGAACCGGACACCATTAATCCTACAACCTGAGTATTGACGCACCAAACAACTAGGACCATTTGCCAATGCCCACAATGCAACTGTTGCTTCTGGAGACCCTCGAGATCTGAGTTGGTTTATCTGCATTAGTTTCTTAAAATTAATTCAAATTGGATTTCCATGTTTTGAGTTTGTAACATTTATTATGCATATGTTATACGTAAATGATCTCTGAACCATCCAGAAAACTCTTCCCGTTGTAAATTGGTGATGTTGCGTCCCCTGCGCTCATTCACTTGCCTCTTGTGCTCTCTATTCAGCATAATCAGTGTGACATATAGGAATATTAGAAAGTTTACAAGTAATGCATATAATTAGTTTAATTGAACCACTTACTCAAGATAAGGTATGACATCGGGAGTGTTATACAACAAAAACCAATGGGCCATGTTGCGTTCCCTGTCGGACACATTAGGAGCCCTCATGATAGGTGAAAAGGGCCAGACGCGTTGGGCGAAGACACCCAACTTTGGGCCTTGTTCATCCCCATCGTCATTCCGTTCTTCAGGAACTTCTCCCTTTAGGTACATCTTCATAAAGTTAACACTCTCTTTGGCAATATATGCCTCGGCGATCGAACCTTCTGGCCTAGCTCGATTCGTAACATAGCCCTTCAATGTTCCCAGAAACCTTCAAACACATAAATCAATATCAAGATAAAAACATTTAAAGAATGGTAAACACAATCACCTCTCAATACCAATCAACAATTTAAAGAATGACGAAGGGAATCACCTCTCGATTGGATACATCCACCGATATTGCACCGGTCCAGCGAGCATAGCCTCACGCAGTAAATGAATTGCCAAATGGACCATCACATCAAAGAATGCCGGAGGAAAAACCCTTTCCAACTTACACAGTATGAGGACAATCTTATGTTCCAATTCTTCCATATGACTCCATTTCAAAGTTTTTGAGCAAATGTTCTCGAAGAAGCTATCCAGCTCAAATAGTGTTGTGCATATCTCTTTGTTCACGTACCCACGCATACCAATCGGAAAAAGACGCTGTAGTAGAACATGGCAGTCATGACTTTTCAGGCCCGCTAATCTCCCATTCTTTGAGGTCACACACCTCGAGAGGTTCGCAGCATAACCATCTGGGTATTTGATCGATTTTAAATATTGATAAAAATCATCTTTCTCCTTCGGGCCTAATGTGTAGGACGCACGAGGCTTCTCTTGTGTTCCATTGCTTCTTTTTCGTAGATGCAATTCTGGCCTAATATTCAGATCTTCCAAATCCTGACGGGCATACTCTGTGTCCTTGCTCTTCTTGTCTAAGCCCACCATTGTGCAGAGGTGACTTTCACATATATTCTTCTCCACGTGCATAACATCAATGTTGTGTCGAAGCTTTAGTTTCTTAAAGTACGGTAGATTATAAAAAATGCTTTTCTTTATCCAGTTTAAGTCTTCAGGGTCATGTGGTCTTTTTTTATTGTTAGAGTGCTTCCCAAACCTTGTATATGGAAGCCGATCCAATTGTGCTTGTACCTTTTCCATCGGCGGCAACTCCAATGACTTCACTCGATTCTCCACCTTCCCATTAAAGTCCTTGCTACGTCGCCAAGTGTGCCTTTTAGGCAAGAAAGATCTATGGCCCGTGTAACCAATCTTCCTTCTCAACCTGACCGATAAAGCGTCTTCATTACAAATGGGACAAGCCTTGTACCCTTTGGTGCTCCACCCAAACAAGTTACCATATGCAGGGAAGTCGTTTATGGGCCACAACAAAGCCGCACGCATTTTAAAGCTATCCTTGCTAGAGGCATCATAAGTTTCGACACCATTCTCCCATAACTCCTTCAACTCATCAATCAAGGGTCGAAGATAAACATCAATATCATTACCAGGCTGATGTGGTCCAGGAATAAGCAATGACATCATGAAGAATGGCTCCTTCATGCACATCTCATAAATTTCAAAATTGATGCCAAAATTTATTTACAATTGTTTCCTCTTCCTCCAGGATGGATGCATTTTCATATATTTTGAATTCAGATCAAAGAGTTAAGTACGACAGCTTCTGAAAATAGCTATAACTCCAATCTATCATCCCCCTGACCGCCTTTGATGAAAACCAAACTTATCCAGATTTAAGTTTTTGTGAAATGGGAACAGGTAACCATTTGTTATGAGTCATGACTTATGAATTTTGTGCAGTACAAGGTTTTCAAACTGAAATGGGCTCCTAGAGATTTCTTCAAGTCTGGCAAGCTTATAATAAATTTGACAGAGCAAGGCAATCAATCAATTACCTATACCGAAATCTTATTTTGTATGACACAAGGAGTAAATGAGAATTGATTCAATTACACAAAAACAGGGATACATAACCACCAAATTAATATATTGTAATGACTAACACATTGCAACCTACCAATTCAGATCTGAATTTCTCAAATACATAACCACACTAAACGATGAGCAGAAACACCAGAATTTCTAGCATAAAGCAGCACTAATGAGCATGCTCTGTTAGAGGGCTTATATATATAAAGAAATAGAAAGGAACACGAAGAACAACTATAGAACTCCCTATTAATTACCATTAATCAAAACTGGAAACATCATAAACCTTGACCTGAAACTCAATATGAGATCACAAGTCATCTTTGGTTCAATTGACAAATGACAAAATCACTACAGGGCCACGATTTCTTTCTTACTTCTTCTATTCATTTCTTTCTTCCTTAGAGAAATAGATACAGTTATCAGATCAACAAAAGAATCTAATTCCATTGGGGCCATAGGGAAACTAATAGATCCTGGTGTTCAACGTAGCCACTCCTCACTGTCGCATCGTTCCATTTGTTCAACCAAAGGGCTGCTGGACGGGTAGAGGGACTGGGCGGGTGGAGGCAGGGGCGGTGGGGGAAGAGGGAGGACTGGCCGGCATAAAGAAAGATGGAGAGAGAGATCATACCTTGGCTTGCTGCAGTTGCAAGAAGAAGACGATTCCTAAGAATGGTTTGGCTTGCTGCAGTTGCAAGAAGAAGACGATTCCTAAGAATGGTTTGGCTTGCTGTAGTTGCGCAAGAAGAAGACGATTCGGAAGGAGGGCTTGGCGATTTGGAAGAAGGGTTTGGCACTGCAAGAAGAAGAAATTCACAAGAAGGTTTTTTTTTTATGTTATTCGGAAGGGTTTAGATAAGAATGGGAATACACTTTTAGCGGGAGTCTTATATCATGATGGAACTTTTAGCGGGAGTCTTAGAAGTGCATCCTTTTGTTCAACCAATTCAGCTCGACCCCCGCCGGGGGATACCCCCGGACCCCCTCTGCGAAGCATATGTTTTAGAGAAGTGGCAATCAAAAAAATAAAAGGATCATACTTAACCATGATAGCTAAAACTCTTTTACTGGTTGTCTTTCCATTTTAGAAATTGACTTAAGTACACTTTCATACACTTTGAACACCCATCTTAGTTATAAATAGTGGAAATCCAGTGGGGTGTTGAGCACAAGCCGGTAGTGAATGTAGGTATTGAGGCCGAACCACTATAAATCTTTGTGTTATGGTGATTGGTTTGTGGTGATTGATTTGTTTATCTTCCGCATCTATTGTCATAATCATCACTAGTTACTAGTTAGCTTAAAGAAATTTAAAATTGGTCACCTAATTAGTAGATCACCATATTCACCCCCACCCCCTTTAGGGTTAAGATCCCGGACTTTCATCTTACAGTGGTTACAACTCAATTATAAACAAAAAATTGAGATATCTCATAATTAAATTATTTTGATCATTTTGAACGCCTCTGATTATCCATATATGGGCACGAGTGAGACTCATCCAAAAAAGTTCCCACCATACTCCGCTAGAAGCTATTGTAGTTGCCCCCAGAATAAAAAATTAAAAAATAAAAATCCATGAAAGTGATAGAGAGTTGGGAATAAATCAAAGTGATTAAAATGGAGTGCTCGTATTATTTTGGCAAAAAAGAATTTTACTAAATGGGGTTTTACGGACGCAGACCTGTGCATCGCCAGTAGGCAAAATAATTATATGTTTTCCACAACTTTTGCCGACTCGGTCTTACTTGTGTCAGTAAAAGTAACACTTATCTGTGACTCTTGCCAACGCAGTCCAAATATACATCGAAAATTAGACTTTTGCCAACGCCAATTTTCACTACGTTGGTAAATAATGTAGGGAAAGTTTTTCCACGGCTTTTGCCAACGCGGTCTTACTTGTGTCGGTAAAAGCAGCAATTCTCTATGACTTTTGCCAACGCAAATTTTCACTGCCTCGGAAAATAGTGTCGGGAAATGTAAGTTTGTCAAAGATGGGGTTTTGCGGAGCAACTCATGCGTCGGCAATGGTGTGAATAAAAACTCAGACCTTTCCCAACGCACACTTGTGCGTCACCAGTAGGCAAGATAATTGCCAACGCATTATTACGTCGCCATTAGAAAAACACGCGTTGGCAAAACTTTCCCTCTCTTTTGGGGTTTTTTTTTTATTGGCGCCAATGTGGTTTCAATAGCTTTTGCCAACGCGGTATTACTTGCGTCGGTAAAAGTAGCATTTTCTGTGACTTTTGCCAACGCAGTCCAAATATGCGTTGGAAATAAGACTTTTACCAACGCAAATTTTCACCGCGTCAGCAAATAGTGTCGGGAAAGGTGTATTTTGTTGTAGTGAATATAACTGTATTGCACGTGCATCATTTACTTATGTAAATGGTTGTGAAGCCAATGCTCTCATGGTTGAGCGGTGTTGGCATGCACCTTAGGGCACGTTTGACGTTTGGCATCCGTCCATGCAAGGGGATTCTTCGCCCTTTTCCGCGCGATGATGGATTTTATACGTTTGGATCGGCGTCGATTTTTAGAGCATGGATGGGAGAAATCTTCGGTACCGTTTATTATTGCAGTCAGACCTCCCCCCTTCAGGAGCGCAAATTCCGCTGAAGGAGGGAAGGGCGGAGCAATAGTGCGCCACAGTAATCGGGGACGGTAATATGGGCTTATTACGTTTTTGCTTTGGGAATGTACCTTTTAGATCTCATAATCAAGATCCAAACCGTTAGTCACCTTTAAGAACTCCAAAAATGCCACCTCACCAAATTTCAGCCGTTGATTCTTCTTATATCTCGAGATATGTGCCAAAACGTCTGCCTGATTACACTATTATTGAAAACAGTCCATTTTTCTAAATATTTCGATTTATGTGAAGTCCACAATCAAGATCGGAACCAGTCATTAGTTCTAGAAGGTCGAATACGGCAAGGTGTCCAAATTTCAACCGTTAATTCCTTTTATATCTCGAGCTATGTACCAAAACGTCAGACGGTTCACACTATTTTTGAAAACTGGTGCCCAAACAGTACGTTTTTCTAAGATTTTCGGTTTTTATGGGGTCCACAATCGAGATTAAAACCATTCATTAGTTCTGAAATGTGGAATACGGAAAGGTGATTAAATTTCATCCGTTGATTCCTCTTATATCTCGAGATATATGCCAAAACGTCTGACTGATTATACTAATATTGAAAACGGGAATAAAAATAGTCCCTTTTTTGAAAATTTTCGGTTTATGTGGGGTCCAAAATCATGATCGGAACCATTCATTAGTTCGGGAAGGCCAAACACGTTAAGGTAACCAAATTTCAACCGTTGATCCTTACTATATCTTGAGATATTTGTATAAACGTCCATTGGATCATATATTTTACAAATTGTAGGAATCCTTCCTCCATCCAAATCTGGAACTCTCATTAGGAATCCTACATGAGGGGGTGTTGATTCTTTAGAGATGGAGAGAATCCTCTTAATAAAAGATTCCTCTCCTGGCATGGACGGTTGCCTTACCGTACCCTTAGTATCACACATGCCTACAAATCAATCCCTATGCTTTTTAGTTGAAAGTCTTACTCCTTCCTTGCCAGTAGCCTACCAGGGAAAAAACAGAAGAAAGAAAAAAGAAAAAAGGTGCAACAAACAACCCTCGATCGACTGATTTTTTGTGAAAACTGAAAAAACGCCCGCGAAGGTAGTAAACTAAAAGTTGTACACGTTTCTTCCTTTTGTCTCTTTGCACTTGAATGTCTCGCATGGTCAAACGGCACATGCAACCCATTAGGTTCTCTGAGTCGAAGCAAATATTCCCCTCCCCATTTCTCACCTCCACTTGTTGTACGTCCTCTTTTATTACCCATTTAAATTGCTTTTTCTCCAAATATGAAAGTTTTTTTGAAAGGCAAGTATAGATTTTATTAAGAAAGGGGAAAAAAAAAAAGAACAAATAGTACGACAACATAAGATCAGAAGACCAAAAGCCAACACCCCCGTCATTAATTAGGAAAAATCAGAAGCCCACATTCTGGGCATCAGGAGAATCCAGAGTAGGATGCTCATCAAAAAACAAAGAAGCCCACATTCCGAGATTCAAGAAATTCAAATATTAACATAAGTGTTTATAAAATATACTTAAACTAACAATCCTTCAACTCCATAGCTTAGAAGTGTATATTGGTCCAATGCTCACTCCCTTCATCTTCTTACTAAGCCGAGTAGCTACTCAGTGAAAGAAGCAATTTGCACCATATATAGAATAACGCATATACACTACTTCCATCTTCCTAATAGTAAAGCCATCTCTCCATTGCGACTTTGATGGATTTATTATAATTGATTGAATAGGGTCATCAACTCCAAAAGGAGAAGAACTCAAGCAAGATACAATTTTTAATAAAGATGCTGTAAGCGCATAAAAATGTCGCTCACAAAGAGAGGAGGTGTTGAGACGAGGCTCTTGAGAAGAACACCGCTGCCTGCCTAAGACCTGAGAAGGGGAAAAAGAACAGTAGGTCAGAGGACCCTGGCTGTGGGCAGCGCAGGGCTCACCAATGCCTAAGTCAGTATGAAAACTGGACTAAGGATGGAGATTTTGGAGAAGAAGATGGCGTACCAGCAGGTGGTGTAAGTGTTGGCCATGGTTTTGTGTATGGTGTGTTGGATCGGATGTTCGATCCTCTCCCTAGCTTTCTGCATCCGCTGTTCTTTATATCGATAGGGAGAGGGAGGGAGTTGACTTTTGAGAGAGAGATAGTGCTCTCTAGCTCTTGACAGGCAGTCTAATCGCAGTCCATTTGTCACGTCCCCAAAATAAGAATTGGAGAAAAACGTGAAAATTAAAATCTTAAATTCAAATTCCTGTGTTTAATACAACACAAGCTTCCAAAAGTGGACCCACATAAAATTTCAACATGTGGTGAGTCAAAATAAATTTCATTAAATGCAATGGAAGCTTTATTCAATTGGTATTCAAAGTTCATAAATAAAATCCAACACAAAAATCAAATAAACATTAATAGTTAATGTGGAAGAATAAATCCAACAATTACTAAGGAATGGTTATCATTAAAAGAAAGTTCATCTAAAGTATTACTAAGATGACGTTCTCTCTAATGCAGGTTCAGACGGCACCGAAACCGTCTCCGGCGTCCCACTCAGGTTCGTCAGTTGGCTCAAACGTTTGAAACATTTGATCCTCCTCCGTTTCCTCGGTAAAGTAGGGCTCGGTACCTATGCACCAAATATTACAAAGTAAATAGCAAGTACATAATTATAATTCGAAATTAAATACCATTACGAGAAGAATAAAGACAAGTGTTATCATATAGAAGTAAAGGCAAAGATATAACATGAATGAACGTATGACATAAATTCAAATAAAACAAATAGAGCAATAAGATTCACACGGAGACAAATATCCCCGTTGTGGGTGGTCAACCCTACATAATCGGGAAAGCCCGTCCATAACGTCGGTGGTCATAAACCGATCAATAAACAAATATCAGGATAACCTGTTCACATTCATAGCGGATTATAAGTGATCCGGACACATCGGTGATCAACCATCCATATACGATCTGCAGTCGTTCATAAATGACCCATATAAAGGAAAACATATATACATAATAGACCCGAATAATAATGCTCCAACACAAGAGTCCTAAGTCAAAATAAAGTGCTGGCCATTCCACATTCATATCATAATACAGAATTTGCCAAGCCACTTTATAGTCCATAACACAATAGGGTGTGCATCTAAAGGAATAGATATCCTAAATCAACATATATATATATATATATGCATGCGAAGGTCAAAAATAATCACAAACCAATCCTAAAGTTAAACATAGGGTCTCATGCCCAACAACCACATGAATCTTTAATAGATAAATGATCAATGCATCCCTTCTCCATCAATGGTGCATAGTCCCAATTAAGGGTTTTCCAATAGAGATGGATTGAACTCAAATCTACTAGGATTTCCCCGAGGTTATATGAAGCACTAAACCCCATGTTAGTAAGATACCGTGTGCCCATACGGTATTTACTCGATCCAATGATCCAATTAATAAGGCATAAAAATGTAATATTAACCCATGAAAACCAAAGATATCATTCAAAATTTATTTGCAAATAATAATAATAAATCATAATCTTAATTTATAATTTTAGAAAACTTGAGGACCCTAACAAAATATTTTACACATTTAAAATAAGCCAAGGGTTTTAGTTTGGGGTTCATTAAAACTAACAGGGCTTCTTTCTAAATTTATAGAAACTAATGGGACATGGTCTAAAGTTAATATTATACATCACAATGAGATTCCCTTACCCAAAAGGTGCCAGGTCAACACCCACCAACACAGAACTTCTTTTCAACTTATAAAAGTCATGGGTGAGGTCACACTCAAACATATAATATTCAATAAACAAGAGGTCTCTCTCTCCTGGACAAAACCACTCCCATTTTTACATGACAGTACCAGAACCCATTACAGAATATATGACGGACCTCACGCCAATTGCTACAAGGAGTCAAGCACAGTGGGCCCTATGGATCAAGAACCCATGATCAACCACACAAGTATATGTCGCCCAGCCCTGTACAACCAGATGTGCCGACCAGATCTGTGATCAGATCGTATAGTGGGTCCCACAACCGCCTGATGCCCAACTGATTTTTCCCTTAAAACACGCCCTCTGCTGATCGGGCTACAGGATGGTGGCCCAAATGGGGTCCACTGCACACGGGTCCATCCTCTCTGAGGCCGCCTGAGGGTCCACTCGCGGATCTGCGGTCCTGATCAAATATCAAGATGGGCCCCATAGTCCAAAACACTGTAATTAGTCTTTCACGGTTAAGTCCGAGAAACTGTTACAGGGTCTTCCCTGGGCTTTCGATGGATAATCTATCTATCTCCATACACGAATTTACATAATATGAAAGAAGGTTTTGAAATCCAAACAAAAGTACTGCGACATTAGCCATTTGCAACAGTAACATACGAGAAACAAAATCGCATTACGAAATTATCATAAGAAAAGGCATAAAAATTGGTTTCTACATGCGTTAACACTTGAATCAACGAGAAACACAAGCATTAAATTCACAAATTATGTTTAGGTACTTGCCTTTCACTTGGGTTTTAAGAAAAACACAGATCCTAACCAATACCCAATCCGAGATAACTGGGGCGCTCGATCACAATCCTATCGCCAATCTGACATAAGAGATGGGAAATAAATGCCCAGATGAGCAGATCTATTATAACCCTACCAAAAACCTAACATTGGAAAGAAGAAGAAGATAACCCAAGAGTATAGATTTACTTCTCTAATGGCTTGAGGAGATGATTACCTGAGATTAGAAAGTCGAACCAAGAATGATGGTATCTTCAGTTCTTGATTCTGATGGCTGGATCTTAGAGTTGCAGAGGCTTGGGAAGTTGAAAGAGGAAGAAGATAAACAAGGAACGGGCAGAGTTGTAGAGGGAGAGATAAGGATGTGCGTTCGTAATAAGAGGGATTAGGTTAAGAGAGTATTGGGCTTAAGTCATTGGGTCGGGTCAAACTGCGGGTCAAGTCATCTACCCACTAATCTAACTCACTAATCCACACCTCTAATCTATCGTGTGCCCCACTTAATCCTACCCACTTAAATAACTAAAATACATTTAATTAAAATAATAGTAATATTCTAATAAAAATATAATTATAAATTATAAATGGGACCCGGATCTTACATTCTCCCCCCCCCCCTTAGGACATTTGGTCCTCCAAATACAAACATACCTCTGGAAGGAGATGCGGGTAAAGCTTCTTCACTTGGTCTCGGAGTTCCCAAGTGGCTTCTCGAGGATTATGGTGCTCCCACTGGACTTTCACCCAATGTATTATCCGAGTCCTGAGAACTTGCTCCTTCGTGTCGATAATCTGAGACGGTCGCTCCACATAGGTAACATCTGGCTGCAATTTCAATGGCTCATTATGCAACACATGCAACGGGTCCTTGATATACTTTTTCAACATTGAGACATGAAAAACATTATGCACCGCTGACAACTCTGCTGGTAAAGCCAATCTATAGGCAACTTCTCCAATTATTTCCAAGATCTCAAATGGACCGATAAATCTCCGAGATAACTTCCCTTTTTGCCCAAATCGCAATGTTCGTCGCGTCGGTGACACCTTTAAAAACACATGCTCACCAATCTCAAACTGAAGATCGATCTCTTCTCTTCATGTCTGCATAACTCTTCTGCCGGCTTCTAGCAATTTTCAACCAATCATGAATTTGCTTCACTTGCTCACTGGTATCACTAAAAATAGATGGGCCATGAAAACTTCTGACACCAATTTCCTCCCAACAAATTGGGGTTCTGCATCTACGGCCATACAACGCTTCGAATGGTGCCATACCGATACTGGAGTGATAACTATTATTGTATGCAAACTCGCATAATGGGAGACACTTCTGCCAGTCCTTCCCAAACTCAAGGACGCAAGCTCGCAACATATCCTCCAGTGTCTGATTAGTCCTTTCAGTTTGACCGTCGGTCTGAGGATGATACGCTGTACTGAATTCAACTTCGTGCCTAAAGCTGCTTGAAGTTCTGTCCAGAATCTGCCAAAAAATCTAGGATCTCTGTCTGATACAGTCGATAAAGGAACTCCATGAATTGTGACAACCTTCTCTATATACATTGTAGCTAACTCATCTCGAGGTGTCTTCATGTTCATCGATAAGAAATGTGCCACTTTCGTCAATCTGTCTACTATCACCCAGATACTATCTTTGTTATGCATCGATGGCAACCCAGAGATAAAATCCATTGTTATGTGTTCCCATTTCCAATCGGGCACTTCCAATTGCTTTAAAAGTCCTGGGGGTTGCTTCCATTCTGCCTTTACTTGTTGACACACCAAGCACCTTGCTGTAAATCCTGCGACTTCATTCTTCATGTTATTCCACCAATAATGATTACGCAGGTTTTGGTACATCTTTGTACTACCCGGATAAATAGTATAACGGGAATGATGCGCCTCCGTCATGATCTCATTCTTCAACTCTTCTATGTTTGGCATACATAATCGATCTTGAAAGTACAACACACCCTCCACTATTCTGAAGTCTGGTCTGCTGTCAATCTGTTCAATTACTCGAGCTAGCTCTAGATCCTCTGAGTGCTTGCTTTTGATCCTGCTCAAAATCTCTGGTTCCAGGACGAACATGTTAGCTAATATAATCTTATCATCAATTGGATGCAAAGTCACTCCCAAATCGAGAAAAATTTCTGCCCAAGACCATTCTGCTCTCAAACATGCATTAGTTACTACTCTTCGACTCAATGCATCAGCCACTACATTGGCTTTCCCGGGATGATATTTGATTGGAAAGTCGAAATCCTTCATGTATTCCATCCACCGGGTCTGTCTCATGTTTAATTCAGGCTGAGTAAACAAATATTGGAGACTTCTATGGTCTGAATGAATTTCAAACTTCTCACCGTACAAGTAATGACGCCACATCTTCAATGCCATGACTACTGCTGCAAGTTCCAAATCATGAGTTGCATACTTTTTCTCATGCTCTTTCAATTGTCTAGAGCCATATGCCACTACTTTCCCATCCTGCATAAGCACACAACCCAATCCAACTTTCGAGGCATCCGTATAAATGACAAATCTACCATTGTCTGTAGGCAATGTAAGTACTGGAGCGGTAGTCAACCTATTCTTTAACTCCTGAAAACTTACTTCACATTCGTCAGTCCACACGAAAGGTACATCTTTTCGTGTTAATCTGGTCAATGGAGCAGCAATGGATGAAAATCCTCTCACAGATCTCCTATAGTAACCTGCTAAACCCAAGAAACTACAAATCTTTGTTATAGACATGGGTCTCTGCCACTTGACCACTGCCTCAATCTTTCCTGGATCTACCGCCAATCCTTCCTTGCTGATGATGTGACCCAAGAAAATAACTTGCTCAAGCCAAAATTCACACTTACTCAACTTGGCATAGAGTTGATGATCTCTCAAAGTCTGCAATGCTGATCTCAAATGCTGCTCGTGATCTTCTCGAGACCGAGAATACACTAATACGTCGTCTATAAAAATAACGATGAACTGGTCGAGAAATGGAGTAAATATCTTATTCATCAAGGCCATAAATACTCCTGGAGCATTAGTTAATCCAAACGGCATTACTAAAAACTCGTAGTGGCCATATCTTGTCCTGAATGCTGTCTTCTGAATGTCCTGATCTCGAACTCTAAGCTGGTGATATCCTGATCTTAAGTCTATCTTTGAAAAATATTCAGCTCCCTGAAGCTGGTCAAACAACTCATCGATCCTGGGGAGAGGGTATTTGTTCTTAATTGTGACCTGATTGAGTTGTCTATAATCTATGCACATCCTCATGGAACCATCCTTCTTCTTCACAAACAGGACCGGTGCACCCCAAGGTGATACACTTGGTCTCACAAATCCCTCGTCCAACAAATCCTGCAATTGGGTTTTCAACTCTCTGAGTTCTGCTGGAGTCATTCTCACTACACCAAAATAGAATATTAGTAACACTCAAGATTTTTGATAAGTAACGGTTTTTAAGTGTAACTAGTTTCCTAACGCTTTATGGCCGTTAGCATTGATTTTAAAGCGTTACATTAATTTTACTCGATTTAATAATTATTCAAGCCCCGAATAGGGTCAAATCCATTTCTACACAGCCCATCGAAACCCATTTTTCCCTTCCACCCATTTTTTCTCCCGCCCTGCTTCCGCGCTTATCCATCTCGCGCTCTGCCATCTCCCTCTCCCTTTCCCTCTCTATCGCCCTCTCCCTCCCTCTCCCTCTCTATCGCTCTCTCCCTCCCTCCCTCTCGCTCTGCACTGTTACACTGTGAATCTGACGGAGGCCGTCGAAGTAGCCATCCACCCACCAAGTAGCCACACAAGAACCATTCGAACCCCATTTGAGAGCCCTTGTCACGTCTCCACCCCTCTTAGAACAATCACTAAATTTGCGTATCTGAAACGCTGGTCAGGTGCGGGTTTGAGCCGTTTCAAGCTACAAACGGTTTCAAACCGCTTCGAATGAGAAGGCCGTTTCTGATTTAGCATGACAGAGTCCTTAAACCCCTTTTTATCTCGTTCCCTCCTCAAAATGTAAAACGCCCCTCCATTTCTCTCCCGTTCCCTCCTCTTTTGCGAATCATCAACTTCTCAGACGTTTTTCAACCTCCATCTGAGCTGCATCGATTTCGCCGGAGATCTCGTCCGAGAAGATGGCGATCTTGTAGGTTTTGGTGTGGAGAAGATTGGATCTCATCAGAGAAGAACCCCCTGGCCTAGGCTAGTTCCTCCGCCCCATTGAAGACGACCCTCACTGCAGCTCGAGATAGGAGAGAGGGTTCTCGTTTCTCTGGCTCCTTCTTTGCTCACTGCGAAAATCTAAAGGTAGAGTCTCATGCTTTTGATTTTTGGGGTTCTCAAATATATGGATAAAGATGGGAATTAGGGCTGATTTTGTAGACTTTCTGGATTTGGGTTTTCTTTAATTTAGAAATTTTGGGGGTTTTGCTAAAAAAATTGCTATGCGTTTCTTATGTGGGCATGCGTTTCTAGACTCATCAGATCTTCCTTCAAAACCCCAGACACCAAAACTTCAATACCTCCCTCTGTTTCTCTCTGTATCTGCCCATCCATAAGAAATCTTGGTTCTTTCTGTAATTCACAGTAGTTTCTTTTTCTCATCGATCATCTTCTCAAAGAGGTAGATTGGGTTTCCTTTGTTAATCCATATTCATTTAATTTCAATTTTGTTTCTTAATTGATTCTTTCAAGTGGAACTGTGATTTGTTTTTCTTTTGGCATTGCTTTTGTTATTTCTCTTCTACGTAATCTGCATAAAGAAAAGAGAGAAGAAAGATTTGATTTTTAAGGTATAGGAATTAAAGAAGCAGCTAAAATTTCTAGGGTTTTATTTCTGGTGGAAGTTGTGTGCCGAAGAGAAATGTTTATTGGGTTTTAAGGTTTTGGGGTATCCCGTAAAGTTTGGTTGGTTTCCAATTTAAATGGGTTGGTCTTGTGCAGTTGGCAGTGCAGATGGTTATATGTTTTTGTTGCGAGTTTTGGGTGGTGGACATACTGGGGTTCACATTAGACAGGGATGTTTTTTTTCTGCTCTGTTCTGTATCCAAACATGCATCTATTGCTGCGTTTGATTTCTGCGTGAATATGAAGTCACATAGGGTGTAACATGTAGTCATTTGCTCTGCGAAAATATTCAGATACTTGCAATTTGCAATCCACCCAGACTAACTAGTTTGTATTTTTGATCAGGTGTTATACTTATTTATTCAAATTTACTTGCCGAGCTAAATTTATATTTTATTTTTTAGAAAGAGTCCATTTGTGTGCATCTAATTCAATTACTGTATGGGATGCCCATGGTGAAGAGTGTGGATTAATATGGTCATACGTGAGTAGTTTGTGTTACCTCAACTAACCTCTTGTTGAGATGTCTCTGGTGATTATTGGGTTGTTTCACATTGCATCCATTAAAAGACGTAATTTCCATGCCAAAGGTTGAGGTGACTGTGACCAAGGAGTCTTCACCTCTGGTCTGTTACGTGTCTTGCAATGGAGAAATCTTTTGTTAGTTTATGTAAAGCTTTAAGAAAAAACGGATTACAACTCAATATGTAGAGTATTGGCTGAGTGCTATTGGTACAGGGAGATATTGACCAGAATTGTTCTTAGAAGTAGAAGGCTAAGGATAGTTCGGCTAGATTAGCCAGAGACACACGCATAAAAAAAAAGTAAGAAAAAAGAGAGAAAAAATACAGAGCATTGGCCAACCACCACAATACTTCAGCCTAAACTAGTACTTCTGTCTGTCTTGTAAACTAGATTTAATCTTATCTAGGACTCTCAATAGCTTGGAATCTACATAGTTTTACCTAGGACTTTTACACTTTATAAAGCGATAAAGATAATATATGGGCTCTCCAATTATCACTGTGACTTAATTAAGCTACTTGACTCGAATGAGACTTACATTATGGACAACAGAACTAGGGGATGTTTTTGGGTTTCTCATGTAGAAACTGACATGATCTGATCTGTGCTCTGATACCGTGAAACCTTACACAAATTTTTTTATCAGTACCTCATACAATAAACTTTAGAAAATATTTGAGTAAAATGGCGTGTCATTGTGGCTAGACATGCCTGTTTACATAGATTGAAACGTTTTAACATGTGGAAAATACAAGAAGGGTAAATGAGCTATCTCATCTGTAGGAATAACTACATATGAGCCAACTGACTATTCAAGGGGAACAAAACCACTATGAATGAGCTATCTAATCTTCTAGGATAATTACAAATGTGTTACACCATATCTATACGTAGTATAAATGTTTCCTCAACTCATTTAGGATCTACATCAATAATAATAGAACACCCTTTTTTATCTGCGTTTCCCCTACCCTTTGCTAACGGACCCTATTTTTGTTATCCAAATAAACCATTTTTTTATAGGTCCAGATATTGAAACTCATCACCCTCTAGCCCTAAGTTATTTTAAATTTTCACCCCTCCTCAGCTACTCTTTGGTCAACTAAAATTGCATTTTTATATATTCTGATTTTGTTTTGCTCTTCAACCCACTTTAACCCCAAAATATGAAAGATGGGGTGGTAATATGGTATGGTAAAAATTCAGAAAAAATTATTGTAAGAAAAAAAAATCTATTTACTTCTGTTTTGGTACTGATATAGATATTCTCACTCAAAATGTAACATATATTTTACATGGAGATGATAACAGAAGATATTAGATGATTTTTTTTTTCCTTTAGAGTTTTGGCTGTCTTTGATATGATGGTTAATATTGGCATTGGAGAATGAATTGAATTATGCTTTTTTAAATATATATAGAGTTTTGTTGGGTTCTGTTAACTAGTGGGTTTCTCATGTCTTAATTAGTGGTCTGGAATCTTCATTTAAGCTAAAGTCATTACTCATGTTGTGTTTCTCCTTGTTTGTATCTACAGGTTGTAGAGAATGTAACGTTTATGGCCGAAATGGTATTGTTTTCTTCACCAAAGTTATTATAAATTGATATGGACTTCCTTTTTGAGTTTTTTTCGCAGTTTCATTGAACTCAATGTTTTATTGGATGAGAATGACATGAGCTTTAAATTAGGAATTTGACTAAATGGCCTTGGTGGAATCTTGCATCACGTGTTTAGTCCAAAAGGATGTTTAGGCAATTATGAGGATTTGATGCTATGAATGAGCTGTCCATTGAGAATTATCTGTATTGAGAATTTTCTTTCTTCATAAAGGTCACGGGCCGAGAATGTGACTTATCATTGAGATCATCTTTTACCTGCTTAATAGACTATCAGTGGTTATTTGAATGTATCTTGAAACATGTATGCCAACATGCCAACATAACACATATATGCCAACACATCAAACATGTTAGGCATTTCAGGTGTGTTTGGATGTATCTTGAACTAACAAAAACAAAGAAAAATGGATTCACTTGCAAATGGGCTGATAAGAGTATACACAGAATAGTATACACATCAACATGGTAGGGAGATGATTTAAAAGCAGAGAAGGTCGAATGGTGTATGACTGATGACGTAGTGGTGAATGACTTTGTAGTGTGTTGGGGCATTGGGTTGTTTATATGAAGTATTTTTTTGTCATGTACAGGTACTTAGCAGGTTGTAAAAAAAAAAATTAAATGTCACACGTACGGGGGAGACTATGCCGAAATTTTTCGAGAAATCTTTTACATTAGAAATTTTTACACACTTGGTATATTAAGAATATAAAGACTCTTGGAATGGAGATTGAGACTCTATTTGATTTGTCCCATGGTGTCATTATATTGTTTTTGTTGGGTAATTTGCCTGCAAATGTTTTAACAATTTGAGAGGCTTTTTGTACGAAAGACTTTGAGTAGTTCTTTTGGATTCATTACTCTCTCTCTCTCTCTGTGTGTGTGAATATTTTTGGAAAATGAGTGTTCTGTCTTCTTTTTAAGTATCTGAATTTTTAGTATATAATGCTGATAATTGTTGTATTTGGTACTTAGGTTTGGACTCTTTGGTATAGAGGTTGCCAAGGTGCTTGGTGGTGGTCTTGTACCAGGTACATTGTTTTCTTCTACATGTTTTTATATTCGTTTTCATTTTCATTTATTTCGTTTTCATGTTCATTTTCAATTGGCATTTCACTAATGCAAGGATTAATTGAATCCTCTTTGAAACTACTGGAACCATTTCAAATGAGCACTATTCCTCAAATGCATCATGTTCAAAAGTATGCTACTTAATGCCAAACCTTTCTCCAGGCTGTTGGTGTGACTTCTATGGTTCTTTCCACACAGTTACAATGGTAAAGAAATGAAAAGAAATATCTCTTGCATACTGTTCAGGGCTTTTATAGCTTGGTTTATGAAGAACAGGGCTCTGTCCTCAGATAGGTGTAGTTGGTGCACCCAGTTGAGTCTGGGTGAGGGACTTGGTGGGGTCAAATTTTTTTTTAAATTATAGGCTTTTAAATTATTTGATTGGATGTAAGTGTGAGATTTCTTGTTAATGTTTGAACCGTGTAAAAGGATATTTTTATATATGCAGCAGGTTCGGTATTCAGGGGTGGTTTTTGGATAAATTTTTTTTTACATATGAAACAGTTTTGTAACGGTTATAAACCGTTACTAATTTGTGCGAATAGCAACACTTAAAAAACGTTACAAAAGATTTCACAACCGTTGAGAATGTTATGAATCAGTAACACAAATTTGGCACGAGAAACCGTTATAAAGTTTACAAAACCGTTACAAATATTTGAGTGTAAAATACCGTTACAAAACTTGCGAAACTGTTACTTTTTTATTTAAAATTATTAACACAAATGAGTATTAAAACCGTTAGGAACTAATTTCAGTAACGGAAATAAAGCGTTACAATTAATATGTTTGTAACGGTTTATAGCCGTTAGGAATGTTTATAACAGATTAGAAACGCCCAAACTGTGACCCAGAAAAACCGTTACAAATTTTTTTAGTAACGGTTTTAAACCGTTAGGTATGTCCTGAAATGGTGTAGTGTCTATATGGAGCTTTAGAAATAGAAGCTGTCCCTAGTACCAATTCGATTGAGAAATCTATCTCTCTGACTGGAGGTAAGCCTGGAATCTCATTGGGGAAAACATCCGGAAACTCACAGACCACTGGAATATCCTCCACCCCTTTTGACTGTTTATCCTCCGTGATAAACGCCAAGTATCCTTCGCATCCATATTTCAATAATCTTTCTGCTTTCAATGCCGAGATCCGGCATGTCTGAATTGATCTCCTTTGCCCAACGAATTCAACAGTGTCCGAATGCAACGACAACTTGATGGTTTTATTAAAACAGTCCATCACTGCTCTATAGGTCGCTAGCCAATCCATACCAAGTATGACATCAAAATCCTTCATCGTCAAAAGAATCAGGTTTGCAGGTAAGATGAAGTCTCCGACTTGAACTCGGGTACTCGAAAAATATTGGTGACAACGAACCTGTGTGCCCACTAGGGTACCCACTACTAAAGCAACATCTAATCTCACTACAGCCTCATTGATATGCCTAGCAAAATCATGAGAAACAAAGGAATGTGTAGAGCCAGGGTCAAAAATGGCCTTAGCTTCTACCTCTGAGATTAGAACAATACCTTCCACCACTTCTGCAGAAGCATCTGCATCCTCATGTGTAACTGCATACACTTTGCCCATCTGATAGGCTTGGTTCTGCTGCCCTTGGACTGGCCTTGGTGCTCTTGGTTGGCCCACTGGTTGATGCCTCTGTTGCTGGAACTGCCTCTGTTGTCCCTGAACTGGCCTTTGCTGTCCTTGAGCTGGCCTCTGTTGCTGTGGTGCTGCACCCCTATACTGCTGATACTCAGGAGCTGGTGCCCTGTACATCTGATGCTGTGGGGCCCGATAAATCTGCTGTGGTCACTGCGGAGGTGCTGTCCTCCAAGTTTGCTGTGTAGGAGCACGAGAAGCTGCTAGCTGGGATTTTGGCAACTGATTACCGCCGTTAGGACAATTACGAACTTGATGTCCGATTTGCCCACAATGAAAACATGCCCCAGTCTCCTTGTAGCACTGCTCAGTAGGATGATTCTTTCCACACCATCCACATAGTTGTCTCTGACCACCTGATGGTTGTCCTTGAAACTTCAGTTTCTTCGGGTTGCCTTGGGTAGAAGACTGCCTTGACTGATGCTGCTGAAATTGGGACTGCCGTTCTGCTGATTTCTTCCTTAGTGCACCTTCAGCCCAATATGCACTTTTCACAGTCTCTTGAAATGTAGGGCGTTGATTGTCTCCAATCATCATGTAAATATCAGCTGATAAACCAGAAGAAAACGCCTGATTTTCTCTTCCTCCGGAACAACTAGTGTGGGTGCATACTTAGCCAATCTTGTGAACTGCTGTTCATATTGCTGCACTGACATATCACCTTGCACTAAGTTCTGAAAATCCCGCTTCCACTGGTCCTTGACATATTTGGGAATAAACTTATCCATGAACTCCTTAGTGAATGTTTCCCAGAAATGTTCTTCAGCCACTGCATCTGCTTGCACTACCATCTTCACAGAATTCCACCATTGAAGAGCTATCCCTCTAAACATGTAGGCTGCCAAGTTAACTCGCTGCTTTTGAGTACAGTGGAAAACTGCAAAGATCTGCTCCAACTGCTCTATGAAGTCATCTGCTGCCATTGGATCTTCTGACCCATGAAATTCAGGAGGAACCCTCTTCCTAAATTTCTCATAGATTTCATTAGGATCCACTTCCCGAGGAGGCATGACCACTTGTACTGGCTGAGCTGCTCTGTCAGTCAATGCTATGATCTGAGCCATCATGATCTGCTTGTGCCCTCTCAGCAGCCCTATCTTCTCTTTCTTGTTGTTTCTCTGCAGCTCGTTCTGCCTCAGATGCTTTATGCTGCTCATTTTGCGTGGTCTGCGACTGCATAAAAGCTTGCAAGAGCTGATTGAAACGCTCGTCTGAGTTGTTTGATCCATTCCCAGGTTCCTTGTCCTGAGATCTTGTATTACGTTGGGCCATGACCTACAATAAAACAATAATGGTTTAGTTCCTCAGAAACAAGCTAACAAACAATTCTATAGGCTTAAAAGTTTACACTTTAAAGTCTATCTAACGGAAATCGCAATCCTCACCACGTCCTATTGTTTCTATCCACTTTTAATATCCGAAGATCGTGCTGGGCTCTGATACCAACTGTCACGTCCCCAAAATAAGAATTGGGGAAAAACGTGAAAATTAAAATCTTAAATTCAAATTCCTGTATTTAATACAACACAAGCTTCCAAAAGTGGACCCACATAAAATTTCAACATGTGGTGAGTCAAAATAAATTTCATTAAATGCAATGGAAGCTTTATTCAATTGGTATTCAAAGTTCATAAATAAAATCCAACACAAAAATCAAATAAACATTAATAGTTAATGTGGAAGAATAAATCCAACAATTACTAAGGAATGGTTATCATTAAAAGAAAGTTCATCTAAAGTATTACTAAGATGACGTTCTCTCTAATGCAGGTTCAGACGGCACCAAAACCGTCTCCGGCATCCCACTCAGGTTCGTCAGTTGGGTCAAACGTTTGATCCTCCTCCGTTTCCTCGGTAAAGTAGGGCTCGGTACCTATGCACCAAATATTACAAAGTAAATAGCAAGTACATAATTATAATTCGAAATTAAATACCATTACGAGAAGAATAAAGACAAGTGTGATCATATAGAAGTAAAGGCAAAGATATAACACGAATGAACGTATGACATAAATTCAAATAAAACAAATAGAGCAATAAGATTCACACGGAGACAAATGTCCCCGTTGTGGGTGGTCAACCCTACATAATCGGGAAAGCCCGTCCATAACGTCGGTGGTCATAAACCGATCAATAAACAAATATCAGGATAACCTGTTCACATTCATAGCGGATTATAAGTGATCCGGACACATCGGTGATCAACCATCCATATACGATCTGCAGTCGTTCATAAATGACCCATATAAAGGAAAACATATATACATAATAGACCCGAATAATAATGCTCCAACACAAGAGTCCTAAGTCAAAATAAAGTGCTGGCCATTCCACATTCATATCATAATACAGAATTTGCCAAGCCACTTTATAGTCCATAACACAATAGGGTGTGCATCTAAAGGAATAGATATCCTAAATCAACATATATATATATGCATGCGAAGGTCAAAAATAATCACAAACCAATCCTAAAGTTAAACATAGGGTCTCATGCCCAACAACCACATGAATCTTTAATAGATAAATGATCAATGCATCCCTTCTCCATCAATGGTGCATAGTCCCAATTAAGGGTTTTCCAATAGAGATGGATTGAACTCAAATCTACTAGGATTTCCCCGAGGTTATATGAAGCACTAAACCCTATGTTAGTAAGATACCGTGTGCCCATACGGTATTTACTCGATCCAATGATCCAATTAATAAGGCATAAAAATGTAATATTAACCCATGAAAACCAAAGATATCATTCAAAGTTTATTTGCAAATAATAATAATAAATCATAATCTTAATTTATAATTTTAGAAAACCTGAGGACCCTAACAAGGGTTTTAGTTTGGGGTTCATTAAAACTAACAGGGCTTCTTTCTAATTTTATAGAAACTAATGGGACATGGTCTAAAGTTAATATTATACATCACAATGAGATTCCCTTACCCAAAAGGTGCCAGGTCAACACCCACCAACACAGAACTTCTTTTCAACTTATAAAAGTCATGGGTGAGGTCACACTCAAACATAAAATATTCAATAAACAAGAGGTCTCTCTCTCCTGGACAAAACCACTCCCATTTTTACATGACAGTACCAGAACCCATTACAGAATATATGACGGACCTCACGCCAATTGCTACAAGGAGTCAAGCACAGTGGGCCCTATGGATCAAGAACCCATGATCAACCACACAAGTATATGTCGCCCAGCCCTGTACAACCAGATGTGCCGACCAGATCTGTGATCAGATCGTATAGTGGGTCCCATAACCGCCTGATGCCCAACTGATTTTTCCCTTAAAACACGCCCTCTGCTGATCGGGCTACAGGATGGTGGCCCAAATGGGGTCCACTGCACACGGGTCCATCCTCTCTGAGGCCGCCTGAGGGTCCACTAGCGGATCTGCGGTCCTGATCAAATATCAAGATGGGCCCCACAGTCCAAAACACTGTAATTAGTCTTTCACGGTTAAGTCCGAGAAACTGTTACAGGGTCTTCCCTGGGCTTTCGATGGATAATCTATCTATCTCCATACACGAATTTACATAATATGAAAGAGGGTTTTGAAATCCAAACAAAAGTACTGCGACATTAGCCATTTGCAACAGTAACATCAATACGAGAAACAAAATCGCATTACGAAATTATCATAAGAAAAGGCATAAAAAGGGGTTTCTACATGCATTAACACTTGAATCAACGAGAAACACAAGCATTAAATTCACAAATTATGTTTAGGTACTTGCCTTTCACTTGGGTTTTAAGAAAAACACAGATCCTAACCAATACCCAATCCGAGATAACCGGGGCGCTCGATCACAATCCTATCGCCAATCTGACATAAGAGATGGGAAATAAATGCCCAGATGAGCAGATCTATTATAACCCTACCAAAAACCTAACATTGGAAAGAAGAAGAAGATAACCCAAGAGTATAGATTTACTTCTCTAATGGCTTGAGGAGATGATTACCTGAGATTAGAAAGTCGAACCAAGAATGATGGTATCTTCAGATCTTGATTCTGATGGCTGGATCTTAGAGTTGCAGAGGCTTGGGAAGTTGAAAGAGGAAGAAGATAAACAGGGAACGGGCAGAGTTGCAGAGGAAGAGATAAGGATGTGCGTTCGTAATAAGAGGGATTAGGTTAAGAGAGTATTGGGCTTAAGTCATTGGGTCGGGTCAAACTGCGGGTTAAGTTATCTACCCACTAATCCAACTCACTAATCCACACCTCTAATCTATCGTGTGCCCCACTTAATCCTACCCACTTAAATAACTAAAATACATTTAATTAAAATAATAGTAATATTCTAATAAAAATATAATTATAAAATATAAATGGGACCCGGATCTTACACCATTTGTCCCGTCGGGCCATACCCTGGCATCTTGGGAGCTGTGGACGACAATCTGTCAGGAAGCGTGGTGGTATGGGTGGCTCTCTGTCAGATGATATGGGCGGTGCCCTTGTCTTGTCGTACGTGCTGTAGCGTGCTTAAGTGTCCATGGGAGGACAGCTGTCAGCCCCCGCCATGGATAGCTTCCTGGTGCTTTAGCCGAGGTGTGAACGATCTGGGGTGCTTGATGCCGAGATCGGGGAGCCGAGGTCGGGAACGACCTTGACTTGTCTAGAAAGAGATCCGGCAAAGGTGCCGAGGTGGAGCACTGAGCTGAAGTCCCTAGCCGGGCTGGGGATGCTTTGGCCGAAGTGGAGCTATATAATGAGCGTATGGCCGAAGTGGAATCACTTGGCCGAGCTGGAGGTTGGCACTGTCGCCGAGACTGAGCTCTGCCGAGATAGACTAGTTGGTGCGGTGAGTTCGGAATTATCCCCACACAGATGCCATAATAACACTTTCAAAAGTTTGAAGAACTAAAATGAACAGATTTAAGTTGTCTTTGCCCAACTTATATATATCATGACTATGAACGCATATATGTTGCGATTGTGTGAGATACTGGTGATTATGCTGGGATTACGCATAATAACATATGGGTATTTTTGTCAAAAAAAAAAAAAGGTCTAAAGACATTTATAATGTTTCTGTTGCAGAACAAGTGCTTAACAAGTTTTTCATCTAAAAATCCTTTTAGATTATAGTTTAAATATGTTTCATGTTTCAACTTCTATATTTATATAACATGGTACCAAAACTAGTAGATAAAATGGATGACAATTATGTAAGGGCCATTAGTTTGATCGATCGATGTTTTGAACTCATTGTGTGTGTGAGCCTAATAGGAAGATCCAAGCCCTGATACAAGATCTGCCGTTATGGAATTTGCAAAAGAAAATGGATCATACTTCTTATGCATGGATGATGGAACCATCGATGCATACCGGCCTTCTTCTATATATCTCCTTGATTAGATGACTAGATGTGGGAACACCACCTCTTGGAACTGATGATAATCCAACTAAGACTTGACTCAAAAACAACATCTTACATCTGTGGCAAAACATGTCGGTTCTCACCTGGCGATCCCAGGACATGCCATTTTTCCTCACTCAAGGGCTGTCTCACCTCATGCATGGTCTCTTTCTGATGGGTTGAATGTGACGCCCCGGAGTCCCACATCGACTATAGAGAGGAAAGCGATTGGGATTATTTGTAACGCCCCACCCCTTACCCATACATGATATTGTCCGCTTTGGCCCACTGGCCTCACGGTTTTGCTTATGATGGGCCTCAACCCATCAAAAGGCCTCATGCTAAGTAAGGGTGTAAGCTCTACATATAATCCTAATCACTTTCCTCTCTATAGTCGATGTGGGGCTCCGGGGCGTCACATTTTGTAAATAATAATGATAAATACCAATCTTAGTTATAATTTTAGAAAACTTGAGGACCCCATCTTGGTGTATTGCCAATAATATAAATCTTAACAGTCCAATGAGTTTATTAAAGACTAAGGCCCTTTTTTCTAAATTCTAGATACTATGAGGTAGAAATGGAAAACTTTACCAACATTTAATGTTTGTCACATGGGGATAACTCCTTCCAAAACCTATTGTGGTCAAACCACTCCTACCTCCTCACTACAGAATCTATACAGAATCGGTCCAAGAAAGATGGCTTCACGCCAGGTCCATCACAACCGTCTGGGAAGTGGACCCCACCGATTATAATCCCAAGATCAACCTTCAAACATGGTCGCCCAGCCATGTATGGCTAGGTGCATGGGTTAGATCTGTGATCAACTGATCCAGTGGGTCCGGCCACCGCCTGATGCCCAACTGAACTTTTTCCCTTCACACACGTTGTTTGCTGATCAGGCTACAGGATGGTGGCCCAAATGGGGTCCACTGCACACGGGTCCACCTTCTCTAAGCTCGCCCATGGGTCCGCCTCTAGATATACGGATCAGATCATACATCAAGTGGCCCACCTGGGTCCCACAGTCCAAAACACGGGTACAATTTCTCATGGTTCCGAGTCCGGGAACCTGTTGCAAGGTCTGGTTCTCCCACGGTTTCAATGGGCAATCAATCCACCTTAATACACAAATCTGCATAATCATAGAAGTTGAAAAAGGGTTTTGAAGTCCAAATAAAGGCGGGTAATGGCCGAAAGAAAACCGATGGAATGTCTTCAAATCTCCGATCTCTCTCATAAAATCAATTAACATCATGCTAAAAGGGCATCAAAGGGTTTCTATATGCATCCACACACGAATCAATGAGAAATACAAGCATTAAATTTACAAATGGTATCAGAGCCGACTCTCGACTAGTTCGAGTGTGGGTCCCCTGCCGTGGTCTGGTGCAAGTGGGCGGGCTTCCATGTGGGCGGGCCAAGAGGGCTGGCAGGCTACTGCACAGGGACGTGCAGCCTTAAGGGGGGTGGAATGTGACGCCCCGGAGTCCCACATCGACTATAGAGAGGAAAGTGATTGGGATTATTTATAACGCCCCACCCCTTACCCATGCATGTTATTGTCCGCTTTGGCCCACTGGCCTCACGGTTTTGTTTCTAATGGGCCTCAACCCATCAAAAGGCCTCATGCTAAGTAAGGATGTAAGCTTTACATATAATCCCAATCACTTTCCTCTCTATAGTCGATGTGGGACTCCGGGGCGTCACACCATTACCTCACCAAAGGTCTCCACCTCCATATGAGGCTTCTCCCACTAGCATGGGTTTGTGGGGGTCCTAGGCCCCTTAGGTGGGGTACTATATATTTATATGGAACCGTAGGAACAAATGCACCTTTAGAAATGCAATCCCTTCAACATCCTAGGTCAAGGGGCGCCTTGCTGAAAAGGTTGCTGATACAGTTTACTGCAGTGTTCTAAGCTCTGTTTACAGGGCACCCCTTGACCGCCTTCTTCATTTTCTGGGAGTTACTATGTAACATTTCCATTTGTTTCTTGTTTACTTTTTTTTTCATAGACTTTTTCTCTGTCCTTTTTTACTCTAAAAGAGCATGTATAGTTGCTTCTTTGAAGCTTTTGGAGGTAGTGTTGTGGCTCTAATACCATTTACTGTGTGCGTGCTATAACCAGCAATCGACAAATAATCAAGTCATACATAAGAAAAGAGACAATCACACACATATTTGTGCGGTTCAGTAAGAGCGCCTAAGTTCGCGGGAGAGAAACTCGATTTTCTTCACTCAGTCCCACATGATTCGACTATCACCGACACTCACGGGAGAGAGAGTAGCCTCTCACATCTTCTTCTCTCTCACAGAGTCTAAGATTACAGATTACATTATATATAATTTATGCTTTCTTAGCACCAAGAAAGCCCTATTAAGTTACCAAAATACCTATGACCCTAAAGTTGGTCACTGGCAAATCCAATGGAATAATCAGGTTAACTTGGAATACAAGACATAAACCAAATTCTTGTACCTTTATTATTTTCTCCTCTCCTAATTCATCATGGTTTACATTTAGCAAGAAAAATACTCATGGATGAATGGTGTTGCCATCTTCACAACACTCACATGTTGAGGGACGGATCTCTGGTTATTCATGTTGAAAGTATCACTCCTTATCAGTTGCCCAACATAAAAAAGAAAAAAAAAAAAGAACAGACTCGACTCTGTAATTGAAGGTTCAAGTGTGACATTTCCATGTGCAAGGAAATTGAGTGTTGGCAAATTCATTAGGATATAAACAAGAACAAGGATTCATGATTTATTCTTATATTTTATAGACGGACTGTCCGAATCAGAGAATTGAAAAGATATAAGGTTTAAGAAAATTGCACGGGGCGCTGAAGCACCTGTCCACAATAGCTCAAGTGCGCCCTCGGCAGAGGCTTATGTGCTCAGGCTTTCTTCTTTCCCGCTCGAGCATGACACAAAGGATGCACAGAAGTTCAAAATAAATGGATGTTTACTTCACGTGCTCAAGCGGTCATGGACTGTCCTTCGAGCGCATGACGCGAGATTTCATAATTCTACTTGGAAACTATTTCCTATTTGTTTCTCGGTCCTTCCAAAACACTTACTCCTTGTTACCCTAAGAGCAATCCACGAACTAAGGCTTATAAAAAAAAACCATCTTCTCTCAAACCTATTAATATTCTTTTTTCCCAATCTAAATCCTAAAATTGTTTTGAGAGATTCCTTGTCTTCTCTAAAGCATTGATCCATTATTGCAGGGCTAAGGCTTAAAGCCTTGGAGACTTCTTCATCTACTCTCTTGCAATGGATTCACCTTAAAGAGGCATTCAATGTGGTTGGTTCAAGCATAGTGAAGGTATACGGCGATGCGTCAGAAAAATCATCACAATCCTTAGGTCAAGTTGCAACTGGGGAAAGTTCTGTGAGTACTTGTAACTTTTGTTTCATATAGTTCTTGGTTGTCTGTGATCTAGACGGTAAGACCCTCAGTTTTTCCTGACTATGGTTTTTCACGTAAAAAATCGTGTGCCTCCTTATCTTGTGTGTGATTGCTTGATATAGTTTAGGTTAATAGTTTGACTTAATTGAAATCTAAAAGAGAAACTGATTTGGGACCTTAACCCATATTAGAGTTTTGTAGGATCTTACACCCTATTAAGCTACCACTTATCCCAAAATCAATTGGTGATAAGAAACGACACAACAATAGTCTTATGGTGAGGGCAAGGGCTCGACCACAATTATAACCGCTCAGGAGCGAGAGTGGACGTTGACCTCAACAATCCCTCCCTCAACGGAACACCCGCCGCGACTCGAACACCTGACCTACCAGGATGTGATACCATTTATTAGATCTCACACCCCATTGAGCCACCACTTATCCCAAAATCAATTGGTAATAGTAAATGGAAAAATAATAGTTTTATGGTAAGGGCGAGGGCTCGACCACAATTATGACCGTTTAGGAGCGATGGTGGACATTGACCTTAACGGCACACCCGCCGCGACTCCTACTGCGAACTTTCAAAATGCGTGTCTCGTGACTTGAACACCCGACCTAATACGCTCTGATACCATTTATAAGATCTTACACCCCATTGAGCTACCACTTATCCCAAAACCAATTGATTATTTTAGAATAAATGGTAGCTCAATGGGGTGTAAGATCCTACATATTTAAACGCATCTTTCGCCATCATTACTTAACAAATGGTCATATCCATTATTGTACCCATCTGCATCGAAACTGATTAAGCCAATTCGAGATTTGAAACAGTAACACTTTATTTTATTTTATTTTAATAAAAGAAGGAGAGGAAAGTTGGTAAAACAACCAGCAAAAAAACAGACGATGAAAAAAAAAAAAACGCCAACCTCACTACATCAAAGAACTTGGACCCGGCCACTGACGAGAAACAAATGGGTCAGATTTGGTTTTGAGTTTATGCTTGTTACCTCGGTACTCAACCCCAATTCCCACTCTTATTGTTGATCCCATTCTTGTTTAGTTGCATCGGGGTCTTAGATTAATAATAGTTGGATTAGTCGAGCCAGGTTGGGAGTCCCAGCTACATACTACCAGGTTACACCTCGTTTCAATAGCTTTAACATTCAATTCAAAAGGAATACTGGTTTAGATAAAAATATCTCTTGATGTACGCATTCATTATAATGCCTGCGATTAGGAATGTTTAATGTCTTTGACAAAAGTGATATCAAATAAAATCCCAAAGGATTAGGCTTCGTTTAAAAGGAGAACTTTAACAATTCCGTTTGCTCTATGAAACATTACACAATATGTCACATCCCGGTCCCGAATTACCTCGGCCTAGGGCAATCCCCGAGGTGAGACACACGTACTCCCGTGTGATAATACCTGTCGCGAGTCAAATACAATCACACGAAGGAGATAAACCGATTCCACTCGTGAGTCTAACTCACTTGAACCAATTAAAACATTTCAAGTAAGCGGAAGCTGAAATTACAAAATGAATATCATTCCCCATTCAGTTCATTTAAACATTCAATTGTTTAATACAAAAGAACGTTTACAATATATGCATTGTTATCAAAAGAGGGTTGCAAGATACCCTACACAATAATACCAAAAGTATAACTAAATTAAAAGAAGATCTTAGTGTGACAACACAAAAAGAAGTAGTCACACTCTAGCTACCAGCTCTCAAAAGTGTGTGGCGCACTACGAAAATGTGGGGTTTCTACACTTGCCCCACATCGGGCCACTCCTCTAATCTTGGAGGAACCTCTTGGGCTTCCTCCTCTCCCGTCTGAGCCTCCTCAAGCCCGGGATCTGCATCTGTGCCTGTGACACCAAGAGTAGCACCTCAAATACGAGGAATTGGCAAGTATAGGCAATAAAATGAAAATACATAATGTTCCAAAATGAAATAAATGACGATTGATTAATAAGATGTCAATATAAAGGAATAACTAGGCAATTGTGCCAAAATTGACTAATTCATGCTTTTTGAATCAATAAAAAGTAATGTACACTAATTTAGCTACTACATTAAGCTCATCCTCTCAATAGAGAGCAAATCTAGTTGGGATGTCACCAGCGGCCCGGCCAAAGGCTAGCTGGCTACCCGGTTCTAGAGTTCCGGTGCTCTAGATGATCTACTGCAGTGATCTCGAATAACTAAACCAAGTTTAACCCCATCGGGTATCACAAGGTCGAAGCTCGATCAGTAGTGCCAGACCAAATCGAATCGAATAAATACACACATGAGTAAGATTGTTTTTACTTGAATCAAATCGAATCATAATACCCAAATATTTCACACATAACTTACTCATCTCAAATTTCAATTGAATACCATATGACTGTACAAGTATAACAAAAGAAACGAAACAACTTATGCATATAAGTTATTGTTTAGAATTAGGAAGTTAAATAGAAAATAAACCTCAATATGCACATGCATTAATCAAGAGGAATCAAGGTCATTTACTAGACTCTCGTCTTTCACTTTCTCACACGATGAAGTTTAGAGGTCCGGTGTATGGCTATCTTTAATTTGGTGTCACTTTATATAAATGTAATGCACCGGGCTCCCCAAGCCTCATCCATGACAAGGTCTTAGTCGAAAGCTAAATTCCACATGAAATAATCTTAGCCTCAATGATTTCTCATGTGGTCCATTCCATTGGTCAGTTCATTTGGTCAAAGGTGCCATTTTCTAGGGTCCCACAAGTACTTCGGAGTCCCAAAATCCTAAGTGGTTTAGTAAATACACAATTTAGGGGTATTCGTCAACTTTTAGTGGCCTAAAAAGTATTTTTGGTGAAAACCCCGGGGCCCAGGCAGAACCACATCTCGCTATAGTGAGCTTATGGCCCGCTATAGCGAGCCCACAGAAAGTGGTCTCGCTATAGCGAGGTCCATCCTCGCTATAGCGAGAGACACTTCTGTGTCCGGTTCTGTGTATTGCTGTAAGCCTCCACCCAATTCATCCTTAATGCACATGTTCTCATGTAGAAAAAGGCACATTCATTTCACTTGCCAATCATCACTCATGTACCAATTCCCCTTTTCCACCTATACACATGTACTTTTTTTTTATTTGTTTAAGCATTACCCATTTAAGGCTTTACCTACACACATGCAATGGCTACAAACTTCTCTATGATGCATACTTCTCTCCACCTCTCATTCACCCAATCTAGTTTTCCATTTTTTCCAACCCAACCATAAAAATTAGAATCATATTCATTTTCAAGCCATAACCAAGAGGCTAATCACCATAAAGAGATAGATAATAGAATGGATAATTAAATCAAGAAATTAGCATCATGTATTCTTAATTAAAGCTTATACTTGCCTCAAATAGAGCTTTTCAAGTCCTCTTCACTCAATTAGCTCAAGAGACTAAAAAAACCCCCAAATCTAGGAACCCTAACAATGGAAAACCATGGAAGGATGAATGAGAATGTAATGCATGTTAGCTATAAGCCTCAAGGCACTATTTCACTTCATATTAACCTAAAAATATAACTTAAAAGGGGTTTGGCTCTTACCACTAGTGATAAATCCGAATTTGAAGTAAATAGGAGGTGATGAAGATGGTTTCTTGTCCACAAGCATAGAGAAAGGTGAAGAAGATGAAGATGCCCCAATCCTTAGCTCTCAAAAGCTCAAGCACTAAGCCCTCTTGATGATTGGAGAAGAGAGAAATGAAGAGGAGGGAAAGAGGAGATGAGTGGAGAGAAAGAAATGAAAAGGAATGAAAAGAGATGTTTGGTTGTAATTTGTAAAGGGATAAGGTTCTCTTTTATAAGAAAACCCTTCAAGGTTCTAGTATTTTCATTTCGAGTCAAATGGTGGTCCACTAATACAACGGTTGGTCAAATGAGGTCGAGTCCAATACGAAAGTTGGCGTGCTCGATGAGATACACGCGTTGGTGTCAAAATGGCGTGCAAAAGATGCAAAATGCAAAAATCGATAATTACGGAAAAACCCTTGACTCCACTCAATTGAGTCAAACCGATATCAACTCATCTAGTCTAGGCTCAAGATTCAACTAACTAGACTCACAAGGACCAATTAATACTAATTACTATAATTAGTAATTAAGCATAATTAATTTAGTTAAAATATGATTAATTAACACTAAACATGCTTAATTAGGGTCGGGGTGTAACACAATACAGCACAAGTAAAAGTTATGCCCTTTCGCTACCGTCCATGCAACAAGTGAACACAAAAGCTTTCGTTCCAATAGCAGACACTGATCCGAAAGAGTGGAAGACTGATGTATTTTGACGGCACCCCCAAAAAGGCCACATGCATGGGTCGATCTCTTCAAGGTGGTCAAATTTCTACAATCTAGATTAAGATCTCATAGGGATGCAGACTTTGAGGACACTTTTGATTTTCCGATCGAACTGGCTGTATGATCTCTCCAGCTGGTTCTAGTTTTTGCGGTACTCTGGTTGTCTCTGGGCTTTCTTCTAGTTACTTCTTTTCACTAAAAAGGGGGAAAAAAAACCGGAAAGGAGGTTCTCAAGGTTGAGAAATAATAGAAATCTAGTAATAAGGGTGTCTCATGTCACACAGCCGCTCGGGGATCAACCCTTAGCTGATATATTATTTTCTACCCATGCATATTGTATGACTGACCCAATATAGCAAATAAATAAATAAAAGTCTTTAAACTTTTCTTTTTTAAGAAAATTTCTATATATTGGAAAGGACATGAACCTTGAAAATGCATTTTAGAGGATTATATTATGGACCCCAAGTCTCTTACTAGTTTAACTGTTTGGAGATTTAATTAAACCTTAACTTTAAACACTTAATTAACAGTACTATAGAAAAAGTGACTTTTAGTGGTCTAAAAAACCAACTTTAGCGACTATTTTTTTTTTTTATCGTTGCTTCAGTTTTAGTGGAGGGATTTTTTTTCCACCGCCAAAACCACTACTAATGCTTAGAACATCTGCATTAACAACAGTTATGCCAGCGAAAAAATATCTCAGCCGCTAAAAATGGTTTTTAATAGTGGAAGAAAAAACTGCATATAGATGTAGTTTTTTCCGCGGCTAAATGTCACTGTTTATTTTTTAGAGTGGAGCAATTTACTAACTTTATAACTCATCTGCAAAGTTCTTAGATATGATGACGTTAGTATTTTCGTTTTGGGGAGCTCTATTAGCACCACGATTTTTGCTCTACCCACCGCGAAAAAAAAACCCTTTCCTAAACTACCCCTCCCCCTTTCTCCCTCCTCCTCCTTCTCCCTCCTCCTCCTCCCTCATCTTCCCTTCCTCTCTCAGCCTCCACCCTCCCTCATCCCCCCCCCCCCCCCCAGTCGCCAGCAGGGAGGGAGCCCCGGCAGGCAGCCGGCGGCGGAACCCCCAGCCGGCTGGCCTCCCTCCCCCCCTCTCTCTTTCTTCCTCTCTCCCTCTTCTTTCCTGCTGCAGCCCGATCTCCCTCCCCGCCGGCGACTGGGAGGGGGAGGGGGAGGGGGAGGGGGAGGGAGAAGAAGAGTAGGGGAGGGAAGGAGAGGGAGGGAGAGAGGGAGGAGAGGGAAAGAAGAGGGAGAGAAGAGGGAGAGAGGGAGAAGAGGGAAAGAAGAGGGAGAGAGGAAGAAAGAGGGAGAGGGGGAGGGAGGCCAGCCGGCTGGGGCTTCCGCCGCCGGCTGCCGGCCGGGGCTCCCTCCCCGCCGGCGACTGGGGGGGGGGGGGGGGGGGAAGGGGATGAGGGTGGAGGGTGCATGGGAGAGGGAGGAAGGAGGGAGGAGGAGGGAGGGAAGAGAGGGAGGAAGGGTAGTTTAGGAAAAAAAAATTTGTCTTCTAGTGCGGTGAGGAGAGAAAAATTTGTGGTGCCAATAGCACCACTCTTTCGTTTTTTGTGTTTTCTTTTTCCTTTTAAAAAAAAAATGCCCTTGGCGTTGATATCACAAAGCACGATATCCCGAGCTGACCTCACTTCTCCCCGTACCACCACGCTTGCCTTCGCCAACTACCACAACCTAAATGGCTTGGCCTACCCAGCTTATAAGAAAGTTACAATGAGTACACCTCTGGCCTACCCGAACCTACTTTGGCTTTATGCACCCACTACTCTCTTTCTCTGTGTTTCTTTCCATTCTTCTAACGGGCAAAGGACCTTATTATTTTTTGAGGAATTTCCTGAAAAGGACCTTAGATGTTCAATAAATGAAAAATGGGACATTAGTAAAAGTGGCACGGAGGTGGCCCTATGCGACCACTTCCGTGTTTTTTATTAATGATCGAAACAAGTGACGACGTCGTTGCACCATTCAACCCAATAAAAGTGCCCCGAACCCCACTCCCCATTGTCTCCTTCTTCCTCTCATCGCTTTCTCCCTTTTCCCCTGGAGGTTTCATTTTCCTTCTTTCTCAAAAGGTAGTTAAGGTGGTTCCAAAGCTCATTGCATGTCACCTGAATCACTCTGGAGATCTTCAGTTAGCTTCCCAACTTGGGCTTCAACGTCTGAGAGATTAGGTTTTGAGTTCAAGGAAGGAGACAATACAATCCTTGAAGCAAAACTCTTAGATGGCCGTCGCCATATGATTTGGCTTCTGGATCGTGCCTCCTCCCCCAAAACCATCACCGACAAATCCCCCAAAACCCTTAAAATCATAACCCACAAAACCCTAAACACCCGCCATGCCCTCGAATCCTGCACCTTCCAGCTCCACTCCTAGCGAACTTACTCGCATGGGTACCTTGAAGATGACCAGCAAGAAAGTGGCCGCTTTCATGGATGATGATAATCGTGACGAGCACCACATACGCTTCAAGAACAGGTGGTAAGCTCTCCATACCGCCAAAAATGGCAGACGGCCGGAAACGGCCCTTTTCCAATGTGGGTGTGTTGGAAATCTGGTTCTTGGGTGGTGGCAGAGAGGGAGAAGTGATGGAAAGAGGGATTTGAGATGGGGTGAGGAGTTCGGGATTGGGAAATGAAGTTTTGAAGGGAAATCTGAGATAGGTATTTTTGAAATTTGAAATCTGATTGGGGAAAAGGATGAGTTTGGGGAATAGGAGGGTAGATTAATCATCTCTAACAATCTGATTCTCACTCTTGTGGTTGTGGAATTTATTTAGAGAAGAGGGTGTTGGAGGGAGAGGGAAAAGGAGTGTGTGTGAAAAAAATGGGTGCTGGGGCGAGGGGTGGAAGGAACTGTGCTCTAATATCTGACGACGTCGTTGCTTCACAAAAGCTAGTGGATGAAAGTGTACTTTAATATATGACGATGTTGTTGCTTCGCAGAAGCTAGTGCTAGAAAATATGCTATAATATATGACGACGTCGTTGCTTCACAGAAGCTAGTAAAAGACAATGTGCTTTAATATATGACGACGTCGTTGCTTCACAGAACCTAATGTAAAAAAGTGTTAGTGTAAATATGTACAAGGTATGCTTGAAAGCTACCCCACAAAAGTATGATCCACATCAAGGGATATATATACAATGTAGGATCCACAAAAGTATGATCCACAAAACTACACGCAACACCATCTTTTTTGCAATGTGTGCTTAGGGATGTGTCATTCACATCACTGGTTTTGAGCAACAATGCTTGGGTTATAAGTCCGCACCTTAAACTCCGGGCCTGAATCAGCTCAAACTTTGTGAACTGAACCATCAAAATTTGGAATGGTGAAGTGAACTCCCTGAAGCTAAATTAGGTGGACTCCAAAGTCCAAACCTTAATGAAACATGACTTTTTAATGGAACATATCATTTCCCAATAAACCTTCGATATTGATGATAACATATCGCAATTCCTTTACAATTTGCTCGGTTTCAAGCCTATAAATTTATCGATTGATTCCCTTCAAAGACCCACTAATTTTCCTACTTCAGAATGCCCCATAAGATGATAAATAAATAAATAAATAAATAAAGCAAGTATCATTAATAGGAACCTCACCAAAAAAGTAATGTAAAAAGGGCAAAAGAAAAAAAAAACTCTAAGATCAGCATCGACGTCGTTGCCCAACCGTTTATGCAGTCTTGCTGAAAGGGTAGAAAAAGCGACGACGTCGTCTCTTCGCAGAATCTTGAAACACTTGGTCTCATTTAAATGAGCGACGACGTCGACGCTCGTCGAAAAAGAGCAAAAAAAAAAAAGAAAAGTTTGGCAGGAATACCAGTTTCGTAACATATAAACAAGTGTCCCTTTTTTCTTCTAGTGACCATCTAAGGTCCTTTTTCAGGTAAATTCCTCTTATTTATTTAGGAGAATTCGTGACAAGGATTTCAAATGCCATGTTTCTTTTAATGAATTTATGAACTCCAACCTTCCCTACCCACCTGACAAGTCTCAGACTTCTGGCATTTCAAATGCTAAATGGCCCATGATAATCTGGAATTACATGATCGACATGATAAGGACAACATTTTGAGAATTACAAATTCTCGAATCTCTATGCATGAATTCTAAGAATTCTACTAAAAAAACATGCCCAAAAAGAGTAGGAAGGGTTTAATGGGAGCATGAGATCTGGGGTTGGAGGATAGAGGAGAGGGGAGAGTGAAAAGGTCCCAATTCTTGAAAATCAGACCCACCCATAAAACTCAAATGGCTCGGAACGTGTCACCTTTTCATATCCACACACCAACCCTATCTAGCTTCGATTAGGTTATTCCCGATGTAGATTGATTAAACTATAATAAGGGCGTGTTTGGATGTATATTGGTGAGTTGAAGTATGATGAAGTGGAGCATCAAATCAAGAGAGAATAAAATATAAAGAGTTATGATAGTGTTTTATTTTTAATTATTTTGGTATGGAATATTTTTAACTATTTGCATAAAAAAGTGAGGTTCTTTAGTCTTTTAGTGGAAAAATGAGGTTTCTTTTTTTTTTTTTTTTACTTTTTTTTGAAAAATCCGGAGTGATTTTTGAGATTGTATACTTTTGATATGACCCCTTGTCATTTCTTGTCTGAATTTACTTTAATTTCACTTAACTAGTTAATTGCCAAACACGCTGATGATGCCAAAATTAGATTCGGACAACACCGGTCGAGTAATGGATAGTTAATGCAATAATAAAAGAAGAGAGAGATTATAGTGGTTCGGTCAATATGACCTACGTCCACTTTAGAAAAAGTAGCTTTGTATTGAGAGATAGAATTCCCCCCCCCCCCCCCAAGTGACGATGGGGTCTTCTATTTATAACCCACCCCTAACAGATGGGGAGGACCTTCTGCTAACGTTCACAAGGAGCCTT
Organism: Litsea cubeba; assembly: GCA_012931725.1. Taxonomy (NCBI): domain Eukaryota; kingdom Viridiplantae; phylum Streptophyta; class Magnoliopsida; order Laurales; family Lauraceae; genus Litsea; species Litsea cubeba. The sequence goes on along the minus strand of CM022947.1, from coordinate 121,860,186 downwards.
GAATTGCCCCCGATAGACGAGGCAGTTAATATCCTCAGTTGGACTCGGAGAGAGCAGGTTGAGGGTGACTTTTTCTGCAACGACGTGTTAACCTTGACGTGGCCAAAGTATGTGGATATGGACTCGGACCCGAATGGATCAATCGGACCTCCACAGATTTGGACCCATGGATCAATCGGACCTCCACAGATTTGGACCCTGACTCATTTCTGATTGGGTTATTCTGACCTGACTCATCCTCACTTGTTGGGTCATTTGGGCCTGACTCATCACACGCCATTAATAGAAAGATAAGATAAACTAAATCACATTTCAGAATGAATCTCCATGTGGTGTCATTTCAAGGTGGGAAAGTAAACTTGATTGATTTGGAGTTGGAATATATGAGTCTCCATTTCTTTCTCTTCTTCTTCCCCCCTCTCTCAACTCGTCTACGTGGGAAAGGTTTTCTGTGAGGAGAGAAGATGGGTTGGCTCATGATATCATGACTCAGCATACCCCAACTAAGGCTATTTTTATAAAGTAAAAGTAAAATGAAAAAAAAAATATGATACATCTTGTACGAACTACTAGGGGTGCACATCGGGTCGGGTTCCGGGTTATCGGATTGGGTCTCTCCCGACCCGGTATTTTTTAAGACCTCTAGACCCGGTCCGGTAACCTTGTTAAGTAAAACCGGGTTATCGGGTGACCAAGTTACCGGGTTCGGGTTTCGGGTAACCCGGTAACCCGGGAAGAAACCGCAAGCTCACAGGGAGGTCCCAGCAGCAGTTTGAGCTGACACCATCCATGACAATGGATGGAGATAAAAAATGGGTCATGTGTCACCTTGGGCTTGTTTGTTTGCACTTATTGATTTATCTATGAATCAATCAACACATTCATAAATTTTGGCTCTATTTATAAGCCGTTGCCCATACACTCAGTCTTTTTTTTTGGCTGATCATTAAGTGGGCCCTGCTAGGGTCTGCATATTCTTAAAAGGCTCATCGAGGACCATCGTATTTGATAAAATTGAGTATACATATGTTACAAATGCTGGTCCTGAGAATGACTTTTAGAGGCCCACAAGCTTTTGGGCCTGAAATTAGGCCTGATAGACGCTGGCTAAACTTGGCACGTGAACAAATTTTCCCTACTTTCTTCTCTGCCCAAAACAAAAAGATCAATTTGATGGTGAGTAATATCAAGGTCAGCGTGAGGGTGTTAGGTAGACTGATCAATAGTGGGCCCAATGCCACAAACAAACAATGTGGGGTCCTCCCTTGAGTGTAAAATTTCTTTTATTCTCTAGTGTATATGGTTGTCGTTTAGAGGTCATAACATGCATAGAAGTGCACCGACTTGAGTCTGATGGGCCTATGCCAAATATAAATAAGAGATTAAAATATTAGACTTGGGGTCAGAATCCATTAGAAAAAGAATGCATGCATGGACACCCATACATGGATCCAACATCCACCACAACACTCCCAACGTGAATAATATTTATTAATTGATCAGACTGATCATTTGTTATTGGGTTATCGGGTCACCCGATAACCCGATAACTTAAAAAATTCAAACCCGGAACTCGGACCGGTTAAGTAAGGTCCATGTCAGGTTTGACTCAATCCGATAAATTCTTTACCGGGTCAGCCCGATAAGGTCTGGGTCGGACCGGGTTTCAAGACCCGGTGTGCACCCCTACGAAATACTCTGGCTATAATTTTCATTAAAATTATTTATTTTTTCACTTCAACATGGCTATAGCTTAAACGGTTAGAAACATGAGTGTATGTGTGAAGGTGCATAAGTACGAAAACACACAGTATAGAAAAAATAAACAAATAAATTAAACGACTAGCAGACAGCATTTTCCCTTGCAAAATGTTAATATTTTACATGGCACATGACATGTCGTGGAGCCCACTTCACACTATATAAAAGGAATTTAACGTAGTAGTGTAATAGACCCACACACTTCAATTGATGTTTCTTTTAATTTTGAATGGGGTATAGAAACATCCAATAATTTGTAATCGTTGTCTTTGATCAAATAATTGATAGTCCCTATTTCGTTATCAATAACTTATCTATACCCATTTTTATATGACTAGTGGCTCTACTGACATGCCTGTGGGCCATGATAAAAAGGACCCTAAACTTTCCCTCAGAAACTAGTTCAGTGACAAATATTTTTTTTCTTTTCTTTTGGTCACAGAGTGGCAAATAATTGTAAGTGGCACTAGTATACCTTTCTTTGCTTAGTCGAGAATAGGTTAGGAGTTTTCAGTATATTGGATTACTGTGAGATATAATAATAAGTCTTGAAATATAATTAAAAAATATACTCAATTATTTTAAGATCTTACCTACACAGAGATATTGTAATAATTTGAAAACATCAGCCGTATTTGTGACAACAGTGGTGTAATGTGTATGGCAAACTATAACTAGGGGGCCTAGCTGAATTACAGTGGGCGACGTTGGTATTTGACTGCTGTGTGTGTTGGGATTTGGGAATCTCTATGTGTACAAGAATGTAAATGTTTCTGGTGTAATGCTATCTTATTATTACACTGACTCTTTCTCTCTTTCTTTTCAACTATGGCTGGAATATCAGTGGACCCCAGTTTGAAATGGTTGTGCAAGAACACAAAATAGAAAGCGATCTCAACATATATAAATTGGTGAGGCACGTTTCTTGCCATGTGCACACCTTTCAACGAGCCCTACATTTATTACACTAGAAAGAAATTCTTGTGGGGCCAGCTATCTGGTGTCGAAACTCTTTAAATATCAATCTGCTTTTCCTGGTTACGAGTGGCTTTAAGATATGGTTGGTTGGGCCATATCAAAGAGCCGTGCTACAGGGACTCCATGTACACCGGTCATGATAATCATGCCCCAGGAAATGGATTCCTGTTTGGTTCAAACAGAGGCGACATATAAGATGAAAGAGAAACTGTTTCTCTTTCATTCACGCCCTCATCCGCTCCCTTGCGTGTCATTCATGTTTGGTTCAAACAGGATTTTCTAGTTTGGATCCGATTCCCATGTCCTAGGATTGGGATGTTGACGGTTTACGTTCGTGTCAGATTCACGGTGGACTAGACCTAGTTATGGTTCTCGACCCAGCTCCATACAGGACTCGAATCTATATATATATATATATATATATATATTACCACATGTGGCTTCCATTTTACTAAGAGGTACCTCTCACAAATTGCTTGAAAGGTTAAAATCTAAGGCCTTTTTTTGGTCTACATTTGAGTGCATGCCAATCATGGAAAAATAGTTTGATGGAAATGTCTCATAGTGGATACTACTTTCGACAAAAATCGTCTCAATCAAATCATCACAGTCATTGATTTAGCAACTTTAAAGTTTAAGGTTTCTTCAGTTACATGTTTTATGAAGTTGAATCCAATGATGAGTATAATTTAAGTTAGGGTCAAATTTAAAAGAGTGCCAATTCATAAGGGGTTAATGAGTGTGAGGGTATTAGATTTATCATGGGAATCCCATGTGACAATAAAAAGGTTTTTTTCTTACGCAATCCGAGAGACATACTTCTTGGTAGATTTTATAACACAATCGGTGAACATTTTGCAACACGCACATTTTTTTAAGCATCAAAAAGTTCCTCATTGAATTTGAACTCGCAACCGGTTTGCTCTGTTACCACTTGGGAATGAGACCGGTGGGGATCTTTTCATCGGGTTGGGGCCTACCTATGTATATAATATGGACCCTATTCAATTGACTTGAACTGTTGGATCGATGGATCAATTTTTAAAGTATTAGGGCCGAGACTTATTGACCGACGATGATGAAGGGGTTTGGATGATTAGAAGGTGCCCATATTTTATACTATATATACCCTCATTTAGGGAGATGAGAATATTGACCAAATATGACCTAGAGTACCCTATTATCAATTGCGTCCAAAAGATCACTTCCTATATCTTTCAGCTCGGGTTTTCAGGATAACAGGTAATGGGGATCCCATTGACATCTCAAGAGATCAGCATCTTCTTCAATTTCATCACAGGAAAAAATAATAACATCGCAACTAAACTTACATGTTAAGCTTGATTTGTCCCCTTGACATCTCAAGCGATCAACATCTACTGATCTCTTTCATCACTGGAGAAAATAATAACATATGAACTAAACTTAGATGTTAAGCTTGATTTCCCCACCTACAGAATCTAGAACAAGGTTGTCACGTGTTATTCCCACCTCATATGGAATGAAATCTGTCCACAAAGATTGGACATACATACTTTGATGTTATTAGCAACAGTGTATTTCTTGGGAAATTTTAAATTGGGTGGGAGGAATGTTTCTGGTTGCTTTGGCTTTTCTCCGCTGAAAAGAAATGTTGGTACGTTATACTTTATGTAGTTGTTGTGGTGTTGCCTTCTCTGGGAGATGAGGACAAGTCGGTGGGAAAAGAAGAAAAGGATGCAAATAAGCAAGTCTTCCACCGGACTTGGGTACACATCCACTGTTGTAAATGGTGAGACGGCCGATTTTAGGTTCCTGCAAATGATGGTGATCAAAAGCCTTGGCTTACAGTTCTAGTCTTCAACCCTGTTCTATCAATCTGGCAAACTATACAAACTCTTGAGGGGAAATAAGTGGTCCGTCACTATTCCTGCAATTTTGGGTTTGCAATTCATGATAATTTATGATCCAGACTTAGCTTGATAAAAAAAAAATACTGATAGAGTAGGTTCATTTACTTCGTCGCTTCTCAACTTGTCTGAGGCAGAGTTCAAGTTCGATAAGTTTGCTGAACTAATTCATTTATGCCCATACAATATGTCCATTAGTAGCATTCACATAAAAACCCAAACTATACATTTACTTCGGGCAAAGTTTTACTTCAATCAGAATTGCGCCCATAATTAGATTGATTACACTTAAATATACGGGTGCTAGATCTTAACGTGGGGCCAGCTCTAATTATAGTTAGATATGGAGGGAATAATTATGAAATTGGATGGTGATATTTTTTTCTTAACTTTCCCACACCATATCCAATATTGTCATCCACATAAATCACTACTTTTTTATTTAAAAACAAAAATCAAAATATTTTAGGACCGAATATTATGCATGCATGCATGCTTGGCTTCTGAAGCCAATAATTATCAAGCATTTACTTAAAGCTCAATTACACTTATGACTTCCACTATGCTTTTAGGTACCAGTCATATTTTCTTAGCATAGATTCCTTTTGTTCCTTGTACACAAATGAATGATGATCCATACCCGACGGTATTATGCTTCGAGTGACTATATACCCCCTACATTTTGTGAGTGATGTTAGACCCTAAGTATTTGCAATTTGATGTCTTGCATTTGCATAACATTCATATCATTAGGTTCATTTCCATTCCGCGTATTTATTCTTGAAAATCATCTTTTAACTCAACCTACTCATGTTTTGATTTGAAACTTCTTTTTGGTTGATTTGAACCTTGATTTTAATCATGTTTTTTCTTGATGAAAACAATGCAAAAGGACACCTTTCAAAACTGAGTTGTTAATCATGTCAAAAAGTTCATCTCTCAAAACTTCAGATATTCAGAAAATTGACCTGACCAGTCTGTCGGTCAAGCCATCGGTCCCTATCGGTCGACCCACAAGGAGATCAAGGTGAACCGAAAAATCCATCGGTTCTCATCGGTCAGCCTATCGGTTCACATCGGTCCACCGATAGTGCATAAAATCTCAGACCGAGACCCATCGGTTCCAAAAACAGACAGCACCTTTTTTGATGATAAGTGTGCTATCGGCTCGGCTGTCGGTTCCTCATCGGTCAACCGATGAAGGACGGTCAACCGACGAATGCAAAAGGGTCAGGAGAACTTTAAAAAATATGACCGTTGCATATGACCGTTGAGCCATCGGTCAACCGACGGCTAGTTATCGGTTGACCGACAGCCATCCGTTGAACCACTTTTTCTATAAAAGGCAAGTTCATTCCAAGAGAAAAGATGATGAGAATAGAGGCCATTGTTGGTGTTTTTAAGACCTAAGCAAAAGGAATGAACTAAGAAAGCTTGTGTGGTCAAAAGGAAAGGGCTTAAGCTTGATCTCAAGAATTTAAACTCTAGTAAGCTTTAATTTCCTTACTCATATGTTTTATGCTTTGTCTAAACTATTGGTAAATGTTTTTAAGCATATAAACTATGATGTGTTGAATCCTCTACTTCCTTAATCTTTAATTTAAGTCATAGGATTCTTCACCTTGATTTCAAAACAAGGTTGTTTTATAAACTTAGTTAATCATGCACTGCCAACATCCTTGATTTCTGTTATGTCATGATTCATTTAACTTGTTTTGAATCTTTCCTTGTTGTTTTCATTTGTTTAAACCTTTGTCGAATTAATTTGGTTTTGAAAACAACATTGCACATGCATCACATGTTTTAGACTACATAATTTCATACAACTTGTGTCATCTTGATTTTCATAAATCATGTACAAGTTAGCAGTTGTGTACATGTGATTTGCATAACTCTTCAATCAAATCTTTTTATGAGTATTAAACTTTTGAATTGCTTTAAGCATAAAATAGATTGAACTTAATTTTAATCTTGATTGAAGTTTTCACACACACACTTCATAAGCATTCATCTTTGTAATTCTTAGTGTGTCTATGTGAGTTAGTTTTTCAATTTCATATCCGCCTAGTTAGAGGCAATTTCATTTGAGCTTAATTGTAATCTCTTAGAGTGTTTTGTAAAAACACTTTCTTTGAGAGAAATCAATTGATTGTAAGGTTATTGCTTAGCCATATAAAAGCATAGTGTAAGGGTTGTTGTTTAGCCTAGAAAAACATCATTGTAAAGGTTATTGCTAAGCCTTGGAAAGCATCTTGTAGAGGTTATTGCTAAGCCTTGGAAAGCATCTTGTAGAGGTTATTGCTTAGCCTATTGGAAAAGCACAATAGTGAAAATCCGGTGGGGTGTTGGATACACAAGCCGGTAGTGGATGTAGGCATTGAGGCCGAACCACTATAAATCCTTGTGTTATGGTGATTGGGTTGTGGTGATTGATTTGTTTCTTTACCGCATCTATTGTCATAATCATCACATGTGACTGGTTTAGTTTAAAGAAATTAAAATTGGTCATAATTAGTTATAAAGTGTAGATCACCCTATTCACCCCCCCCCCCCTCTAGGGTTAAGATCCCGGACTTTCAAGTGACCGTTCTCACCTGGCTGCACAATGTTCGAATCTTGGCTACACCACCTCTTTTCGCCTGTGCGGGCTCCCTTCCCACTTGTGTGGGCTTCCTTTCCGTGTGTGCGAGCTCGTTCCTTTCCCGCTTTAGTAGGCTGTTTTCCCGTATGTGTGCGGGCTTCTCACTTGGGTCTCAGCCCCCAGGGGTGGACCTAGGTGTAGGCCCGGGGGGCCATATCTCGAATCTTTATTCCCTATATTACATATGCTTTAATTATTTTATATATTAATTTTATAACAAGTGGCCGCCCCTTAATTGTTTGCACAAAGTATAAAAAAAACAAGAAGTACAAATCGACGCTTCATCTCCTCGACTCCTCGTCTACCTATTTTTAGTTCAGTTTTGCGTCCTCTACTTTCACATGAGTTTTTTAAAATTGGCGACATTTGCCAGTTGGTAGAGAAGTTTTATCCACAAGACTTCACAGATCATGAGAAAATGTAGTTGAGAATACAATTGAACTATTATGAGCATAATGTAATTCGACATAAAGACTTCAAAGAATTGTCAACTATTTCTTAACTGTGCCAATGGTTGGTAAGGACTAGAAGATCAATAGTCTACCAACTTGTTTTTAGAGTGAATGTAATTGTGCTTACTCTTTCAGTACCACTGCAACTATTGAACGATCATTTTCAGCCACGAGCTTTATTAAAACTAGACTTCGCAGCAAAATGAAGGATTAGTTTCTCACAGACTCTTGTCTTGTAAATATTGAGAGAGAAATTATGGAGAAGTTTAGCACAAAATCAATCATTGAAGACTTTCGAGATTTAAAAGAACGTCGAGTTCCATTTTAATGGATTATGGAAGTTAGAATGTACTAAAATACAATTATTTATGTCATTTAGATCTCGATTTTATTTTTAATGCGAAATTTAGTCTTTGATTTTAATATATTTATGATGCTTGAACTTAGAGATATGTCCAGAAAAAAAATATAAAAAAATATTAGCTATATTGATTTGTTAAAAAATATTTATTTAAATTTGGCCCCCACAAAGATGAAATCCTGGGTTCGCCCCTGTCAGCCCCGTCAGCTGGATTACCGAAACAAAAAAATACAAAACATGGCCTGGTGTCTATGTGAAGGGAAGGGAACCCAGACCTTGTATTTGCGCATGAAAAGAGCAAAAGCCCATTTCACTCCTCAAAAGATAATGTAGCATTCCACCGCGTAATGAATGAGAGATTTTCGTTATTCTGCAAGGAAATACTGTCGTTGCCGTGGGAAATGATAGAAAGGAATCCGATTTTTCTACCAGCTTTTATTACTTCATAGAGGCTAAATATACTTCATAGAGGCTAAATATTTTTAGGGGATTTGACATATTGGCCCCTGCTAGACCCTAATGTCCCAATTCAATGACTCCTACTTAGCTAATGTCACCAGAGTCGTTTGACTCTGGTCTCCCTTTTTTTTTTACTTTTTTGCCCCAGGATCCCATGATATCATGGGATCCAAATGTAAAAAGTAAAAAACAGAGCATCCGTTTAAAAATCCTTTATCACTTTTGACCTTCCCCTTTCACCCATTTTGTTTTTCCACCTTCCCCTACCTCTGCAACGAACGCCAGCCAGAACCCAAATGGGTTCTTCTTCTCCGGTCAACAGGTTTGGCGTCGACGAGAACGGCGGAAGCAATCTGATTCGTCTTCCTTGTCTCAGACTGGCAGCGATCCTTGGCCTGTAGAGGCACGATTTGTAATGTGAAATTTCTGTTTCTGTAATTGGATTCTTTTTCTTGTAGTTTTTCTCTTTTGTGTTGATGTTTGGGAGATGGGTTTTCTGTTTTGGAAATGGGTTTTCATGTTTATTGATGATGAGAGAGCTATGTCAAGGATTGGGTTCTTTTTCCTTGTCATTTTCTTCTGGGTTGGGTGTGCAAAAAGGGTTTTCTCATTGTGTTTTGGATGGGAGAGAGATGGGTTCGAACTCTTGGATGATGTCAGAGATGGGTTTGCTATTTTAAATGTGTTCGTTTGACTCTGGAAGATGAAAATGTGCATGAGTTCTTTTTTATTTGATGGTGATGTTTGCTTTTGTTTGATTCGTTAACTGAAAAATGTTTGCTTCGTTTTGATCAATGCAGACAAACCCTTTCTGTGTAAAGGAAGACTAGCATTGGGGAGTAACCCAGTCTTGGAGAGGATTAGAAGAGAAAAAAAAAGGTTGACCGTCCAGTTCTGTTGTTCCATTTTCTTTTGTCGCTTCTCTCTGAGTGCAATCCACATCACCGGCAGCTTCCATTGTATCCCTCGCCAACTGGCCCCATTGGTCTTCTGTAGTGTAAGGTATATGCCTTTTTCTGATCCATTTCTTTATCAATTGGGTTATGTTCTGTGCTGATAGTTTATCAACTGGCCCCAACACGCCAACTATCGCTAATGGTTCTTTTAACTTTTTTTTATTTCCTTTTTTTTGCGACCGGCATTTGCGACCGCCATGGCGGTCGCTAATGCTAATAATTTTTTTTTAAAATTTTTTTTCGAATTTCATAATTTTTAACCTGCTTTTTATACCTGTATTTGTACCTGAATATATTATATATCTACAACTATAACAATCAATTAAGAATACTAATCACAAAAAAAATTCTTATATTAAAAACATTTAAAACATTACAAATGTTTGAACAAATTATAATCATTACAAATACACTTAAAAAAAATAAAAACAAATATATTTGCTGGGCGGGGTGCCGTGATCGATCCGATGCTCTCAAACCTGTATACAAAAAAGGAAAACAAAGATTAATATTTAATTATAAAAATTATGAATATATAGTAAATATAAATAAAATTAAGTATTAAGAGCAAAATTTTGAAAGTTAAACCTACATTTCAACTATATAAGCAATTCGAGAGTCGGAATCTCGAGCCGTCAGTTCCGGCAAGTCAGGAATGATTATGGGCTCGTGCCCGTCCAGTTTCACGGCCATCGGAGCCCATCTTCTCTTTGTGGGCGTTCGGAGGCTAATTTTCTAAGTTTTAAGTTAAACATACGTTTTAACTATACGAGCAATCCGGGAGTGGGAATCTCGAGCTGTGAATTCCGGCAACTCAGGAATGACCACGGGCTCGTGCCCGTCCAGTTTCATGGACACCGGAGCCCATTTTCTCGGTTTGGGCGCTCGGAATCTGATTTCCTAAGTTTTAAGTTAACGTTTTAAGTTACACCTACATTTCAACTATACGAGCAATCTGGAAGTCAGAATCTCGAGCCGTCAGTTCCTACAGGTCACTCTACCCTCGAGGGAAGTGCTCGTGCCGGTCTCGGATTTTTTCGGGGGCCGTATCGCGTTCCGGACCCCCGGCGGGCCGTTTTCTAGCTTAAGTGTTGGAAAATCCGATGTTTTCGCTCGTAATTCTCTAACCGGGAGTCCTATTTGCGAGCCGTCAGTTCCTACAGGTCACTCTACCCTCGAGGGAAGTGCTCGTGCCGGTCTTGGATTTTTTCGGGGACCGTATCGCGTTCCGGACCCCCGGCGGGCCGTTTTCTAGCCTAAGTGTTGGAAAATCCGATGTTTTCGCTCGTAATTCTCTAACCGGGAGTCCTATTTGCGAGCCGTCAGTTCCTACAGGTCACTCTACCCTCGAGGGAAGTGCTCGTGCCAGTCTCAAATTTTTCCGGGGGCCATATCGCATTCCGGAACCCCGGCGGGCCGTTTTCTAGCCTAATTGTTGGAAAATCCGATGTTTTCGCTCGTAATTCTCTAACCGGGAGTCCTATTTGCTAGCCGTCAGTTCCAACATGTCACTCTACCGTCGAGGGAAGTGTTCGTGCCGGTCTCGTATTTTTCTGGGGGCCGTATCGCGTTCTCGACCCCCGGCGGGCCGTTTTCTAGCCTAAGTGTTGGAAATCCGATGTTTTCACTCGTAATTCTCTAACAGGGAGTCCTATTTGCAAGCGTCAGTAACTACATGTCACTCTATCCTCGAGGGAAGTGATCGTACCGGTCTCGAATTTTTCCGGGGGCCGTTTCGGGTTCCGAACCCCCCGGCATGCCGTTTTCTAGCCTAAGTGTTGGAAAATCCGATGTTTTCACTCGTAATTCTCTAACCGGGAGTCCTATTTGTGAGCCGTCAGTTCCTACAGTTCATTCTACCCTCGAGGGAAGTGTTCATGCCGGCCTTAGATTTTTTCGGGGGCCGTATCGCGTTCCGGACCCTCGACGAGCCGTTTTCTAGCTTAAGTGTTGGAAAATCTGATGTTTTCGCTCGTAATTCTCTAACCGGGAGTCCTATTTGCGAGGCGTCAGGCGTCAGTTCCTACAGGTCACTTTACCCTCAAGGGAAGTGTTCGTGCCGGTCTCGGATTTTTTCGGGGGCCGTATCGCGTTTCGGACTCCCATCGGGCCGTTTTCTAGCCTAAGTGTTGGAAAATCCGATGTTTTCGCTCGTAATTCTCTAACCGGGAGTCCTATTTGCGAGCCGGCAGTTCCTATAGGCCACTCTACCCTCGAGGGAAGTGCTCGTGCCGGTCTCGGATTTTTCCGAGGGCCGTATCGCATTCCGGACCCCGGGCGGGCCGTTTTCTAGCCTAATTGTTGGAAAATCCGATGTTTTCGCTCGTAATTATCTAACCGGGAGTTCTATTTGCGAGCCGTCAGTTCCTACAGGCCACTCTACCCTCGAGGGAAGTGCTTGTGCGGTCTCGGATTTTTCCGGGGGCCGTATCGCATTCCGGACCCCTGGCGGTCCGTTTTCTAGCCTAAGTGTTGGAAAATCCGATGTTTTCGCTCGTGATTCTCTAACCGGGAGTCCTATTTGCTAGACGTCAGTTCCTACAGGTCACTCTACCCTCGATGGAAGTACTCGTGCCAGTTTCGGATTTTTTCGGGGGCCGTATTGCATTCTGGACCCCTGGCGTGCCGTTTTTTAGCCTAAGTTTTGGAAAATTTTATGTTTTCACTCGTATTCTCTAACCGGGAGGTTTATTTGTGAGCCGTCAGTTCCTACAAGTCACTCTACCCTCGAGGGAAGTGCTCGTGCCGGTCTCGGATTTTTTCGGGGGCCGTATCGCGTTCCGAACCCCCGGCGGGCCGTTTTCTAGCCTAAATGTTGGAAAATCCGATGTTATTGCTCGTAATTCTCTAACCGGGAGTCCTATTTGCGAGCCGTCAGTTCCTATAGGTCACTCTACCCTCGAGGGAAGTGGTCGTGCCGGTCTTGGATTTTTCCGGGGGCCGTATCGCGTTCCGGACCCCCGGCGGGCCGTTTACTTTTCTCCCTTTTGTCTATCGATTGTTGATCATATTTATTATTTCAATCACACCGTTCATTTTGTTCAATAGTTTATCTCACGTATCAAACTATTACATGGCAGTAAGGTACTTTCAATTTTCATTATCTCATCTTCCCTACTTCCATGTTCACTAAACTGGCCATTTCTATATATTGTCTTGATCTACTAATTTCAACTCACTTGTCTCAAAAGCCTTTCTTGAAAGTTGAAGTACAACATTTAATTGCTTTCTTGTCTGATTAATGAGAATCACATTATCCACAAGCAACATATACCATGGAACTTCTTGGATATCTGTGGTTAAGTTCGAAACTAAGGCAAATAAATAGGGACTCTAAGTGGACTCTTGGTGAATCGAACTTCACCTGGGAACTAAGATGTCTCGTCAGTCTTCACACACTTCTCACACCCATTATTGGACCTTCATACATATCTTGTATAATTTGAATATAATTGTAGGTGCAGAAAATAATGACCTACAATAAGGAGGGAGCCTTATAGGACTTATCCGAGAAGATGATGACTGGGAATGACTGGATACCGTCCGAAAGCCTGAAAGAGAAGAGCAAACGGTCAGAGGACCCTGGCCTGGGCGGCGCAAGGCTCTCCGATGCCAAAGTCAGTGTGGGAACTGGAACAATGGAAGGAGAGGGAGAAGAGAGACATAGTAACGGCTCTGTGTATGAAAATGGCGTACCTTAGTTGGTGGTTTGAGCCTCTATTTATAGAGTTTGGAACGTATCTTTGGGAGATATTGTGGTGTGGGTCCCCTGATTCGACTGGGAAGTCGCGATCAGCCCACATTGCATTAATTACGGTCCAATCCAGCCCACTCTGCATTAAATGCCCGTCGGGTCAGCCCACATCGCATTTAATGCACATCTTGTTGGGCCAGGTTGTGTTGGGCGCCTTTGGCGGTAGGGGTACCAGCGGATCTGCCCTCGGGCCCTGCCCTGATGTGGCCTTAGCCGCTGGATGCCGCCCTGTCAGGGATCTGGCGAAGATTGTGGGCGGCTGGATGTCGCGTCTGTCCCACTGGCTCGTGCCCCTATCCCTCCACGTGCCTGATGACGTGGGGGATGAGGGGCGCAAGTGAAGGTTCTCTCTTGCTTCGGCTTCTGTCCTGGCTTCCTCAAGCCGAGGTGGAGTTTTCTTCTGAGATGGCACCCGGGGTGGCTCAGCCGAGGTGGAGCTCCCCGCCGAGATGGCGCCCGGGGTGGACCAGTTCGGCGCTAGTGGCCCGGAGATGCTTGACTTCGGCCGATGCCTCTGTCCGGGTAGCCGGGGTGAGATTGGTGCCACGTGGATGGCACGAGGATGGCACGTGAGAGTGCTTAGCCTCATCTGATGGCTGCGATTAGCTTAATCCTGTGGTTCTGGAAATCTCCCCACACAATTGCCCCCTAACTTTTGACCTCTTAGGCGCCCTAGCCCTTAGTGGTCGAAAGCTAGAAGAATCCGTCCGGGGATGTGGCGATCGTCGTCTGGTGTCGCTTCAACTGCTCTGAAGCGATAAATGCTCTGTCTTGCCTATACTGGGAAGCGAGTCAACGGCTACACGCGTCGCCTCTTCACTGATTGCGGTGTCTGCCGGGATCCCTGTGAACGATCCAGTTGCGAGCCGAGCTGCAATCCGGTTCCGAGGCGTCCACTTCAAGTTCGGAACCGTCGAACCTGAGGCAAATAGTGGACGCTTATTCTTCCGATCGGGAAGAAGACATGGCGGGAAGGTCGAGAGAGCCGGTCGTTAGGGACCTAGCGGCCAAGTTTAGGCGGGGGTCTTCTTTGTCTGCGACGCCATCTTCTGCCAGCACCCGCGCTGCGTCGAGCTCGGGAGGTGCTGGCGCTACTTCAGCTTCTGCTCCTGCTCCAGCTTCTGCTCCTGCTCCTGCTCCTGCTCCGGAAGATGCTCCAGCTGCCCCGGTCTTGAGCGGTGCCCCGGTCGCCAGTGATGCTTCTGCCTTGCCTCAGGGTGAGGCCTCTTCTGCCCCTGAGGCTCTGGTCGAAGAATCTCCTGCCAGCGACGCTCCCAGCAAGGTCGCGGTTTCGGCCGAATCCACTGGTCCAGCAGATACGGTGATCGACCTAGTGGAGTCGCCGAAGCCACAGTAGCCGGGGTCCTCTTTATTTCTGTCTTTCTGTATGTAAGGTTTTTGCTTCATCTTCTGTTTTCAGAGGACTGCGATCCTCCTTTTTGTACTTTGCTTTCTGTTCTGTAACTTTTGTAACGAAGCTGTTTACAATGAATAAAAAAGGAGGAGTTCTGTGATCACCCAAGCTGTGTACAATGCTTTTGAGTTCTTTCTTACTTTCCTTGCACTGTTCTGGAACACTTGGTGTTTTTGTGCTGCTTTTCTGTGTTTGAGTGATGGCACAACTCTTTTCTTTTTTGAAGACTGGCTTTGGCCGAAATGGTTGGCTTTGGCCGAAATGGCTGGCCTTGCGCCGAGGTGGATCCATACCTTGGCCGAATTGCCTTGCGCCGGGGTAGATCCATCGTTCCGCTGGACTCGGCTAGGCGAGAGTGAGTGCGGCTATGGCCTTCTGAGGGGTGTATGAACCCGGATTTCAGGAATCTGACCTCGGCCGAAATGGCTGACCTTGGCCGAACCGCCTTGCGCCGAGGTGTGAGGGGTTTATGAACCCGGACTTTAGGAAACGGCTGAGTGTAGGAACTCCAGACCATTCCAGGGCGGTAGACCCCTGTAGAGTGGGATGAAACCCTGATTTTAGGAATTCGGCCGAGTGTCCGAACTCGAGGCCTTTTCCAGGGCTGTTAACCCTTGTAGATGGGTGAAGACCCTGGGTTTAGGAATTCGGCCGAGTGTCCGAACTCGAGGCCTTTTCCAGGGCTGTTAACCCTTGTAGATGGGTGAAGACCCTGAGTTTAGGAATTGGCCGAGTGTCCGAACTCGAGGCCTTTTCCAGGGCTGTTAACCCTTTTAGCCGAAGTCGATCAAAGAGAGATGACAGGTTGCCCTTGGCCGAAATGGCTGGCTTTGGCGGAGACGAGCTGCCTTGTGCCGAAGTGGAGTCGTCATTCCGCTGATCTCGACTGTGGAAGCGTGAGCTCGGCAATGATCTTTGAGGGGTGTAAAAACCCTGGCTTTAGGAATCCGGCCGAGTGTCCGAACTCGAGGCCTTCTCCAAGGTCCAGGACCCGGAGCTTTAGGAAACGATCGAGTCTGGACTCGAGGCCTTTTCCAGGGCGGTAGACCCGGAGCTTTAGGAAACGACCGAGTGTGGACTCGAGGCCTTTTCCAGGGCGATCGACCCTGACCTTTAGGAAACGACCGAGTCTGGACTCGAGGCCTTTTCCAGGGCGATGGACCCTGACCTTTAGGAAACGACCGAGTCTGGACTCGAGGCCTTTCCAGGGCGATGGACCCTGACCTTTAGGAAATGACCGAGTCTGGACTCGAAGCCTTTTCCAGGGCGATGGACCCTGACCTTTAGGAAACGACCGAGTCTGGACTCGAGGCCTTTTCCAGGGCGATGGACCCTGACCTTTAGGAAACGACCGAGTCTGGACTCGAGGCCTTTTCCAGGGCGATGGACCCTGACCTTTAGGAAACGGCCGAGTCTGGACTCGAGGCCTTTTCCAGGGCGATGGACCCTGACCTTTAGGAAACGACCGAGTCTGGACTCGAGGCCTTTTCCAGGGCGATGGACCCTGACCTTTAGGAAACGACCGAGTCTGGACTCGAGGCCTTCTCCAGGGCGATGGACCCTGACCTTTAGGAAACGACCGAGTCTGGACTCGAGGCCTTTTCTAGGGCGTTGGACCCGGGCCTTTAGGAAACGACCGAGTGTGGACTCGAGGCCTTTTCCAGGGCGTTGGACCCGGAGCTGTAGAAGTCATGCAAGGAGAGATGATACAGATTTGATGACAGGGCAAAAGACACTTTCATTGATCGGGACTTGCTACATTTTTTAGAAACAGAATTTCGTCAAGCGGGACGCATTCCGCGATCTCGGCAGTGGCTTGCCCTGTCTGCGCTTGCAAGCTGACTTCGTTGCCCGTGAGATCACCCCGAGCGGGCCATGCCAGCCCGGGGCCGGCCTTCCTTCGGCTCTGTGCTCAGGGCGAGAAGGCCGATTTCTACAGGAATGACCGTTCCCATCTCGCAGGCCAGAGGGTGCTGCCGAGGTGAGAGGCTGTCCAGTCTCAGTTACTTCTGGCTCGTGTCCTGTGCCTGTCAGCGTCGTGTCAGGCGGGGTCGGGCCCGAGTTGGGCGAGACGATGTCGAAGTCCGCCAGAATATGGGCTTTGATCGCAGTTCGGCCGCGGCGAGCTTTTCTGGGTGCCAGCCCGAGCTCGACGTCCGTCACCTTCTCTTTGTGCGATGCGAGCGTCCGCGAGACGAGGGACAGGGAACCGAGGATGCCAGGTGGATCACGTTAATGATTTTTTCGGAGTCCTCGCTGTCTGGGTCCCGGGCCGCGCTCTGGTGAACTCGGCCCCCGCTGCCGCCGGCATCTTCTGTCTTGACGAACTCTGGGAGGTGGCCTTCGCCGGCGAGTCTCTCCAGGTACCACTTCAGAGAGTGGCACTCCTCGGTCTTGTGTCCTTTACCTTTGTGGTAGGAACAGTAGAGCTTGCTTCGATCGCCGTTAGTGGGCTCATTTCTCAAGGGCTGAGGCCACTCGAAGAACGGCTTACCTTTTATTTTGTTCAGGATCTGGTGTATCGGCTCTCTGAAGACAACGTTGATGCCTTGATAGGCGCCGGTGGGAGGCCTTGACCTGCTGGTGCCCCCAGACCTGGGTGGTGTGGGCACCGCCGAACTGGCGTCCCAGGCCTGCTTGGGCTCCGGATGCCCGTCTTGATCCCGGGCTCGGATCTCGTCTTCCTCCTGGGCGATAAAGCGCTTCACCCGGGTCATCAACTCCGGCATAGATTCTGGGGGGTTCCCGGCCAAGTCCTTCCGCAAGTCGTGGCCGGGGATCAGGGCATGCTGGAAGGCGTAGATTGCTATCCCTTCCCTGGTGCCTTCAATCTGGCTGTAGACCGCCCAGAATCGTTGGGCAAAGTTGGCGAGGGTCTCACCCTGCTTCATTCTCAGGGCGAGGAGGTCCCCTTCCTTCTTGGGGATGACGGTGTAGGCTTGGAACTTCTTCAGGAAGGAGAGCTGGAGCTCCTTCCAACTGGAAACCGACTGCTCCGGGAGAGAGCAGAACGACTTCAGGGGGAGGTCACCCAAACTGGAGGAGAAGATTTTGCAATTTAGGTGACCCTCGTTCCCCCAGATGGACATCTTCTGGGAGAAGTGTCGGAGGTGTGCAGAGGGGTCGGACAGTCCGTCATAGGGGACGAACCGCGGGACGGAGAACTTTCTGGGCAAGGGGGTGCGCTCGATCTCTTTTGTGAAGGGCGAGCCCCCCAGATCAGTGTGACCATAGATCTGCTTCTGGTCCCGCATGTCCAAGTTGTGCTGGAGAGCCAATCTGACACGTTTGTCAAATCGCTCTTGCTCATCGTCCTTCTCTGGAGTCTGAGCTCTGGGCTTTCGCTTGGGATGGCTCGGGCTACGACGGCTATGAGTTCGGCCGTCGCGGCTATGGTGACTTCGGCTATTGCTCGAGCCTTCGTCACGGACCTGGCTCCGTTTCTGGTCCAGATGATTTCTGAGGTCCTCGCGGGGAGGCTGGGCTGCCCTGCTGGGGGCATCCCTCTTCTTCCCTTGAGGCTCAGAGACCTGCCTCAAGGAGGCAGTTTGTGCTGCCCTCAGCTGCTGGAGCTCGCGAATCAGCTGCTCTTGCTTCTGGAGGAGAGCAGTTTGGGCTTCGGGAACCCCTCCAGTGGCGGGGGGTTGAGCGTGGCGCGTCTCTCCTACGGCCATGGCTTTGTCCTTCCGAGGACGCTCATGCCGACGCTCGTCACGTCGGGGTGGCACGGTTTCGTCCGCTGAGAGCGAGGCCTCGACTCCCTCTTGGAAGGGGATCTCGACAAAGAGTTGGGAGCCCAGGCGGCCCTCGCCTGCGGATGTGCCTTGGACCGTTCGGGACCGTCCTTGAGGAGGGACGTCCGTCGATGGTGCTAGCCGCTCGAGGATTGCCCTCGAGGATTCTCCGCCCTTCTTAGCTTTCGGTGGCATGGCTTCTGAGAATGAGGTTTAGAAGGTTGGGAAGGTTTTGAGAGGTTTGGATATTACTTTCCCACAGACGGCGCCAATTGTAGGTGCAGAAAATAATGACCCACAATAAGGAGGGAGCCTTATAGGACTTATCCGAGAAGATGATGACTGGGAATGACTGGATACCATCCGAAAGCCTGAAAGAGAAGAGCAAACGGTCAGAGGACCCTGGCCTGGGCGGCGCAAGGCTCTCCGATGCCAAAGTCAGTGTGGGAACTGGAACAATGGAAGGAGAGGGAGAAGAGAGACAGAGTAACGGCTCTGTGTATGAAAATGGCGTACCTTAGATGGTGGTTTGAGCCTCTATTTATAGAGTTTGGAACGTATCTTTGGGAGATATTGTGGTGTGGGTCCCGTGATTCGACTGGGAAGTCACGATCAGCCCACATTGCATTAATTGCGGTCCAATCCAGCCCACTCTGCATTAAATGCCCGTCGGGTCAGCCCACATCGCATTTAATGCACATCTTGTTGGGCCAGGTCGTGTTGGGCGCCTTTGGCGGTAGGGGTACCAGCGGATCTGCCCTCGGGCCCTGCCCTGATGTGGCCTTAGCCGCTGGATGCCGCCCTGTCAGGGATCTGGCGAAGATTGTGGGCGGCTGGATGTCGCGTCTGTCCCACTGGCTCGTGCCCCTATCCCTCCACGTGCCTGATGACGTGGGGGATGAGGGGCGCAAGTGAAGGTTCTCTCTTGCTTCGGCTTCTGTCCTGCCTTCCTCAGCCGAGGTGGAGTTTTCTTCTGAGATGGCACCCGGGGTGGCTCAGCCGAGGTGGAGCTCCCCGCCGAGATGGCGCCCGGGGTGGACCAGTTCGGCGCTAGTGGCCCGGAGATGCTTGACTTCGGCCGATGCCTCTGTCCTGGTAGCCGGGGTGAGATTGGTGCCACGTGGATGGCACGAGGATGGCACGTGAGAGTGCTTAGCCTCATCTGATGGCTGCGATTAGCTTAATCCTGTGGTTCTGGAAATCTCCCCACACAATAATCATTATGCATACTTTTTCCCCCAAATGGTCTTAGGAATACATTTTTCTTCTGTGTCTGCCAAAATAACAACCTTTGGCACCCTCACATAGGACTTTTCTAAATCAATGAAAACCATGTACAAAAATTTGTCTTCTTCTCCCCAAACATTTATTTGTCATGCAGCCTGAAGACTATATGTGCACCTAAGACAGATATAGGAATAAAAAAAATACTATGTCCAAGCCTATTTGGTAAGTCTGCTCTTGTTTGGTAATGATTCTAGACTCTCAAGTTGAAGACTCCTTCTGGACCCAATTGATAATTGGCTCAAGGTCCGTGCCCAAATACCTGAGAAATCCCTATACTTCGAATGATGCTAACCCAAAAATCGATGGAGTAAAGCTTAAGATGGATGACGGTGATGCAACTTCCATGACTTGCCTAATTGACAGTGATTTGAATGCACTCTATTACATGGCTGTACAAATGCAAATGGCACAAAGGTTTCTTAAAAAATACGGGGAATGAATGCAAACAGAGGTTACAGAGAATATCTAGCAAAGACCCTTCAAAAACACAAATTAGGCATACTAGCTGAGAAAATAAGAAAACCTTGGAGGTTCTAACCCATTCTTCCAACCACATCTTGACTTCTTCAATCTGCAATAAATAAAGGAAAATCAGCATAAAATTTATGTCCCGAACACACCAAAAGAAATTTCACATGTTAAAACCATACATACCAGGGGCCATGCTGTGCCCATGAAAATCTTCATAAAAATCTTTCAAGAGAGCATCACAATTAGCCTGCACGGTACCAATTAACACATGAGACTCACAGGCAATACAAACAACAAAATCAGAGCCCATGTTGAAAGGTAAAACATTCATATGCAAATAGAAATTCATTACATCCTGAAAAGTTACCCACAAAATCTGAGCAGTACATGGGCAAGGTTGTTGAAACGCTTACAAACCCTCAAATGATCAATCTACATAAATGCATTTTTTAGCACATATATAGCATATCTAACTTAAAATGATCAAGAATGTTACCTCAGAGGATCAACCTAAATATAAATGAATAAGCATCCTGGTCAGATTATATAAAAAATAAAAAACTAAGTACTAGGAAACAAAAATAAAAATAAAAAAATAAAAAACTAGTTACCTGCTTATATTTCTTGTAGATTCGCTTGGTTACTATGTTCTTGGATTCATAAAAAAATGTGGGAACTTCTCTTCTTTTAAATCATCTCCTCCCTGCCACAGCCCCTGCACGCTGCCAACTACTTCTTCCTCCACTTTACCATTACCATTGCAAAATAAAAATCCATGCTAACATTCTACTACTCACCAACATTCAAATGCCAATGAAAAATTAAATATTCAAATATTCTTACAGCATTAAAAGCACTTTACCATTACCATTGCAAAATAGATACATATGCTAAAAAAAGACATTGTTATGACATTCCAACACCTGCAACATTATTTAAAAAAACCACATGCATCAGTTTTTAACATATAGCAATCTCCTACTCTGCATCCATTTTTCTTCAATCCTGCATTAAAAAAAATGGTAAAGATTAACATACAATTAATTTTTTCTAAAGTCTAAACAACCTTGACCTTTTTATTTAACTTTTGAACTTTTTTTTACTGCTCTCTTGTAATAATACATTCAAATATCAGAGGAGAAAGTGTGGCATCTCTATAATAATGGATGAATGTAACTCACCGGAGCCCGTTTGCTCAGTGATTGTATACAGAGGCTAATTAAAATCTTGAATTAAAAAACATAATTATACCTGGTCAGGATCAGTCAAGCCTGCTGGATCATGACTGCCCTCTCCAACCGAGTCATATCTCGCTCTATCGCCGCTGCCAGCGTCAAGTGCCTGTAATTATTTATTATACAGTTAAAAACAATTTAAAAAAAAGTAACATAAATATTGATACATCAATAACATAATTGACAATTTAAATGTACAAATTTATTTGTTACTAACCTGAGTGGTGGGTGGTGGGTCTGAAGTGAGCGGGCCACGACTCTGTGATAGACGAGCCTCCAACGCTGCCAACTCAGCCCTCATCTCTGCCCGCACATCGGCTGTCACCTTATCCCTGATCGCTGCCTTCATGGACTGCAGCATCTCCTCAACCTCCTCATGTGTACGGAAGCGCAAGCCCTGGGAGGAGCTAGCATCGGATGACTCCGCTCGTACGATGTGCGAGCGTGGAATGCCCGACCCATACGTGAGCGTGTATCCGTGCCCGTCCCGGCCAACGACGGAGTGGAATATCTCATCCCTCCGCGATGACAAACTACGCTCCTCCTCGGGCAACTCTTCCAGGCGTGACTGATACTGGGCATGCGTAGTTGATTCATTTAATATATTATTATGCATAACAGGACGTAGTAATAAACTGATAATTTAAGTGGTTCTATATAAAAACTTACGAGGATAGCTGCAACTTCCGGATGGCGAGGATCTCGAGAAAGCATCCAAGCGGACATCCTGTCGCTCGGATCGCCCTTGGAACGCAGCTGTTTGGTTGAGAGTTATATTATTCGTATAATATCATACAAAATGACTAAAATATAAATTACCTCGTGGCGGACCTGCATGATGTGTCGAGTCCCCAACCTGTGTGCGGGACCCTGCATTGCGCGATTCCGCGCATTTGTATCCGCCACTCTCTGTTTTCAATATTTATCAGTTACGATAGTCACTAATAAATCGTTTAAAATGAAAAAAAATTATATATATACAACTTTCTCACCTTTGCCTCCTCGCTCGTCCAATACCGGACGAGCTGAGTCCACTGATCCGGGAGAATGCCCCTCGGAACTCGCTCAAGTATGTCAGGGGCATCCTGGTGTGGCTTCCAATGCTGCATTTTCATCTTATTTTTATGATCTTTCCACATCTTCTGGCACTTCGACATGCAAACTGGCCGGAAGAGCTCAGGACATGCCCTCAAATTGTCCTGCAAAGGACAAATAAGTTTTTCATTCAGTTATGGTTTAAATTGACACATCCTGCGGCAAAATGTTATATTATTACCTTGACCTGACTCCAGATACGGTCTAATGCTTCCACAGGGAATGCCTCCCAATCAAGTGCAGTCAAAGGGAATGCATGTGGATCCCGGACCATATGTCCCAACTGGCTAATAAGCTGACAAGCATGCGGACCCATCGGGTGGTACGTCTTATCAAATGACACGTCAATGGGATGACCGGAATTCCATGTCCGGATCCCTCTAGCAGGGCCTCTCCCCCTGCTGGTAGATGGGCCCGTGCTCACAGAATCTGTTCAAATTAGAGATAATATAATTAAATTGAAATAAAATAATTTACTAAAATTAAAATATTTTAATTAAATAAACTTATACCAGTCTGTGTATCGGCTGATGCAAGCCGGGATGTAGAAGCTGGCGCAGTAGCTAGCACCGGATGAGAGGTCGATGGCCTACTCAGTGGGGCCATCGAACTGGGCTGGGCAGAACCCGATGTAGGTCTAGGGTCCCCTGATGACGTACTGGCCTGAGCCTGACGCAGTAGCTCGTCCATCGTCAACGGACGATCTCTCCTCTTTCATCCTGACATATCTATTCAAGAATGTCTTTAAAATAAATTAATTTAACGAGATAATTGAAATTAACATTTTTTTTATTCTTATAAATTTCATGATCTTGAGATGTGGGTGATCTTATGAGTACTGCCGAGGCAGTGGGCATGAGTACAAGCGACGAGAAAAAACAGAATGCTAAATAATCCTTTAGGGATCGAGCTACACACCATCTGCCCATGGTTTTATAAACATTCAATCTTCTCTAATTTCTGTTTTAACAATTACTGACTTTAAGATTTAGTCATGACTCTCCTCTTTGATTTTGTGGAAGTAAAATATCCAGCACAGTGGCTTTCATGGAATCAAATCCTTGTGAGTACTGAAATTACTTGATCAAGTCATGCCTGTACCTATACTTGTGGAGTTGTGATTCAAGAGTCACATGAGACCTTGAATGACTTTTATTGGTTTTGGTAGTGAATGAAGTGGGCACCAGCAAGGGAATTTTGTTCCCAAGTGTGCTTTCTTTTCCTTCTCTGAATGACACCTAAGAGAAAAAAAAAAGGGAAAAGAAAATCTTTTGACACTCCAGTTCCAAAAGATAAATGCAGTAATATTTAGAAATAGTTCTATGAAAAACCACCTTCCAATTCCTGTTTACGATCTTGGAGGTTGACAATTCATACTACTCAACATCTTGACATCCATTTAAGAAGATACAAGCTGACACATAAAATCATCATAAAAAGTTTCTTAATGAATGCACGATGGGCTGATTCAATTCTTTTATAACCATGATCTATTATGAATGAATCAAACTTTTTAATTTTCATTTCCTTGCAGACTGTTTCAACCCATTTGAACTCCTTTTTAGCTTACAAACCATGTGCGCTTTGCCTTTGACTTCATACTTCTTAGCGAGGGGTTTAGGCCATTGAGTCTCAATCTAACCTGATTTTAATTGCGGATCACTCATATGATTAGCAGGTCGTGTCATGTTATACCACCCCTAACTCTGTTAAATTCATCTGAATAGAGATTTCAATTGATAAGACCCTCAGACCAAACCAAACCCTCTTGTTCCCTCTATTCTTATGGTTGACATGCATCCAACTCAATCATATGTACTAGCAAAAAAAAAAAAAAATCAATCATATGTAATATGAAACAAGCTTCTTAAAGGGCAAACCAAGATTGCTACAAGTACTCATCAAAACAGGATTTCAAGTACTTCACATCAGTTTCTGTAGAATAATCATAGCTTGTTTAGAAAAACAAGCTATAGTTATCCCATTCAAAGTTGAAAATGTTCTCCCTAATGAGCGTGAAGTGGATGGCACTAACACTAACAAACAACTGACTGGACCCTTTTTGTCCTTAAACTTTGACTTCCAAGGCCGGTTTGATTATGAAATGATGAAGAAATATTAGCCATTTCGTCTACACCTGTGCCGACCATGGTGTCTTATTGTTGCTATTGACTTTAATAGAAAAATATGAGAAACTAGATATAAGTACCCTTAGCATGATTAATTAAGATAATATTTCTTGAACATCTTAGAAATGTGGTCACCATATAAAACAATCACACATCAATGAAAGTAATAAAACAAAGAAGAAAGTACCAAACCAACAGAGAAATAAGAAACAATATATATGCCTATTAAAATGTCTCACCCATGATATGATCAGAGCAACTTATTCTAACAAACAGCATAACAATCTCAACCATCTCTCACACAGTGAGATATCTAGATTGTAAAAAACAATCCAAACAAACAGTGCTGTGAATTATTTTCTTCTAACAAAAACTACTAGAAACAATCCAAACAAACAGCCCTCCTACATTGTCCCTCCCTTGCCCTTTTTTTTTTTTTTTAATCTTCTCACACTCATCAATCCTGCCTTTTTTCATGTTCCTACCAGCAAGTACAGAAACCATTTTCTCCTCACCCAAAAGAACCCTTTCAAAAATTATTTCCTTTATCATAAGATTTCATAGCTTAAAAATTATTTCCTTTATCACAAGATTTCATAGCTACAGTTACATCAACAAGAAATTATCATAATCAAAAGAGCAGAATACCTAGATTACAAAATAAGGAAAAAAAGCAGTTTATTGAAGAAAATCACAACTATATTGACATCATAGCAGTGTAGTAACATAAGATAAAGAGTACCTCTTGGTGTTGCAGAAATGCAGGAATCTGTGATGAATTTGCAGAATGGAATCTGTTGCAGGAGGGCACAGTGCAGAGCCAGAGGGAGAGGGAGAGGGAGCTAGGGAGGGTAAGAGAGAGAGAAAGAGAGAGAGAGAGAGGGAGAGGGAGAGGGAGAGGGAGGAAGAGAGAGAACGAGGGGCAGCCCCGGCGCAGGGAGGGAGAGAGATTTCCGGTGGCGGCTCCGGCGCGCAGGAGGGCACGGTGCAGAGCGAGAGGAAGAGGGAGGGAGGGAGAGAGAGAGAAATAGAGAGGGGGAGGGGGAGGGGAAGAGGGATGGAGAGAGAGGGAGAGAGAACGAGGGGCGGCTCTGGCGCAGAGAGAGAAATAGAGAGAGAGGGAGGAGGAGGGGAAGAGGGATGGAGAGAGAGAGAGAGGGAGAGAGAGAGAGAGAGAGAACGAGGGGTGGCTCCGGCGCAGGGAGCGAGAGGGAGATTTCCGGTGGCGGCTCCGGCGTGCGTGAGGGTAGAGTGCAGAGCGATAGGGAGAGGGAGTGAGGGAGAGAGAGAGAGGGAGAGAAAGGGAGACTGATAGTGAGGGAGGGAGAGAACATTTGCCCGCTCCGGCGCAGGCAGCTCCGGTGGAATCGTTACTGGGTACGGCTGGAGTGCAAATCGCGGGAGTAGGAGTGCTGAGCGCGGGATGGGAAAAGGGGGAAAAATTGGGAAGGAAAAGTGGACCGCGTGAAATGTATATACGGCTTCAGCGACCGCCATTAGTGGCCGCTAATGGTCCTTGGCGGTCGCTAATAGTACTTTTTGCGACCGCCCCAAGCGGCCGCACGCTTTCTCATCCGCCAATGCCTAAAATTCTAGTAGTGCTAGACTAAAGTTAATTAAGTTATTTCTTATAAATGCATACTTTCTCATCAACTTAATCCATGTGAGATTATATATAAAAAAAAAAGAGTCAAAAAACAAGTTTTCAAATAAGAAATGGGTTCTCAAGAGGGTTACTTCTATAGAGTTCTCAACACTTGTGATTATGAGAAGGGTTTCCCAAAAAACCAGAATCCAAGTATAAGATTTCAACTTTTTAAAAATTCCCAACCTCCACACAATTTTCAAGAATTTCAAATAGACCCTCATAATTTTGAAAATTGTCAAGGACCCCTCACAATGTTTGAAAGTGAATCAAGAACCCCCTCCACACACACAATTCCAAAACTTGCATCTAGACTACATAATTTTGAGAACTGCAAATAATTCTGATAAATTGTAAGTAACTTCATAATTTGAAAATCGCAAATGATCCCTACAATCTACAAATTGTTCTACTATTGATATCCCATAATTTTTATGTACTAGTGAAGCTTGCACGTGTACCAAGCATATAGTTTTACTAAGAAAATTTTTAAAAAATAAAGCTTTTAAAAAAATTTAGTAGAAACTGAAATACATTTAAATATCAAATTTCAACAGAAAATGAGTGATTGTAAATTGCAAGGCCCGTGCAATGTCCAAATACAACTGACACTACTTTTTTTCTATATATTTGAAAATAATAAAATGATAATATAGTGAGAAAAATGAGATCTCAAAAGACAATCGATATGAAATTTATATAACATTTTGAGGATATAAGTCACATGTTTTTAGATATTTTATTATGAATGTGTACAAAAAAATTTTAATTTACTTTATTTAACATATCCGGTCGATTTATCAATTTCCTGGTAGGCTTGATCTGCCAGTCGAAAGCATAGTTAAATTGATAACCTGTAGTTTTATAAAAAATAAAAATAAAAACTAATAACCTGATGAGCTTACTGTTTTAACCAATTACCATGAACATTATATGTTCACTACAAAATCAGATTCTAGGAAAAAAATTAATTATATCCTACCTAAGGACATCAGAATAAAAAAATTGAAAAACGATCACTTTATTCACTGACTCTGAAGTTAGTAGTAACGCTAGCATAACAAGCGATTTCTATGAGATTCTCATTTTTCCTTTAAGAAAATGAATGACGCTTCATTGAAATATATAAAAAGAAGAATAACAGCAACAACAAGAAGAAGCTAGCAATGATAAAAGAAATAAATGTGTTAAAAAATGATCAAAGTTTTTCAATTTAAACCTCATTAGTAAGAGCAATAATAAATAATTATATTCATGCCCTTGAAATACCCTTTTATAATAAAAATTTTTACAAAAGTTGTATATTAAGAACTTAAAAATTGTATAGAACAACAACAATTTTACGATAGCAATCTATAAGACCTACCACTAAATTGCATTTATGGAATTATCTTTAGCAATCACTAATATTAGAAGAGCAACAATATTTTGTAGTGGTTATCACATTATCTAACTTTGTTACTATTCTTCCAACAGGGGTATAAATCAAGATCAATACAACTATTATGTTAGAGGTAAAAAATAATAGAAATAAGTGGGGCCCACATCTTGCAGTTTATTGGGCATATCTATATCTATATATATCTATAATAATACTAAGTGAGGCCCACATATTGTATTTTTTTGGGCAGGTGTGTAGTGAAAAAGTACTACACTTTACTCTCTTTTATACTAGCAAAACCCCGTGCATAACCATGAAACCACCAAATGCACAGACTGATATAAATTATTTTTAATAATTAGAAAACTTGTGAGTCCTTTTTTTTGTTGATAATTTGATCTTTATGTTTTTTTTCCAAATGTTTTATTCTTTAGGTGAGACATGAATTGATTAAGAAAGATCAAATGATCATAGACCTAACAAATTGACCTAATATATTTAAGTGGGACCAAGATAAATGGGTCCATTATCTCTATTCTAACAGTTCATAAAATCATATGATGCAGGTTGTGACCCATTAATTGATTGATAAAGATCAAATGACCAAATGATCATAGACCTCTCAAATTGACCAAACCTAACCTACTTAAGTGGGACCCCCAAGATTAATGAGGTCCACCATCTCCATTCTAATCGTTCATAAAACCATATGATGCGAGATGGGACCCATGAATTGATTTAAAAAGATCAAATGATCGTAGACCTAATAAATTGACCTAATATATTTAAGTGGGACCCAGATGAATGGGGTCCACCATCTTTATTCTAACCATCTATAAAATCAAATGATGCCGGCCGGGACAATTAATTGATTGATAAAGATCAAATGATCAAATAATCATAGACCTCTCAAATTGACCAAACCTAACCTATTTAAGTGGGACCACAAGATGAATGGGGTCCACCATCTATATTCTAACCGTCCAAAAAACCATATGATGCGGGCTGAGACACATGAATTGCTTGATAAAGATCAAAGGATCAAATGATCATAGACCTCACAAATTTACCAAACCTAATCTATTTAAGTGGAACCCCCAGATGAATAGGGTCCACCATCTCTACTCTAACCGTACATAAAATCATATTATGCGGGATGGGACCCATGAATTGATTAAGAACGATCAAATGATCAAATTATCGTAGACCTAAGTGGGACCCAGATGAATGGGGTCCACCATCTTTATTCTAACCGTCCATCAAATCAAATGAAGCGGCCGAGACCCATGAATTGATTGATAAAGATCAAATGATCATAGACCTCTCAAATTGACCAAACCTAACCTATTTAAATGGGACCCCCAAGATGAATGGGGTCCACCATCTATATTCTAACCGTCCATGAAATAATATGATGCGGGCTGGGACCCATGAATTGCTTGATAAAGATCAAAGGATCAAATGATCATAGACCTCACAAATTGACCAAACCTAACCTATTTAAGTGGAACCCCCCAGATGAATGGGGTCCACCATCTCTATTCTAACCGTCCATAAAACCATATTATGCGGGATGGGATCCATGAATTGATTTAAAAAGATCAAAGGATCAAATGATCGTAGACCTAACAAATTGACCAAATATTTTTAAGTGAGACCCAGATGAATGGGGTCCACCATCTCTATTCTAACCGTCCATAAAATCATATGATGCGGGCCGGGACCCATGAATTGATTGATAAAGATCAAATGATCATAGACCTCTCAAATTAACCAAACCTAACCTATTTAAATGGGACCCCCAAGATGAATGGGGTCCACCATCTATATTCTAACCGTCCATGAAATAATATGATGCGGGCTGGGACTCATGAATTGCTTGATAAAGATCAAAGGATCAAATGATCATAGACCTCACAAATTGACCAAACCTAACCTATTTAAGTGGAACCCCCCAGATGAATGGGGTCCACCATCTCTATTCTAACCGTCCATAAAACCATATTATGCGGGATGGGACCCATGAATTGATTTAAAAAGATCGAAGGATCAAATGATCGTAGACCTAACAAATTGACCAAATATTTTTAAGTGAGACCCAGATGAATGGGGTCCACCATCTCTATTCTAATCGTTCATAAAATCATATGATGCGGGCCGGGACCCATGAATTAATTGATAAAGATCAAATGATCATAGACCTCATAAATTGACCAAACCTAATTTATTTAAGTTGGACCCCAAAGATGAATGGAGTCCACCATCTATATTCTAATTATGGGACCCATGAATTGATTAAGAAAGATCAAAGGATCAAATGATCATAGACCTAACAAATTGACCAAATATTTTTAAGTGGGACCTACATGAATGGGGTCCACCATCTTTATTCTAACCGTCCATAAAATCAAATGATGCGGGCCGGGACCATGAATTGATTGATATAAATGTAGCTCATCTGGTGTGTTGGCTTATTTAGGGATCTCTGGAGAGATTTTAGGCTTTTCAGTGGAAGATGATTCTTCATGGAGAGATTTTAGGTCTTTTGAGTGTGTAATAGATATAGAGATTTTAGGGAAAAAGGGCAACTCTAGAAATGGCATTGCAAAAGGTTTGAGGTTGCGCCAAGTGTCTTTATGTGCGGAAGAGAGGTGTCTTTATGTGAGGAAGAGTACATCCCTTTAGTAATATAGATATCAGGGGTACTCTGGGCCTGGGAAACTGAGGTTTTTCATGGGCCTTTTCAATCAGGCCCAACTCAACGATTCTCAAAGTTGGCCCTGAAGCTATCCGTATCAGATCATTCAGATCCAGTCTCCACATATGATTTACGAGGATATTGTAATCTTTGGCATCATCTTTTACTCAATAAGATCCACACTTTAAAAAGAAAATCGACAGACATTGGAAGTGGAAGTCACTGGACTAACTTGGGCGAGTGCAGAATATGAGTACTGGTTCAAGCCAGACCAGATTCATTCAACTTTCCTGTTTGTGACTTCCTAAACCTAATTGACCAGGGTGAGCTTGCTAGTATGAGTTTTTAAACATTATGATTAGTGTTTTAGTTAACAAAATTAAAAAAATATATGTGACTGCTATTTTGTGGGAATTGGAAAGGTCCATGTGGTGGCTCCACTTCAGATGAACTTGAGACGCAAAGGTTTTTGCCATGGTTTGATCTTTTCAGGTAGGAAGGGTGCATGCGGCTGCAAATGTTATTAAAGATAGACCATATTGTAGGCATGCCTAATTTTCAGGCACGGT
This sequence comes from Litsea cubeba, assembly GCA_012931725.1. Taxonomy (NCBI): domain Eukaryota; kingdom Viridiplantae; phylum Streptophyta; class Magnoliopsida; order Laurales; family Lauraceae; genus Litsea; species Litsea cubeba. The sequence continues at coordinate 121,829,277 of CM022947.1, read as the reverse complement.
TAGCATGAAATCAGTCCCAGGCATATTGATTCATTCATTTTCAAAATGAAACATTCTCAAAATGATTTCAAACAACCTCTATTTTTTCACCATCACTCAAAGGATCTTTAAGTAAAAACACAAAGTGTATGTGGGTGTTTTTGAGATTTGTTGGAAAAACGGGTGCCTTTTACAACATTAAAGACTAGCATATTGGGTCCAGTCTACGTGACCTGTATGGATCTAAAACCAAACTTGTTTAATAATTGGAACGTAAATTGGGTCCTTGCCCGAACCCATTTATGAATCATAATATCAATCAAACAAGTTCCAAACCACTAAAAAAAATGACTTTCATAAATTCCCACTGATTGCATAGCAAACGGCCCAGCTAATATTATTTGATTTTAGTTTATATTAGAATGGTCTCCATCTTTTGTTTTTACGAGGTTAAACAAACTGGTTCTTTCTTCATGAAAAGTTGTTGCACCAAGTAGGAAAAATTAATCTTCATCGAGAAATCCACAACCACACCATACAATATTAGCAGTAATTCATCGAGGGAAAAAATCTCACCGTACATGAAATTAGAATTTCCGCGGAACTCCTTTTCAATGGTATTCATTGACCATGGACTTTGCTGATGTTTCAATTTCCTCTTTCCGCAGAAAAACTTGTAGACAACCGCGCCGGCTAGGATGGACCCACTTGTCTGGGCAGGGATGAAAATGGTCCCCTGAGATTGGTGTTCCTCAACACTCTTCACTTTATTTTCCAACCCATCCGGTTCAACCCTCGTGCAGGCCCTCCCTCACGGGGTCTACTATTTAGAGGAGCGGCTTATTTGGTAGAATATTGAAAAGCGTTAAACTTAAAAGGGGCATTTGGGTGGAAGTCCCTCAATGGTGATTTTTATTGCAAACGGTCCACAACATTTTATTGTACTGACGGCAGTCCTTTTGTAAAAGTAACTCACTGAAAAAGACAAAAACGCCCTTGTACACGTCAGCAAAAGCAGAACTCAGACAATTTATCTGAGTTTTGGCAAAGCTTAGCAATAATTCAAATGAACTTCTCTCATTCCATTAAGATTTGGATGGCGTTAGAGTTTCAGAACGACAAAGTGGTCTTCATGAAGTTTTTAGAGGACATCTTAAGCTTTTCCGAAAGGTCCAAGTTCGTTTGGGCCTCCAAGCGTTGCTTCAAAATAAGGCCTGAAAAACTGATCCGAGATTCCTGCCTTTACTAGTAAACTTCAATGGGCCATGACTTGAGTTTCCGAAGCCCAAATCGGGTGATTCAAAACCCTAGAATCATCTACACATCTAGGACTACAACTTTCATTAAGAGACCAAGTCAAGATTCTGTCGTTATATCATAGAAAAACACCTCAAAAGTTGGGCACAATTTCTGGGATTTTTGTCAATCCGTTTTGAATTTCCTATCATTTAGGGATTGAATTTGGTGAATGTGGGTCGTCGGATGGCACAACATCACATAACTATTTTTTCGAAACTCAGAAAAGCTGTCAAAATCAGATAAATTTGTCTGAGTTTTGCCAGAAATTCAGATAAATTTGACTGAGTTTTGCCAGAAACTCAGATAAATTTGCCAAAACTCAGATAAATTTATCTGAGTTTGGGCAAATTTTTCGGAAACTCAGAAAAATTATCTGAGTTTTGCAAATTTATCTTTATCAGAATTTTACAAATTTATCGTTGTCAGGGCCATGTGATGGATCGATGGCAACAGGAAGGTCATGTGTTGAAATGGATAGATTAGGTGTGGAAGTATTGGGTGCGGGTGTTGGAATCACGGGCCCATGTATTGGATCATAAATAGCAAGCGGTGGTGATGGATGTTGGGTTACAGGTGGAATGGGACCAGATTTTGATATAGGTGGATGGGACATGTCCAAAGAAGATGAGTGAGTAGGAATAGTTAATGGTTCTGTTTGGAGCAGAGTGGCTGATTCCGGACCTTAGGTGGATGAAAAATGGATGTCTGGAAGGGCCAATGGAAGTACTGGATTTAAAGAAAAATCCTGAGAAGGATCAAGAACAGCATCTTTGAATGAAAATGTTTTCTCATAAAACCTACATCCCTCGATTTGCAGAGCTCTATGGTGAAATCCCTCATTTTTAGAGAAGAAAACGGAAGGGGATTTCCAGGACAACAGAGGAGAAGATGGAAGGTGTTATGCTGAAACTGTTGAAAGGGGCAAATTAGTCATAAAAATATATGATGTAACATATTAGGGACCTCTCACCAAAATATCTCCAGCTGTCTGGACTAGAGACATTAGAGAAAAAGTTGTTGTCCTTGATGTCTTAGAAGACCGTGCCCAGAGACTTTTACCTAATTTACCAAACTTAAAAACCCTATAGAATCTTTAATTTCATTTAACTATCGCTTATTTCAAAATTAATTAATAATAAAAAATAACACAATCATAATCACATCGCATGTGAGCGAGGATAGACATTCACCTCATCACCCCTATCCCACCCTCTTCCAAGTTACGAATCCTCGTGGTACAGCCACAGACAGCGTATCCTCTTCAACAGGAACAGTTGGCTTGATGAGAAAGTTCCTGCCATATTTCCCTACCCTTGGTACAAATCATAGAGAGCCACTCCATCTCATTAAATGCAGATGCTCTTGCGAGGAAAGAGTGTTCCATCTCATTAAATATAGATGCTGTTGTGAAGAGAGAGTCCCGGTGAGCCGTTCCATCTCATTAAATGCAAATGACCGATGAAGAGAGAATCCAAGAGGCTCCTCGAAAACGTATAAACCAATGCAAATTCTTTCTGTATTTTTTATTTTTTTTTATATCATCTGTCACCTTGCCAGCATTTTCGTGTCTACATATGAGGTAAAGTAGAGTGAGGTAAGGTAAAGTCTCTATTATTAAAATAATAAAAAATTAAAAATTATTTAACAAGTATATCATTTTAAAATTTTATTTATATCTTTTTTTTAAAAATTAAGAAAAATCAACCTCCTTTTTTCTATTAAAAACCAAAAGGTTATATATTTTAATAATAAAAGGTTAAAAAAATTTCATACCAAATAACTAAAAACAAAACACCATTATAACTCTTTATATTTTATTCTTGATTTGATGCATTACCTTACTTTACTTCATTTCACTAATACATCCAACACGCCTGTATTACTGAGTCCATAGTGAGATGTCTCTTCCTACGACGAGTCGCGGGCTTGCAGCCATACTTTTGGATCCCACTAAAGGTCGAGTCAAGAGACTCATGGGTTGGCTCAGTTCTAACCCGAACTTCTTGACTCGGTCTTCTTCCTCCCTGGTGCACCTTCAATAGCAGCTCTCTTTGTCCCGAATGAGCTTGCTCCTCCGTAAACTTCTCTCCGGAAGTGTGGGGCATGCATTCATTCTCAAAATGAGAAATGGGGGCGTACGTTCATTGTTACCACTTATGGGTATCAGGGCCCGTTTGTTTAGATGCTTTGGGATCTAAATCTAATTGAGTGTATGGTTCGTTCGGACCACAATCTTCTTCATTGTGTGTGATTAGGCGGCCAAAAAGTCTACATGGACTAACTCAATAGCAGGACTCTTAGCAGCAGTATTTACAAAATGGATGGAGTTTTTCATTTTTTAAAAAGATCCATCTGTCATTCTTTGTTAATTTAGCAGCAGCGGGTGAATAGATTTTAAGATCATCACCACCCTCATTCTCACAATGTCTGCCTAGGGAAATTGTGGTTCTTAAACATAATCAATGTTCGGAATTAAGAATTGGATGCCCACCAATTTAAATGAAAATTTGAAAGCAGGATTAATTTGTTTTTTTATATTTTCTCATATTACTCAAGATCCAAGGTCGAGAAAACCGATTTTGAAATCAGTAGTACAAATAAAGATCGGAGACTACCATGAGATTTGTGTTGATTTTTTATAAAATTGATGCTTTTTAAACGAAATAAGTTTGAAATAAAAATAAGTTTGTCATTATTTACAAAAATACCAATATATTATCCCTAGTTCCAATGGTCTATCTCTCAATAACTCTCTTTTATATGCACATAAAGCCTAATTATGTATTTTGAAACTTTTACAAATCCAACAATAAATCATGCATGGATTGGGTTCATTATAACCAATTATAAGTACGTGTGTTGATTACTTGATTATCATTGTAATCAATTTGGATTTTAATGAAATAAGCCACATATCAATAAAAACTGAAAGGACTTAATCCTCAAATATATCAAGCTCGGTGATGGCACCAGCTTCGAAAAATCAGGCCCGGTGATACCACCAGCCTTGATAAAAAAACAACCATCAAGCTCGGTGATAGCACCAGCTTTGATTATTCCAACCTTAAGGCTCGGTGATGCCACCAGCCTCGATACTCGAACATATCAAGCTCGGTGATGGCACCAGCTTTGATTTTTCAAAATATCCAAACTCAATGATTCAACCGTTATGCTACTTAGCTCTCACCTTCCAAGAGTGAAGCGCACTCTAAGAAGTCAAAAGCTGGGGGCTTTGTGTGGGGGATATTGGTCTCGGTCAGACTATCCACTCTGGCAGGGCTTAAACTTGGTCTCAGTCCCTAGGTCTTGATCTCAGTAAAAGCCCCTTGGTCTCGGCACCTAACAAAAGAAACCATGACATCGGCCTCATATAAGTCATGAGTATTAGTAGGAGAGGGTTTTTGTTGGAAATATTATTAAAGAAATCAAAAGCATATTTTTATGAGTTCTTTATGCACCGGTTCTCACAAACTTTGCATTTCTTTATTTATAAACATCACGTGCTTGTCCCAATCTCGAGGTCGGCCAGAGCATCCTCATCTCGACCAGCTCCTCGAGCTCGGCGAACTGACGCCTCAGCTTGGTTAGATTCATCTCGACAGCCTGATGCCTCACCTCGGTCATGTTCCATCTCGGCTTTGGTCATGCATCCCCATAATGCTGACCAGGGCGACTACTAACAGCTGTCCTGCCACGGCAACTCAAACACTTTACGGAACATCTCGATAAGACAAGGCATTTATTGCTCCACCGTCTTTATCCCTGACATCTGGCCGTCCACCATTCCTAAGGCTCCAGCATATGGCCTGATGGGACAAGGTGGGCTACTGTCATTAAAGAAAGAGAAGCTATGATATGACTCTCTGTCATGAGTCAAGGACACGTCACCCAAAGACAAGGCTTCCTGCCTATAAATACACAAGAGCCAACTCCATCAACAAGGTCTGATCTCCTCTAAACCACATGCTGGTATGAGAAAAACTTTCTTCTCCATCTCCATCCTACTGTCCAGTTTTCACACTGACTTAGGCATCTGAGAGCCCTAGCTACCCAAGCCAGGGTCCTTCACTGTCTTCTTTCTCTTCCCCTTTCTCAAGCTCAAGGCAGGCAGCGGTTTTTCTCATCTATAAGGAGCTTCATCCTCCTCAAGCCTTCATCAAAATCACTACCCCCGGTCTGTGAATTTTTGTGCACTTACAATTGGCATTGTCTGTGGGAAACGAGCAAAAGGTCATCTTCCCCATCACCATGCCTCGAAGAACCAGAAGGGAAAAGAACCATTGACGTTGTCAACACAGCTGCCGACGGTCCCCCACCAAAAAAGGACCGGAGCAAGATCTGGTCCAACGAGTGTCAAACAACCGGAAACTTAGTCAGATTCATCCTCTAAGGGGTTATAGTACCTTCCCAGAGAGATAACCTTCGACTGGAGCTTTGCCGGCAAGAGGGTCCTCGACCAGACAGATCGCATCACCAGCTTCTCCTCGCGAAGATCAAGACCCAAAACCTTGTTATCCAGAAGCAGGAAGAGTTGATTCGTCAGCTTCAGCAGCAGCTACAAAACATAGGGGCAACCTCAGCTCCACCCTCCAAACCTTCAAGAAAGCTAAGGCGAAGACAGGAGGATAGCGCCAGTCAAAGAGAATGGCTTGATCGCATCGAGCAAGCAGTTCGACAAAACTTGGAGATGGTCGGTCTTATTTGAGAGCGGCCAAGCGCCTATCATTCTGATGATCTCGGCATGCCAACCTCCAGCTCGGCACCTGTCCCTAGCTTGGTAAAAGCCTCCAACTCGGTAGCGCTCCCCAGCTCGGCAGAAGTCTCTTCTAGCTCGGGAGGCAGCTAAATGTCTCCTATCATCACTCAGCTTCGATGATATCGTCATCTTCGGTGGCACGACCCTCTACTCTCGGCTTTGATCGTACGACCCTCTACCGTCATCTTTGGCGGCACGGTCCTCTACTGTCAGCTTCGATGGCACAGCCCCCTACTATCAGCCTTGATGGCACGGCCCCCTACTATCAGCCTTGATGGCATGGTCCTCTACCGTCAATCAATCATCCAGCCGACTCACATCTTGGCCGCGTGCCAGATCTCAATCTCGTGCATCTCGGCGATAGCGCCAGATCTCGACCTCGTGCATCGTGGTAGCAGCGCTAGCTTCTTGGCCATATGCGCATCTCCGTAATAGAACCGGATCGCTAGCCACAAAAAAAAATGGCTCTGGTAAGAGTACCAGCTAGTCATGTCCCTATTTCGGCCATATGCACATCTCGGTAATAGTACTAGATCGCTAGCCAACAAGATTACACTGGTTCCGGTAAGGGTACCAGCTAGTTATGTTCAAAATTTGGATACAAGCGCATCTCGGTAATAGTACCAGATCGATAGCCAACAAGATTACACTGGCTCCGGTAAGAGTACCAGCCAGTTATGTCCAAAATTCGGCCACATGCGCTTCTCGGTAATAGTAGCAGATCGCTAGCCACAAAAAGTATATTGGCTCCGGTAAGAGAACCAATCAGTCACATTCAGAAAAACTTTCTTCTCTATCTCCATCCTACTGTCCAGTTTTCACATTAACTTAGGCATTAGAGAGCCCTGCACTACCCAAGCCAGGGTCCTTCACTGTCTTCTTTCTCTTTCCCTTTCTCAGGCTCAAGGCAGGCAGCGGTTTTTCTCATCTATAAGGAGCTTCATCCTCCTCAAGCCTTCACCAAAATCACAACCCCTGGTCTGTGAATTTTCGTGCACTTACATAACCCATCCATCTTAGGTCATATCCTACTATTCATTTAGTCCAGCTCATTTCATATACTAGCGCCTAATTCCGCATCATATAGATCCTAGGCTAGGATCAGTGTCATATATATATATATATATAACTTAAATAGATCGCATCTCATTAGGATCATTCAGATCAATGGTTATCGTTCTTAGGTCAGCATCATATATTTTTAGTTAGGTTCATCCATTTCATTATCATTATTTTTAGATCTTGGAAGTTTGTGACTCATTAAGATCTTCATTCATCGTCATCTTGTTTAATTCAATTTGATTCATCATCATCTAAATTAGCAGGACATCCCCATTTCAGATTAGTGAAAATTTATGAGATACAAAATTGTACAAACTAACATGAGATTAAATTTATGAGTGATACTATGAAGCTATAGAAGAGAGTAATGGAGCAAAGACTTAGACAGAAGACCAAGATATCTGAAAATCAATTTGGTTTTATTCCAGGGAGATCAATGATGGGAGTTATCTTCTCACTTAAGCAATCAATGGAAAATTTTCGAGCGAAGAGGGAAAATCTGCATATTGTCTTCATCGATCTAGAAAAAGCGTACGACAGGGTATCAGGAGATTTAATTTGATGGGTTTTAAATAAATTGAATGTTTCAAGAGATTATATTAAAACTATTAAAGACATGTATGAATGAGCAGTAACGAGTGTGAGAACTACTTGTGGAGAGATAAGGGAGTTCCCAGTGACCATACGTATGCATCAGAGGTCATCCATAAGCCTTTATCTCTTTGTTCTGATTATTAATTAGTTAACTACTCATATTCAAGAAGAGGTATATATGTTGGTGCATGTTATTTGTAGATGATATTGCGTTGGTAGATTAATCAAGAGATGGTGTGAATGCAAAACTAGAGAGATGGCGGGAGGCTTTAAAATCCAAAGGCTTTAAAATAAGCCGTACAAAGACAGAATATATGGATTATAACTTTAGTGGGTACATAGAAAAAGCTGAAACTATTATGAGAATTGAAGACCAAGAGATACCACAAAGTGATTCTTTCCGCTACCTTGGCTCTATAATTAGTAATGATGAGGAGATTAATGAGGACGTTGAATATAGGATAAAAGCGGGATAATTGAAGTGGAAACTTGCTCCTATAGTTCTTTGTGACCAACGAATGCCAACAAGATTAAAGGAAAAATTTTATAGGACAGTGATTAGACCAGCTATGACCTATGGGGTATAATGTTGGCCAGCCAATCAAAAAGAAGCATATGCACAAAATGGATGTAGTAGAGATGAGAATATTGAGGTGAATGTGTGATAAAAGTAGGAATGATAAAATTAGAAATGAGCGATTTCGAGAGCATTTAGGGATAGCAACAATAGGGGATAAAATTAGAGAAACCCGTTTAAGATGGTTTTGACATGTCCAACATAGGCCGGTAACGGCGCCAGTAAGAAAAAACATGGAGGTGGTAAAAATGAATATGAGGAAGTGTAACTTATATGAAAATTTGGATCAAGATATATCAGAATAGAAAAATAAAATTCGTATAACCAACCCCAACATAGTTGGGACTAGGCTTTGATGATGATGTATATATGTATATATCAGGTCAAATTGAAGTTTCATTTAGGGCTAGGATGGACTTCTTGGATGTGGAAGATGATGATGGACGGATAATTTCAAACAAAAAGAAATCCAAATGATGGACTTCTTTCTCCATTTTACTCATCTTTTTTCTCTATGCAAATTCTTGTTTTCTTTAAATAGAAAAATTTTCCCTTAGACTCGGCATTAATTGGATTATGACTATCCCACTATCCATCATAATCCTTTTCTCAAGTGTATCAGAGAGAGAGAGAGAGAGAGAGAGAGAGAGAGAGAGAGAGAGATAACTGATATACTTTTCTAAGAGGGAACTGTCAACTGAAGCAATTGATCATATCCATATGTGAGGGGCTTTCCAATTTGTTGGTTGGGCCCCACCCATATGTGATCATGAGTTGGGACCTACCAACAGGTGCCAACACTATCTAATGTAGAAACTAATAAGTGCCTATCCATGGCTTCCACAACTATTCAAATCACCTAATCAGTTATCTACTTACCGCAATTGGTCTTCAAGTTCCTCGCATGCATGCCCACATCCATTCCCCTGCCATCCGTCCCAGTTCCGGATTCGGCTGTTTGGATTGGAAACTCCGAAGGTAGGCTTTCCGTCAAGGATACATGGAACCTGGTGCGATCAAGAGCTACCCCTGTTGGATGGTCTAAGCTGGTTTGGAACAATCCTGTTAGGCCTAGAATATCCACTATTATTTGGACACTTCTCCATAGGAAAACTCCAACTCAAATATGGGTGAAATCTATTGGAGTTAGCCTCACGTCCATATGTGTCCTTTGTTGCAATCATGAAGAAACAGATTTACATCTTGTAAGGTTATTAGAGTTGGCTAATTCATGGGTTAATGGACAAAATTGGGCTTCTTAAAGTTGTAATTTTTTTTAGAATGGACTCCACAAGTTTTGTTTGAAAAAGACTCCTGGAGCATCCCTGACAGAGGTCGCTCGAGCGACCTCGTATTCACTTGAGCGAACCCAAGACAGAAGCTTCATCGCTCGATCAACAATCTTCCTTCGCTCGACCCAGCTGAGACAGAGACGAGGTCGCTCGAGCGAACCTGGGCGAGTTTCAAGTTCCCACCAGAAAACTATTTCCTATTTTTTCTCAAGAGGTTATTTCGTTTCCAATCTCTCCAGAACTCTTGAGGCTCGTGTTTAGGCTTATTTATAGCCTTTATCTCTCTATTCCAATATACTTCTCATCAATACAATTCATCTAAGAAGATTCTAAGAGATCCATCATTCCCCCCAAGGCGTCTAGTTGTTGTGCTGAAGATCAAGCTTTGGTTCTGGTTCCATTCTACTCTCCTGGAATAAAGACACCCTAAAGAAAACTTCGAGGTGTTCGTACAAGCACGGTTCAAAGTGAACGGCGAGCTGTCGACAAGATTTGAGCAGTCCTTAGGTCGAGTTACCAACTGGAAGGGTTGTAAGTGTACGTCTTTGTAACTTTCGTTTTACATAGTGCTTGGTTGTCTGTTGGCTTAGACAGTAAGGCCCGTGGTTTTTTTCCGAGTAGGGTTTTCCACGTATAAATCATGCGTCCTTCTTATTGTATGGTCTGATTACTTTTAATTGGATTTAGGATTAATTATTAGATTAATCACGTGTGGATTGATAACTAATAGAGATCTGGTTATTGGGACCTCAACGTATATCAAGGTTATTTTTTTCAATTGGTATCAGAGGACACTACAAGAACCTGCACTTTTGGCCACGAAAATTTTCGTCGCAAAAAGTTACATTTTCGTAGGTAAAAATATTTACCGACGAAAAATATTTCGTCGCCTAAACGTCGGTAAAACTCCGTCAGCAAAACCTTTTCTCGACGAAACTATATTTCGTCGGCAAAAATTATATTTTTCCCGATGATTATTTGACTTCTACCGACTTTTTTTTCGTTGGCAAAAGAATTTCATTTTTTTTAGTTTTCTTTTTACTTTAGCCGACGTTTTTTTCGTCGGCAAAAATAATTTTATTTTTTTTATTTTTTATTTTTATTTTGCCAACATTTTTCTTTCGTCGGTAAAATAATTTTAATTTTTTTTATATCGACGTTTATTATACGTCGGTAAAAATAATTTCATTTTTTCTTATTTTTTATTTTTTATTTTGTCGACGTTTTTTTTTCGTCGGTAATATAATTTTAATTTTTTTTATTTTTCTTTTTTATTTTTTCCGATGTTTTTCATTCGTCGGCAAAAATAATTTCATTTTTTTAAAAATTTTTAATTTTTTATTTGCCGACGCTTTAATTTCGTCGGCAAAAAGATTTTTTATTTTTTTATTTTTTATTTTTATTTTTGCCGACGCTTTTTCTTCGCCGGCAAAAATAATTCCATTGTTTTCATTTTTTATTTTTTATTTTGCCGACGTTTTATTTTCGTCGGCAAAAATAATTTCATTTTTTTAAATTTCTATTTTTATTTTTCCGACGTTATTTTTTCGTCGGAAAAAGTATTTTATATATTTGTAAAATAATTTTTATTTTTCCCGACGAAATAAAACGTCGGTAAAGGTATTATTTTTTTAATATTAAAATTATTTTTTTCATTATTATTTTCCTGTAAACCTGTTTATACACCTGTATCAAAAATAAACATGTTCTTCTACCTATATTCAACATAAAATATGCAATAAAATAAAAGTTACTAAATGAACAGACAACCATCTCCATTTTTCATTAAATCATTCATCTTATTAAACAAATATAACAATCAATAATTATACAGTCCCATATCAATGTCCAATGTACATTGATATATATACAAATAAAGCGAAAAGAAGTCCAACAATTCTGCAACCGACCCCAGTGCGTTCATCAACCTGCAATGAGAAAAACAACATTAAAATCTTTATAATGAATTATAAATTAAAAATACACATGTATATATATAACTTTTCCTAAGTTATTCGTCGAACTTTTTTCCAGCCAAAATGTTGATAATCAGAAGGCTTTTGCGTCTCACTTATTAACCAGAAGCCCGATTCACTAACTGTCGATTCCAACAAGGTACATGTGCTAATTTATGGGCAGCTCGATGGTTGTTTCCCGTTTTCGACCTACGACGGCTTATTTTCGAGACTAAGTGTTCCAAATTAAACGTTTTTAGTCGTAATTCTCTAACCGGGAGTCCTATTTGCGAACCGTCAGTTCCTACAAGTCACTCTACCCTCGAGCGAAGTCTTCGTGCCGATTTTGGAATTTTTCGGCGGCCGTTTCCCGTTCCGGACCCCCGGCGGGCCATTTTTGAGCCTAAGTGTTGGAAAATCGTGCGTTTCGGTCGTAATTCTCTAACCGGGAGTCCTATTTGCGAACCGTCTGTTTCTATAGGTCACTCTACCCTCGAGCGAAGTGCTCGTGCCGGTTTCGGAAGTTTTTCGAGGCCGTTTCCCATTTCGGACCCCCGGCGGGCCGTTTTCGAGCCAAATTGTTGTAAAATCGTGTGTTTCGCACATAATTCTCTAACCGGGAGTCCTATTTGCGAACCGTCTGTTCCTACAGGTCACTCTGCCCTCGAGCGAAGTGCTTGTGCTAGTTTCAAAAGTGTCTCGAGGCCGTTTCCCGTTCCAGACCCCCGGTGGGCCGTTTTCGAGCATAAGTGTTGGAAAATCGTGTGTTTCGGTCGTAATTCTCTAACCGGGAGTCTTATTTGCGAACCGTCTGTTCCTACAAGTCACTCTACCCTCGAGCGAAGTGCTCTTGCCGGTTTCTGATTTTTCCCTGGACTGTTTCACGTTCCGGACCCCCGAAGGGCCGTTTTCCAGCCTAAGTGTTGGAAAATCCAATGTTTCTCTCGTAATTCTCTGACCGGGAGTCGTATTTGCCAACCGTTTGTTCCTACAGGTTACTCTACCCTCGAGCGACGTGCTCATGCCGGTTTTCGATTTTTTCCTGGACCGTTTCACATATTTTTGGTTGAGTTGACAGCAATTATCACATCTTCACCACCATCACAGCCCAGCACTGACCATCCATCATCATTGAAGCCATTTATGGCATCATTGAAACCCCTGTGAAGTTATTGGTAAAATAAATAAAAAATTGAAGATGCAAACATGATACAATATACATATATATTCATCCAAGTGTCTATATTAGACAAAACCAAGAGCTGTGGAAATTACCTGCTCAACCGTTGGCTGAAAGTCCTCAAAACAGCAGGCTACCTGCCTAGTCCATAAAACACTTCACCACTTGTCTCCTGAGCTATTTGTCTCCAATGGGCCTGGGAAAGCCTGAATTTTTTATAGGTCCAAACCAATTAGTTTAAGATCTGTACCCGAACCCAGTGCATGCACAAGCTAGCAGAAAACATAATTAGCAGCAGCAATTGATATCTAGGATACAGAGTGCATGACATACCACAAGACTGCCTTGTTCTAAACTTGTGGTATACCTCAGAGTCCAGAAGTCACGTGCAGGAGCTAATGTAGTTGGAGCATACAACTGAAACAATAAGATGACAAGTTAGCCAAAGGGTAGAGATGTGAACATTCTCAATACTCATAGTGGTCCTAACTCATAGTGGTCCTATCGGTATGTCAAACAAAAACACAGTAACACTAAGTACCCAGCTGTTGTGTGATTATATCAGCCTGACTGATACTCAGAATCAATTAAGGAATTCGCTACTACATATGTGAATCTCCTTTTTTTTTTTTTTTGGTGTGTGTGTGTGGGTGGGGGTGGGGGGGGGGGGGGGGGGGGGGGGGGGGGTACTGAATACACAAACAAAGCAGGCACAGGCCAACAGTAACATTGCAACTATTACAAAAATCTGATTGTCTCTATACAAACACATCAAGTGACAACATTAGGCAAAACATATGAGAAGACAGCTAGATAGAACTAATCTGATTAGAAGATCAAACAAGAAGCAGAGAAACTAGAATATCAACAGTGTGGAGTACAGAACACACCCCTTGCATAAATAGGCCTTGGACATTGATGGATCCAGCTCAATTTCTCTATTAGAGTCAGCAACAGCCTCTGCCAAAAATAAAAAAATTTGCTTAGATTGACTATAAATATCAAAACCTGAAAAAAGTGAAGTAACAGCCTCTAATAACAAAATTGGATAGAAACTAAGTGCATAATTGGTAATGGGAGAGGAATCCCTCTCTCCAGAGGATTCCTTGGTGCCACGGAATCAGACTTTCCTCAATGAGGATTTATGAGGGAGAGGATTCATCGCGTTCCATGTTTGGCTAGCACAATGGAATCAGCGATGATTCTTTAAAATCCAGGTTTGGTAAATATAACGAAATCTAAGGTGAAAAAATATTGACAAACGTTACTTTACTTTCATTGCTTTCATTGATCACTATTTGCACAAATGATTTCACTTCCAACCACAGTTAAAAACACATGATTTATTATTGATCACTATTTGCACAAATAGTGGTAGAGAAGAAATGACATGGTCTCCTTTCACATGAAGTTGCAACGTTAAAACTTAAAACACATTTGCCCAACTAAAAAATCTATGAAAAACCAAGAAAAAGACACTCACAACCTGTAAAATCAATGAAAATTTACACTGAAAGGTTTTAGGATTCGAGATCTCTAGATTGGTCCACTCAATAAATCAGTCCACTAGTGTGCAAAAAATAATAAATTACGCAGCGGAAATAAAATCACAAGCACACACCACAAGGACACCAAATTTAAGGTGGAAAACCCTAACTGGGTAAAAAACCACACTGGATCTAATCAAACACTATGAATCTCGCAATTACAAGAAACTCAGATTTCTTCCCTAGATATCCCCTATCTAAAGACTGAAGTTACCTTGTGTCGCATCACGCTTCAACGACATCACACCGTTGATTGCAACAGATCCAGCGCTTGACTCCTCAAATCTTCTACGCAAGAAGATGATCTTCTACAAGGGATGCAGAAGAAACTGGCTCTCTAGAGTACTTGGCAGCACAACTCTTCAAAAATCTCTAGAGAAAATTTCTCTCAATTAGATCACAAATTCAGAACTTGAGAGATGATCTGTGTCTTTTTTCTTGCCTTTGGGTTGTGAGAAACACCCAATATATAGCCCAAAATTCGTGCTTAAGACTCCTTGTAATTATCCACTTAGAAAAGAGAGTTTTCTCAAACTTTCTCAAAGAGTCCGGATCCAACTGGGCTTCCAGCGCTACCCTCGCTATAGCGAGGATCATCCTCGCTATAGCGAGGCATGATTCTGCCACCGTTTTCTTCTACAGCCGTCTGTCGTCTGTCTTCTGTCAACTTCTGTAATTTTTTTAAAAAAAGCAAGCAGCCCCTTTTGTTGACTTTTACATTTCTCTATCATATTCTAACAATCTCCCCCTTTTGGCAATTCGTGGACAAATCTCCTAGAACACAATAAGATCTACTCAAAAGAAAAACCCAAAATACATTGAATTTTTAAACAAAAATCAACACTGTAGATCTTGAATTGCCTTAGCTTGTAGAACTCTTCTGGGCTTCATTCTTCTCCCCCTGAATTTGTCCATAATTGACAAACAAAAATACTCATGCAGCTTCCGTCAATCTGGATGCAGTAGCTCCCCCTCGATTTTGACTCCCCCTCAATATGATCTTCGTATCAGCACTGGGGATGGGGACTTGACCTCCTTGATCAGGGCTTTTTATGATTAGCCACCCACACTTTTATAGTTTGAACTTTAGCATAGTGTGAGCAAACTCCTTAGGCAAATCAGATTTTCTAACCCAAATTGGAGTTGTCTTGGGTGGAGAAAAATTCTTCCGCCATTGCTTGGTCTTTGGTAGACTTTGCAGCTTCTTGCAATGGGGACGAATGTGTCCTTTCATTCCACAATGGTGACAAGTGGATGTGCATGCAGCGCGTGACACATTCTGCTTCTTAAAACTACTCGACACATTATGTAAAAGTGCAGTATCTGGAGTAGCATGTGCAACACTAGAAACAAAAATTATTTTACCTTTATCATTTGAAGTGGATGCACCATGATCATAACCGAGACCGCTTCTGTCAAACTGAGATTTCTGACTACACAAGATATTTGTAAGAGTCTTCGAACCAGTGTTCATCTTGTTTAGTGAAGCTTGTTTCAGTTCTAGCTCAGACAGAGTGATCTTCAATCTTCCTTTCAAATCTTCTTTTTTAGATTTAAAAATCTCTATCTCTTGCTTCAGATTCACTATCTCTTGTTTAGCCTTTTCATGTTTTTGACTCTCAGTGGTCAAATTTTCAGCCATGCAGCTTTTCTGACTTTCCAAGAGACGAATCTTTTCAAGTGCTTGCTCTAATTCAATTTTCAATGCAGAATTTTCTTCTTGAGCAGCTTTAAACTTGATAGAGATCTTGTAGCCATACTTGGACATCTTAACACAATCAGCATATGTTTTATGATACAAAGCTTCATAATCTTTCTCTTGATCTGACATCTCATCAGCATGATCGTCATCAGTATCATTGTCAGATAGAGAATTAGCCATGAAAGCCACAAACTTGCCATTCATAGTTTCAGAAGTTCCAATTGAAGGATCTTGTTCTTCTTCTGATGACTGTTCCTCCCAAGTTGTATTGAGAGACTTTTTCAATGCACCCTTTTTCTTGTTGGCACACTCACTAGCATAGTGACCATAGCCGTGGCACTCAAAACACTTAGTTCCTTTTGCAGAATTCTTTTTCGCAAAATTAGAACTCTTCCACTTGACTTGTTTTGACTTCATGTAGTCCTTGAAGCAATTGAACATTTCAGTCAAATCATCTTCAGCCTCAGATTCAGAATCAGACGCAATTTTCTTTTCAGGCTTCTTTCTTGATTCTGAGTTGGCTTTCAAAGCAATACCTTTCTCTTTTGATTTTCCTTATCCAAACGGTTTGCTTCAAAGGTTTGAAGATTTCCAACCAACTGGTTTACCTTGAGGGTATCAAGATTCTTGTTTTCTTCAATAGCATCAACTTTAGAATCGAACCTCGAAGGTAGAGACCGCAGAATTTTCTTGACAATCTTGTTTTCTTGAATTTCCTCACCCAGATTGAAAACAGAATTGACAATATCATTCAGCTTTGCATAAAATTCATCAAAGGTCTCATCTTCTTCCATTACGATGGTTTCGAATTCTTTAGTCAGCCTTTGCAATTTAGATTGCTTCACCGTGTCTGTACCCTCATACACAGTCTGTAAGACTTCCCACGCTTCTTTTGCAGTTTTGCAAGTGGAAATCCTACGGAACTCTTCAGCAGACACTCCATTGTATATACTATTCACTGCCTTATTATTACAATTGGAGGCATGCTTCTCATCTTTAGTCCATTCAGCACTACAAGAAACTTGGGATTTAAAGACAACACAAATTTGTCCCAAAATGTATACATTTCGTCACCGAAACTAATTAAGACGAAAATTTTTCGTCACCCGTTTTGTTGCCAAAGCCTCGTCTCTAAAAGGTATTGGAGACGAAAAAAAAATTCGTCATTGAAAAAGATAAATTTGTGACGATTTTTTTTTGTCCCCAATACGCTGTTGGGAACATACTTGTATGTAATTAGTGACAAAATACTTTGTCATTAAAGGAAGAAATTAGAGACAAATTTTTTTGTCATAAATATTAGAAATAGAAACGAAATAATTTTGTCACGTTTAATATAATGGAAGACGAAAAAAATTTATCAAAAAAAATACCAGTGGATGACGATTTTTTTTTGTCTCCAATTTACTCTGTGGGAACATACTTATAAGTAATTAATGACAAAATATTTTGTCATTAGAGGAAGAAATTAGAGACAAAAATATTTTGTCATAAATATAAGAAATAGAGACGAAATAATTTTGTCGCGTTTAATATAAAGGAAGACGAAAAAAATTTGTCAAAGAAGCTACCAATAGAGACAAAACACTACACCAAAAACAGCTAACAGGAAGTTAATAATCTACAGCATTCACACCTATATACATTCATAGAAAACAATCACCAAATGGTTCACAAAATCTAAAATTGAAATCAATAGACTATCTTGAACTCAAATATTAAATTTATAATATTTGAATATCCATACATCACACATCCACCTCATACAACCTTCTAACTACTTTCATCCACTCCATTTTCAAAAAAAAATGACAACCAAAGAGTCCATCCCATCACATTTGTTGTGGCTCTAACTTTTTCCAATGTTAATGTTTGCTTCTAGCTGAGTCCAATTGTTATGGTGGAAAAGGCCCTCCAATTAACTTGTAGCATTCTTTGCAACTAACTACTTTTCTTGCATAAGTATATTCTTTTGAGCATCCTCCTGAAAAACAAAACAGAAACCAGGCTAAACAACAACAATAATAGAAAATGAGCAGCTCAGAAACTTGGTCATAAGGTGACAATCATCAAGTTGACACAAGCTACAAATACAGAAATATAGAAGGTACTGCACGGAGAAGAACAAAAATAAAGGGCAGCCACCAGGTTTTCCCTAGGCTTCATTGTATCCGACATCCAGCTTCTTATTTCCACTGGGTGTGCTGGACTAGATGTTATACTTGATACTCTTGTGAAAATCATCCTTGCTGTATGACTTGATAATGAAGAACCTTGCATCCAAATACTTAACAGGGAATTCTGATCGGTTATTAGGCTCCTTGTCTGGGACTACAATCAATTCCCCTTTACTCCCATTTGATGTAAGAGCCAAAAGAACGAAAACCAACTACAAGACAGGCCGTATTTGTGACAAAATATAAACCTCATAACCTTCATTTATTGCCCTCAAAGAGACATCACTTTTTTTTTCTAAGGTTGGATGAGCACCACGTTTGGATAGTATCTGTGAGAGGATATGTTGATCATAGGTGGGTCAGATGATCAATAAATGAGCCAGACCGTACATAAGAACCACTGAATACTTATAACCGATTTTAGAACCATCAATACACTTTCCAGTCACTACATTTAAAGTTATCACTATGATCTTTTAAATTCAACTATATTAAAAATATGAGACAAAAGTAGAGAGATCAAAGCATGTTTTGCATTTAAATTAACAGCAGAGGAGATATATGACTATGGAAATTATTCTATGATTTCATTCAAAAATGTCGGTCATCATTCTCCATCCTTCTTCAATTCCTTGATAATACTCTGTTCATTGGTTGATGAGCTCTCACTCCCCTTCTCATGTAATAAATACATATATAATAAAATTAGTTATGTTTCATTGTCAATTTACAAAATAGATTACAGTGTACAGTACATCACAATAATCCTATGAGACTGAAAACAGTATACCTCAGTAATTTCTCCAGCAGGATTTGCTTTGTTTTCAAGAGTAGACTCTCCATTGGCTTTTTCCACCAAATTTGGCTCTTTCAAATTTGCAAATTGTTTGTCGCCTGTCTTCCCTGCATAAAAGAACACAAGAAAATCATTCTGCAACCTTGACTAGTTGAAAATTATTTAAGCTTAAAACATTGAATGACCATGGTGTGATTTTTTTATGCCAAGTAAGATTTAATTAACTAATGTAGATTAAAGAAACAACAGAAGTTAAGAAGGAATGATTTTATTAGCTTTCGTGTTGCAATGGACAAATCTCTGTTGGCTGCAATCTTCTTAACCCAGTTCACCCCGATCATTGTAGACCAGTAATAGAAGATCGATGCTGATCTCAGGCAATGCTAGCTTCCTGATCAGTTATCATCATATGAGGAGAAAAATAACAAGAAACAATTCTATACACCTGCTGTATCTCCTTACCATTTACTTTCAGCCCATACTTCATTCATCAAAGAAAATCGTGTGTGTGATTGTTGATAAATAGAATGCATTAGTCTCTATATCTATCTATCTATCACTACACCATAATAAAACTTTGATGAATGATCCAGCAGATCACTACACCACAAATCTATGTATCTCCTTAACCATTTCCTTTGATGGAGCTTGACAACCATTTGATATAGAAAAGGCACAGTAGAGTTTGTCTGTGGAGATTCGATCCAACAGATTGGCAATAAAACTTAGGAAGAAGATAATGAACCAGAGACATCTATGACCGGTTACTGGATTATATTGTATACTGTTCTCAGATAGGACCAGTAGAGTACTCGGGGAAGAAGAGGAATATTGGGGTGATTTGTGATCACAACGATCTGTTTTGAAAAAGAAACCGAGTAGGACAGCAGGGCAATTCTTTCCATTCCATCCAGTTCTCTAGGTGATCAAGTTGCCAAAAATTCACTTCTCTGGCATGGGTGGCACAAATGGGATATTCTGCCCGGGATCCACAACTGCAACGTCGTCTGTTTGTCATCATGCCCTGCTTTCTTCAGACAGCGGTTGAGAACACTGAGATTGTGGGGGCATGGAAGAGGCAGGTCATGGTGGGATGTTCTTGTCAGCTTCTAGCCAGAAACATGATCCTGAGAAGGGCAAAATTTGGGTAAGCTGGATAGCTAGGCGTATTTGTGGGCTCACCAATGCCAGAAGTCTCCCGAAGCTGGACAGCTAGCGTATAATGCTTATTAGTTAGTTGCCCTTGGCCTCTCGTCCCCCACCGAGCTGATTGCTGAGCATAGGCACCATGGAAGCTCTAAAACCAGCCCCTTGATTGCCATGTAGCATGAGCACATTGTATCATTGGCTAAAAATCACACATCTATAACCTGGAACCCCATGTGAACTACAGAGAATAGTTAAATGGACGCAAGTGATGAAGAAAACTAATTATCTCATCTTAATATCTTATGCATAGGAAGCCAAGGTCAATCACCTTGGTTCGATTATGTAGGTTCTGATGTGGTTATTTGTGAATGACTTTTACCCAATATAATTTCCTTTTAAAGTGAATGAAGTTTCCTCTTGCCAAACAGAAAGGGTGATTGGCCTTATCAAAATAAACATTTGGGCCCATTTATTTGCAATAGTATTGGAGTACATTGGAATTTAATACACTGGAACTCATAGTCAAATAGCTTCATCTAAGGATTATTAAAGAGGTGGGGTGTGGATAAAATGAGATTACAAAAGGAGAACTATGAGGCTCAAAAGGTAGAAAATTCACTGAACATTCAAAATCAGGTTCAAATACATTAGACCGTATGAGGCTCATAGAAAGCAATAGAGCAAGATGTCTAAAATATATGAGGCTCTGTACATATGTTTTATATGTTTGAAAGACACTTAAACAGTTTAGACCATATGCAACTATCATTCATATATAGAAAAATAATTGACAGGATAGAATGGGTACCTTCAATCTTCTTGATGGTATTTTGATAAATTTGGTGCACCTGTAACATCAAAACCATGCCATTTACTAAACATGGTGCACTAAAAATCAATGGAGATAAATAAGGACTATCAACTTCAAAAATCTTATATTTCTTGTAGATTCGCTTGGTTACTATGTTCTTGGATTCAAAATTAATACAATTTTTGAGATCTGGTCTAGACAAATCCTATAGAATCCAAAGAACTATAGCTATAAGAACAAGTTTATCAAGAATTCCATGAGGAAGAATCCAAAGAACTATATTTTAAAGAACCGAAGTCTATCAAGACTTCCATAAAGGAGAATCCAAAGCACTATAGTTAAACTAAAAGAACTCAAGTCTATCAAAGTAGAAAGTAGAAAGACCTCATAAATAGGATGCAGATTAAATTAATTAAAGTGGGAAAATTCAAGTCGTCTGAGCTATAAAAGTTTCTTAAAAAAAATCCTATACAAACAAGCTGCCCATAAATGAATGAGAATAACAATGGTTTACAATCATGGATAGCAAACCCATGGATTAGAAAATCAGAATCGTCCATCCATAGAAAGTAATTAGGGTTAATTATGATTGCACATAAGCCGGAGTGAGGTCCTACAATAGCTTGTCCAAACTCGTGACACCTACCCCCTCCTGTATGGACTTAAGATGCACTAAAAATCATTAGCCACAATCCAACCTGAAATTTCCTTCAAAGTAACTAGGCGTAAACTTGATTAGTAGAAGATCCTAAAAGGGCATGACTGCCTTATTTTAGAGCCCAAAAGTGTCTACACTGGGGTGGCAGTCACGTATGGTAAAAAAAATTGAGTAGGTTTGTGGCTGATGTGTGTATTTCCAATATGGACCCAACCATTTTAATAACTTGGTTGGAAACATCAACCCAACCAACCTGGTAGTAAACAGGTGAACGCAGCCCTGAATTACCAGGTCAACTTTGGTGCAATAAATCGAGTTGGAAAGGGTCTGAGACTCTGAGTAGAGTTGACAGGTCAAATAGCGATTTATTCTAAATTTGATCACAGCTCAGGTGAAGAACTCTTGCCCCTGGTCTAAACTAATCGCCATAAAAAAATCACAATTGGACCATAACTTCTAAGTACAGGTCCAGTCCTAAGCCAACAAACCTAAAATGTCAAACTGCAAAATGGGCTGCACCAATATTCCCCTTTAAAAAGGTCAATTTCTTCAATATAAATCTGAACGAAACCTACAAAAAGAACATAAAAAGTAGCATACAGATGTATAGTATCGAGTTGAATAAATGAAAAAAAAGAAAGAAGAGCCTGACAACCTTGTTATAGGGACATGTGGCATGTTGATGAGGTCCCCTGGCCCCACCAAATGGGAGCAATAAACCCCATCAGCATGCCACATAAACATGAACATCAAGGTGCAGAAGTAGACACCACGCTCCCACACACACATGACATGAATTACCCACATTCCCACACACACAAGCACAAGCACAAGCGAACAATGCACA
Source organism: Litsea cubeba (assembly GCA_012931725.1). Lineage (NCBI taxonomy): Eukaryota > Viridiplantae > Streptophyta > Magnoliopsida > Laurales > Lauraceae > Litsea > Litsea cubeba. The sequence goes on along the minus strand of CM022947.1, from coordinate 121,806,896 downwards.
CACAAGTGAACACACACAAAGATACTCCCAAATCGGCTTGATTCATTCTTACACCATGCAAACTCACATGACTCAGCCAAGTGAGAAATAATTTCAGTTAAGGAGAATGTATTATGGATGATTGAACCAGCACCCATCACATGTGAACCCATGTGCTAACCAGGTCTGCATTTCCACATTGTAGCATTAATTACAATTTTCATATATTTATACACATGTGATGAAAGCAAAGGGGAATGATTAAGATTCTGTGATTTTAGTTGACAGGTATGACACAGTTCATGTGATTTTCTTCTCTGTTATCTGTGTTCATGTTTGATGGATGATCAAAATAAAGTGGGTCTTCTTTTATTTATTATTATTCCATTTCCCTTTAGAATAAATCAATTTCAGAAATCATTCCTGGGTTTGATGGGTCTTTCCTGCAAATAAAGTGGGTCTTCCTCTCTTCCTTTTTTTTTTCTCTCTATAAATATATTTAATGTTATTTTCTTTTTAAATCTGGGTTTTCCAAAGTTTATTTTTCCTAGTAACTAAATCTTGTGATATTTTATTTTTCACTTATAAACATCAAATGAAGTGGGAATCTTTAGTTCTGCGTACTACTCCCATGTATTGATGAAATAGTAATATCTATCAAGCATCATATATTGTTTCCTTTTTCTTCCTTTTTTTTTTATTAGGCCCCTGAGACAGATTCACCCTAGCTCATCTACTAATTGTGCCTATCTTTATGCCAGGTCTCAAATGGAGGCTTAAATGAAGACCTAAATCATAGTGTCGGAACTGAATTTGACTCACAAATTTCTCCAAGTCAACATGATAAGTCTGATCGAATCCAACCAAGTACTAGGTCAGGGTCCCTGGAGTTAATCAAAGAGTAGAAGCAAAAAAGAGCATACAAATCACTCACCATATAACCGTAATGGCGAAGGATATTACACTGTAAAATAGTAGCTGCAAAATGGGGACTCTTGGCTTCCTCTGGACTCCTGCTGCACTCTACTCATGCAAATATTTCCTACAACACAGCTGCATCAATGAGACAACAAACGGCAACCAGTACTAGATTCTAAACTTACTATCTGGCCTGTACATGGGAACGTTGGGCTGGATCGGGCCTAATGTTCTGGCATGGATCCACTCTGTGACTTGTGAGACTAAAAGTCAAGCAGCAGCTCAGACAATCTGCAGACTATTTAGCCACTTGCTCTATAACTTCAGGCCTGGACATGAATCCTTCAAATTTAGATGTTTCTAGAGGATATCTGTCTATTAGGACATGAAATTAGAATTGGGATATCCAATCTTAGTTTAAAGACTCATTCTGACACTCCAAAATTCATACTGGCCACTTGGTTTAGAATGACACTTAGCTGGAGGAGTTGAACGACCACTCAGCCAGGCTCACCTGAGTTACTCAGCTTGGTGACCTTTCTTACATAATGTTTGTCCAATGCTATTAAATCATGTATCAATGTGCTTAATGACAGACAAAATTAGAACAAACCAGCCCAGTATCAGGACAGGGCAGGTTGGCCTGACTATTAGACAACCTTATTTTAAGGCATAATAACAATAGTGATAGATATATTATAGAAAAATGTGTATTGCCCCAAGGATTCTTAGTTCTTACAAGTTACAAAGACCTATTTATATATTAATTGGAATAATTTCTAAAATTTATAGTATTCCTATAAAAAAAGGTACATCCAGCAAAAACAAGGTGGCAAAGTTTAAATCTCGTTCAGCCATAAAAGTTTCAAAGAACAGTGCTCTTACCAGTTAGGATGTGAGACCATAAGAATCAGTTGCAAACAGATCCAAACCAGCCAAAACATCCTGTCAATGTCATCCATATAGAACAGATTATTTCCCTGGTTCGGATAACATGCACTTGTATCACACTGTCTTGGATAAACTCAAAAAATGAACCTTTCTCTCGGTCAAGAAATCATGCCAACCTGCCTGAAAGTCAATACAGCAACTGAATGATAGATTTTCACATATCATAACTTCCCAGTTCAACCACAAAAGAACCAAGACAGGTTTCCCTAAGGCCATTTTCAGTCACAATAGCCTTTGGAATCAAATGCGGTTCAAAAGTAAAACACAATCAACTTTTTACAAACAATAGTAGGAAGTACAATGAGATCATGTGATGAATTAGACATGAAACTAGCTCCATAAGATTATTTATCGATTATAACAAAAAAGAACAAAAAAAAAGGATGCAACTTATCTAAATTATATAAAGAGTCGGCCAAAGAAAATCTTATAACAATTGTCATATTAATCGAAACAATTAATTGCAGTAATTGATTTGGCAGCAGTAGTAAAAACTGAGATGAAAAAAGATAAAGATATAGGAAAAAAGCAAGAAAGAAAAAAATAAACAACAGCAGCAAGTTTACTTCAAAGGGCTGATTCTCAAGGATCTGCTTTGGCAGTGAAATTTAGTTCGCCCATCCTATTAGAGCAAACACTCACCGAAATGCTTTGATTTTCTTCCTTTCAAATGAAATTCAGTGACCTAAACAATCATCCAATAAATTTATTCCAAAAAGTGGGAAGACCGAAGGCGCATTAACTTCAACCCCTCCTCAACAGACTCTGCAAAGAGCTGAGAACATGTGTTCTCAATTAAATACAAGTGGCAGTTTTACACAAATCCAATTTTTGTATTACTTATTGGTTTTTAATGATGAAGCTGGATTCATTCATTCATTCAAATTCCTTTTATTGGTTTGGTTTCTTGCTTGATTTTCTGTACTTACTTTCAATGTTTAATGTCATTTCATAGTTTGTTCAGATGCTAAAAGAAGTTCCTTTGTTTTCATTATTTCCTTTATTTGTATATCTTAAGACCACAAGGGAAGCATTATAATCAACAATCTCACTTACAGGGAACCAATCCATACTAACAAAATCATGGACTACCTTGCACATGGGGCATGACTGGATCATGACCAAATATTGCAGCAATCGAATGATCAAAATAGCAACTTGTGATGTTTCCTCATGGCTGATTTTCTTTTTTCTTTTATCTTTTTTCCCTGCTATCCATTGGATGGATTTTCTAAATGCATATATTAGGATCATCAAACTAATGCAATTTTTAAGCTATGTCAGGTGATAAGAGGTCTGTGATACTGGGTGGACATGTGACTGATATAATAATTTCAAGTAAAAGTTTCTCATTTAACATTGGAAAAAGATTGATTTGAGATTCATATGTGTTCTACTTATAGCAAGAGCATAATTCCAGTGTTCAGATTTTTTCATCAGACATCTTTCTTGGCCAGTTGGCCCTGTCACTTAAATTTCATGCAAGGAATGCCAATTTGGTTAGTTAAAACTAAAATAATTAAAATATGTAAAAAACCAACAATTCAAACTCTCAAGATAAAGAATCAAACAACCAATAATTCAAACTCTCAAGAGAGAGAACTCTGTAGTTACAAAAGTCAAGATAGGTCTGTAGTTACAAAAGTCAACATAACATGGTCCAAAAGTGGACTGAGAAGTGTAAGTGTGTAACCACAACATAAAGTGCAAAAGAATAGAATATGAACAAGATGGATAAAAATATGCGAGTCAGAGAAAATAACAGAGCCCTTAACCTAATATACAAAGAAGGTGTTGCACTGTTTTTTACCTGTGGCAGTGGTAGATACAGTTCTGTAAATTGCAGGAGGGTCTGAGGTCCTTATCATCATCGCCATTAAAATATCCAAAATATCCACAATTTCACAAAATATCCAACAATAACTAGTGCAACTCCAAAGTCTGTGTATCCTTATCAAACAAAAAAGAACATTCAAGCAAATTAGATCATTGTTGCACGTCAAAAATGCCACCCCAATCCAATCTGCAAAAAAATAAATTAAAAACTTTAGTAACTAATCAATTCACAATTAGATCAATTATACAATTTATCCCTCTAACAGACTTTTTTCAAGATTATGGGAATAAAAAATTAATGGTCCCTCCCAAGTTGGTTGTTCTTGATTTCGGGCACTTCCATAACTGTTTAACTATTTGGCCCTCCAATAGCCTTTTTTGATATAGTTCCCAAATTGGGTGTCCTATGCATGTTTCCATTACTTCCTAATTCTTCAAACATATATTCTTTTATAAAATTTATTATATTAAAGTTAATATACTTTACCAAGAAGTATGTCCACTCGGGGATGAGTCTCCGGCCCCATTCCCAAAGTGTCCAGTGAATCCTTTACTCCTCAAAAAGTTGACAACATCTGCCATTATCTCCCCTTGCTTCTTCCCACCCTCTTCAAGCTCCTCTATTTTATTGTTCTGCATTTGTATTTGTTCCCGCTGTGTCTCTATTTCCATCTCAAGGTGCTTCACATAATCATTTGTTTCAGCAGATATGGTAGTGGTCCTCCTAATAGAGGATGAAGGCCTCATGCCAAGTCCCTTCACGTAGCCAGATTTTGGCTTTAGGACTTTGATTGACAGCTCTTCTGCAGTCAAAGGGATTGATCCCGGCTGTGAGACGTGATCAGCCTGTGTCTGTATCATATTTTCCTATCAAATATGAAAAAATTAAATAATTATTACTAATTAAATAAGATTATAACAAATAGTATTCTAAAATTTTGTTAATAAAAATTAAAGTATATACTCACATAATGAGCATGAGCTTCAGACGAGATCCACTCATGTGTTTCCTCATTATAGTGAGTTTCCTTGTAAAACTCTGTTAGATCAGGTAGCATCTTCTTTTCTCGTGCCTAATTTGATAGACCAAATATTCAATAAATAAAGCCAAGAACCTAAAAAAATTCTTAAAGTGCAAGGATACGCACCAGTTTTTCTACTCTAACAGGGATTGACCTAGAACCACACCTATGTTTTGTCTTCATCTTTTCTCTGTTCGCGATGTTGGCTTTTGATTGTTTCTGTAAGGAAGAATGACCAATATAACAACGAAATGTGTCATTAGTGTTACGCCCCGAAACCGGGACCCTGCAGAAATTTGAACATAAATTGAACACTAAAAGCTGCAAAAATCTGAATATAACTTGAACATAAAAACTTGCAAAAATCTGCTCACAAATTGGACATAAAAACATAAAATCATGCAGAAATCTACATCCAATTTGGACATAAAAACATGCAGAAATCTGCATACAAAATGGACATAGAACCTGCAGAAATCACAACCCTTATTGGACACAAAACCTGCATAAATCTGCACATAGCTGAACACTAAAACCTTTATGAGGCTAGCCTTACATAGCACAAGAAAATGAATCAAATGAATAGCAATTTCACATCAAGCTTTGGAAAAGAAATACAAGTTTAGTTGCATGCAATCCAAAAATCTGGTTATTCACTTGCACTGGCTAGGGAGAGAAACCAAAAACCTCTTCAAAGAGTCCTCTCTACAACTGAACCAATCTATACCAAAAACCCTATGAAAAACCATTCAAAAGAATTCTCATATTTTTTAAATAAAAGGGATTCCCAAGTTTTTTTGGAACAATTTTGTAGTGTTCCTTCTAATTTTTTTGGATATGGAACAATTACTGTAGTGTTCCTTCTAGTTTTTTTGGAATTGATCTCTCCCTATTCTAATCAAATTCTTTCTTCACTGATATAATAATAAACATAAAAATGTTACCAGAAATTTTGTAGTGTTCCACTTTTTATCAATAAGATCTATCCACTTGGTATGACCGACATCCTTCGGTGGGTGGTTTCTTGCGTACTCCTCCCCTTTAGCATCCTTCAACTCCCTGAATTGTTTGTGCAGCTTATAGGTATGGTTACTCAATCTCCGACCAAATTTTGTGTTCATTGCCTTTTCAATATCAATAGGGTCTCCTTCTAAATCAAATTGATCCTGCAAAAAATAGATAAGTCATCGATAGTTCCTAAAAAAAGAAAAAACTTGCGATAAATAATTAAGAGATTCTAACCTATTTTAAATGTTAGCCTCAAGGTTATTTAAATTATAACTCAATTGATTTTAATGAAAAACAAATATTAGTTGGCAAGCCAAAAGTAGATTAGAAAAGACAAACATACAACAAAAGAACTCAAACGATATTACAGCTATAAATTGGATACTACATCCTCACATGTCCTATAATAGAGTAAACAGTAAACTTACATTCAAGCGTTGAAACATCGCCCCCTTAACGGAGGCATCGACATACTTCCAGCTACGAACACTTGGATCTGGTAAACGTGTTCGCACTTCTACACCAATCTTTGAGGCTAGTTTTGAGGCATAGTCCCCTACCGGTGCACGAAACTCGGGAGGGATAGGCACATTAAGCTTTCCATATCTATCAACAATGCCCTGAACCTCTTTGCCTCGACTCGGACCACGAACACGCTTACCAGCTGATATTGTGAAGCCATAATATTGAATTAGTTAGTATATGAACAAATTTAATTAAGATCTCAAATCAATGTAAATAAAGAGTGTATCTTACCAATAGTATTACCGGTAGTCACCTCAACTTGAGGCTCGACATTGAGAGGTGGTGAGGGATGGCTACCCGCCTCAGGACGTGAAGAGGTATCCCCCTCTTCTGGTGTGTGGGTCAATGCCTCAAGATGAGATTGTGAACGGGCTCTAGATGGCACCTCTAACAGCTGAATAACAAAATAAAATATGAATATATGTACAAAGATATACATGTATGTGTATGAATTGAAAGTAACAAGAAATAATATATTTCACAATGCATAAACGCGTAGTACCTCATGTTCAAAAGAATCATTGGATTCAGTGTGACTGCCATCTTCACCCTCTGACGGTTGATAATCATCGTCATTTTCCTCAATTGCTATTTGTTTTTCCTTCCTCAATTTCTTATGTTGAACGGCGGCCTTCAAAGAAGTTGTTATATTCTTCAATCCTAGAGCATTCATTTTCTCACGGTTTCCCTTGATTGTCTTCATTCTTTGTTTCTCATAGTTCGTTACCTTCTTAGTTGCGGTGCTTCGTTCGGTCAACTTCTTTTTTGTAGTGTCCATTTTTCCCAACTATAAAGCATAATTGAACATTTTTTGGGTGGATACGCATAATTGAACATTAGATGTAAAGAAAAGATAATTATATATTTCTATATATAAAGCATAAAGTAACAACAATCTCAACGAGTGGATATGTCATATAACATCTAAATCATTGAAATATGGCTAGAGTGAGAGAGATGATTTTTTTTTTAACCTTTTACATGTCATAGAACAAATTAATTATGAAGCCATCAGACACATAATATGACCAATCAATGACAAACATACATTACAGTGGATGAACCCCACAACTGAAATTCAACTACATTAATTAACAACAATGTTCATATAGAAAGTGCAAAATAAAAACTACAAATCCTAGTCCACATCAAGATCCATATCGTAATCCACATCAGGTTCGTCATACTCTTCATTTTCTTCGTCATTTCTATTCTCTATCATTACTTCAACAGATGACCTAACCCTTGTAACAATTTCCCCTTCAACACCATCTCTATAACATTGAACATTAGGGCCGATGTCAATTGGAACAACATCAGTAATATTTTCCTGTTGGAACACATCGTTTTCTTCTGGTTGATCCGATGCTTCTCCATCACCCACCTCTGGTACATCAAAGACACCCCTATGTTGCACTCGTTGAACGACTTGCCATGGTTGACCCCATTTGGTATCGTTTAGGTAAAAGACTTGCTTAGCCTGGTTAGGCAAGATGAAAGGGTCGTATTGATACCACCGGCTTGTGACATCAATACTTATGCAATAATCATCGGTTCGCAGTGTTCTACTTCGACCTGTGTTTCCTGTGTTGTACCATTCACACTGGAACAATACAACTTTGTTATGACACATGTACTCCAATTCCCAAACATTGCGCAAGTGACCATAAAATTCATGAGTCACTCCCTCATGATCACCTTCTGTAAGCACACCACTATTTTGACTCTTACGGCGATTGTCTACTTCTCTTGTATGGAACCGTACGCCGTTGATTATGCAACCTGAATACTCTTTTACTAGCAAATTGGGGCCATTCGCTAACGACCATAAATCATCAGTTGCCTCTGGTGACTCTTCTTCTCTCAATATATTTATCTACAGTCATATACAACGTACATGAAGATAGTAAAAATAAATTAATAAATGATCAGATCTTATACAAATTTTTAATCATGTCCTACAATTGAAAATGCCTTACCCGCTCTTTGAGCCACTTGGGAAACTCTTGTTGTTGTATACGGGTTATGTCTTGGTCAGATGGAGTCCGTAATAGATTTTTGTGTATCCTACTCAAAAGAATGTGAGTATTATGCATTGCTAACTACATCAACAAAGCTAAGAATACACATATTTAAATGAAAAACATACTCTAGATACTTCTCTATCTCGGGGCTATTGTTCAACAAGAACCAATGAGCCATATCACGATATTCTTGTGACATATCAGCATCCCTTGTGATTAGGCCAATAGGACGGGGAGTTTCTGTGAATACAATCAACCCTTTGCGACGTTCGCCACGATCTTGATTTCGTTCGGGTCGATTATGCACTGTTTCGATCCCATCAACATACATTGAACAAAAAGTAATGCACTCTTTGACAATGTAAGCCTGTGCGATTGAACCTTCTGGTCGAGCACGGTTTGAAACAAACCTTTTTAAAGCTCCGAGAAACCTTCAAAAGAGAATTAGTTAGGAGCAAGGTTACACATGCAACATATAATTATGAACCTTTCAATTTAACAATTACCTTTCGATCGGGTACATCCATCGATATTGCACTGGTCCTCCAAGAATAGCCTCGCGCGGCAAGTGAACAGCCAAGTGAACCATCACATCAAAGAAGGCTGGAGGAAAGATCGTTTCAAGCTTGCATAATATGTGTACTATACGTTCCTCTAATTTCACAAGTTCATTACGGCGCAATGTCCTTGAGCACAAATCCTGGAAAAAGCTACCTAACTCAAATAGTGTTTTACTAATCTCTTTGTCTACGTAACCACGCATCCCGATTGGAAGAATCCGTTGTATGAGTACATGGCAGTCATGACTTTTCAAGCCTGTTAATTTACCATTTCTCGTATTCACTGATCTTGATATGTTTGCAGCATAGCCATCCGGATACTTCACTGATTTCAAGAATTCAAAGAAACCCTCCCTCTCTTCAGGGGTCAATGAAAAGATTGCCCTTGGCTTGACATATGTTCCATCAGGACGACGTGTTAACCACAACTCTTTCCTTATACCCATATCTTCCAAGTCCATCCGTGCTTTGTCGGTGTCCTTGTTCTTCCCATCAATGCCTAACATAGTTCCAAAGGTATTTTCACTGAAATTCTTCTCGACGTGCATGACATCAATGTTGTGTCGAAGCTTCCGTTTCTTCCAGTATGGTAACTCATACAAGATGCTCACCTTTGTCCAATTTGGTGCTTGACGGAGTCTTTTCTTGCTTCTTGGATGCTTCCCATATGTGACACCTGTCACTCTGTCCAATTGCTCTAATATCTTTTCCCCTGGTAACTCTAAAGATCTCTTTCGCTTCTCATGCTTACCATTGTAAGCCTTACTCTTACGTCTTTCGGGGTGATTGTGAGGCAAGTAGCATCGATGGTTAGTGTATGCAGTCTTACCTTTCAAGGATTGAAAATATGGTTCATCATTGCAAGTGTAGCAAGAATAATGACCCTTTGTTCTCCACCCAGATATGTCACCAAATGCAGGCCAATCATGTATAGTCCACATCAAAGCTGCACGCATCTGGAAAGACTCACCAATTGAGGCATCATAAGATAATGCACCATATTTCCACAACTCATTCAACTCATCCACCAGAGGTCGCATGTAGACATCAATATCGATCCCTGGTTGTGATTCTCCAGGAATAAGTAATGACATCATAAGAAAAGGATCTTTCATAACCAACCAAGGTGGCAAGTTATAAGGAATGAGTACTACTGGCCACAAACTATATGAGTTGCTCATGTTCCCGAAAGGATTGAACCCATCAACAGCCAACCCTAGCCTCACATTTCGAGGCTCCATGGCAAACTCAGGATGTTGCGCATCAAATTCCTTCCACTCATCACTATCGGCGGGATGCCTTAATACTCCATCATCTACACGTTTGTCCTTGTGCCATCTCATGTCCTCAGCAGTCTTCCTTGACATATACAATCTTTTCAACCTTGGTGTCAATGGGAAGTACCGCAACACCTTATGGGGAATCTTCTTACCCCTGCCACGATTGATCTTGTATCTGGATGCCTTACATTTTGGACATTTATCCAACGTTGCATTTTCCTTCCAAAAGAGTACACAATCATTTATACAAGCATCAATGAACTCATATGACAAGCCCAAATCACGAAGTATTTTCTTAGCTTCATAAAATGACTTTGGGACCAAATTATCTTTCGGTAAAAGTTTTGTTAAGAACTCCAAGAGTGTGTCAACCGACTTATTGCTCCAATGGTTTGTTACCTTCATATTAAGCAGTTCGATGACAAACTTCAACAAAGTGTAATTTGTGCAATCTAAGTACACCTCACGTTTGGCATCGTTCAATAGTTTATCAAACGTCTGTACTTCCTCATTCTGGGGTGCATCGTTTGGTTCGCCTCTTATTCGATCTTCCACCAAGGCATCAATACCACCTAAAACCTCATCTTCATCAAGTGCCATTTCATGGTGAGCCTCATTTGATACACGGGGTTCCCCGTGCTCATGCCAAATAGTGTACGTTTGCATAATCCCATATTGAAGCAAATGTATTTGCACACTTCGAAGATTTTGGGAATAATAGTTCACACAGTTCAGACATGGGCACGGAATTTTACCTTCCTGGTCAACAACTGCCATTGCAAATTTAATAAATGACGTCACCCCATCAATATATGGCTGGCTCATCCTTCCAAGAGGCGTTTTACCCAATGCAATCCAACTCTTGTCCATGTCTGATCACAAACCAACTTAACTAAACTAACAACTAAGCTGCGAGAAAAAGAAAAGGAATTTATAAATAATAAAAGAAAATAAATAAAAAGGGCATACATAAAAATATGGAAAAAATTATAGCATTTCATGTTTCGATGAAAAAAATATGAAAAACCAGGAGTTAGCTTACATAAGAAAAATTATAAATAATTACATAAGAAAAATAAGAAAAAATATAAAAATATGGAAAAGGGCATACATAAGAAATTGATACATGGCATTTACAATAAATAAATAACCAGGAGTTAGCTTATCATATCATTTCATGTTTCGATGAAAAAAATATGCAAACCTCAACCAGTCTCAAAACTACCATCCAAGTATTTTGTCTATATTAATAAGGGGCTAATGTACCTTCTACCAAAACCCCTGGATATCTCTTCAGCATTGCATAAAAATGTGGAAAAAATATTAAGGGCATCACCATGCATGCCCCACTTTTACTTCCCATACTTTAGATTCTGATTATATGCAAACAAAAAAAAAGGAAAGAAAACCAATCAAATAATCACGAACCATTTAAATAGACAATAGAGTACCCATAACTAAGATGTCAAACTCATATGAACATCATAAAACCTAAGAAAGCCGACTGTAACTTCAAAAGTTCATACAAAAAACTTCTCAAATATGACAAGTCAAGAACTAACATCAAGCAAAAGAAAAAAAAAAAAGGTCAAGAACAAAAAGTACGATTGACCCATTTTCAGAGACCAAATATTTTCCACCACTAAGACATAGAGTTCAGCTACAACCTTCAGAAATCTAAACATCAATCTAATGTAACCAATAAAATCCTCGGAAGCCATCACAGAAAGTATACATAGGAAGTTAGTAATAAAACCCCAAAAATGCTTCCAAACTTCCCCAAAATGATGACAGAAATCTTATGCAAAGCCAATAAAAAACTCATGGTCCTTTCAAGAGAAAACACATGCCTTATTCATGTCCTTTTATATAATGGGAGGCAGATCATAGGTCAAAAGCAAAATAAAGAGGCCCAAGAGCCCAAGACCTAAATGTTGCTCGTCATGCACAGACACACCAAACCGAGAGAAACCCTTGGAGTTTTGGGTGAATCTTGGTGTGAATCAGTGATGAGGATGATTCTACAGGAAATTATATTTTCAAATTTAATTTCCAAGATGAAAAAAAATTACTGATCAGCAGAAAAATAATAGGAAGAAGATTCTCGATGAGTGAAGAACTCTGTAATTTTTATTTTAGAATTGATGATAGAAAACAGTAAACAATAACACATATTTATAGGTGAATACAAAACAATTTCTTCCTAAAAAAGCTTCAACTGAAACCTACTTTACTGCCACCAAGTGACCACCCACTAATTGCATAACAGTGCCTACAAATCTGCTATACAGATTTATTCAAAACAAGACTAAGTCAACAAAATAGTTTGAGTTTAATCAAATTCCAACAGATTCATAGTAGAATAAATCACATGCATCAACAATAGTATAAAGAGCAAGACAGAGGAAAAACACCTCAATCCAATTCTTCATGCACAGAAGCTCATAACTGAGAGAATCCCTTAAACATATTTTGGCAAGATTTGGCACTAATTGATGAAGAAGAAGAAGACTTTGATGATAAGAACAAAACTAATCTACTCACACACACTCTCATCAGTATGACTCCCAACACTCCCATCACTGCCCCACTCTAAAAAACCCAAAAAACATTAAACCCAATAAGAATCAGTACTACAACACACAAAGTCCCTACTAAAAAATCACCAAAAATCAGTTGTATTAACAGTAACAAGCGTCAAACACAACACAATCAAACCATCAGCTCAAAAAAAATGCATACCGTGTAGTGAGAGATGCAAAGAGTGGACTCTTCAAATCGAAGAGCTAGAGCAAAACAGAGTAGATCCGAGAGGATCTCAAAATGGAAACCCTTGAAACCACCGATCTGAGCTATAGTAGCAAAAAAGATTGCATTTTCCTCATCGAGTGGGTTTGGGGAGAGAGAAAAAAGGGGCTTTTTTGTTGGAGGAGGAAATGGGACGGGGGGGTTTGGGATTTAGTGGTGTGTCTGAAGAGGAAGAGGAGAAGGCAACATTTGTACTCCTTATAGGGAAAGGAAAGGAAAGAGAATGGGGGGTTTTGTGGGATCTCTCTCTCTTTCTTGTGAGAGAAAAAGAGAGCAGAGGGCGGTGGCGGGTGGGAAAAAGAGAGCAGAGGCCGGGAGGAGAAAGGGGGGTTTTATGGGATCTCGATCTCTCTCTTTCTTGTGAGAGAAATAGAGAGCCAAGGGCGGGAGGGAAAACAGAGCAGAGGGCGGGAGGGAAAAACGTGGGGAGATGGCGGGAGGAAAAAAAAGAGGGGCTATGGGGTCCAGATTAATAATAACAATCCTTGCGTGAATTATGGGCCAGCAAAAGTAATCTTGAAAATATTTTGAAAAATAAATTTGAGGAATTGATCCCCGCCGGGGGATACCCCCGGACCCCCTTCGTGAAGCGCATGTTTTAAAAAAGTAGCAATCATGAAGACAAAAGGATTCTACTTGACCATGATAGCTAAGACTCTTTTGCTGATTGTCTTCCTTTTTTGTGCTTCACAGAGATTTTAACCATGGCGCCAACACAAATGAAATTGGCACCTTATTTTGGTGATGAAATATTTTTATCTTCGATAACTTTTCCTTATTAGTAACGAATTACGTTCGTCGCAAAAACAAATTATATTTTGTGACAAAAATATTCGTCTCCAATCAGCTAAAATAATTTGCCCAACAACTTAGTCTTCCGAGACAAAATATATTTGTCGCCCATTTAACAAAGAGATGAAACGGCATGATTGAGTGTTTATTGGTGACGAAATATTTTTGTCTTACATAACTTATCCTTCTTAGTGACGAATTATGTTCGTCGCAAAAACAAATTATATTTTGTGACAAAAAATGTTCGTCTCCAATGAGCTATAATAATTCGCGCCACCCGCAAATGAAATTGGCGCCTTATTTTGGTGACGAAATATTTTCGTCTGCCATAACTTATTCTTTTTAGTGATAAATTACGTTTGTCGCAAAAAAAATTATATTTTGTGACAAAAATGTTCGTCTCCAATCAGCAAAAAAAATTCATGCCAATACAAATGAAATTGGCGCCTTATTTTGGTGACGAAATATGTTTGTCTTCCATAACTTATCCTTATTGGTGACGAATTACATTCGTCGCAAAAAAAAAATTTATTTTGTGACAAAAATGTTCGTCTCCAATGAGCTAAAATAATTGGCGCCAATGCAAATGAAGTTGGCGCCTTATTTTTGCAGACGAAATTTTATTTTCGTCTCCTATACTTTTGAAAAAAGTTAAAACAAATGACAAAATTTATATTTCGTCTTCTTTGGGTATTTTTTTAAGACAAAAAAAAAATTCGTCATCAAATTTCGTCACAACATCCTGGATTTCTTGTAGTGCAGCTTTAGGTTTAGGAACAGTTTGTCCACTAACCACAATTGTTGGTCTGGAGTAGCCCTCCTCAACAATATCCCAAACATCATCATCAATAGACTTAAGGAACCCAATCATCCTTTGCTTCCAATATGCATAATTAGAACCATCTAGCAAAGGGGGCCTAGTAGTTGATGTCCCTTCTCGATTGAACACCATTCTAGAAATCTCTTGTGATCAAACACAGCAAATTAGTATAACCCGCTCTGATACCAATTGAAAGGTTTTAGGATTCGAGATCTCTAGATTGGTCCACTCAATAAATCAACCCACTGGTGTGCAAAAAATAATAATCTACGCAGCGGAAATAAAATCACAAGCAAACACCACAAGGACACCAAATTTAAGGTGGAAAACTCTAACTGTGTAAAAAACCACCGATCCGTACGGGATCTAATCAAACACTATAAATCTCGCAATTACAAGAAACTCAGATTTCTTCCCTAGATATCCCCTATCTAAAGACTGAAGTTACCTTGTGTCGCATCACGCTTCAACGACATCACACCGTTGATTGCAACAGATCCAGCGCTTGACTCCTCAAATCTTCTACGCAAGAAGATGATCTTCTACAAGGGATGCAGAAGAAACTGGCTCTCTAGAGTACTTGGCAGCACAACTCTTCAAAAATCTCTAGAGAAAGTTTCTCTCACTTAGATCACAAATTCAGAACTTGAGAGATGATCTGTGTCTTTTTTCTTGCCTTTGGGTTGTGAGAAACACCCAATATATAGCCCAAAATTCGTGCTTAAGACTCCTTGTAATTATCCACTTAGAAAAGAGAGTTTTCTCAAACTTTATCAAAGAGTCCGGATCCACTGGGCTTCCAGCGCTACCCTCGCTATAGTGAGGATCATCCTCGCTATAGCGAGGTATGATTCTGCCTTCTACCGTTTTTCACTTCTGCAGCAGTCTGTCGTCTGTCTTCTGTCAACTTCTGTAATTTTTTTAAAAAGCAGCCCCTTTGTTGACTTTTACCATCAAATAGATAGGTTCATTAAAAATCAATGCAAAATCATGCAATTCTCAAATAACAATCTGCCTAAGACTCTAAGCCCATCATTACATCAGCCTCTCTTTCCACATGAGAACAATATGTTCAAAGTTCTGGTGCTGTCCATAACTTCATAAAAAAAAAGGCCCATGCCTTGGTTCTGAAATGCAAAAAAATCTGCTACAGACATCTGAAAATACATTGTCTGCAGAGAATGTAATAGTCGGAGTAGCAGACCACTCTATTTACTCATCTAAAAAACACATACACCTCTAAGCATCAACGCATAGCATGATGAGAAAAAACAGATTACAATCTTACTGGGCTTTCATCAGATTAAAAAGCCTATTCATAATTAGCATTTATTTTCAAGATAAAAAAAATATCAGATTCATCGCGGGAAAAAGGGTAGCAAGTTTCCTGATCCAACATCTATTTTTCACAAAGAAAGTTCTACAAAGAAGGATAATACAGCAAGTGTAGAACAAAGAGAGATTCAGCAAGTTGTTTGGATTTCATCAGACCGTTTTGTAATATATATTTAAAATGCAATTTATTTTATTTTATTCTTACCTATGGGCCTAGGTGAGCGGCCCCACCACCCAAGGTCGCATCATGATCTCCGGTGGCTGTGCCATTACCAGCAGAAGTGGTCCCTCTCGTGATGTCCAATAAGTCGGCCGGATCTATCCCATGCTACGGATGCCAACTGCTGCACGAGGGCCTCAAGTGCATGATATTTCTTGTCCTGCTCAGCCATCTTCTTGTCCTGCTCAGCCACCCTCTTGTCCTGCTCAGACTGCCTCCTAGCCTGCTCAGCTACTTGCTCCCGCAAGGCGATCACCTCAGAATGCGACGCCCGAGACTGTGTGGAGGATGATGAGGACCTCGTATATATTCCAAATCCGTTTAGGTATCCAGACCTCTTCCCAAGCACATCAACAGCAAACTCCTCCCTCACTCATCGGAGTTGTGACAGAGGGCTGCGACTGCTCCTCAATCCTGTTAGGCCTAGAATATCCACTATTATTTGGACACTTCTCCATAGGAAAACTCCAACTCAAATATGGGTGAAATCTATTGGAGTTAGCCTCACGTCCATATGTGCCCTTTGTTGCAATCATGAAGAAACAGATTTACATCTTGTAAGGTTATTAGAGTTGGCTAATTCAAGGGTTAATGGACAAAATTGGGCTTCTTAAAGTTGTAATTTTTTTTAATGGACTGCACAAGTTTTGTTTGAAAAAGACTCCTGGAGCATCCCTGGCAGAGGTCGCCCGAGCGACCTCGTATTCGCTTGAATGAACCCAAGACAGAAGCTTCATCGCTCGATCAACAATCTTCCTTCGCTCGACCCAGCTGAGACAGAGACGAGGTCGCTCGAGCGAACCCGGGCGAGTTTCAAGTTCCCACCAGAAAACTATTTCCTATTTTTTCTCAAGAGGTTATTTCGTTTCCAATCTCTCCAGAACTCTTGAGGCTCGTGTTTAGGCTTATTATAGCCTTTATCTCTCTATTCCAATATACTTCTCATCAATACAATTCATCTAAGAAGATTCTAAAAGATCCATCATTCCCCCCAAGGCGTCTAGTTGTTGTGCTGAAGATCAAGCTTTGGTTCTGGTTCCATTCTACTCTCCTGGAATAAAGACACCCTAAAGAAAACTTCGAGGTGTTCGTACAAGCACGGTTCAAAGTGAACGGTGAGCTGTCGACAAGATTTGAGCAGTCCTTAGGTCGAGGTACCAACTGGAAGGGTTGTAAGTGTACGTCTTTGTAACATTCGTTTTACATAGTGCTTGGTTGTCTGTTGGCTTAGACAGTAAGGCCCGTGGTTTTTTTCCGAGTAGGGTTTTCCACGTATAAATCATGCGTCCTTCTTGTTGTATGGTCTGATTACTTTTAATTGGATTTAGGATTAATTATTAGATTAATCACGGTGGATTGATAACTAATAGAGATCTCGTTATTGGGTCCTCAACGTATATCAAGGTCATTTTTTTCAATTGGTATCAGAGCAGGTTGCACTAATCTATTGTGTGATTCAATAAAGAAGGAACGTCTACAAACAAGCCTCCTCTCATAGACGGAACCAATTATGCTTACTCGAAAATCACCTCATTCCAAAAGGTGGCCGGCCCTTCTCGAACCCAACAATAGAAAACTAACCCCACATCAAAACCATGAATTGAAATGCAACGTTTTTTCTCATGTCGCGCATATATAAATATTTCACCTCCACCCTCTGTTACCAACGCCCAACACATTCACTCACTCTCTCTATCGTTGAATTTTATAGACCCTCCTCTGATTCTTGCAAATAATTGGGAAATCTAAAGGTTGTGTTGCATTAGTTTGATCAATTCACTGTCTTCATTTTTCTTAAATTTAGAAAGCTGTAATTCTGTCAGCGAAAAGCTGAAGAAAAGATGAGTCTATCGATAAGCGGTCAGTCTCGTGTTCCACCAGGTTTCCGGTTTCGTCCAACGGAGGAGGAGCTCCTCCACTATTACTTAAGAAAGAAGGTATCAAACGAGAAGATTGACATGGATGTGATCCTTGAAATCGATCTCAACAAACTCGAACCATGGGATATAGAAGGTGATGCCTCCATAAAACCATCCTTCACACATTCGTACAAAAATCTACAGCTCTCATATTTCTTCTTCTTATGCCACCGGATTATGCAGAGACATGCAAAATCGGATCCACCCCACAAAACGAATGGTACTTCTTTAGCCGTAAAGACAAGAAGTACCCGACGGGCATCCGAACCAATCGTGCCACTGCTGCTGGGTTTTGGAAAGCCACAGGTCGTGATAAGATCATCTGCAGCAATTCCAAACGGATTGGAATGAGAAAAACCCTTGTCTTTTACATGGGTAGAGCACCCAACGGTCAGAAATCCGACTGGATTATGTATGAGTTCAGGCTTGAGGAGAACATTAGCCCCAACTCCCAATTCAATGTAACTCATTTATTAGTTATTTCTTTATACTAGTATGAATGAGAGACTAACTGACTTATTTTTCTGGGATAATTGGGACATAATCCAGGGCTCTAGCTCGTCAGGATTGACACCAGAGGAAGATGGGTGGGTGGTTTGTCGCGTTTTCAAGAAGAAGAACCTTCTCAGGACACTAGAGAGCACGAAGTTGTCGTCACCGGCCAACAACGTTGGCACCCAAATGCTACATTCAAGTAGGGATGGAGCCTTGGACGAGATTCTTCAGTACATGAGAAAGTCTTGCAAGATGGAAACTGAGCCCAACAACACTACCACCAACAACATGAATCATCTTCCTGCACTTTCCAACGAAGTTCAAGTCATTGCCCCTATCACCCACCAAAGGAGCGACA
This sequence comes from Litsea cubeba, assembly GCA_012931725.1. Classification (NCBI taxonomy): domain Eukaryota; kingdom Viridiplantae; phylum Streptophyta; class Magnoliopsida; order Laurales; family Lauraceae; genus Litsea; species Litsea cubeba. Next base: position 121,788,046 of record CM022947.1, on the reverse strand, counting down.
GCAGCAGCCCAGACCAAGCCAATCAGAAAGATCTGGACTGTAGCGACTGGGACACTGTTGATCGACTGGTGGCGTCCCAGCTCCAATCAGACTCATTCACGCAACTTGATTTCAACGACAACAGCAACCTGTCCCTTCTCTCCATCTCAGATCAAGAAGACCTTCTTCACACTAATGACTGCAATATTCATGTCTGTAGGTGCAGAAAATAATGACCCACAATAAGGAGGGAGCCTTATAGGACTTATCCGATGATGATGATGATTGGGAATGTCTGGGAGCCGTCCGAAAGCCTGAAAGAGAAGAGAAAACGGTCAGAGGACCCTGGCCTGGGCGGCGCAAGGCTCTCCGATGCCAAAGTCAGTGTGGGAACTGGAACAATGGAAGGAGAGGGAGAAGAGAGACAGAGTAACGGCTCTGTGTATGAAAAAATGGCGTACCTTTGATGGTGGTTTGATCCTCTATTTATAGAGTTTGGAACGTATCTTTGGGAGATATTGTGGTGTGGGTCCCGTGATTCGACTGGGAAGTCACGATCAGCCCACATTGCATTAATTGCGGTCCAATCCAGCCCACTGAAAGTCCAGGAGATCCTAACCCTAGAGGGGGGGTGAATAGGGTGAGCTACACTTAATGACTAATTATGACCAATTTTAATTTCTTTACAATTAACTAGTCACATGTGATGATTAACATACATAATGCGGAAGCTAAACAAAATAATCACCACAAAAGCAATCACCTCAACACAAGATTTATAGTGGTTCGGCCTCAATGCCTACATCCACTACCGGCTTGTGTTCCTCACACCCCACCGGATTTCCACTAATATGCGTTTCAAAAGGCTAAGCAATAACCTCTACAACTATGCTTTTCTAGGCTAAGCAATAACCTTACAATGTGCTTTTATAGGCTAAGCAATAACCTTTACACAATGCTTTCTCTCAAGGAAAGTGTCTTCACAAAACACTCTTATGAGATTACAATTTAAGCTCTAATAAATTGCCTCTAAATAGGCGGATATGAAATTGAAAAACTAACTCACACAACACTCTATGAAATGCAAAGATATATGCTCATGATGTGTGTGTGTGAATACTTCAATCAAGTTTAAAATTAAAGCTTAATCAAAATATATGCTTAAAGCAATTCAAAAGTTTAATGCACATAAAAAGATTTGATTGAAGTTATATGCAAATCACTTGAACAACTACAAACTTGTTAATGATATGAAAATCAAAAGATCACAAGTTGAATGTAAATGTTTAAGCTTAATCAAGTGATGCATGTGCTATGCTATGTTGTTTTCAAAAACAAAGGTTTAACTTAAGATTCAAATGAATGAAAACAACAAAGATGATTCAAACAAGTTAATGAAACATGTTTATAAAACAAATCAAAGGTTTTAACAAAACATGATTTATAAAGTTTTAACACAAAACTTGGTTTGAATCAAAGTGAGAAATCCATCACAATCTAAAACAAAGATTGAATGAAGGTAATGGATTTAACACATCATAGTTTATATGCTACAAATCATTTACCAATAATTTACTCAAAGCATAAAACATATGATTAATAAAAGTAAAGCTTACTTGATGATTTAACTTAATGATCCAAGCTTTAGCTTTACTAATGACCCCTTAATCTCTCTTAGTTCATCCCTTTTTTCTTCTCTCCAAACTCCTCAAAGAGTGCTTAGAAGCTCCAAAATGTTCAACCACTTTTCAATGGGAATGAACTCATATTTATAGTCAAAAAGTGACTATAGGCGTGTCTTCGGTCGACCCCATACCATCCCCGGTCGACCGAATACAAACGGTCACAAATATGACCGTTGGAGAGCCAACGGCCCTCTGCCCGGTCGACCTGCAGTGTGCCAGGTCGACCTGGTCCATGGGCAGGTCGACCTGGTACACTGCAGGTCGACCCTGGGACCAGAATTGCCATTTTTTCTCATACTTTAAAGTGATTCTTGAGGGGATTCTTTTGGGCCATTAAATCAAGCATGGAAACATGATTTTAAATCATTCTAAGAGGTTTAAAATCATGAAATATAAAAAGCCTAAAATGATTAGAAAGTTTTAAAACCATAGGCTTGCTTGATTTATAAAACTCTTTTTCAAATTGAATGCATCCAAGATTAAAACCAAAACATGCATGAAACATATGATTTACAAGATTTAAAACAATGCATGTGTAAATCAAGATTTCAAGATTTTCTAAATCAATGCATGTGTGTGAATTCAAATGATGAATAAAATGAATGATGCATCCATCAAATTGCAATAAACAAAAACCTAACAATCTCCCCCTTTGCAATTTGATGGCAAACCTTCAATATGTTGGCAAACCTTGCTCAACACTAAGACTTCACACACAGTCTTCAGCTCCTCCTTGGCTGGACAATTCTTGAAATCTCTTTGGATGCTTCTTCATTTAGCTTGGGCTCTAGCTTCATTCTTCATTCTTCTTGATGCTTGGAGCTTGATCATTCTTCAAGCTTTCATTTCATCTTCCTTTCTTTGGCCAAGCAACTTCTTTAGCTCCCAAGCTTTCTTCTCTTCATTTCTCCCTTTTGACCATGCACTCTTCTTTTGGCAAGACGTGCATTCTCTCCACCTTTAGTACTTTCTCCCCCTTAATTCTTTCTCCCCTTTTTGCCATTAAGCTTGAGAACTTTCTCCCCCTTTGCCATTAAATTGCAAAGGTATCAATTGAAGAGGGGTACCTACACACATGAAACAAGGAAAATTCCTTTTAGTAGCACCTGTTAACAAAGGAAATCGAAAATGAAGTACATAACAGGTCATCATGCATGGGTAATAAGCTATAAGGGTATCAAGAGCCAATATAAGGGTGAATTTGATCAAAACTAATGCTTCCTATGAAGATTTACTCCCCCTCAATCCATACTCTTCTTTTTTCAAACTTTTGACAAGGATTTAACTAATAGGTACAAGAAGAAGATGGTTTAACCAATTGAGGGTTAACTTCAAGTGAAGGATTAGATTCAATTGTTAATAATATTTGACTATAAAGCTCAATATGATCAAATTACCAAAGTAAAGGGCAAGGTCATTGGGATATACTAAACATAGCATCAATCAATATAACTATGAAAATCATATGCTATGAGTATTTTTGAAATCATTTCATCCAATCATAAAATATGACTATCATGTGCAAGATGAGTGAAATGAAGTTCAATCATGAAGCCTACCTCAACCATTAACCAACCAAGATTATGAACACATAAACATGGTGGTCATGTGATTTACCTATAAGTGCAAGAGAGGTGGCAATCATGAAGATTATGATGCTAATGGAATGTGACATGGAACAAAAGACATATGACTATCAAGATCAATCCAATGTACACAAGGTCTATCACAAACTCAAGATATGATAGCAATTGGAAATGATACTAAATGAAAATGATACCAATTGATAACCAATTGAACATGAAACATGATTAAGAGCAAGCATGTGACAAACACAAAATCCCAACAAGCATCATAAAATGATTATTCATCACTTTTAATGATATGACTAATGAGCATAGTGATGAACAAGAGAAATTGCATTTAAAAAAATATACCAAGGTAAAGCATGCAATTTACAAAAGTGTCAAATCATATGAATTCAACAACTATGAAATCCATCAAACAATCTATGAAATACAAGGAATGGATTTCAAAGAGGTTCATATGATTCAACACTACTATGCAGTTGAAACATGTATAAGAATGATATCAATAAGAAAAATACACATGAATCAACATCATAACCATCCATTAAAAAATAACTAGAAAGCATAAAGGATGGGTTTTTGAGTTCTAGTATGGTTTTTACAAATGTAAATAAGATCACAACCATACAAGAAACTAATAGACATTTGCATATAAAAAGAATGAAACTAAAAGATGCAAATTGCCTATAACAACATTCATTTCCATTTGAAATGGTATAATCAAATACAAAAGGAAATGACAACATGGAACATGCTTTGAAGAATATAACTAATGATGTTTTTTTAAAGCAATTCCATTCAAACAATCTTCAAATCATAAACAAAATCCAACAATGGACAAAATGAGTATGAAAATGAAGATAAAACTTTTTCAACTTGTAATTTTAAAAGATATAACTTATTTGAAGCACATACAAGTTGGTTTTTCAAAACAATAATTTTCCATATGAAAATATAACTTAGAAATCTATGGAAAAACTAAATTGTTTAAAATCATTTGTTTTTCAAAACAAATCTTACTAAGACATGCAAACAAATGATTTTGCAACATCAATCGATTATGAAAGCTCTATCTATAAAAGCTTTTGAAATCATAATCAATTGAACATGTAGAAATGCATTACAAAAGATATAACTATATGAGAGCAAAAAGCAAATCTAACATGAGAAATTATAATCAAAAGATTTTGAAAACCATGATATGTAACTAGTATGGTGCATGAAAACAAAATCAATTGATTACAAATAAACATTGCATTTAAAGTAATGTAACTAATGAAAGAACATAAATGCAAATGCAATATGACCAACAAAAAGATTTACCTATAAAGGATAGGTTGGTCAATGAGGTCCAGGGCCTTAAGGTTTGACTATGTAAATAACTTTTGGAATCCACCTAAGGTCTTGGGAGGGTTGGTCTTTGAGGTCCATCTTAAAAGTCTTACCAACTATTGGAGATTTGACTTGATAAATTTTCAATTTAGACTTATCACCATGATGTTTAGATTTAACTAAATTTGGCTTAGGATGGTGATTAGTCTTTTGAGGTTGGTGACTTTTCTTCTTAAGGGATGAATTCTCTTTTCTTTTCTTCTTATTTCCTCCCTTAATTTGACTTTTGAATTTTAGATTTAACTTTGCAACTTTATTCAAAAGTTCTTTCATTTGAGTTATGGGAGGTAGGTTGAGAAGCTTTTCATTGATAGATTCTTTTAGAGTTGGTTTAACTTGTTTAAACTTTTTAGAATCTATCTTAGGAGACTCCTTTTTAATAGGTTTAACTTGTTTAGTCTTCTTGGAGTCTTCCTTATTTTTTAGTGTCTTAACCATCATAGAATTTGATTTTACTTCCTTTGGTTCAAAGATGGGTTTAGACACATTGCTTCTTCTTAATTTGCACTCAAATTTGAAATGCCCTTCATTACCACAATAATGACATTTGGTTATGGGCAAGAAAGTGTGAGTGCTAGAGAATGAGGACTCACCTTTCACAAAAGTGTTGGTGAACTTAGGGTCATGTGAAATATTCCTATCAAATCCAAGACCCATCCTATCTCTTTTAGATTTACCCAATTTCAATAACTTTTCAAATCTTTCTTCACTTTGGGTAAATTTGCACTCATACTTTTGTTTGTAGGTTTCAAGTTGAGTGACTTGTTCTTTAAGGGTTGAATTTTCATTTTTAACTTTTGTAAGTTCATTTTCAATTCCCTTAAATTTGTTTAGCTCTTCATGGGCAAGTTTTAATTCAAATTTAACTTCATTGATAACATTAGATCCAAGTTCTAGAGTTTTTATCTTAATTTGTGCATTAGATAAATTTTCTATAGAAATGGTTAACTTGGATTCTAGGTTGTTAATGTTTTCATCTTGCCTTTTTAATTGATCTCTTAGCTTTGAATTTTCCTTATTAAGATTATCATAATCTATCTTTGATTCTCTTAGATCATCTTTAATATTAGATAGATTATGCAAAGAGATCATGAACTTAGATTCTGCACAATTTATTAATTCTTCTTTTTCTCTAAGTTCATCTTTTGAAGAGACTAATTCTTGGTTTAGTCTTTTAGATTCTTCTTTTAATCTTCTATTCTTCTTAGAAAGCTCTAAAGATAATGTGCACAAATCCTCATAAGCTTTTTCAATGTCACTATCATTTTCATCATTTTCTTCCTCTTTTAATTCAAATTGAGATTCTTTAAATTCATTGTTTGAATCTCTAATAGTGGGAAGAAGGAGGGGTCTAGAAGAATCTACCAAAGAATCTACAAAGTCTAAACTAGTGGAATCCATTCTAATGATTTTCATGGGGTACACAACTAGGGTATTGACTCTAGGTTTTTACACCTAATCAAGAGTTCCAAACACTTGATCCTAATATAGAGCACGAGGCTCTGATACCAATTGAAAGTCCAGGAGATCCTAACCCTAGAGGGGGGGTGAATAGGGTGAGCTACACTTAATGACTAATTATGACCAATTTTAATTTCTTTACAATTAACTAGTCACATGTGATGATTAACATACATAATGCGGAAGCTAAACAAAATAATCACCACAAAAGCAATCACCTCAACACAAGATTTATAGTGGTTCGGCCTCAATGCCTACATCCACTACCGGCTTGTGTTCCTCACACCCCACCGGATTTCCACTAATATGCGTTTCAAAAGGCTAAGCAATAACCTCTACAACTATGCTTTTCTAGGCTAAGCAATAACCTTACAATGTGCTTTTATAGGCTAAGCAATAACCTTTACACAATGCTTTTCTTAGGCTAAGCAATAACCTTAATACATAAAAGATTTCTCTCAAAGAAAGTGTCTTCACAAAACACTCTTATGAGATTACAATTTAAGCTCTAATAAATTGCCTCTAAATAGGCGGATATGAAATTGAAAAACTAACTCACACAACACTCTATGAAATGCAAAGATATATGCTCATGATGTGTGTGTGTGAATACTTCAATCAAGTTTAAAATTAAAGCTTAATCAAAATATATGCTTAAAGCAATTCAAAAGTTTAATGCACATAAAAAGATTTGATTGAAGTTATATGCAAATCACTTGAACAACTACAAACTTGTTAATGATATGAAAATCAAAAGATCACAAGTTGAATGTAAATATTTAAGCTTAATCAAGTGATGCATGTGCTATGCTATGTTGTTTTCAAAAACAAAGGTTTAACTTAAGATTCAAATGAATGAAAACAACAAAGATGATTCAAACAAGTTAATGAAACATGTTTATAAAACAAATCAAAGGTTTTAACAAAACATGATTTATAAAGTTTTAACACAAAACTTGGTTTGAATCAAAGTGAGAAATCCATCACAATCTAAAACAAAGATTGAATGAAGGTAATGGATTTAACACATCATAGTTTATATGCTACAAATCATTTACCAATAATTTACTCAAAGCATAAAACATATGATTAATAAAAGTAAAGCTTACTTGATGATTTAACTTAATGATCCAAGCTTTAGCTTTACTAATGACCCCTTAATCTCTCTTAGTTCATCCCTTTTTTTCTTCTCTCCAAACTCCTCAAAGAGTGCTTAGAAGCTCCAAAATGTTCAACCACTTTTCAATGGGAATGAACTCATATTTATAGTCAAAAAGTGACTATAGGCGTGTCTTCGGTCGACCCCATACCATCCCCGGTCGACCGAATACAAACGGTCACAAATATGACCGTTGGAGAGCCAACGGCCCTCTGCCCGGTCGACCTGCAGTGTGCCAGGTCGACCTGGTCCATGGGCAGGTCGACCTGGTACACTGCAGGTCGACCCTGGGACCAGAATTGCCATTTTTTCTCATACTTTAAAGTGATTCTTGAGGGGATTCTTTTGGGCCATTAAATCAAGCATGGAAACATGATTTTAAATCATTCTAAGAGGTTTAAAATCATGAAATATAAAAAGCCTAAAATGATTAGAAAGTTTTAAAACCATAGGCTTGCTTGATTTATAAAACTCTTTTTCAAATTGAATGCATCCAAGATTAAAACCAAAACATGCATGAAACATATGATTTACAAGATTTAAAACAATGCATGTGTAAATCAAGATTTCAAGATTTTCTAAATCAATGCATGTGTGTGAATTCAAATGATGAATAAAATGAATGATGCATCCATCAAATTGCAATAAACAAAAACCTAACACCCACTCTGCATTAAATGCCCGTCGGGTCAGCCCACATCGCATTTAATGCACATCTTGTTGGGCCAGGTCGTGTTGGGCGCCTTTGGCAGTAGGGGTACCAGCGGATCTGCCCTCGGGCCCTGCCCTGATGTGGCCTTAGCCGCTGGATGCCGCCCTGTCAGGGATCTGGCGAAGATTGTGGGCGGCTGGATGTCGCGTCTGTCCCACTGGCTCGTGCCCCTATCCCTCCACGTGCCTGATGACGTGGGGGATGAGGGGCGCAAGTGAAGGTTCTCTCTTGCTTCGGCTTCTGTCCTGGCTTCCTCAGCCGAGGTGGAGTTTTCTTCTGAGATGGCAGCCGGGGTGGCCCAGCCGGGGTGGAGCTCCCTGCCGAGATGACGCCCGAGGTGGGCCAGTTCGGCGCTAAGGGTCCGGAGCTGCCTGACTTCGGCCGGACCTCCTGTCCTGGTAGCCGGGGTTAGATTGGTGCCACGTGGATGGCACGAGGATGGCACGAGGATGGCACGTGAGAGTGCTTAGCCTTATATGATGGCTGCGATTAGCTTAATCCTGTGGTTCTGGAAATCTCCCCACACAATTGCCCCCTAGCTTTTGACCTCTGAAGTGTGCTAGCCTTTAGGGGTTGAAAGCTAGAAGAATCCGTCTGGGGATTTGGTGATCATTACCTGGTGTCGCTTCAACTCTTTATGCCTGGTGTCGCTTCAACTCTTTATGCCTGGCGTCGCTTCAACTCTTTGAAGTAATAAATGCTCTGCCCTGTCCGTCTTGGGAACCGAGTTGACGGCTACACGCGTAGCTTCTGCGCTGGTTGCGTTGTCTCATTGATGGGACGGGCACGGGCTTTGAAGTGCCTCTTCGAATTCGGAGGCGGTACCCAAATGAGGGTTCCCCTTCTATAAATAGGGCCGTCCCCTTCCTTTTCTTGCTTCTGATTCCTTTCGCCTTCGCCTTTACTTTCGATTCCTGCTTTGGTGCCTGAGATCTGTTCGAGGAAGACGACCGTAGAATGCGCCCGGATCTGCTCTCGATCTGCTTCTTCGTCCCTGTAAGTCGCTTTGTTCTTCTGTCTGGTTCTTCTTGGGGTTTTTTCGATTTCTAGGGTTTTTCTTCGTCGTCATCCCTTCTAGACATGGGCACCCCTAGATTCAGGGTAGATTCCGATGAGGGCTTAGCCGAGTTTAGAGCTGCCTTCAACATTCCGGAGGGGGTCCTCCTGAAACCGGCAGACCTTGCCGACGCTGCCCTGTATCGCTGCTACGACGGCTGGATGCCGTTCCCTCTGATCTCCGTGATCGAGGGTGGGGTCAGGTTTCCACTGCACCCCCTGCTTAGGGCTTGCCTTAGCCTTTGGTCCCTCGCCCCGGGCCGGTTGATGCCCAATGGCTACAAGGTCATCATGGGCACAGCGAAGCTGAACGAGATCTTGGGGACCAACCTAGGCCCTCACGACATCGAGGATACATATGATATCTGCAAGGCTGGGGAGGGAAGATATTATCTCCGTGTGAAGCCGCAGCGAAGGGGCTTCGTCCTAGCCTTGGAGGATTCAAGTAAGAACGCCGAGGAAGATTTCTTCTGTGTCTCGGGGGACTGGGAGTTCGGCCCAGGTGAAAGCAGGAGGCTGTCGGTCCCACGTCGCCCAGGGGAAGTCCCAAGTAATTATCACTGCTTTTCTCCTTTCTGCTTTGCTTACCTCATTGATGCCGGACTGATACTCTTTTTTGCCTGTTGAGCAGAGGCGGGTGCAAGGCGACGCCGAGCTGTTAGCGAAGGTTGGAGGAGGAATACCGACGACATCAACAAGGTTGAACGGTACAAGGGGCACGAAACCAGGTCAGCTTGGAAGCTGCTCGGGTATACGCCGAGGTATCGCGGCCACTACCAGAGGACCGGAGTGCCTGAGGTGGACGAGACACACCCTGACCGTCCAACCGTATCAGTCGCGGTGTTTAGCGGGGTCCCCTTGACCGATCCCGCTGCCGACCGAACTGCGTCTGGTGCTGAGGCGTCTACTTCTGATCCGGAGCTGCCGGACTTGACGCAGATAGTGGACGCTTATCTCTCTGATCGAGGAGAGGACATGGAGGGAAGCTCGAGGGAGCTTGCTGTCAAGGACCTGGCTGCTAAGTTTAGGCAGAGGTCAGTGTCTTCTGGAGCCCCGTCGCCTGCCAGTACTCGTGCTGCTTCGGGTTTGGTGGGCGCCGGTGCTCCCTCTGCTCCTGCCCCCGCTCCGAGCGGGGGAGCCCGGCGACGCTCGCCGGACCGCTCGAAGGAGGGGTCCCCGCCCAAGAAGAAATCCAAGGCGGGGGAGAAGAGCTCGAAGGCTGATCTGCAGTCGAAGGGCAAAACTCCTGAACGAGCCCCTGGGGCTAAAGCTCCATCCGAAAAGGGGGGCGAGAAGAGCGCGCCGAAGGAAAAGAGTGCGCCGGCCGAAAAGAGTGCGCCAGTCAGCAGGTCGACTGTCGGGCCAACGCGCGAGCCTCTCATCTCGGCGGGGCAAGGGTCCGGATCGGCCTCCGGGCCCCGAACTGCCCCAGCACCGTGGAAGCCGAGAATGGAGACACAGCCCGGCAAACCCCTGAACGTTGAAGACCGACTGCTGGGAGATGCCGAGGTGATCGGGGCCCTTGCCAGGGCCTGTGCTCTGCCACGGGATATGGAGGAGCACGAGAAGTTTGATGACGAGAGCCTGATGTTGTCAGCGATCCAGGCTGACATCCTGGTAAGTGTTTTTTGTGTATTCTTTCGAGTGGCCTAGTTCGGCTGTTCCTGTTTTGACCCTCCTCTTTTTACTTGCAGAACGTGCAGAGGCTCCTAGCCATCCAAGGAAGGAGGAATAGGAACGCTGCGAGGGTGACCCGCCTGGAGTCCGAGCGGGAGAAGCTGAAGAAAGAGCTGGACGAGCAGCGGAAGGGAATGGAAGAGCTCAAGCTGGCCAGCGCTGGAGAGTCCGCTCGGTTGGCATCGGCTCTGACTGAGGTAGCCGAACTCTCGTCCCGGGCCAACCATATGAAGGGCGAGCTTTGGACGAAGAACAAGAGGATCTCCGAGTTGGAGTCGGAGCTGGCCAGGTTGAAGTCTGAGTCGACGGCTGAGGTAGCGAGGTTGCGAGGGGAGGTCTTGGCTGGTCGCGCTGAGAGGGAGAAGCTGGTGAAGGCGAACGGCGACCTGGAGAAGGAGAAGGCCTCTCTTCAGTCCGAGGTGCAATCCGCCTTCCAGAGCGGGGTGGACCGCGCCACCGAGCTGTATGAGAAACAGGTGGAGGAGATCACGTCCATTCTGTTCGAGGAAGGATGCCTGGCCGCACTGAGACGTGCGGGGGTTCCTGAAGACCATCCTGTCTACCAGGACCTGCCGAAGTATTCGGACCTGGATCCCGAGCCGAGCTCCGCACCTGCAACTGAAAGCGCCCCGGTCGAAGCTCCTGCAGCTGAAAGCGCCCCGGTCGAAGCTCCTGCTGCTGACGACGCTCCAGCTGCCCCGGTCTCGAGCAATGCCCCAGTCGTCAGCGAGGCTTTGGCCGTGCCTCAGGGTGAGACCTCTTCCGTTCCTGGTTCGGCTGAGGTACCAGTTGAAGCCCCTTCTGCCAGCGACGCTCCAAGCGAAGTCCCTGTCTCGGCCGAAGCCTCTGGCCCCTTGGGAACGGTGATTGATCTGGTCGAATCGCCGAGACCGGAGTAGCTCTATCTCTTCTCATGTCCTTGGTCTTTCTTTTGTAACGCCCCTTTCTTTCAGCCTTGTAATTCTTTCCATTATTAATGAAAAGACTTCTTTACTTGTGTATTTTTCTCTTTGCATTCGTCTCTCTCTCATTTCTGGATGTGCACTGAATGGTATTGAATGCCTTTACTGTGCGGCGTGGCCCTTGATGTAGAAGGAGTCAAACTGTCAGTGCTGATTTTCCGTATTCTGGAGACCATAAATAGCAACAAACAAGGTGGCACGGCTGACGAGGGAATCGGACGGATGTCTCCACGTGGCGCCATAGGGATCGCTGGTCAACAGCCGTGCATCCCCAGTAACGCGTGGGAGACTTCGCCCTCATAACTTCTTTCGGAGACCGAGCCCTTCTTTCGGAGACTGAGTCCTTCTTCCTATAAATAGGGATAGCAAGCTCGACATGGGAGAAGAAAAGAAACGGAAGTAGGATAGCTTAATCCACTTAGCTGTAGGAACCATGTCTGACAGACATTCTGTAATCTTCGATCCGGGGGGAACCCTTGCGCCTGTGGACGGCTTTCTCCAAGAGGGAAGTCCGTCGTGGTCTGCGCGCTCTCTGAAGGAACTCCCCGTGGACCACGCGCTCTCTGAACGCGGGTTCATGGCCATCCGTCCCCGGCCAGACAGAGTGAGGGTGCGCTGCAACGCAACCGGGGGACGGTGGCGCTTTCTCGTCCGACACGGCCCTGCGCGCCCGTCGTACGGAAGGCGGGATTGAGGTCCAGGGCCTCCGAATTGGAGGGGCTGTGCGATGCTTTTGGTCTGACCAGCCAAAGTGTATTGCACAGCCCGGTGAACTTCAGGGTCACTTAGAACCTCCAGGCAACGACCCGGCGTCATGGAGTGAGCGAAGATCGGAGTCTTCCAGCCTTCCTCTATTTTCTGTTTTTAGAGGACTGTGATCCTCCTTTCTGTACTTTACTTTCTGTTCTGTAATTCTTGTAATAAAGCAGTTTACAATGAATAAAAGGGAGGAATTCTGTGATTACCCAAACCGTGTACAATGCTTTTGAGTTCTTTTTCTCTTTCTTTGCACTGTTCTGGAATGCTTGCATTTTTGTGTTTGAGTGCTGGCACAGCTCTCTTCCTCTGGAAAGCTGCCTTTGGCCGAAATGGCTGGCATTGCGCCGAGGTGGACCCATACGCGGCCGAATTGCCTTACGCCGGGGTGGATCCATTGTTCCGCTGGCTTCGGCTAGGCGAGAGTGAGTTCGGCTACGGCCTTCTGAGGGGTGTATGAACCCGGACTTCAGGAATCTGCCCTTGGCCGAACTGCCTTGCGCCGAGGTGTGAGGGGTTTATGAACCCGGACTTTAGGAAACGGCTGAGTGTAGGAACTCCAGACCATTCCCAGGGCGGTAGACCCTTGTAGAGTGGGATAAAACCCTGATTTTAGGAACTCGGCCGAGTGTCCGAACTCGAGGCCTTTTCCAGGGCTGTTAACCCTTGAGTGTGTTCCAAACACGGGGACTTTAGGAAAGGCCGAGTGTAGGAACTCCAGGCCATTTCCAGGGCGTATGTATCCGAAGTGTGTCCAAGACACGGGGGCTTTAGGAAATGCTGAGTGTAGGAACTCCAGGCCATTTCCAGGGCGGATGAACCCAAGAGTGTGTCCAAGACACAGGGCTTTAGGAAAGGCTGAGTGTAGGAACTCCAGGCCATTTCCAGGGCGGATGAACCCAAGAGTGTGTCCAAGACACGGGGCTTTAGGAAAGGCTGAGTGTAGGAACTCCAGGTCATTTCCAGGGCGGATGAACCCAAGAGTGTGTCCAAGACACGGGGCTTTAGGAAAGGCTGAGTGTAGGAACTCCAGGCCATTTCCAGGGCGGATGAACCCAAGAGTGCCGAAATCAGTCAGAGAGAGATGACAAACTGATGACAAGGCGAATGCTGCTTTTATTGATTCTGAAATTCATTACATCTTTTAAAAATAAAATTTCTTCAGGTGGGATGCATTCCATGGTCTCGGCAGCGGTTTGCCTTCTAAGTCTTCAAGCTTGTAGGCTGACTTTCCCGCCGGTGAGACCACTCTGAACGGGCCATGCCAGTTCGGGGCAAGCTTCCCCTCGTTCGGCTCTTTGTCAGCTGGCAGGGTCTTCTTTAGAACCAGCTCTCCCGCGGTGAACCTTCTTTCTTTGACATTTTGATTGTATGCCCTGGCTAACCGCTGCTGATAGTCGGTCAATCTCAGGGCTGCTGCTTCTCGTCGCTCGTCCGCCAGCTCCAGCTCCATTGCCAGGTTCGTCTCATTTCGGCCTTGGTCGACCAGCTCTGTCCTCAGGGTAGGAAGGCCGATTTCCAAGGGAATGACCGCCTCCATCCCGTAGGCCAGAGAGAAAGGTGTTGCCGAAGTGGACCTCCTTGGAGTTGTTCTGTATGCCCACAGCACGCTCGGAAGCTCTTCTGTCCATCTGCCCTTTGCCTTGTCCAGTCGCTTCTTCAGGCCGTCCAGGATCACTTTGTTAGAGATTTCTGCCTGGCCATTACTCTGTGGATATGCCGGGGTGGAGTAATGGTTTCTGATGCCGTGCTCTTGGCAGAAGTCTCTGAAGGACTTGGAGTCGAACTGAGTCCCGTTATCCGAAATCAGGGTCCGGGGGATGCCGAACCTCGTAAGGATGTTTTTCCAAACGAAGTTCCTGGAGTCCCTGTCCGTGATGGAAGACAACGATTCGGCCTCTATCCACTTTGTGAAGTAGTCCGTAGCCACTATCAGCCATCTCTTGTTCCCTGGAGCTCGGTGAAGAGGCCCCACAATGTCCAGGCCCCATTGAGCGAAGGGCCATGGGCTGAAAAGGGGACTCAGATCCTTTGCTGGCTGATGGAGGGAGTGGGAGAACTTCTGGCATTTCTCGCATTTCCTGGCGTAAACCTGGGCGTCCTTCTGCATGTAGGGCCACCAGTAACCCTGGCTGATTGCTCTGTAGGCCAATGACCGACCTCCTATATGGCTGCCGCAAATTCCTTCGTGGATCTCATACAGGAAGTCGTCCACCTTGGTCGGGTGGACGCATTGGAGGTATGGACCTATGAAGGACTTCCTGTAGAGTTTGCCTTCGGGGGAAAGCCAGAACCGAGCTGCCTTGAGCCTGATCTTGTGGGCTTCAGTCTTGTCCTCGGGGAGCTGGTCGTCCTTCAAGTAGGCGACGATTGGATCCATCCAACTAGGGCCGAGGTCAGAACAGAGGACAAGCCGAGATGAATGGAGCTCTAGACTTGACCTTGATACTGACCCGACTTCGATGGTCCTCTTCTTTCCTGCTTCGACAGCGGAGGCCAGATTTGCTAGCGCATCTGCATGCGTGTTGGTATCTCGGGATATTTGCCTGACCTCGGCTTTCTGGAACTGGGAGAGTAGTTTTTTCGCAAGGGCTAAGTAGGCCGCCATCCTGTCGTCCCTGGCCTGGTAGTCTCCAGCGAGCTGGCTAGTTACCAGTTGAGAGTCGCTGAAGATCTCCAGATGCTGGGCTCCGAGGATTCGGTCGCTATTCAACCCTGCAATCATTGCTTCGTACTCTGCCTCATTGTTCGTCGCTTTGAAGTCCAGGGTGAAGGCCTGC